>CAMZMU010000045.1:59172023-59772023 GCA_947311845.1 Poa pratensis | reverse complement strand
ACCGCAGCCCCAGCCCCTTCTGCGACTCCGACTCCCAGCACGCCGCCTACGGTGATTGATTCCCCCTCTCCCTAGTTCCTCCTCCTTGCTCGAATTCAAAATTCCTTGCTTGTTCAAATTTTCGGAAGCAATCCATAGCTACTGTAGGAAGCGAATCCCTTGTTAATCTATCGAGCGTCCCTGTGCTGTGTGTATTTGCAGATTCGTGTGAACCCTGCCCTGAGAATGGCCGGTGCGTGGACGGTAAGCTGGAGTGCGTCCAGGGATTCAAGAGATATAGAAAGATATGCGTAGAGGACGGTCTGCTCACCCGAACTGCTAACAAGATCGTACTGACCCCATTTCTCTTCCCTTGTCTTTTTTACTGCATCGACATGATTATTAGCACATCATACTCAACCTCTACACACTACACTACCTTATTACTTGTAGGCAGAGTTGCTGCAGCTCAGAGTCTGCGATGAACATGCCCGAGCTTTATGTGGCCAAGGTGGCAAAATCTTGGTATTTCCTTTCAGTCAGTATATTTGGATGACATACTATCTTAGCACAACTATAGTCTATAACCCTCCAGCTCACATGTCCACATCTAACTCTTTTCCCTCACTTTCAGTATCAACAACTTGATATATCAAATATGGCTGATGAGCTATTATCAAAGGATCCTGCCCACCTAAGTGACGATGGAATTAAAGTTGTAAAAGATAGGGTGATGCAGATCGCACATGGCTTCTTCGAGACAACTTCAATTAATAATGAGTATGCTTCATCACAACTTCTCCTGCCCTCAGTTAATACATGCTACTAGATACCTTGAAAGATGTGTGAGCTCCCTCTAATTTCTTCCATTTAGAGGCGAAGCGTTTAAATGTCCAGAGCTGGTTGCAGAGCTTCATAGGCCCCTGACTTGTCAAGTTCGTCAATGGATTTCTAGGAATATTTTCTTTGTGATAACCTTCTGTACCCTGGTACGTTTTGTATCATTACCATCTTAAACAAACATTTATTCAAACGCAGCTCAAATGATGATAAAACCTTAGTTTGCAGCACTGCTCAGGATTCTATGGAGCATTTACAAGAAACGAGCAATGTCTAAGAGAGCCGAGCAATTATATGAGCAGGTATGATTTTTCTATTGTTTCGTCCCTTTAGGTTTTAATTCTATGAAATGTCATTTGTTCCAGATGTCTGAAGTGTAATTCTGCAAAGCAAAATGTAGTATTGGTTAATACAGTATGTGGTGCAGTTTCATGTACTATTGGCAAACACAGTAGTAACAATAAGCCGTAGAATCGTTGTCTTTAAATAGTCCGATGTATCTCCACAGCCACTATAGCCCTGAAATAACGGACAGAGGGTAATGGCCTCTACACATCTGCTTCCCGTAGTGCTCTGTACAGATTTACCCCTGCAGCTGCTTGCATTGCCTGCTACAGTCCACAGTGCGCGCCCGTACTAATACATTTCAGTTTTTCCGTATGATTTGTTTGTTATATATTTCCGCGCCTCCATTTTGTCTAATACTTGAGATAAACCATTTATTTCTAAGTTGATTGGTAACATTGGTTTCTACTAATATATCCAACCATATTGCTGCCACTACCTCGTCACTATCCTCTTCCACTATGAAAACTCTCTGCTTCCACAAGATGCTATTTGAAACAAGGATACTTCATGTCACTACTATGGACAAATTGAGTTTACCTGGATTGATGCATATCATAATAGAAAATGTGCTGCAATGTATAGCTCTTCATGTTTTATTGAGTGACTATAGTGCTAGCATTCATTTGAATGCAATTTATTTACTAGCTCTTACTCAACCTGCTCCTCTGTCTCCCCCAAGTGTGAGGGAGGTGGTGGAAGTGTAGAAATGTAGCAATTCTTTTGTGTACCTATACGATTTCTGCAAATTATTAGCTGTTTCATTAATATTTTCCCAGTGAATTATTTGCAACTTCGTTGACATTTTGTAGGTGTGTGAAATCCTTGAAGATAATGCCATAAATTCTAAGATTGGCAACTCCGAATGTGAGCCTTGGGTGGTCACCTCTTGGTTGCGTGATCATCTACTGGTTACCCGAGAGAGACGGAACACTTTGTTGTGGAATAAGGTACTTATGTCGCCATATATTTCACTTTATTATGCCGCTGTTGATTTGTATTGGTTAGCACTATCCAACTTTTTGTATGGAGTTACCATTTTTGTGTATGATTTTACAATGAGTACACCTTTTACATTGTTTTTGGCCATTAAAGGCAATACATGTGAGCATATGAAGCAATTCTAATGACATGGCAGACTCCATATATGGCGACCAAACTCATTGTCCTTTTTTCCTTATTGCATGTACTTGCATGACACTCTCCATGTATGGCGATCAAACTGATTTTCTTCTCATTGTGCGTGTATCTTGGCACAGGTGGAAGAGTTGATACTCGAAGATTCTCGCATAGACCAGTATCCAAAAGTGATCAAGGGAGAGTCCAAAGTTGTTCTTGAGTGGCAAGGTACAGACATTATATTCTTGTCACAACATTTTCTGCTGCTGCTGTGTATGTAAGGTTCACTGGATGTTATGTTGTTGCAGCTAGTGGATCGCTGAGTGGGAAGATTAAGAAGATGCAAAGTGCAGCGGGCAAGGCAAGGAGCAGCGGTGTTGGTGCCATAAAACTTGCTGAAGAAATATGTGGCAGCAGCTTTAGCAAAGACAAGGAGCAGTGTTCAGCACGCAGAGAAGGAACCAAGGCTTTCATGTAATCGATCAACCAGTCACGGTGAATATCTGATGGTTTGTATATGATATGGTTACTGATGTAGAACCAGTCAGCGTTTTAAGTTAGTGATGATCTGTATGTTGTGTTGGTGAATGAATACAATTGGGGGTAATTTTTCCTTCGCCGAATTCTACTGCGAATAGAATGCCCTGTCCAAAACAAGACGGACGAATGTATATATATCGATCTCATTGGAAGATGCTGCTGACTGAGCACTCGTCGTGCACGCGCCAGATGGTCTCGCCGAGGAGGTTGGCGACGGAGAGCACGGTGAGCTGCGGGAACTGCTGGTGTGGCGCCACTGGGACGCTGTTGGTGATGATCACCTCCTGGAAGAGGCCGCCGGAGAGCCTCTCGACGGCGGGAGGGCTGAGCACCGCGTGGGTGCTGCAGGCGTAGACGGCCCTTGCCCCTTCCCTGTGCAGCAGCTCGGCGCCCTTGGACATGGTCCCCGCCGTGTCGATCATGTCGTCCACCATCACGGCGACCTTCCCCTTCACGTCGCCGATGAGGTTCATCACCTCCGCCTGGTTGTGCCCCAGCCGTCTCTTGTCGACGATGGCGAGCGGCGCGTCAGAGAGCTTCTTGGCGAAGGCGCGCGCCCTGGCGACTCCGCCGACGTCCGGCGACACGACAACGACGTCGTTGGGACAGATGGTCTTGCTTGCGAGGTAGTCGAGGATGACGGGCTGGCCGTAGACGTGGTCGACGGGGATGTCGAAGTAGCCGATGGACTGGCCCGAGTGGAGGTCGCAGGCGAGGACGCGGTGCGCGCCAGCCTCGGTGATGAGGTTAGCGACGAGCTTGGCGGCGATGGACTCGCGGCCCTGCATCTTGCGGTCGGCGCGGGCGTAGCCGAAGTAGGGGATGACGGCGGTGATGGTCTTGGCGGAGGCGCGGCGGCAGGCGTCGATCATGATGAGGAGCTCCATGAGGTTCTCGTTTGCGGGCGGGCAGGTGGGTTGCACCAGGAACACGTCGCACCCGCGCACGCTCTCCTGCAGCTGCACGTACAGCTCCCCGTCCGCGAACCGCTTGATCTTGATCTTCCCCAGCTCCAGCCCCAGGTAGCAGGCGATTCCTGCGCCAGCGTCGGGTTCGCCGTGCCGGAGAAGATGCGCAGCCTGCTCGTGGCGGAGATTCCTTGGATTGCCGCAGCGGGAAGTGTAGGCCGTCCGGAGGCCGGTGCAGCGGGTTGCTGTAATCGTACGTCCCGCCGGCGGTGCTGCTAGCTCTGCAGCTCCACGGCCGGCGAGGTGTAGCAGGAACGGTAGACAGTAGGACGGAGAGGTCGGGTGGCGGGCGCGGAGAGGAGGAAGAGGATAGGAAGGAGCACAAGCTGGCCATGGAGGTGGAGGCCATCGTCGGGCAAAACAGAGCAGAGCACGGCTAGCCGCAGGTCCGTCTGGTCCGGATAAGAGAGAGGATTTATTCACGGGCCGGAATGTATTCTTTTCTTAAGCCCACGAATGCGGCGCGCACAAGGCTTTCTGCTGGGCTCGGCTGCTCCCCTGCACACAGCGCCGCCTCCTTCACGTGAGAGGTGAGAGGGACGGTGGAAGGTCCTCTCTGCACCGCCTTAGGTATCGCACTCATTTGTGGTACAAATTTCCTCGGTAAATTCGTGGACAGTTGTGCTTCGCCTAGAGGCAGCGGAGAAGAGGCCGTGGGGTTGGGAGCTGAGCAAGGAGACGGCGGTGGACGATGCAGTCCAGAGAATGTTTCTCACATGGTATGGCACTTTCACAATCAACTCTTTCTCGTACTCGCTCCGATCCATATTAGTGGGCATAGCTTTGTCTAAATTCATATGTATCTAGTTAAGTATTTAGACTACATACATGTGTATCGAGACAAAGTTGTGTCCACTAATATGGATCGGAGGTAGTAGCATTTTTAGAACTGAAGAATCCAAAACTGTGAAATCTAAAGAATGCAGAAATGGCATACTCAGAAATTTGATTTAGGAATCATGCCTGGTGCTCACTTCCTTCTGCATGCAGTCTGATTGCATTAGCTAATCGCCTAATCTTAATACAAATATTCACTTGATGTGCACACATTCTACAAAAAAAAAAATCCCTTGCTCACACGATGATATACTGCAAGCAAAGTAGACACCACCACTGACAGAGTGCTAGTTATTGACATAAAACTAGGCGGATTGCATTGCACTAGGTACTTCCACATTTGAAATCATTTTTACATACTTGAATATGAACCAAACAATCCTAACGTGAGCTCATGTGGCAACCTTGCTTCGGTACGCAGATCAGCTTCAGCGTTGTGCGGCAATAGGAGGAATTGAGCGATGAAATGGGGAACAACTCGAGAGAAGAGCTATTCATGAAGCAGCCACATGCGCCTTCTCTGGGGCTCCAACCTTCTTGTTTTTGCTCTTGAATGATTTCTCCTTGCAAGATCCTATCTTTGTACTTTTCTCTTGATTTACCTCCCGTTTAGAAGTCACCCAATCGTCTTGTGAGATCTAGTGTCACTAGCCTCCAATCTAGCGAGGAACTCTCAAAACGTTTTGGCGAAGAAAGTTCTGGAAACAACTGTCAAAGCACCAGAAGCAACAACCTCGTCATCAACAGAAACTACATGCCCGATGGACTCAGCCGAGTGAACACCAACATCGTCTAGACCATCCTGCTCAACGGAAGTGAGCATATAGCAGGGCTCCAGCGGTGGTAGTGCAGGCGGGAAAGGAACTGCCGAGGCCTCAACCCTCAAGCGAGTCCACCATCTGAGGCACCAACGCAAATGAGCCCAACTTCAAATGGACCATTGAATGTGGAGGAGCGAGGCTACTCACACAACTCATGTAGCTTAGGCATTATCCGCATCATCAGAGCCACCCCACGATGTCCTTGCTCACAGAGGTAACCGACACAAACAGGTTGTAGCGACTGGCAGTGCCTAGCACGAGGAGAGAGAGTTTGTCATAGAAGCTTGCTTCCCTATCATCCGTTGGGCCGATATGTACCCCGGACGGAGAAGAGACATCAGCCGCAACTGGGCCTACCAAGAGCAGCCTCCGGTTTCACCAAAAAACACTCGAACTGTGCCAAAAAAAACCTTGCAGCGACCTTCAAAAAAACCTTGCAGCTTGACCTGCTCAACAAGGGTAAATTGCAACTGCACATCTGCCAGGGTGAGGTGGCTCCTGCTCTTCATGTGGATGGAGAAGGGATCGTTGCCAAGGATGAGTATTTCCCTCCGTGAGCATCTGTGCAGCACAACGATCTTGGACCAGAGGCGGGCGGGGAGCATTTCCCTCCGTGAGCAGCACTTCGCTTTGTGTATGAATTCTCCATAGTTGTTGCACGTGAGTGGGCTCATGGCACTTTGATGCCCAATGGCCGACTTCATGGCAACAGTGACATCTCCATTAAGCCACGTATGATGGCTTGGCTGAAAATGAACGAAAATAGAGAGATGATTCAAATCAATTGATAGATGCTCTGATGTGCTATGATAAATCGAAAGGTTTTCGATCAATAATAAGGGTTGACCTCTTCGTATTTTGAACCCTCACCGAGAGACGAATTCAAAGGTGTAAACGGGTGCTAATCCGATTAAAAGATTTAGGAGATAAATCATTTTGAAAATTTAGATTAGCAATTAATGTGATGATGTGCAATATTTACACTATTTTTTCATATCCATATCAACGTTCATGATAATGTGCAATAATTGATACAGATGTGTATCTTGCCCTGCCAAACAATGTTGTCAAAAGAAGTTTGTAACCTTTTGTTACGAAAAAAAGAGTTTTCTATTTTCTAAGTGCCAAAATGATTTTTGTAAAGCAAGTGTAAAGTTGACCATATTGGATATTTTGAATTTCTTGTTTTCTATAAACTTTAACACATTATCGATTTTGCAAAAGTAGTTCAAATTTGAAATGTTTATAATTTGGTCGTTAAAAAACCAAAGTAATCATTTTAAGACACTCAAGTAGAATTATGTTTAATAGTTGTAGATGGTGTAAAAATATTCAAGTCATTGCTATGAAAAATGTACCGATTCTTTTGACGACATTTTAAAAATATCAAAGAAAATGAGAAAAATTTAGATTATGCAACCCTTTGTCACGAGTCTTTTTATCTACGCTCGGTAGACCTCGGATTAGGAATTAATCAGAAATCCATGGAATAATCATTTTTATTGGTCGACTATTAGTAGCCATATATTTTAAATACCAGCTTCCCAAAACTATAAATTATAAATAGGGTATATTCAACAAAAAAAAAAGGTGGATGTAGGGGATGACGGTGTGTCTAGTGTATAAAGGGGCTGCTTTAGTCGTCGGCCATCGTGCTAGTGAGCTAGGAGATGAATGCAGAGTGTGCCAGTGCTTCAACTCCAGCCTCCTTGGAAGAGGAGGGATCCAAAGGGCAAGGAGCTCAGTGGAGTGAATAGAGAGCACTGAAACGATGCGTTGGGCAGCACCCTAAACTCATGCTGATGAGGGTATCGTGCGGGAGGGGAGGGCCAATTTTGAGGTTTCTGCTTACAGAGGCCCGACCGATTTCTCAGTGGATGCCCGATAAATCGCTTGATAAATCGGTCCAAATGATACACACAACCAATATGGCTTCATCTTATCCATGACCCCTACGGTAAATTGGTCAATAATTCATTGAATTGGCCGATATTTTGAACACCCCGAATAGAACAAAGAGAACTATAAATTCGAAATCAAAATAGATTCACACAAGGCCAAATCAAATCCCTCCTCACAATCACAGTCATCCTGTCACAGGCATCCTGTCGTAGAAAAAGACTCGAGCGCTTGATGAACTGATGGTGATGCCACTGGTCAAGGCTGACCAATTGAATGCCTGGACCAATTTTTCCAATGAAGTACATCAAGGAAAGCTAGACAACATTAGCTTACAGTTAATGGTCCTCATCGGTCAGGGAAGTGCTTTCTGTGTTTGATCGATGACCAATCGTGCCTTTTCAAGTCAAGTCAATGGATTGCCATGAGGTGCGCAAGTGATAAGAAATCATGATTCACAACTCACAAGTAGGAAATGAGAGCGAGGATTGGGTACGTAAACTTTTACCAAGATTCAGAGTTCAGATGAACTGAATCTTACAGCACTAGCAGTAGCATCAACCAATATGCGTTGTGCAAATTTGAGAAGTTTCTCACTAACCAGAAAAAAGGCTACCAATACGATCCGGCAATATACTTTCATCAACATATCCTGGCTGCACTTAAATAGGCCATAGCTATTTTTCTGCACCGGCCAGAGAGAAGTAGCTTTCTTCTATGCATGACAAGGAAATGTGAACTACTCCTACTAATACAGACAGAGAAATAGACGATGCACTGTTCACCACCACAAGCAGCAATTGACCAGTTCAATATACAGATGTTCCACACAAGAATCCAATTCATGGACATGATTCTCGACGCTGTCCTATTGACCCAAACTGTTCCACCCAGGCTAGGTATGACTGTTATGTACTACCATTCACCAAGGGGCATAAGTTTGTTTGCATCAGTAGGAGCAGGAAACAAGCAAAAGCAATGGCACCTCACCTCCTCCAATTCTTGCTGCTCCTCCTGCGCATATCATCTGCTCCAGCACAGTTGAACATCATCTTGGACTCCTCTTTGACACTCCAGGGGCCAAACACCTCATGGCTCTCGCCCTCCGGCGACTTCAAGTTCCGTTTGTTGCCAGGATCAAATTGTGGAATGGAGTACAGCAAGAGAACAGCTAGGCATTGGCTTACTGTAACTGGTCCTCATCAGTCATCCATGTGTTTGGTTCGGTGAGCAACTGTACCATGCCAAGTCAAGTCAATGGAAACTCTTAAATGATTGCCACAGGATGCGTAAGCGATAATAACCATAATTTCACAGCTAGGAAATGGGAGACACAGTTGGGTAAACTTCTACAAAGATTTCAGAGTTCTAACAAACTAAAGAGGTCTTCAGCATTTAGGACAAATAAAGTTAATTTCCCAATTCCTCTGGAACAAAATTTCAGGAACCAGATTAGCAACTTTTCAGTTTTAATGTAGTATGTTATTTCAGGATCCAGAACCAGAACCAGAACCAGATTAGCAATTTTTCAATTTTAATGTATCTTGATGGTAAAGACAAAAAGGCTATTAGGACGTAACATGATCATACCTGTATCTATTAATACCATATGGCAATACTTTCATCAATCTATATATCCAGTCAGTACAGATAAGAGGAAAATAGCAATCAGGAATACCTTCTCTGTGATCTCTCAAGGAAAGTTCAACAGTCAGAAGGCAAAGCTTTTCAATGCATGATAACGAAACGTGAACTATTATTGACATGGAGATGATTCTCAGCCTCACAGGCTATTCCACACAAGATCCAATTCAGGGACATGATTCTGCCGTGTTGACGCATACTGTTCAACAAAGGCGAGCTATGACTGTTAAGTACCACCATTCACCAAAGGGCATTAACTTGTTGGCATCAGTAGAAGCAGGAAACAAGCAAAAAAGCAATGGCACCGCACCTCCTCCCATGGTGCCTCCTCCAATTCTTGCTACTGCTGGGCATATCATCTGCTCAAGCGCAGCTGAACATCACCTTGGGCTCCTCTTTGACACCCCAGGGGCCAAACACCTTGTGGCTCTCGCCCTCCGGCGACTTTGCGTTTGGGTTCTGGCAGCTGGAAGGTAGCTCCTCGTACCTCCTGGCTGTCTGGTTCAACAAGATCCCTGAGAAGACAGTCGCTTGGTACGCCAAGAGCAGCTTGGACGGTCAGGACGCACCTGTGGAGGTGCCATCCAACTCTGTTCTGCAGCTCACTACCGGAGGGTTGCTTTCGCTTCGGGACTCGTCTGGCGTTGAGCTCTGGAGCCCCCGGGCCCCCACTGCAGACCACGCCAGAATGCTCGACACAGGTGATTTCACGCTTGTCGGTGCCGATGGAAGAACAAAGTGGGAGACCTTTGGCGTCCCGACTGATACCATCCTGCCCACACAAGTTCTTTCTGTGGGTCAGGAGGACAAGGTGCTCAGAAGCCGTCTCCTCGACAAGGACTACTCCGATGGCCGGTTTCTCTTAGCTGTGCAGACTGATGGCAATCTTGTGATGTATCCAATGGCCGAAAATTCTACATTTCGGTACAAAGCATACTGGGCAACCATTACAGTTGGGAACGGCTCACAGTTGGTGTTCAATGGAACCGGCAGGGTGTACTTTACCTTGAAGAATGGGAAACAGAACACTATCACTTCAGCAGAGGGGTACCCTATGGATGATTTCTTCCTTCGTGCCACGCTCGATCCAGACGGTTTATTTCGTCAATATGTGTACCCAAAGAGCACAAAGGTCCAGACGGTGCAATGGAAGGCGGTAAGCTCAGTTGCCCTGAACATCTGCCAGAGGGTAAGGGATGAGGTGGGCAGCGGTGCATGCGGCTTCAACAGTTACTGCACATTTGATGGCACCAACAATCAGACAAGCTGCCAATGCCCATACGGTTACAAATTCATAGACGAGGGAAGACAGTACAAAGGGTGCATGCCAAAATTTGTACCACAAAGCTGTGACCTTGATGAGGCAGCAGCAACAGCGCAGTTTGAGATGACTCCGGTCGATCGTGTTGATTGGCCTTACTCTGACTATGAGCAGTACAGCCCCATAGACGAGACAAAGTGCCGGAAGCTGTGTGTGGTTGATTGCTTCTGCGCCACAGCCGTCTTTGACCCAGCCTCACAAGGCACCTGCTGGAAGAAAAGGCTCCCATTATCAAATGGGTATATAGCAGACAGTGTCCAGAGGACAGTTCTTATCAAGGTGCCTAAGAACAACAATTCAGAGTCCCAGCTCAGCATAGGCTCTAGCAAATGGAAGAAGGACAAGAAGCATTGGATTCTCGGGAGCTCCTTGTTTCTTGGGAGTTCTGTATTGGTCAACATTCTCCTTATCTCCATTCTACTCTTTGGCACTTACTGTAGTTTCTCAATCATAAAAATCCAGTCATCAAAATCATCAGGTACTTCCATATTGGCCCCGAAGATTTTCACTTGCTATGAGCTGGAAAAGGCAACCGGTGGTTTCCGTGAGGTGCTCGGCAGCGGTGCCTCCAGCACCGTGTACAAAGGACAGCTGCAAGATGAGCATGCGACCAGCGTTGCAGTCAAGAAACTCGAAAAGCTCCAGCAAGAGACCGAGAAGGAGTTCATGGTGGAAGTGCAAACCATCGGGCAGACGTTTCACAAGAACTTGGTCAGGCTGCTTGGCTTCTGCAACGAGGGAACTGACAGACTGCTAGTCTACGAATTCATGCCCAATGGCTCGCTGAACGAGTTCATCTTCGGTGATGCTAAGCCACACTGGAGCCTCCGTGTTCAAGTCGCGCTTGGAGTGGCCCGAGGGCTGCTCTACTTGCACGAGGAGTGCAGCACACAGATTATCCACTGCGACATAAAACCACAGAACATCCTTCTCGACGACAACTTTATTGCCAAGATAGCAGACTTTGGCCTGGCCAAGCTTCTTCGGGCCAACCAGACACAGACAAACACTGGCATTCGGGGTACTCGAGGATACGTCGCCCCAGAGTGGTTCAAGAACATAGGGATCACTTCCAAAGTCGATGTATACAGCTTTGGGGTGATCCTGCTGGAGCTTGTGTGCTGCAGGAGGAATGTGGAGGTAGAGATTGCTGACGATGAGCGGTCGATACTAACTTACTGGGCAAACGACTGTTACAGGTGTGGGAGGATCGATTTGTTGGTGGATAGCGATGACGAGGCCAACTTCAACATAAAAAAGGCGGAGCGCTTTGTGGCTGTAGCACTGTGGTGCCTCCAGGAGGAGCCGACGATGCGGCCGACCATGCTCAAAGTGACACAAATGCTCGATGGGGCAGTCCAAATCCCCACGCTTCCAGACTCTTCTTCCTTCATCAGTTCACTTCAGTAGTGTCCTGTTTGTTTTACAAATAAATTGTAGTATCAATCAGGATTATGTAATGCACTGGTGATATAATATAGCTGTCTATTACAGTTTGAAGAATCAAGGCGGCATTTCTAATGCGTCTCTATCAATTTTCTAGATAATGCATATGTGTTATACCTCTGAATCCTATTTAGTCAAAGGTTCTCCACAATAGCGCTCGCAAAAAAGGAGGCAGAGGTGAATACACACTGCTTGTAACTAAAGTTTTCTAGAAGTACATTATTTGGCTAAGTGGCACCAACCGTCAATTAACATAGTTGCTGACATGGAAAGGATGAATCAAGAAAAATAATCTTACCAGCACATTTGATGGCCTTAAGAAGAACACTGTATTCTAACAACGAGGACCTCTTTACCATTAAAGCACAGAGTAAATTCAGAGTAACTTGGTAACATAGATGCATTACCACAGTAAAACAGCCTAAATCTTCCTTTTCAGACCTAACTATACAGCAACGAGTTCAGTATTTCCACTCATCTTGTGCCAACAGTATAATACATTGGAAACAGGGGAGGTAAATCACTCCACCCTCTAAATGGACCTGCGCTCCACATTCCCACTTCCCCAGTCAATTACATTAGTTTGAAGTTTAATGGCGACATTTTTCTCTAGAGCGTCTGTATAATCTTTTCATATTTGAATCAAGTTTAGTCAAACTCTCTCTACTACAACTCACGAGAGCAGAGGCAGAGGTGAATACATACAGCTAGCAACAAAAGTAAGTTTTCGTATGAGCAAATTGTTTGGCTTATTAGCACCGAACATCCATCAAAAGTATTGCTGCTACATAAGCGATGAATCAGGAAAACTATTCTTGCCAGCATATTTGACTACCTTAAAAAGGAAAATAAAACTGTATTCTAACAAAGAGGAACTATTTACTGTCAAAGGTCAGAGCAAATCAGGAGTAACTTGGCAACGTAGATGCATTATTAGCAGAGTAAAACACCAATGTACAGACACCAGTTCAGTGCTGACAATCGTGCCATGTCAGCACTAAATTACATTAGAAACAGTAGGGGGCTAAATCTTTCCACCCCCAAATCGACCATCTCTCCACACGCCATTTCCCCAACCCACGAGTTGGGTGGCAAGAAAAAGCAAGAAGCGCAGCTTCTTCGCCTCTGATTCTACCCTATACTTTGCACATTGAAATTCAGACCTAATCGTGAAAATTCAGCGAAAAAGCAAACTACTTGCGATGCCTCGTTAGTCAGAACTCACAAGGAAAGCGGAAGGAATGGGAGCAGGGGCCGTACGGATGGGAAGAAGCGGAGTGGCCGGGAGGATAGTCCGGCGACGCGCTGCCGCCTTTCCATGGATCGACCGGAAGCGGAGCGGCCGGGAAGCTGCGCCGCCTGGGAGAACTGTGTGTTTTTTTTTTCAATCTTTAGGTGCCTGGTTCAGTTGAGCTCTACTGGAGTAAGGATTTTGGGAGAGTTTTTTTTTACATGATGTTGGACAGTGAGTCAAGATCTGAAAAAAGAATGCACAAACATAAGAAAGGAACCATGACTGGAACGAGTGTACCGGTATTCAAACTAACAAATGCTAATTCGCAACTTCAAAACCCGGAACACTTTCTAGATTCGTTCTTCACCACACTCACAAAGAAAAACATTAATACATTGATTCCCCTTTTTTCTGAATTTCGAAGGGACTCTCGTTTGGATGAGATAAAGAGAAACAGATCCAAGAAAAATGCTTGAAGGTTATTTTGGGACCCTGACGACCTCGTTGGAATTTGTCATGGCCTATCATAGAGTCTCACTAGAAGGAAAAGGCGCGCTTTGCTGCGCCCGCTCGAACAATCTAGCTTTCCTTTTTCATTTATTTTCCTGCAAGTTATTTGTTTTGTGGTTTCAGCCATTATACATTTTTCGGCATGGTTGGTCTGTGAAAATAGATAAAATAAGAACACCCACCAATTCAAATCTTAAAGCTCATGGTGAACAAAACGTAGCACCTTAAAACCTTTCCGATGGACAATTGAGAATTTAATTCCAAAGTAAAAAAACCATCTATGTTTTCCTGAGCTCCTTATTATGTGAATTATGAAAATCTTAAAAAGTTATCAAACAACATGATTTTTTTTAGAAAGCTTCTGCAATATCGTACACGAAGCACACAGAATACAATAAGGTCGTTAATCTATACTCCGGATTGGTACCTTGACAAAGCTAGGATGAAGTATTGCAAAAACATTGTGTATGAACTATGTGTCCTGAATGCACATGTTTATAGTAGAGTGACCAGATCTAGGACTGGCCCGGATTCTTTACCCTGCGCATCAAGTTGAACAAATATTTCTGAAAATTATAAATTAACACTTCCACATAACAAAATAGTACCAATTGTGATACAAGAGCTCCAGGAAATGAAACCTTCCTTATCTGCATCTCTGATCTAGTCACCCAGCTAGAAAGGACATAGCATAGGCATGCTAAATGTAAGAAACCACTACCATCCATGTGTCACTGAGGTTAATATGCAACAAAGCACTTAACCCTACATGTAGATAGTAAGGTAAAATCTACATGTATTTCTTTGTCCTTTGGAATAAAAAAGAAGCTCTTCAGAACTTTTAGTTCAGATACAGTTAATTCAGTTCACGCCACAATGTCAAAGCTACCAATCTAGCTAACACAGTTAGTATTTTACACCCAGGTTTCCAGATCGTGCTATATTAGAAAAAAAACAAGCACACAAAAATAAATAGAAGGGAACACGTTCAATGGTGAAATCTCTGAAATGCAAAAGATGAACAACAGTGTCAAGTAAAAGTCAGTTCTGAAAATTTTCCTCAAAAACTCAAGCTCAAAAAAAAAGCTAAACAATTATTGTACTGCTTGCAGAATCTGCAATAAGAAAGACAAGCACTGTGTCGCAAGCTTTAAATAGAAAATAACATCCCAACTTTTTTTGGCATACTAAAGTAAATGATAATCTAAATACGATTTGTAAACAAACTTAGTTCAAACATGTCTGTACCACCTCAGAGCTTTGTCATCATGATGCCGAATGTAAGGTCCTATCATGACCTGTAGGGACAAGTTTATAGCAATCATATGCACATGGAAGAGGAACTGGAAAAAAACAATTAAGCACAACATGAAACCTGAAGGTACACCCTACAATCCTATCTTCTCAGTCCCTGTTACATGCATTAGAATCAAAGACAGGTAAATTTTTATGATACATGAGGAGAGAAACGAACATAAATTAAGCACAACTGGCATGTCTGAGCCTTTAATCACAACCACCGTAAGAGTTCATCCTTGTCGTTGGCTAGCTCTGCACCGGCGAAACACCTTTGGCTGAACCTATACCCACGCACATACTGCAAACAAAAACAATAAATTATGTTAGATGAGGAATCTTCTTGCCAAAGGTTGCATCACTTATTAAATAACTATATTGTTTCTCAAACACGCATCCTATTACGTAACACAAAGGAACAAAAGTCTTAAAGTAAATTGCCTGACATAACATAGAAATCTTGAGGTACATTGCCTGAAACCCAAATGACACACCCACCCTTACCAAACTGCGATCCTGCGTAGGCTTAAGATTTTATAAATCTGAAGACCTATGCACGAAGCCTCAAATAATGAACTGGCATCGTTTAGCGACATGGCTGGAAGCCTTAGCTTTATTCATGCACAAAGAGATCTACTGTGGACTTAGTTTTGTTGTGTCAGAATGACCCTAAAACAGAGATTACAGGATAACCACTGCAATTATAAATAGATAAATAAGATCATAGTCAATAAGAAAATACCGCTAAGGAACCAAAAGTTTGTCATGTTTCCTTGAAATAAAACCAACTCAAGCCTTATGTTCACGGAAACAGGTGTTCAATAAAAGATGAAAATCATGTAATGAATAAAATGCATTAACATATGTCCCACTGGCAAGGATACATCAGATTTCAAAAAGTAAAGACACCATTTATTCTATTCAAACCATCTCGATTGTTGTTACCTTCTAGAAAGCTGCAGGGTGTACTAAAGGTTTTTCCTCTTCATGCAACTAAGAAAGTGGGATTATATGATTTCTATTTGTTTAGCCATTCAGCTGTCATTTTAACCAATTAGCTTCTTGTCTAAATATCATCTGAAGAATATTAGCTTCTTGTCTAAATATCATCTGAAGAATACATCACCTATTTGTTACCAATTAGCAAAGAAGCTAGTATAAATGGCCGGTCTAACAAATTAAGAAAAAGATAGTATATTAGAACATCATGGTACCCAAAATTTCACGATTCTACAAATTACAAACACATCTGGCTCTTATACCTATTCAGCAATATGAGTAGCAACTGTAATTTACATGCAGGTTGAACACTAAAACATGATCTACACTTTAGGAGATATCTAGCAGGCGCCTGAGAGATTCTTTCAGAGTTCTGTTCATCAGGTCCTCGGCTGCTCTGCATCCCTCTCCGAGTTCATCCTAGAACCCCAATGTTTTCCTGATGTCATCACCCCAGAGAAGAAAATAATAATTCAGAAGAGTGTCATCCTGCCATTCTAGCAAGAAGCAGTGTTTATAAAATCAGAAGGTAGCAATGAATGATCTGAACGCATGCTTGCTTATTACATGATCAGGAAAGGATGCAACTAACGCATGTTGGCCAGGCTTTGATCCATGACCAACAAGGACCCCATGCATATTCAGTGGCATAGGCAAGATGCATACAAAAATAACATTTCTGAAGAATTCCAAACAGTATACAGTACCTGTGAGATAACTTGGGCTCAAAACAAGTGAGGCATGCTTAAAGAATAGAAGTACAGTGCGCCAAAGTACAACTTCTCAGATTTAAGACCTCTCTGTTGTCTGTAAAGTGTTTTCTACTACTGCTACATCAAAACTTCAAAATATTCAGCAGGGAGAAGGCCACTCTTTAGATTGTATACTTTAGCGAGGGCAACCCTGAAATCGGTGATAGACAGGCAGATCATAAGCCTTTGACAACTTCAAGTGGACGATTTCACAGTTTCGTAAATTTCGAGCACACTGATTAGTGAAAAAAACAATATCGACATCAAAGGCTAGTATCCCAAGCAGGTTGGGGTTAGCGGATTTTGGATATAATGTTTAGCAAAAAAATTCTGTACGACATAAATATCACAGATTTAGGCAGTGCTGCTAGAGTGTCACTCCAGTAGGTAATCACAAAATGCTGGCTACTCCAACTTGGTAGAATCTTCGACGTGGTTCGATTTTCATTAATTATTCACATGCTTGAAAGAAATGATTGGGTCATTAAAATTTCCATAGCAACAAATATTTTAAAGCCAATGCAGCTTCCATTGCGCATTCATTATTGAAAATAAATCCCGATCGGATCAGCGGCCAAACGACAAAACAGAGGAAATGTGTAATAGAATATCCTCACCATCCTTGTCTCAAATGCAGTATCTTAACAATCTTCATTCAGTATTTATACACACTACTGTATTCTACACATGAGTTACGCAATTTGAAGTGGAACTTTGTACCATTCTAATTGGTAATGCCAGAGAAGCACTGCACCAACTTAGTAGTCTAGCTGATGATTCACCAAATGCCTTTGTACAAATTACCTTTTCTTTGAAGAATTTACAGCTTACTTGACGACTATATAGAACTCAAATCATATGGCCCAAAATTGGAAACATAACAATCAGAAGAAGTGAAAGGAATGAGGAGAGGAGAGAAGATACGATCGCTACCCCAATTAGTACCATAACCATCAGAGAAGGTAAGACTTAACAAGGAACCATACCTTTATAATCATTGATTATATCCTATACAAGAGTCCATAACCAAAATGCATCGTATGTACTTGATCTACCCAATCATACCCGATTCATCTCTGGCTGCATAATTAATGGACATTAATTAATCACCATCAGATGCAACCCAAAATGTAGTTTCTATTTCACTATTTTGTAATCGCAGAAATGCAAAAATCACAAACATAAGCCAACTGAAAAATATTTATTGGGTGCATCTTACAAGATGACTAATCATTTTAACCACTTGATCACCATCTATGATATTATATATTAAGATACACAGATACTCAGGGAGACCATGATTGATTAGCATCCAGCTTTAGGCAGCAAGAAAAACTATTTGTGGAGTCTTTTTTGTCGTGTGTTCAGGTGGGCAGGTGAGCACCGGCCTGTACTGAATTTTCTTTAGCACCAATCTCTGCCCAGAAGATCATGTTGTTGTTTGCATGTTGGTTGTTTCACTATGCTAATCAATCATTTTACCCCTGGGTTATGGCATTAGCTTGTTGAGTAAACTTCTTGTTTGTTCTAGTTGCCCTGTGTTGCTTCCCTCCTGCCTAATGTAACCAACCACAACTATCATGAGTGACAATGGTTCTCCACTGAGGAGCAGGCATGATTCTAATTGTTCAGTAAACTGCTACTACCAGTGCATAAACTGAATTATACTTCAGTATAGAACAGTCAAATAAACAAACAACAAGATTCAACTTTAGTTTCGGAGAAGTTTTCTTACTGAACTCGAGTGAGCCATGCAGTGCTACACTAATCATAACTGAAATCAATTCACTGAATCAGCCCAGGTTCTCCGTATGCTTACTTACTCTTTGCAAAAACAAGAAGAAAAAAAGCCTATCAAAAAGGATTAAACTTAGGGATTGGTTGAAAATTTGATGAGCCAAGAATTGGTTGAAAATCAAGTGGAAATACATTCAATAAACATAGCTTCAAAATCAGTAGATGGAAACTGGGATTTTAAAAAAGTTTACATTCTGACAAAAAGGTAGAGGCGTAGAGCAATAGGCAAAGGAAAATAGAGTGCAATAATGTCGGTCTGGCCAAGGATGCCGGAGGAAAGCGAGTGGAGAAGGAATCCTGACCTTGACGTGAGCTATCCGACGCCAAAAAGCAATCTATTTGACCCATACCGAAATAGAAGAAGCACACGACTCGATTTTAGAAAATCTTTTCTCACCTGTTCGTCCGCAACATATGAACCCTAGCTTGCCACCCGCGCCGCCGCTCGCGTAGCTTCACCGGCGCCGCTGGTCGCTCGCTGCTCTCCCCGCGACGGACACGACATGCCGTGTGAGGTCGCCGCCATCGAACTATCCCGAACGCCGCTTGTACGAGGTCGCCGTCCCCAAGCTACCCAGCGCTAGATGTACGACCGGCACGACGGCGGTCGGCCGCGAGGCCGAGGAGGCGTGGATGCGAGAGGTAGGGGGAGGGAGATGGAGCGGCGGCGAGGGGAGCGCGTCCCGGCCGACCATGTTGCACTGGCCCGCCAGGAGAAAGGAGAGGAGGCCGTTGGGCAGGGGAGCGAGAGCAGCGCCGCCCCATGGCGGCGGTGAGGGTTGCTGCCTTCGCCCCAAAAAATCAAAATTCCTACCGAAAACAGAGGAGACCGAACAGAGGGCACAGAAGGCTTATAGCTCCTACTCGGAGGAGCGCGGTGGACGTCCCCCAGCACCGCTGCAGCCTCGTTGGCGCTGTATGCGGCGAGAACCATGGCGACCTTCAGTAGACGACTGGAGGGGTGAGTGTTCGAGAAACGGGAGGAGGCTTGGCAGAGAAGGAGGGGAGCGGCCGCCAGCGAAGAGAAGACGACCCAGCAATGAAGCACGCGTGTAAAAGTGGGGCGGTGCGAGAGACCAGTTTGACCATGAACCGACTATAACTGAATCGATCAAACGGATGGCTTAGATGCAATCCACTTTTAATCCAATGAACCATAAACGCGTAAACCGGTGGATCAACCACAGCTCGCTATTTCCTGTGGGATTAGATGTTGTAGAGATTTATTTGTGACCTGGCGTGTTCAAGGAGGTTGTACATGTGTACTGTATACCATCCGATAATTTTGGCCGTACTCATTTGAAGTCGACCGCTTCAGGCTTGACCACCCTATACCTCTTGGCAAGCACCACGAACAATACCAGATCCACAGCATTAAGCACTGCTATAAGAAAGAAGAACCTGTCTACGTGACCTTTGTTGAGATCTTGTGGTATCCACCCGGCTTCATCTCCCTTACAGCTGACTGCCATGACCAGAGTAACGAGCAGGCTGCTCACGTAGCTTCCAGCTGACATGGACGCCACAGACATCGCACTTCCAAGGCTTCTCATGCTATCTGGAAGCTGATAGTTGAAGAACTCTGTCATGGTAACATACATGAACACCTCGGATGCTCCCATCAGCACGTATTGGGGGATTTGCCAGAGGACGCTCAAGCGATAGCGGTTGGAATGTTTTAATCTGTGCTGCTCTACCAGGCCAGCTGTGATCATAGCTACTGTTGATATGACAAGTCCGATGCCCATCCTCTGAAGTTCAGTTGGCTCCTTTGATCTCTTCGACAAAGGTTTAGCGATGCAGAATGTGTAGATGAAGACACATGCTGTTACACCGACTATCTCAAACATGCTGACGCCTGCTGAGGGGATTATGAATTTGGAAAGGGAATTGTCCATGGTTTCTACTTGTTCGATGAATACCGAGGACATCTGCGAGTATGCAGTGGAGTAAATGATGCTGCAGAGCCATATGGGAACCAGTCGCATAATGCATTTCACTTCTTCCACTTGAGTAACCGTGCAGAGGCTCCATGGCCTGGATAGAGGCTGCTCGCCTGGTAAAAGGATGGATCGGTCTTGGATGATCGCTGCCTTGTCCAAACACCTGGAAAAACAAACAGAGATAACTACATATGGGGAGCATTGGGAAGAAACATTGAGGTGTTGACTATGTCTTCGGAGCAATAAAAGGTAGTCGAGTAAATGGCACTGGCGGTCACACAACTCGTCCGCTATGTGCACTTAAGTCACACAACTGGAAAACGGGATTTTTTGGTCACACAACTGGATTTTTGGTGCACGCAGGTCACAAACCCCACATGTCAGTCCGTTTTCCGTTGCAGGAGTGCTGACGTGGACACGTAATTTTGCAGAAAACCCCCTGTATTTTGGGATATTTCGCAAAAAACCCAAATTTGGGTCCAATTACAGGGAGTTTTCTGCAAAATGTCCAAAAATACAGGGTTTTTTTTTTTGCAAAATTACCAACGGAAAACGGACTGACATGTGGGGTTTGTGACATGCGTGCACCAAAAGTCCAGTTGTGTGACCAAAAAACCCCGTTTTCCAGTTGTGTGACTTAAGTGCACGTAGCGGACGAGTTGTGTGACCGCCAGTTCCATTTACTCAAGGTAGTCCATCCAGTGACGGATCCAGGGGGGCGAGCGGGGGCCTGGACCCCGCCATGCTCCGGCCACCCCAGCGACATGCAGCAGGGGCCACTAGTTATACGCTTGTATTAAGTTAATCCTCTGCTAATTTGGAGTACAAAGCCTAGTTATATTCGTGCCCATCCGAGCGACATGGTGTGGTGGCCTGCTGATTTGATGGGCTAAGCCCAAAGCACATACGTAGTAGCCGCATGGTTCCTGTGTCCTGAATCTATCGATGGATTATTAGATCTATACCGTAGATCGGACTTCCTGTACTAGGCGCACGACGCACGATTTCATCTACTACCTCGAGTTATTATCGATCTCCGCCTGTGACGCTGCCCAGCCGCATGGTTCCGATTGAGCATCGCAGCCGCCGCCGCCGCCGTCAGGACTCAGGACACAGCCACACGAATTCAAGCATCGATGACAGCGAACCGATTTCCGCGTCTCTGCATCTCTCAGGTCTCGCCGATGATTACAGCCTCCAACCTCCAAGGTATTATTGTATATGTACGAACTTGCTATGTGCTAACTTGATCGAATTTAGTCGTTGCTACTTGCTGGTTTAGTGGTTTATTGCCTAGGCAATAGGCATAACGGTTTATTGATATTTTCTATTAGTATAGCTGTTTGTCAGGATGAGAAAGGCCCTGTCAATTAGTAATTTTTGCTAACAGGTTGGTTCGACCTCCACCTCTAAGACAAAAAATACAAATCCAACCGAGGAGACAAATATTATAGAAAAATATCGTGCATAGTGATTTCGATCCTGGCCCTGATAATAGGCAAATTTCTGATCACCATATTATGTCATCTGTCAATTTTACGGTCAATGTTTGTTCGGTCCCCCCTATGGTTAAATCCTGGATCCGCCCCTGAGTCCATCTGTATGTAAGTACTGGTCACCTGTATTCTGGTGTGTGTAGTATCTTCCTGCCCCCATTGCTGCTGTGAGTTCCATCTATTTCATACAGTTTTTCCACTTGCTTTGGGGTGTTTAGGTGCCTGTTCTTTGTTGCAGCAACCATGACTTGGCAAACACTCACGACAGGGTTCCCACTGGGCACAAAGTACCTGAACCTTAAGGTTCCAATGGCAAAAAGAGTGAGACCAAGGAAAGCTGCCCCTGTCGAGATCCAGAAGGCAGCTACCCATTTCCCCTCATCCTCGATGTATCATGTATGTGAGTAGAGTGACAGATACCAGGCTGCCAAGGTTATTGGCGACGAAGAAGTAGCCGTAGAATGATGTCTTTGATTTCTTTTCCTCCTTGTCCTCCTCATCAAACTGATCAGCACCGAACGTTGTGATGGTGGGCTGATAGGCTCCGTTCCCTAGTGCGATTTTGAATATGGACATGTAGAATATGACCGTCTCTGCTTTTGTAGGTGATCTGCAGTTTTGCATCTCTTCCGAGTCACAACTATATTTATGCAGGAAGAAATGTGAGGATATGGAGATCTCAACAAGTCCCTGTCCATCAGTATATAGTATGTATTTGTCATTGATGCCTGAAAGCTTACAAGGAAAAAGGGTGCTGGGATGGAGAAGGAAAGTTACAACGAGGAGGATGAGCTGGAAGATGATGCAGGCCTTGTATCTTCCCCAGTAGGAGTCGGCGATGATGGCGCCGACAATGGAGAAGACGTAGGTGGTGCCACCCCAGTTGCTGACATGGTTGGCAGCGTCAGCATTGTCCAGCCTCATCACCACACTCATGAAGGTCACCAAATTCGTCCCGATGCCATTTGCTGCTAACGTCGCGAGCGCCTGGTTTACTGCAAGCATGCCTCCACCAGAGAACCGGACATATATGCCAGGTCAGCTCAATTTTGGCTCTTCCGCAATAAGGACAAAAACAAGAAAAGAAAAGCCATGTATGCTTGATCTGCTTACTCTTGCAGCAGTATGTATAATTAAGAAACTACTAGATTTTCTTGTCCAACCACAATTTCTAGTAAGAGAAACTTCCATTTTCTGGGCATGGATAGTTGATGTTTGTTGAGATTAATTGAGATACATGCAGTGATTCAAGTAAGACTAGTTGGTATTTGTCGAGAGTATTTGAGGTACATGCAAGTACGTAGTTGGTCTTTAGTGAGAGTTTTTGAGATGCATATGCAAGTAAAAAAATACACCACTTACGCAGGATGAGGAAGCCGGCAAGCCATCCACCTGATTTGGCTCTCACGCAGCAGCTGCCCTTCCAATCCACAGACCCATCCCTTGTCGTCTCTTGTCCTGCGCTGAGAATGCCATGATCATGATCCTGAGCAATCTGCACATACAGGCAACTTAGCTATCTCATCCGTGATGATTTATGCCTACTTGCCTAGGTGAAATGATACTAGCTGGTATGGCAATGCCACATACGTCCATGATCGACGCCGATCAAGGGCAGGGCTAACTCTTGCTTTTGCTTTATTTGCACTTGCACACCCCTCCTCTTCGAAGTATGCAATAGCTCCTGGAGTAGTATATATGCTTATGTTTTTTGGGATTGATGATGTAGTATGTATGTGTGCAGCTAGGATGATGCCAGATTGCCAGTTAGGTAGCAGGTATTGCAATACAAGAGCCAAACTGCGTGCCAGAGGGCAGGTCTGGGCATGCAAATTGCAACGTGGTATCATCCTCTTAGCTGCAATGCCATTTGTCATGCTTCTCTTCTGATATTTCATCAAGATATTTTCCCTATCTCTTCTCTGCTTTCCAAAATGCGGTTTCCCCGTCTTTGTTTTGGTTTTCCATAATCGAACATATTACCATGCAGCTAATACTTTCCATATTAGGTTTAAATATTTGGTCATCATACTCAAGTTTTGTGGCGTCCCATGTGGCAGCTTGTGGTCGGGGTGCTTTGTCGAGACTCGAGATGTCTGAGGTGGATAATTAGTAATGCATCCATGTATAGTAAGAATGTTGGATCTTCCATCATCTTCGACCGACATACTCTATTCTTTATAGGCATACCCCATAATTGGGCACATCTTAATTGTGTTCCTTCCGAAACCATAATGCGGTGAACACGGATCCGAATTCCCTACTGCCCAAAAACAGACCTTGCTCGGAGCATGGATCACAAAACAGGTGCAAAGGTGAGAAATATGCATGATATTTTTGTTATATTTCATCCGGTAGATTTCTGTCAGCACACTAAGAAAATGAGCACTGCTAGGTGCCAATGTATTAAATTTTGGGTCTCATTTGGAGTGAGGATAGTATGGAATGTTGCACCATTAGGTGACAATGTATTAAATTTTAATTATGAGTTACCTTAGTTTCTCGCTTGAGTTTTAGACAGAGTGGATACGAACAAGAGATTGGTACCTTACTTTTTTTTTCGAGAATGGTACCTTACTTTCTACCACTTGAGTATGCCGGTTATGTCCCGGTTACAGGTTACCACACTCCTGTTTTCCTTACTTTCATTTTGTTCCCTTCACATTTTGAGCTATCACCACATATTGGAGCTACAAAAACTCATTTTGAGGCTTAACATGAGACACAAAACCTTTGATGCAACTGCAAACACTGAAGAAAGCTCATCTATATATGGCTTCATACATTTGA
Source organism: Poa pratensis (assembly GCA_947311845.1). Taxonomy (NCBI): domain Eukaryota; kingdom Viridiplantae; phylum Streptophyta; class Magnoliopsida; order Poales; family Poaceae; genus Poa; species Poa pratensis. Next base: position 59,747,447 of record CAMZMU010000045.1, on the reverse strand, counting down.
TACAGTTAAGTAGTTTCTATACACTAGAACACATATAAGTACTATACACACACACATTGTAACTTGATGCCATCATGCCTGCATATGTACAGCTTGGCTTGTTCTATCCTCTCTACCTATATCATAGACTATCTGTATCAAAACTTGTTCCCTGGCTCCCTAGCTAGCCTGCTGCCGATCAGAGTCTGTCTGAGCTTCCTGTGATATCCTTAACCCTTTGTCTTAACCTTCTCCTGTGGTCTTGGATTTTCCATAGACCATGGCCAAGGACCACGGCGGAGTATATGCCATGGGTGATCATCGGCGACAGAATATTGCCGGTCTGTATTCATCACACACGACACAGATATATATGTTAGCGATCGTCTTGATGATGTCAATCAGTAAGAGAATCGGTCTGAATTAACAAGAGAAGTAAAATAAATGTTAACCTGGATCCATTCAAACCCGAGGTAGAAAGCCAGGATTCCTTCTAGGAGAGGGGAGTATATCTTCCTCATCTGCCTCCTTTCGTACCAGGCTGCAAATTCAAGGAATCCAGTTATATTATCCCTCCACTGCACATCTAATTTATCAGTTTTTATTTGTAACAGGAGTTTGCTAGGACAAGAATACACACAAACGCACCTGCAAACAGTTTTTTCATATTCTGTCTCCCTTTGTGCGAACGCATGACTGGTGTCACCACATAGGTAGGGTCTGAAATGAAACATTCATAATATGTAATCACAAGAAGAGACTGATTGATGCAAATTCACTCCACCCCAAACAACAACATGCATGATTTGAGAATCGATGGGTTTACTACCTTTCGGCGCGGTAGCGACGTAGTATAGGGATCCTGTGAGCGCCGCGGTGATGGCTGCCGCAAACGTTTGAGCAAATGGAACAAAAGGCGGCACCATGCCACTCTGCATATACCCAGATTTTCCTTAATAAGATCACTGTGGACATGGTCCTTGTCTCATTCCAATCAAATCCAGCAGAAGAATATCAAGTACAATTAAGTCACATACGTACCAGGGACACGATCCCTCGGGCATCTTTCATGAGCTCTGTCCCTCTCAGAAATATATCAGCCAATGCTCCCTGAAATTCAACAATTTCAGTCTACTAGTACTACAAAAGAAGCATGGTAGGAATGGACACTAAGCAAGCGTTACCTAGAAGACAGTGAACATATATAATCAAGTATTACCTGGACAGCAGCACGGTAGAAGAGCTCCTCGCCGATGGAGCTGGCTGCGACGATGAGGATGAACTGCCATGGCGACATGCCGACGAAGAAGGTGCGGAGCTCCTCATCCTCGACGTCCCTGATGGCGCGGGCGTGCGGCGAGTACTTGACCACCTCGTCATCGAGGATGAAGAGCAGCGCCATGATGGGCGGCGACGCGTAGCCGAGCCCCTCCACCAGCGCCGTCAGCGACGGGTGGAAGCCCCCGTGGAGTCGATCCCAGCCAGCCCACATATCGCCCTCCCGGCCAGCGCCATGCCCGCATATATCCCTGCGTGCGCGTAAGCATAAACCCCAATTAGCTTCCGGATAGCGGAACCGAAGAGAGCTAAAAGAGAAATTTGCTATTGCTTACCAATGCCGTAGCTGAGCCTGACGATGGCGCCAAGCTTCTCCCACATGACGAGCTCGGCTTCGCGGGCACCGAACCCGCCGGGGCCTTCGGCAGCAGCGGCGACGGCGGGCACGTTGACGACCGGCGGTCCATCGGCCGCGAGGCGGCCGGTCGTGCGTCCTGGCTGGGCGCCTTCTCCGCCGCCGCTGCCCTGACGAGCCTCGGCGCGGATCCAGCTCCCGGCGCGGACGCGCGGGGTGAAGCCGATGGAACAGTGGGTGTAGGAGCAGCTGAAGCTACATGGCGCTAGCTCCATTAACTCTTTTCTCTAGCTAGCTATAGCTTGGATGATCTCTTCTCGTTCTTTCTTTCTTTGTATCTTGCTTGTGATCTTCTCCAACCAGTCTCCCCGTAAATCTGAGGAGACAGGAAAACAGGGCTGGTGGAAGTAAACAATTCAACTACAGAGTGTTTTTTAATGGCGGCGATGGTCTCCTGACTCTCTTTCTCTCGGATATACTAGTTTTTTACTCCCTCCGTCCTAAAATAAGTGTCTCAAGTTTGTACAAAAGTGGTTGTATCTATACATGTTTCATGTCTAAATACATCCATTTTTTGACAAATCTAAGACAGTTATTATTAGACGGAGGGAGTATTTGATTCTCTAACCAGCTCTCTATCCATCTGTCGTGACCTTCGCGGGACGAAAAGGAAAGGGCGCAAAGCCACCTGCGTGGAGCGTGGCCAGTGGGCGCTGCCAGATGAGAGGGATTCGCTTAGCCAATCAGCGCCCGCCATGTCAGGCACTTGATAAGGTAGGCGATTGTTACCTTGCTGACATGGCATCCATCCATCCGAGTATCCGACTCTCTGCTCCTGTACCACGATCGATATCTTCTCTTCCGTGGTTCACACCAAAGCTGTGATATTGATGTGCATGTTTACATCTGCAAGATAATTGATTAATCATTACAAATGCAGCCACTATATAGATGTTGTAAGGTTTGGGCCTTGCAGATTTCATATGATCAAGTACAAATTTTAAAGGTTGGAGACGACCTTGTCAGCATGGTTGATGTTGAAATGATGAACCTCTTCCCACGATGAAAAAACAAGTTTGGTTTTGTTGTTGCCTACTCCCTCCGTTCCACAATATAAGATGTTTTAGACTTTTTCCACATTCACATGCACACACATGTATCTAGACATGTTTTAGTGTACATGTCCACTCTTATTGGTATGAATCTAGACAACATGTGTAATACCTAAAACATCTTATATTTTGGAACGGAGGGAGTAGCAACCAGGAAATATGTAGCCATATGAAACAATACCAAAATTAAAATGGTGCGAAAGAGAAGAGGAAGCACCATGGAGCTCGTGGGAGCCCTCCCACACAACATATAACTCCCATAATTACCATGGATCTAAACATACTTAACTCCTAGATCCGCTGCTGATTTTGCCTGCTTAGGACTAGCTCATCGGGCCATATACGTATCTTGGTCGTCAATCTGTGGATATTCGGCAATCCGGGGCACAACTGCTGACCTTGTTTGATTTTAGGCGTACACAAGGAGTCAGAGCACATGACAGATGACCCAAAATTGTTCTCAATGCCCCAAAAGAATTTGGCAATCGCCTCCCTCACTATACAAACCGAAAACTCGGTCCGGAAAGAGCCAATGCCCGCGCGGAAACTTCACGTGCACACCGCCGACCTTCCTGCCGAGATCTTCCGTTGCCGGCTCCGGCGACCGGATTTCGCCGCTGAAACACCAACACCCCTCCCTCATCTCCGTTGTCCCCAGGCCACACACACACAAGTCTACCTTGCGTCCGCCGCCATGCTATTGATCTCGTACTATTGATGGATAATCGATACTCTTGTGTAGATGATTTGGTTTGATAAGAATTTGTACGATAATCCTTCATTCGAGGAGGAGGGCGAATGGGATGAAGAGGAGGATCTCGTCATTCTCATGATGATGGAGATGGAGAAGCAAGAGAACACAACATGGAGGTTCAGTCGTCGGCCGTGAGGTGATTCACACGAGGAGGCAAGAAAGCCACCACCTGCTTATGATTGATTATTTTGGATCACCCCAGTCTATCCAGAGTGATACTTTCGCTGCCGATTCTGTATGGGCATAGATTTGTTCCCACACATTTTCATCGGTTATTCAAGAGTATGGCACCTTCTTCGTGCAAAGAAGGAATTGTGTTGGGTTACTTGACCATAGAACTTTGGAGAAGATGACCACGACTTTGCGCCTGATGGCTTATGGAATACCCGCCGATTTTGATAGTTCATCATCTTGCAATGGGAGAGATTACGCCATTTTATTCTTGAGGCACTATGCGAAGAAAATTGTCAAGTGCTTTGGCTCACAATACTTGAGAGCACCCAATGCTCCAGACACCGATAGAATTTTGGCGATGAACACCGCTAGGGGATTTCTGGGATGCTCGACTTAGTTGAATGCATCCACTGGAGGTGGAAGAATGCATGTTCGGCATCGCGTGGATAGTTCATCAGCCATGTCAAAAGATCCAAATATTATCCTTGAGGTTGTTGCAGATCAGGAAACATGGTTCAACATACCTATTTCGGAATGCCTAGATCGTACAATGACATCAATGTTCTCAACCGATCACTACTCTTTGCAAGTAGCCAGCAGAGAAACACCATCAGGCATCAGTGGAGTTTGAGGCAAATGGGCACAAATATAACATGAGATACTACCTTGCGGATGAGGTCACGGTTGGCAATGTTTACCAAGCCAATTCCCAACTCTGAAGCTAACAAACAATCACATTTTCATGGTGCTCATGCAGCCACTAGGGAGTACGTGGGTAGAGAATTTTGAATTTCACAAACCTAGTTTCATTTGTGCGTCTAACTCATTTTTGGATCAAAAGATGATTCGCAGGATCATGACATCTTGTGTGATCTTGCACAATATGATCATCGAGCATGAGCAAGACACATATTTCTAACACAACTATGACTTCATGGGAACGGTGGTGCATCCTCGCAGCAGTAAAGACCGCATTCCTTCAAGTTCATCATGACATTCGAGATGTGGAGACTTATCAAAAGCTTAAACAAGATCTGATCGGGGAGTGGTGGAGGTGGACTAGCCAACAAGACATTACTTCCGCTTTTATGTTACCTATTTCGGTTTTGATGAACTTTGTGATTTGTTTCATGAACTTTGTGTGTGATTGATGAATATTGTGTTCTACTCCCTCCGCCTCATCATATTTGTTGTGATTTTAGTTCAGATTTGAACTAAAACCACAACAAGAATTATGGAATGGAGGAAGTAATATTTATGTAGTACTCCCTCCGTTCATGAAAGGATGTCTCAACTTTGACTAAATGTGCATGTATCTACACACTTCCTTTTATGGACGGAGAGAGTGTATATTTCCTATGTTCTCAAATATGTAAACAACTAAGGAAATTTCTAATCATACAACTTTGCTAAAGAAAGTACACTTTTAGTTCTCGTTGTTGTCTCCTCCTCACAACTAAGGCTGACAATCGGGTTGAGGTTTACATCAATCAGACCCATTCCCAACCTTGGGTCTCATGTTAAACCCATGTAAAAACCCAACGAGTACGCCGACCCGTTTAGACATCCATCGAGCATTTCTTCACGTTAATTTTTATCACCTTCTGGTGAATAAAGTTTCTCGATAAATAGTTCAATGTTCAAGTCAATGAAAGCCATTTTTTTAAACACACAGTACAAATGCACGTGCTCACGAGTACGCACGTACACTCAGCCATATGTATACACGCACACATAATTAACCTATCCTTATGAGCATCTCTTAAAGATTGAGCCGACATATTTTGAGGTTGACGAAGTCATCATGGGTGTGTCGCTATTGACGGGCATATCACATACCACTAAAGAATAAGCTGATTAAATTCTGGATTAAATCCAGATAAATGCGAGCACACATGGCAAGTTTAAGACTTTTTTCTTTAGGGATGGCAAGTTTAAGACTTAAATCTCGATGTACTGGTTTTATCACAGAAAATATAACCATGTGAGCTAAGATCAATTCAGAAGGCCAATTTGTTTCGTTCAAACTGGGCTAGTGGTTTTTTAACCTAGGAGCGACATGCTTATATTTAATAACCTACGTGAAAAATGAGAGAAGACACAAACATCCCGTGCTATCATCCATGGGCCGATGGCTAACTTTATGGGCCGCTAAACTGCATGCCAGTGGACGAGAATAAGGGTCAGCGAAGCCTTAGAAAAAAGAGCAATCAAGGCCTACATGAATAAGGCCAGCAGCCCAGCATTTGCACCATCAATACTACGGGTGCCCCTATACATCGACCTCTCTGGTCGATGTTAGGGAGCCGTCGCCCACCCTGGCGCGATACTGGGCCGGCCCAGAATAGCCTTCTATGCGCGTAATTAGCAACGCCGGGCGACAAAAACAATTCAAGAAGCTGGGATTCGAACCAGCGACCTATAGCTACGCGACGCGAATCAACCAACGCGCCGGCCACTTTGGACAAGCTCTGTTTATGTGTGAATACCACATTTATTATATATATATACATTCATCTTTGCCATCCCCTATTCTAATTTTAATAAACCGTGGCAAGTGAACCGGTGGTTCAAAAATCTGTTTTTAAACAATTTAAAAAAATGAACACAATAGGTTTTTGAACGATTTTGAAAGTTAACCGAAAAGGCCGGTGAATGAAATCGATCTTTGAACGATTTTAAAAAGTGAACAGAAAAGTCTATGAACGGAAATTATTTTTGAACGATTTTTAAAAAGTGAACAATTTTTTTATTGTTGAACGATTTTCAAAACGTTGACAAAAAAGGTATTTGGACGGGAATTATTTTTAAAGGCGAACAAAAAAAGTCCGTGAACCGAAATTATTTTTGTAAGATTTTCGAAAAAGTGAAAAAATGGGTATTTGAACAGAAACTATTTTTGAACGATTTTAAAAGGCGAATAGAAAAAGTCTTTGAACGAAAATTATTTTTGAACGATTTTGAAAAAGTGAAAAAAAGTATTTGAACGGAAACTATTTTGAACGATTTTAATACATCAATAATTTTCGAATATGAACAATTTTAAAAATTTGAACATTTTCAAAAATGAAAATTCACAAAATAATATCTAGTAAGAAAACTGAAAAAAGAAAAAGCCAAAAAAATAAAAAAGAAAAAATTCAAATAATATATAAATACATATAATTTTTGAACGATTTTCAAAATGTGAACAAAAAATAGGTATTTGAACGGAAACTATTTTTGAACGATTTTAAAAGCCGAACAGAAAAAGTATGTGAACGAAAATTATTTTTGAACGATTTTCAAAAAAGTGAACAAAATAGGTATTTGAACGGAAATTATTTTTGAACGATTTTAAAAGGCGAACAAAAAAATCTTTGAACGGAAATTATTTTTGAACGATTTTTAAAAAGTAGACAAAAAAGTTTATTGTTGAACGATTTTCAAAACGTGAACAAAAAAGGTATTTGGATGGAAACTATTTTTGAATTATTTTAAAAGGCGAACAAAAAAAGTCTGTGAACCGAAATTATTTTTGTAAGATTTACGAAAAAGTGAAAAAATGGGTATTTGAACAGAAACTATTTTTGAACGATTTTAAAAGGCGAATAGAAAAAGTCTTTGAACGAAAATTATTTTTGAACGATTTGGAAAAAGTGAAAAAAGTATTTGAACGGAAACTATTTTGAACGATTTAATACATGAACAATTTTAAAAATTTGAACATTTTCAAAAATGAAAATTCACAAAATAATATCTAGTAAGAAAACTGAAAAAAGAAAAAGCCAAAAGCCAAAAAAAGAAAATATTCAAATAATATATAATTTTTAAACGATTTTCAAAAAGTGAACAAAAAATAGGTATTTGAACGGAAACTATTTTTGAACGATTTTAAAAGGCGAACAGAAAAAGTATGTGAACGAAAATTATTTTTGAACGATTTTCAAAAAAGTGAACAAAATAGGTATTTGAACGGAAATTATTTTTGAACGATTTTAAAAGGCGAACAAAAAAGTCTTTGAACGGAAATTATTTTTGAACGATTTTTAAAAAGTGAACAAAAAAGTTTATTGTTGAACGATTTTGAAAACGTGAACAAAAAAGGTATTTGGACGGAAACTATTTTTGAATTATTTTAAAAGGCGAACAAAAAAAGTCTGTGAACCGAAATTATTTTTGATAGATTTTCGAAAAAGTGAAAAAATGGGTATTTGAACAGAAACTATTTTTGAACGATTTTAAAAGGCGAATAGAAAAAGTCTTTGAACGAAATTATTTTTGAACGATTTTCAAAAAGTGAAAAAAAGTATTTGAACGGAAACTATTTTGAACGATTTTAATACATGAACAATTTTCAAATATGAACAATTTAAAAAATTTGAACATTTTCAAAAATGAAAATTCACAAAATAATATCTAGTAAGAAAACTGAAAAAAAGAAAAAAGAAAATATTCAAATAATATATAAATATATATAATTTTTGAACGATTTTCAAAAAGTGAACAAAAAATAGGTATTTGAACGGAAACTATTTTTGAACGATTTTAATAGGCGAACAGAAAAAGTATGTGAACGAAAATTATTTTTGAACGATTTTCAAAAAAGTGAACAAAATAGGTATTTGAACGGAAATTATTTTTGAACGATTTTAAAAGGCGAACAAAAAAGTCTTTGATCAGAAATTATTTTTGAACGATTTTTAAAAAGTGAACAAAAAAGTTTATTGTTGAACGATTTTCAAAACGTGAACAAAAAAGGTATTAGGACGGAAACTATTTTTGAATTATTTTAAAAGGCGAACAAAAAAAGTCTGTGAACCGAAATTATTTTTGTAAGATTTTTGAAAAAGTGAAAAAATGGGTATTTGAACAGAAACTATTTTTGAACGATTTTAAAAGGCGCATAGAAAAAGTTTTTGAACGAAAATTATTTTTGAACGATTTTGAAAAAGTAAAAATAGGTATTTGAACGGAAACTATTTTGAACGATTTTAATACATGAACAATTTTCGAATATGACCAATTTTAAAAATTTGAACATTTTCAAAAATGAAAATTCACAAAATAATATCTAGTAAGAAAACTGAAAAAAGAAAAATCCAAAAAAAGAAAAAAAAGAAAATATTCAAATAATATATAAATAGAAAACAGAAAAGAAGAAAGAAAAAAGAAACAACAAAAAGAATAAAAAGAAAAGGAAGGAATAAAAATCGAAAAAAAAGAAACAACATTAAAAACGAAAAAGAAGAAAGAAAAAGGAATAAACGAAAAAGAAAGAAACAGTAAAAGAAATGAAACCCGAAAATCAAAAACCGAAGAGAGTAAACAATAAATAGAGTCATACGCTAATACAGACATGAAACTGAGCATAGCGCAGTGGTTTGCGCACGGTCGTGGTGCGTAGAGGTCTGTAGTTCGAATCCCACCACCACATTCATTTTCTCTTAATTCTTTTCTCTGTGTACACCGGTAATGGGCCGGCCCAATATCGCGCCAGGGTGGGCGACGGCTTCCTATCATCGACCTGGTCGATGTATAGGGTGTGCCAATACTACTCCCTCCGTTCGAAAAATGATGTCTTGGATATATCTAGATTTGGATGTCTATATCGCGCCTTTGATCACCCGACCATCGTGTGAACGTAGAATTAATTTTGATTATGCTACTTGAATACTTTAGAAGTTTGTCATAAAGAATGTTTACGGACTGGCGAAATGCTTGGATAATCGTTGTTTGAGATTGTAATTGACTTCATGATTGTAGATGTGGTGTGTAGTCTCCACGTTCAGGTGTTGTCTGACTCCAACAAAAAACAGTGTACAGGCGAAATACAATTCAGTAGTGCCACTGGATTCTAGTACTAATATGTTAGTGTAAGTTAAAATAGGCAGATAAGTTTCCTGAATTGCAGATTAGCAAATAAGGTTCAGCTGGGAACAACCGAACCGGTAAGAGCAGAGGAGAAAAAAAAGGGTGACCCCAAATCATTTATTTCCGTCCCCTCTGCTGGGTTCTCGTTTCAAATCTTTTGACGGTGTGGCGGATTCTCGTTTATTGTCTTACTTATTTCTTTGTCTTTGTTGGGGTGGTGAGCCGGCGGCTATATCCCAATATCAGAATAAGGTCTCTCCCTCCCAATCATTGCTATATCCCAACGAGTATGCCGGTGACGGGCTCGTGGAGTTGTGTGTCCTGTGGATCAATAAAGATCTAGTCAGTTTTCGTATTTGTTGATGTGGTTGTAGTTTTGACTCTTCCGATTTATGGTTCTCATCACTGATGATGGTTGTTATGCTGATGCGATGGTCCTTTATTGAGTTAGCATGGCGATTTTCCGCCTGCCAACTACAGTAATCTCTATTATAAAAATATTTTCCCGGCTTCGGTTACAGAGGGGCCAATAGTGGAGACAGGGACCAGGAGGCCATGGATCTCAAAGGCGCATATATTTTTGGAGATCCGCTATTATTTTTTGCTAAAAACACTCAAATATGTGCAAATAATTCGGGTCTTCCCGACAAATGGCAAGAAAGGTAATATTTGAATGGCTCCCCTCATATTATTTTCATGCGGCGCCTCTCGGAGGGACGAGGACAGTAACGCGTTTCTGGCTCGCTCCGGTTCTTGCAAGTTTTTCCATTTTATACCATATGAATAAGATATTCCTTTTAGTTAGAAAGCTCACGTAGAAGTTTTCTATCAAAGACCTCGGTATTCTTTTCATCCGCGGTCTCCCACTAGGTGGTTCAGTGACTTATTTGTAATTTTATTACTTCCGAGTTTTTTACTACAATTTTATTATTAATAGATTGGTGAACGTTCTAAAAAATGTTAACTGTATTGCTAAGCCGGGCCTTAAATAATCCGATCGGTAGCAGAGCAACCTGGGCCGGACTCTTGGGCAGCTTTGCTCCTTTCCCCCATGAAGCCCTGAGGGAATCATATGAGAGTGAATGAATTCATGAATTGCAGAGGAAGCAAAGAATACCAGCTAGCAGGTATTGGATGCAACATGCATATATGCTATATGCGGATGTTTCCTTTATACTGTATTACTTTACTTAATTTAAAGATCAAAAGCAGCACACGGAAAATTTAATTTAAGGCATCGTTGGATCGACGGAAGGAAGGATTTTCCACCCGCGGTACGTATAGCATCAGAAATTTCACCTCTGCCGGTGGTGCAAGACTTGCCCATATAGAGAGATCAAGGCGCGAGGACGGCCAGCTCCGTCTCCGGCGAAATGGCGCTCAACTACATGGGCGCCGCGGCCATCAACGCGGTGGCCGCCCTTCTGTCCATCCCGGTGATCGCGGCCGGCATCTGGCTCTCCACACAGGCCGACAACGCGTGCGTCCAGATCCTCCAGTGGCCGCTCGTCGGCCTCGGCGTCGCCGTCCTCGTAGTCGGCCTGGCCGGCTTCATCGGCGCGTTCTGGCGCTTGCCATGGCTCCTCCTCGCCTACCTCGTCTTCATGCTCCTCCTCGTCGCCGCGCTCGCCTGCCTGGCCGTCTTCATATTCGTCGCCACCACCGGCACCTCCGGCCGCCCCGTGCCCAGCCGTTCCTTCCTCGAGTACGACCTCGACGACTACTCCGGCTGGCTACGCCGCCGCGTAGACGCGCCAGGGAGGTGGGACGAGATCAAAACGTGCCTTGCCACCACCGCGCCCGTGTGCTCGGACCTCAACCAGACGTACACCGCGGCGCAGGACTTCTTCGGCGCCTGGCTCTCACCGATGCAGTCGGGGTGCTGCAAGCCGCCGACGAGGTGCGGCTACACCTTCGTCAGCGCGACCTACTGGATCAGCCCCATCGACGCCGGCGCCGACCCCGACTGCGCCGCCTGGAGCAACGACCAGGACAGGCTCTGCTACTCCTGCGACTCCTGCAAGGCCGGCCTTCTCCAGAATCTCCGCCGGGAGTGGCGCCGCGCCGACGTCGTCCTCGCCGTCGCCACCGTCGCGCTGCTCGCGGTCTACGCCATGGGCTGCTACGCGTTCCGTACAGCCAGGACCGACGAGCTCTTCCGCCGTTACAGGCAGGGCTACACGTAATCAGACAATGATAATTCTCCTGCATGCAAGTTTACACCATTTATTTCATTTGATTTGGTATTTAGGATGGTTGTTGTAAAATTCTACAAAGCTGTGCATCCGTTTATGTTCTTTTTAGAATCAAACCAGATATTTCACAAGATATTATTTGTGTTCTTGTGCATTTTTTTGGCCGTGAGGGACTTCCGCGACAAGGGTGTATTAGCAATAGCACACGTACGTTTGTTTATGTTCGTGACTCGTGAGCACTTTTCTTTGACGGAGAGATTTATACTGCAAGTCTTATTTTCTCAGTCGTATATGTTCTTTGATGGGTCCTTCTAATGCTCAGCTCTATCCATACATAGGTGGAGCTCTATTTTTCGTTCCGATCGATCACGTCGTTCCTCCTTAGTTGAAAATCACATGCCCCTTGACGCTGCTTGTAATGAGCCTACCTGCTCCACGACCTTGGGCCTTGACGCTGCTTGTATGGGCCTAGCTGAAAATTCTGATCGATCCTAAGTCCAGCTTGCAACGGCTGTAGCTTACGGTCCTTCCTTCTTTTCATAGGCCAACAAAGTATGCTAGGAAAAATGGTCGACAAGAAAAATGATACCAGAAAAATGAGATAAAAATAAAATCTAGTCATCGAAAGACAATAGGGCATTGAGATTTTAGTAGCGGGTAGAGTTGCAAATGTGATTTTTTTAGAAAAACAGGAACCCTTTTTTTAATTTATTTTTTAGATCTTATGGTTACAACTGAGACTTCTCGGTTGCGGATGGGGTTGCAACTGGGATTTTTCAATTACAGCTGAGATTATTTTCAGTTGCGGGTGGAGTTGCAACCGAGAGTTTCCAGTTGCGGATGGAGTTGAGCTGAAATTTTCCCAGTTGTAGGTGGGGTTGGAACTGAGTTTTTTTTTATTCTAGCTACAACCCACTTGAAACTGAAAAAATTATTTCAGTCGCAACCCCACTAGCAACTAGAAAAATATCTCAATTACAACTCCACTTGTAACTGAGAAAAAAATCTCAGTTACAACTACACTTGCAACTGGAAAAAAATCTCAATTCCAACTTCACTTGCAACTAGAAAAACTATCTCGGCAAGTGCGGTTGCAAAATGAATTCCAGACGAAAAAAAAAAATAATAATAACTAAAACAATAATAAAACAAAAAACAAAAATATATCTCAGTTGAATTTGGCTTCTAGACTAGGCAAATTCAGTTGCTAGTGTGGTTGCAACTGGCTAAAAAAACGAATTATAAGTGCACTTGCAACTGGCCTAGAGACAAAAAACAAAAATATAATAATTAAAACAATAATACAAAAATAAAACAAAAAAGAAAAAAGAAATAGATCTTATTTGAAACTGGCTTCCAAACTCGAAAATTCTTAGTTGTAAGTGCAATTGCAACATGGTCGAAAAAAATCCCAATTGCAAGTGCAGTTGCAACTGACTAAAAAAACAGTTGCAGGTTTAGTTGTAACTAGCTTCCACACGCGACAAAATCTCATTGCAAGTACAGTTGCAACTAACTTATAGACTCAGAAAATATCTCAGTTGTAAATGCAGTTGCAACTGGCTAAAAAAACTTAGATGCAAGAGCAGATGCAACTGGCTAAAAAAACCAAGTTGCAAGTGCAGTTGCAACTGACTTGACTGGAGAAAATATCAGTTGCAAGTGCAGTTACAACTGGCTTATAGATTTGAGAAAATGTCAGTTGCAAGTACAATTGCAAAACTGGCTTACAAACTCGAGAAAATTTCAGTTGCAAGTGCAGTTGCAACTTCCACACAAAAATAATAATAATTAAAACAATAATCCAAAAAGTAAAAAAACGAATAGATCTCAGTTGAAAGTTGAAACTGGCTTCTCAGTTGTAAGTGCAGTTGCAACTGTCCAGAAAAAATTCCAATTACAAGTGCAGTTGCAAACAGGCTTCCAGACGCGAGAAAATATCAGTTGCAAGTATAGTTGAAATTGGCTTACAGACTCGAGAAAATCCCAGTTGCAAGCGCAGTTCCAACTGGCTTATAGATTCGAGAAAATCTCAGTTGCAAGTGCAGTTACAACTGGCTAAAAAACTCAGTTGCAAGTGCAGTTGCAACTGGCTTATAGACTCGAGAAAATCTCAGTTGCACGTGGAGTTTCAACATGATTCGAGACAAAAAATATTAATTAAAAAATATTATAAAAAATAAAACATAAAAACAAAAAAGAATAGATCTCAGTTGCAACTGGCTTACAGACTCGAGAAAATCTCAGTTGCAAGTGTAGTTGCAACTGGCTAAAATAGAAAACCCAGTTGCAACTGACTTCCAGATGTGAGAAAATGTCTGTTGCAAATACAGTTGCAACTGGCTTATAGAACTCGAGAAAATCTAAGTTGCAAGTACAGTTGCAACTGGCTCAAAACAAAAACTCAGTTGCAAGTGTAGTTGCAACTGGCTAAATAAACCCAGTTGCAAGTGCAGTTGCAACTGACTCATAGACTCGAGAAAATCTCAGTTGCAAATGCAGTTGCAACTGGCTTCTAGAGTCGAGAAAATCTTAGTTGCGAGTGCAATTACAACTGGCTTCAAGACAAGAAAAAACAAAAATAATAGTAATTGTTGACTTCAAATGTCCCAACATATGAAAAAATTATCTTCTGCAAAACCCTTCTCACACTGGACGGGTACTTCTAAAAAAAGCGCGGCATCTATTCAAAAATTAACATGACGAAGAAATATATAAAATCAATAACAAAATGTCATAGCAAACTAGAAAACACAAACCCAAAAAAAACAATCACGAAACAAAAAATTCCATTTCTCCGAATCATCCTAGCCAAACAGTATCTTCAACAAAAAAGAGCAATTACCATCATCCACTTCCGCACTATATACAACCTCGTAACTGAGCTGCTAAAAAAAATATCACGTTAGATTTTCCTTCACAAAAACTAATTTGACACATTACACTAAAGAAACTACATATCAATAAAAAACTACCTTCAAGATGCTTGCAACACAAATAAAATCCACAAAAAAAATTCAAAGTTTCAGCGGTCACACAAACAAACATTGACTCAATCACCTAATAAGATATTTCAAATTTTCACAAAAAAAGGACGAAAAATAACTAAAGTCGGACCATACAAACCCAACACCAGCCCACATATCTAATTCGCAATCTACAGAAAAACATCTAGTCGGACCGCAAAAAGCCCACCAACAACCCATCAAATACCCAGCACGGTCCAATTATTTATTTAGCACTCTCTAGAAAAAAACTGAGTCGAACCACAAAAAGCAGCCCCGCAAACAACAACACGCAGCCCACGTTATCTAATTCAGGACCAAAATGAGCCCAACACAACACAACAACACTAAACATGCCAACCCAGCAAAAACACGAAACGCAAAGCATCTAGATATCCGACGGACACGGATGTGACTGACCGCTAAGCTAAATCTCAGCTAGCTGAGAATTAGCAAAACCGTTCTTTGATAGTCCCTCTATCAGGTATGTAGAACCACACAAGTTGGACAAGGCACGACATAGACGATTCGACGGCCACCGGGACTAGGGACTCCATTTGCGCCTCGCCTTGTCCTCCCTCACCCCCATTCCGACCTCTCGCCCACAACAAACGTAACTCCATTAATCCGTCCTCACTTCATGCGTACCACAACTTATTCACACAGAGATTGCTAGCGTTCTAATTTCTAATAGTGTAATTCTACTTTGTTTACTTTTCTTCACTATTTTACGTGTTAACAAGTTGCCCATGAAATATTTGTCCGGCACTGAGAAAAGGAAGAAAAAAAAAAGAGAAGATTGAATAGCGTGGCTATGTGTTGTGTTGTGAAGGATATCTCGGACAACATTCATCTTGATATTCTCCTCAATGATTTTGCATCTAGAATGCTCGAAGAAGCATTCTATGTAGTCATTTGAATTTGGTTAGAGCGAATCATACTAGCATGGTGTACTTGTTGATTTTGCTACTCTTTTAGTCTTTATATCGTAACATGACATTGCTTAGGTGCTTAACAATCATGTTTTGACATCTCAAACTAACAATGTGTGGTAAAAATTACTCCCTCCGTTTTTTAATATAAGATGTTTTAGCTTTTGTCCACATGCACATGCACACAAATGTATGTAGACACATTTTTGTGTGCATGTTCACTCATTTTAGTGTGCATGTAGACAACATGTGCAATATCTAAAACTTCTTATATTAGAAAACGGAGGGAGTAGCTCTTAATATTTGTATACTATAGTGGACCATGTGGTCAACTTTGCCCTAAGGTCGAAAAGGGATGAGCACGTCATATGAAACAAAGCTGGGCGGGGCGCAGCCTGTCCAATGAGGGCACCATGAGGAGTGACAAAGGGCCACATAGCGCGCGCCCTCTCCCGAGACATGAGTATCATAAGCGGGTGTGCAC
Source organism: Poa pratensis (assembly GCA_947311845.1). Taxonomy (NCBI): domain Eukaryota; kingdom Viridiplantae; phylum Streptophyta; class Magnoliopsida; order Poales; family Poaceae; genus Poa; species Poa pratensis. The sequence goes on along the minus strand of CAMZMU010000045.1, from coordinate 59,731,326 downwards.
GACGTGACTATGTAAGGTTAGATCCCTTCGACAACCAACGAGTTGTAGCTAACCTTGATCCGCGACGGGCCCCATAAGAAACGGCACTCTCGTCGGTGCCGGGATCCCTTCACCGAGGGAAAATGAGCCAAAGACCCGACGCTAGGGTCCGAGCGATGGCAGGGGCATGCGGTCAGCGACTATGGGTAAGGAAGGAATCGTGGGGCTGGCGTGTAGAGGATAAATCCCGTGACACGACCGGTGGTGGGACCAGGACCGAGAGCTACGAGCATCGTACTGATGCGTATGTGTGTCTTTCGAGCTGGGGTGTAACTATTTTCGGGGGATAGCTTGGTTAGTCTTACATCTTTGTAAGACTTATACCGTTTAGCAAGGAGGAAGGTGCAAAGGCACGTATAGCCTGCAATTCACGAGGTACTAACAAAATACATTGTCACTGTACGTATTAGACATGCTTACTCTTACTCCATTGCTTGTGTGAGAGTCTTTTCGAAACGAAGGCAATTTCTCTGCCTTATCCATCAATTAAAAAGAAAGTGCCTAATTTATTTGCGGGAAACCGGACGAAAATCATACAACGAACACCAACACTATAGGGCGGAGCCAAACAAACCCGAGAACACCCAGAACAAAGCTCAAAACACCATTCCGCAAAGACTGGCCGGCCTTCCACCCTTGCCGGAGAGAAAAAGCCGTAACTGTTATGGGAGTAGCAGAGACGAGACATTCCAATATAGATGAAGAAACCAACCCTCCAGGGAGCTTCGCAACCTGTCGCCGGTCATCGTACACCACCAGGACCCCGTCACCGCAGTTTCGACTTCACAGCAACAAACAAGCCGAGCCAATCCCACAGACACGCCGGAGAAGAGCCGACAACCTCAACCTCGGCTCCACTGAGACGCGTCGACCAAGCCGATAATCTTGCCGTGCTTGTTTGAGAGTCTATGCAGTAAGAGCATCTCCAGCAGACGCCGGAAACGGAGCGCGCGCGCCATATAACCGATTTTTCCCGCGCGCGGGGCCATTTCGCGCGCTCCAGCAGACGCGGGGAAAAAGCGCGCGCTGGCCAACGCGGTAGGTTTCGCGTTAAATAACCCGCCCCGCGGCCAGCGCGCGCTCACTCCACGCGTCCCCTCCTCTCTCCCCAACCGCTTTTTCCCCTCCCACCACCGCTCGCGCCACCGCACGGATTCCGCCGTCGCCGCGCCACGCCCGCGCTGTCGCCACCATGCCGCCGCGCCGGAGGAACCAGTCTGGCTACCGCGGCGTGCGCGCGCGGCCCAACGGCACCTTCTACGCGGAGATTCGCGCCGGCGACGAGCGGATCTCGCTCGGGATGTTCGAGACGGCGCACGAGGCTGCCCGCGCGTACGACGCAGCGGCGTGGCGCCTCGGCCGCTCCCGCCGGCAGATGAACTTCACGGACGCCCGCACCGTCCAACAGGCGCAGGATCTGGCGCCGCCGCCACGCCTCGTCACCGCCGAGGACCGGGCCGCCGACCGCGAGCTCCAGGCCCGCCTGCTGGTCACGCATCGGGACGAGCAACTCGTGGCGGAGTATCGCCGGCGCCACCCGGAAGAAGCCGCCGCCGAGGCGCAGGCCTTGGCAACCTTCGCGGCTGAGCGGGCGGAGCGAAGGCACGAGCGGGCGCAGGAGCGGGCGATGCGGCGGAGGCGCAAAGCCGAGGCGGAGGCGCAGCTCAACAACACCACCTGGGGCGAAGAAGACCCCAGGTGGGAGCATCTCTTCTCCGAAATCTCCGATACGTCGGACTCGGACTCCGACTTGGACGAGTTCGACTTTTAGATGTTTAGTTCTAGTTTAATCGAGTCTGTTTAGTTTAATCGAGTCTGTTTTAGTCAACGAACGAGTCTGTTTATAGTAATAAATTTTTATTTCTAGTCTACATTTCGATCTGAATTTTCATCTGAACTTCATCTGAAGTTGTTTGCGCTGGGCGCGCGCGCTGGGATTTTAGCGCCTCTGCTGGAGCTATACTTTTTTACGGCCACGCCGCGCTAATTTTAGCGCTGCTGCTAAAACAAAACAGGCGCTGCGCGCGCAAAAACGCAATTCTGGCGCCGCAAAAAAAATTTAGCGCGCCGGCGCCTAGCGCTGCTGCTGGAGATGCTCTAAGAACCTATGGCTGTAGCTATCCTAAGTTATGTCCAATGTCACCTTATCAGGCATGATTTTTTTCTTCTAGAAGCCGCCTTGTTAATTTGTAGATTTGACCACCAAATTTATCTATATGCCCGGGTCCAGAAACTCTAGTATACACACATATCGAGTGGGTTGGCTAGTGCACACATGACACAACACAAGATGGACATGCAAACAGTATGAATGGGTGGATGTGGTAATACTAGTACGGATCGCTTGGCTGGCACTTCAGACTTAAAATTGAGTTAACTGAATCCAAAATCCAATCGGTACTACATAGTACACGGAGTCTAATTAAGTTGGAACTGATCTGCTAGCTAAGGGGGGCTAGATGTATGAAATAAAAGCTCTGAACATGCATATCCCGATGATGCAAATCGATGGATGCAGCGCGCAAATGCAGTTCGCCTAGAACTGAGTGTAGGAGGAGTCTCTTCTGTGTGGGCTGCCGACGCGCTGCTGCCTGTTGGTTGGCTGCTGCTGGACGAGCGCGGCCATCTCCGTCTTAAGCTGAAGCATCGAGATCGAGCAGAGTACTCTCTTAAGTAAAGTGCAGAGAAGCAAGCTAGGTGGAAGAAGAATGAAGTAGCGGTGGTCGTACCTGTTTGCACTGCCTCTTGAGCTTGAGGTTGTCGTCGACGAGGCGGCGGACCTCCTTCTCGAGCTCCTGCATGTAGGCCCTCTTCCTGGCCCTGGAGCGCAGCGCCGACTCCCTGTTCTTCATCATCCGGACGCGGGCGGTGCTGCTGATGCGCTGGTCCTCGTCGCTGCTGACCTGGTCCTCCTCCCCGGCGGCGCCGGCAGCGGTGCCGATGCTGAGGGAGAGGGAGGGCAGGTCCAGGTGGTGAGGGTGTGCAGCAGGTGGATGCGGGGTGGTGCTGGAGATGGAGAAGAGTGAGCTGAATCCGCTCAGGCTCGGCTGTGCGCTGCTCGCGGCTTCATCGTCGGACATGCTTGCTTGCTTGAATGGAGGTGGAAGATTTTGATCTAAAAAATGGAGGTGGAAGACGGAGACGCGGAGGTGCTACAAGTGAAAGGTGGATAAAGGCGAAGTTCGATGTGTAGTGTAGCTAGCAAGTTGGGCCATCCAATGGATTGCACCACGTGAATTGGATTCGCTGGTTGGAGGTGCAAAGCACTTCCGTACAGCTTTAATAAATTTTTTTGGAAACAAGGCAAAAGCTTTGCGTTTTATATTGATATAGAAAGAGCAAAGACAAAGTTATGGCCTAGACCAAAAAATTAAAAGTTACAACACATCTCGGCAGCACCGAGAACTCGAAGAAAGAAACTACTCGCAACTCTCCGCCAGCTTCTTGGCGCCTGCAAGTATCCAATTTTTGCTTTCGCTTCTGATGCGCTGGAATAGAATGGATGGCATGGTGAAGGTATTGTTGAAAACTCTCGCGTTCCTCTCCTTCCAAATTTCCCAGGTGATTAGGATAATCGCGGTCTTGAGCCCCTCCCGGGAGGGGGATGGCGTGGCGGCCAAGTCTTTCCAGTAATCAAAGATAGTGGGTTTTGTGACCTCCAGGCCCTGCATCAGAGTAGGGCATTTTAGCCAGGCCGACGCGTCGGTCCAAATCCTCTTCGAGTAGCGACATTCAAAGAGCAAGTGTCTTCCTGTCTCAGGTTGGTTTCTGCATAGCTGACAGACAGGCTGGTGAGGCCACCCTCTTACAGCAAGGCGGTCTGAGGTCCAAAGGCGGTTCTGGACCGCCAACCAAGCAAAGAAAGAGCACTTCGGAGGGGCCCAAGTGTTCCAAACCACCGCCATGAAGGGGCAAGCGTTGGCACCGAAGAATTGCGCCTTGTATGCGGATTTAGCTGAATAAACGCCGGAGGTGGACAGGGTCCAAGTGATGGTATCCTCAACATCAGGGGAGAGCGCGGTCTGCTGAATGATCTCCCACAGTTGCACAAACTGAGAGATGTGGTTGACCGTGAAGTTGGACACGTCAAGATCCATAATCCATTTGTAGTCTGTGAGGGCGTCCTGCACTTTTCTGTTCTTGCGCTTTGATGCCATGAAGAGGTCAGGGGCGATGACTTTAGCGGGCAGCCCATCAAGCCAAGAAGACCCCCAGAAGGAAGCTTTGACCCCATTCCCCACGGTGACCCTGGTAGCAGCATTGAAGAGGTTCCTATCGGTCTCATCGTTAGGAGTTTCGGTGCCCACCCACGGCTTATCAGGAGAAGCCCATTCATGCCAAAGCCATCTCAATCTTAGCGCTCTTGAGAACTTCTCCAAATTAAGGATTCCGAGACCTCCTAGCACCTTTGGTCGACAGACTTTGTCCCAACTGACTTTGCATTTTCCACCGCTGACAACTTCGCTGCAGCTCCAAAGCATCCCTCTCCTTATCCTATCAAAAGCCTTCAGCATTGCTTTGTCTGCTTTGATGGCCGTGAGCAGAAAAATAGGCATTGAGGAGAGCACCGACTTGACAATCGCATTGCAGCCCGCACGAGTGAGAAATCTTCCCTTCCAAGGTTGCAGACGAGCCGCCAATTTGTCAATGTAAGGTTGAATGTCAACACGTCTCAGTCTTCCCAGCGATAAAGGCAACCCCAGGTATTTGATAGGGAACTGGGCCACGGCAGCCGGGAAGTCTCCCAAAATAGCCGCGAGGTCGATGTCCTCGCACCGAATAGGCGAAATGGAGCTTTTGGCAATGTTTGTGACGAGACCCGTCGCCTCCCCGAAGCTTTGAAGAGTAGTGGCGAGGTTAGTAATGTCATGCGCAGTGGGGGATATGAAAATGGCCGCGTCATCCGCATAGAGTGAGAGTCTCAAGGCTGCCAGTTGGTCCGGCAGAGGGTGGAGGAGGCCTTGCTCAGTGGCCATCTGCAGCGTTCTGTTGAGGGGGTCGATGCCAATGTCGAATAGCAGCGGTGACAGAGGGTCCCCTGCCTGAGCCCCCTCCCGTGGATGATCTCGAGGCCGGGGATCCCATTCAGCAGAACGCGGGAACTAGTAGTGGAGAATAGGATGGAAACCCAGGCCCTCCAGCGTGGAGGGAATCCCCGTCGGCGCAGCACATCAAGCAGATAGTCCCATCTGATAGAATCGAAAGCCTTGGCGATGTCAAGCTTGATGAGCAGCATAGGCTTGCGTGCTCGATGCAGGCTCCTAGCAGTGTTTCGGACATACATGAAGTTGTCGTGAATGCTTCTGTTCTTGATGAAGGCGCTCTGGCAATGGGAGACCAAGTTGTTCATCTTAGGACTTAAGCGACGGGCCATAGCCTTGGCAATGATCTTCGGAATGATGTGAATGAGGCTAATGGGTCTGAAATCCGCAACTGAGTCGGCCCCATCTTTCTTAGGTAGCAGCACAACGTTGGCCGAGTTGATCACTTGGAAGTTCTGGACAGACAACTCCGAGAATGCATCAATGACACGCATAAGGTCTGATTGATAATCTCCCAGCATGAAGAGAAGAAGGCAGTTGTGAATCCATCTGGGCCAGGGGCTTTGTCTTTCGGCATGTCATCAATAGCAAGCTTGATCTCGTCCTCAGAGAAAGGTAAGGCCAAATCCTCTAACTCAGCAACACCAGGGTGGAGCTCATCCCAATTAAGGTCGATCTGTCGCGGCGGCGGCCGGCCAATTGTGCGAGTGAAGTGATCAAGGATCACCGAGGCCTTGTCCTCATGCCCAGTTACCCAACCTCCATTATGCTGCAGCCTCTGAATGTGCTTTTTCCTTCTTCTGGAGTTGACACGGATGTGGAAGTATTTTGTGTTGGCGTCTCCCTCCTTCAGGTTACGGATTCTTGAGGCCTGCCTTTTCCTGGTGCGCTCGAGGACCGCCAGTCCCATAACCCGCTTCTTCAGCGCCGCACGCAGATTCCGCTCATCCCCCGATAGGGTTCTCGATTCCTGGGCAATGTCCAGCTGGAGAATAACATCGAGAGCCATTATGAGTTGCAGCTTGTGGTCAGAAAACAGACTCTTGCTCCAGGCACGAAGTTTCCCAGCAGTGTGGCGCAGCTTGTGGTTAAGGACATGCACAGGTTGGGTATGCGAAGTAGGCTCGGCCCAAGCATCCTGAACAATCTCAAGGAAGCCCGGCATCTTCGTCCAGAAATTCTCAAACCGGAATGACGGCGGTCTCCATGGTCCACGCTGGCTGGAGAGCATGAGAGGACAGTGGTCAGAGAGAGATGAGGAGAGAGCCGTTAACACGTGATGACCGAAGGCGAGGTCCCAACTAGGGTTGCAGAAGGCTCTGTCCAGCCTGACCAAAGTGGGATCGCTCCTCTCATTGCTCCAGGTGTACTTCCTGTTCTGCAGCTTGACCTCCTTCAACTGACAAGTATTGAGAGCCTGCCGGAATTGGCCCATCAGGCGAAAATTCAAGTTGGAGTTGTTCTTGTCCGATGCCTGATAAATAAGGTTGAAATCGCCGATAATAAGCCACTTCTCATCATTCACAGGTGCAGCCGCAATAGCTTCATCCAGAAAAGCTCTTTTTTCAGCATCAACAGAAGGCCCGTAAACGTTGGTCAGCTGCCACATGCCCGAATGCAGACGTCAGCCGAAATCAAGTGGGTTCCAATATGGATATTCGTCATGGAAACGTGATCATCATCCCATATAAAAAGGATTCCTCCGCGAGTGCCGATAGCCGGCCTGTGGGCAAAGGAGCGAAGTCGATAGCCCCCAATGTAAGCAGCCGTAGCATGGTCGATGTAGTCGAGCTTGGTTTCTTGAAGACAGGCGATGTGGCAAGGCGTACTGGCAAACATGGCGTGGACAGTATCTTTTCTAGCTTGCTCGTTGAGGCCACGAGTATTCCAATCCGCAATACTGATGAATGGTTCTGTCATTGCAAATAGTTGGCGAGCGAGGTCGATGTAGATGATGAACTAGAAGTTGCTGCGGTAGTTTTAGGAGAAGTCTTTAAAGGTGACAAGCCCACCCGATAGCCGAATAAAAGAGTAAAAGTGGCGGATACAAGAACTCCTGAGTTCTGAAGATGATGAATAACAGTATGACCATCAGACCACAATCTCGTGGCCTGCATCGAGCATGAGCTCAGCTCCTCCAGCTCCAGCAATCTCCAGCAGCGCCTCATGTGCCTGGTTCATGCGTGGCACCTTTAGCCTGAACAATTTGGTGAGCCCCTGCATTGCCACTTCTGGCATCTGGTTCTTGTAGCAGTCCAGGTATTGCTTGCGCGCGGTGATGAGTGGAGCTTCAGCCGGGGTGACGATGCCCATCTTCGAGTTGAGAAGCCACACAGCCCTGTCCACCGTGGACAGCTGCGGCTTGCCTTCCTGCCTAGCGCTGCGGCGCACCGGCAATGGCGGAGCAGCGGGAGGTGCCGGAGGTGCAGGACGAGGCAGCAGCGGCACGGTCAGGCTGCCAAAGAGGCCGCGCACCGTACCCCGAAGTGGAGAGATGTCCTCAGTGTCCTGTGCATCAACAAGATCAACAATGGCCGCGAGGCCGGCAGTTAGAGCCGTTCCGTCGATGCCGCACACCGGCGATCCCTCAGGCAAGATCGAGGAATCCGCGGTCCTGGCCGCATGGCCCAAGGCAGTCACTGCGCGCGGAGGGGAGGCAAGCACCGGCGCCTCTGGCTGCACCAGCACTTCTCCGGTGGTGTCGATGATGATCGCACCGGCCTCGGCACCCTTGCTGCCTCCGCCGAAAACCACTTCCTCATCCAGCTCACGCGGCGGCGCGTCGACGCCGTCCACAAGGCTGGTGATCTGAGCCTCGGCCACAAGCCCAAGCCCAACTTCCACGGCCAGCGACACGGCGCTGGCATCCAGCTTCAGCACGTCCGCAGCGTCTTCTCTAGCAAAGCCATCCTCGAGGACGGCCCCAGCCGAGCCCTGCAGCTGGTCGACGATGGCGGTGGCCACCACGGCAGGAACCGCGTCCACCGCGCCGAACTCGGACCAGGCCAAAGTCCCCGACACCTCGTCCTCCCAGCAATCCGGCACAGCGCGGCAAGCAGCCGTGGCCACGGCGTCCGCCTGCACAGAGGTGGCATCATCCTCGCGTGCCCCCACCGCGTCCTCGGTCGCGGCAGGAAGCAAGGAGACCGGCGGCGGTGATGCAAGCCTAGACGAGCCGATGGAGAGCGCCGCCGGTGCCGCGCGAATGGAAGAAATCCAATCGCGGCAGCTGGAGCTGAAGGAGGGCGGCGCCGGCCCGACACCGTCATGGAACATCACCTCGAGCCTCTTGGCGACCTCGGCGTCGGAGAGGATTGGCTCAGGTGGCAGGGTGAACCCGGGCGCGGGCGTCGGCGGCCTTGACATGATGGAGGAGAGCACAGGCAGGGCGTGGTGGCGGCTGCCCTGCCCACCCCCATAGCGGGAACTGCGGCTGTGGCCGCGATCCCCGCGGTAGTCCTCGTGGCGACTGCGGCTCCTGGCAGTGGGCGCCCGCGACGAGGAGCGACGTCCCTGAGTGTAACGCCCTCCGTGCCGCTCGTCGTCTTCGTCATCGTGATCCTTGCGTCGATGGCGTTCCTGCTCACGGTCGTCACAGCGTCCACCGTGGCGAGAGCGGCTCCGCAGCCGCTCCCTCTTGTCTCCCTCCCTGGCACGGGCACGATCCTCCTGCTCCTCACGGTCCTCCTTCTCCTGCCTAGCCGGGCGGCGATGCGCACGGCCAATGATGGGGCGGAACTCGGGGTCCCCGTCGCGGTCGCGAGTGGGCCGGAGCTCGTCATCCGCGTCACGCTGGCTGCGGCTGCGACGGCGAGCAGGACGGCTGGAGCTCTCGCCATCCACGATGCGCAGATCACCGAGAGGGGGGATGAACGCGGGGGCGAGCGACGTCGTGGAGCCGTCGATGACGCCCAGGCGCCACGGCGGCAGAGAGCGCGAGGACGGCCTGAAGTCGGAGATGGGGGCACCGCCGTCGAGCTCGGGGGCGTCGGAGTAGTCTTCGATGATCTCGAGGTGGGGGAGGACGCGGAAGGTGGCGCCGCGCTTCCACTGGTCTGGGCGGTCCTCGGAGACGCGCACGAGAGAGGAGAGGCCGCCCGGGCCCTTGTTGGCGAAGGTGCACCACAGCACCTTGGGGATGCGATGCGGCTCCTCCGTCCATGCCCACAAGCCGAAGGAGGACGTGACCTCCATGGTGGTGAAGCCGTCGTCGAGGCGCTGCACCGCGCAGCTCCGCCCGAGAACCTGCGCGACGATCTCCGGCCGCCAGGCGAAGGTTGGCAAGCCATCGAGGTGGAGGTGGACGCGGTAGAAGAAGTTGGCGCTGAAGGCTTGGGCGACCGCGCGCCATGGACGGAAGTGTATCTCCAAGCCAAAGAGCTTGAAACTTGCCCGCTTGGTGCGCATGACCCTGTCCCGCAGCTCGGCGGAGACGAATTTGACAATGAAGGGCTCGGGGAAGTGAGAGCTCACAACGAGGTCGGAGGACCGGAGGTTGAATTTCGAGCGAAAAGCGTCGTCGATGTCCGTGCGGTCCATGCCGGGCGGCGGAGACAGCACATAGACGAAAATGGCAGTGTGCTCCCACTCCAGCCTTGCGCTGTCGAGGTCGTAGGACGTGGCGATGAAGCAGGAGTCTTCCGGGGTGCGGGATGGGCCAGTAACCATCGTCTCTTTCTCTGGTCCTCTGGACGAATGCATGGCACACCTGCAGAAGTGGCAAGCTGGCTGGCATCAATGCGGGCAGGCAGATATGTACAGCGATCGATCGTCGCGTCACTTCCACAAAGAACCCTGTTCTACCTTACCGCATAAACCTCCAAAGTTTTTTAAAAAGTTTTATCCAGTAACCAGATATATATTACATCAACCAATAAAGAACTCTCACTACTTCATTAAAAAAAAAACTCTCACTACTTCATAACAATATAGACCTCTCATAGAATCAAAATGAAACTACCTGCCAAGTCGTGGTTTTTAGCTACCATCCTTCTCATATCAGGATCTGCAATCTCCAATGGAGACCTCGATAGCCCTTCCCATCCGTTGTTGTGGGGTGCGGACAAAAATTCAGACTCCAACATAGACCCTGGCCGGTTCAAAAGTAGGTCCAAAATCTCCGGACATCCCTTGTCTGCTCCCAACTTTTGGGAATGGCTAGGGGTGTTTGGACACTATGCCACATAGATTTCTGCCCAGGCTGACTCATTTGCTGGTCAAACATGCCAACCCATGTGGACAACCTATCGGGGTTGCCATTGGAGGCACCAACGCTCATTTATTTCGGACAAGTTGTGCGGACACCCCTAAACGAACAAAATTCGGGGGCGTTCCGATAAAATTTCACAGTAACCGTTGGAGAGATTCTAAGGGTTTTTTAAGAAAAAATTGTCCATAAAGCTAATAGAATTGGATTTGGGGTTTTCTTGGGGGAGTCTCATTCACATATAGTTTCATCTATTAACATGATTAAAGGTATTGAGATGGATAGAATTTTGACAATGTTTAGAATAATATTGGGATAATAGATAATAAGGACAATGGTCTTCATAATTTGTTCGTCTCTAATATGTATGAAAATTTGGTTGATGAAGAAGCTATAAAATTAGATGATAATAAGATCACATAGTTAAAACTTAAAAGTGTGAAGGTCACGTAAACCCGCCCAAAGAAAGAGTATGATGTATCTAATGTTCGTTGGAGCACTATATTTGAAATTAAGAACAATCTTTCCTAAATGCAAGGGCTCAAAGGAATGTCATGATATAGTGAGAGTTTTTGGGACACAACAAAGCAGGGACGGGGCAGGGGGTGGGGGCTGGGGTGTGTGTGCTTGGGCCATGGCTACCCCCATGTTGTTTTGTCAAATATCTCTTATAACATGTGTATTTTATCTCCAGATTGACCCAAATTAAGCCTAATGCCCCCCTCCAATATGCATAGTTTTCATTTGGCCCTCCTCGTGTATGATTCCTGAGCGTTTCGTCGCCTTGTTGGAGACAGCAAGGTCTAATTTTACTGTGCCTTTCTTAAAACATTTAGTTGGTTGTCTGGATTTTGCATGGTTTTGCTTGTGACCTCATAGTGGTTCTGGTCGTAGTCGGATTGACATTGATATGAAAACCCTCCAAATCAAAAAGATAATACAAGGATTATGTGTTAACTTTCACATCTGATCCGAACATGATGGTTTGGGGTGAGTCTAGTTGGAGTATACGGTGCTTCCTAACATTCACACAAACCTCAGTTTTTTATTCCAATTGGTTCTACAAAAGAGGGGAGAAAAGAATGATGGTGAAGTGCTCGTGTGCCTTTTGTCTTTTATTTGACAACTGAAAGCCTAGATCTTAGAGAAGTAGTTTATTATGGCAGGCAATTCACATGTGAAAAGTATGCAATATTAGTACTATACATATATGCTTAATTGTATGTAGAATTACTATGTTTAATTATGTTGTGTTTGCATGAGAAATAGTGTGTATGAATAATGATCAAGAATTTGGGAAATTTAGCAATGCACTTCACTTTCAAAAAATCCGGACCCTCCATGTTTTTTTGGGGCAAGTGTGGGAGTACCACTTGGCGTCTCAAAGACACGAAAATTGGTCATTTTTTAATATAAGTCAGGGTCATGGGGAACCCTAAGTTGACTTTTAATTTAAAAAATGGCTCCAAAAAATGGTTTCGGAGTCGGCTATTATTTGGAACCGACTTGAAAATATCGCTTGACTCCTAAAATAAACTCATCTAGTCAGTTGACTCGGGTAAAGGATGAGTCACTTATTTTATTTATACGTCACCGATTGTCGTATTATTGGTGTCGAGTATTTATATATCGACCTCATGATTATTGGAGTCGGATGGAAAACTCTGGCCAATTCAGAGACATATTTTAGAGGCGGCTTGATTTTTTTACGCAAAACTTGTTCACGGGTTTTCTCTAATAATCAAGTTTACACCGGTGAGCATTTATACATGTATAAATACAAGGCATCCCTTTATGTCTAACACCACACGCACATGTACAATATTTTTCGAGAACCTGCAGAAGAATTGTGCGTTTTGTATTAAGCTTGAAAGGAGAAAATGAGTGATCCAGTCTATAAGGAAATCAGACCTAAAAACTATAAAAAATTAGTTAGAAATCGAGTAAAGACCTAACAAGACCACGACAGCACACAATTCAGAAAGCAACCTGGCCGCGTCAATAATAAGGCTCCGAAGAACAACCAAAACTCTAACACGCTTGAAGCAGCGTAATGCACACCCATGCGCCTAGATAGTCGGCGAGTGGACGACAGGCTCTGACCTGCCTTGAAGAAGACATCGCCAAGGAGACGTCTGCCTGGTGGTGTACATTGCGTCCCGAATGCCAACGCTGAGAGGGGGATAAATTTGTAGTTACTCGAAGAGGCGATCTTCTAGGCTTTTATTAGACTAGTCATAATGGGTAATGGGGAGGATCAGTATCATGCATATGATACTATTCTATGTTACTAATTGCAAAATGGGTAATAAATATGTGTATATCATATAATCTTGTATTTATTAGGTTATAGACTCATTTTGCATTGGAATCGTTATGTTACGGTATCTTCATATGATATCACTATCACCTCTCATCATTAATTACACTGACACGTCAACTTTTTGCCAACATGACATGCATTATAACATACCCCCATTGATACCCATTGTGACTAGTCCTAGGCTTTGCGACTTTATTAGGGCTTTGTGGCGGCACTTTATTGATGGTAGCGACGATGCTGAGATGGCGAAAAATGCTTCTTCGAGTCTCTTCATCTCGACTGTCCAAGACTCGGTGGTGTAGATTTCTGCCGGATTCTCTATCCGGTGAGGTTAAGGTTTGTCGGTTTATCGGTGTGGCAACGGCGGCCACTTCCCTTTGTACTTTTTTCCTCTGGCCTCCTCTCCGCCACATGGCCTCAGTTGCCGGCGTGAGGCATGTGAGTTTTTTTTTTAGGTTCGTATCTTAGATCTGTGAATCTTTCGTTAGCGACGATTTCGACAGTCTCTTCTCTAGGGCGACGGTCCGACGGGGTGGCTTGATAACTTCCTGTCCGTGATCAATTACGACATGCCATGCTACCTTGTGTATTTTCTTTATTGGGAAAGGGTTGTTCAAGCCCATTAGTTCGATCGATATATATATCCGCGGTCTATTTTGTTAAAAAAAGTTGTGTATGTGCTTCGAACAATCATAATCCCACACGTATTCCGCGGCAAATCTGACCATTTTCTTGTTTAGACAACAGGGTAGTGCGAGTATATATATGCCCATGTATATGTACAATCACCGATCGAATGTGCAAGCTACAGTGAGATCATATTTACGCGATATTCAGGCGGCTCTCGTCGCCACGTATCTCCAGGACCAGGAGGCCGCCACCAGGGTGAATTCTGCTTGGTGATGATCAATAGTCAGAGAGGCCAACGGTGGTGGCATCGTCTGCCGGTGCCGTCTCGCCGGAAACATTCATCAGCCTGTACCTAGCATACAAGCCGGCAGCACCGACGATGGCCAGCGCCACGGCGATGAGCAGCCTCCGCACCATCCCGCTCCGGTCCCTGGCAAAGCCGTACGACGTGCCACCGGCGCCAGGCGTCGCCATGGCCTGATGTCCCCTGCCGCCTTCGCCTTTGTGCTCTTCCTGATCTTCACCTGCATGGCGCTTCCTCTCGTCCTTCTCCGCCTCCTCGTGGTGCTTCTTCTTTTCAGCAGCAGCGGCGGCGTGCGGTGCAGCTTCCGCGTCGTGGACATCGCCCTTTGGCAGGTCGACGGGGGAGAGCATGGGCATGGTGATGTGGATGACGCCGTCCTTCTCGAACCTGGCGCTGATGCCGCCTGCGTCGCAGCCGTCGGGGACCTGGAAGTCCTTGCGGAAGCGGCTCCACTGGTTGCCGCCGTCGTCGGCTTCGAGCGGGCGCTCGCCGCTGACCCTCAGCCGCCCGTACCTGTCGATCTGCACCCTCAGGTGCTCCTTCCTGAACCCTGCACATACAGTTGCACAATTGCATCGATCACACACAATCGTTCAGTGCAAACAACAACAAAAAAGAACAGCTGAGAAGCTGAAATGCGTGCGTGCGTGCGTGAGTACCTGGGAGGTTGAGGACGAGGATCTGCTTCTTGGTCTCCTCGACGAGGTCGTGCGACGGCACGAAGTCGACGTAAGTCCGTGCGCCGGCCATACTCAGCTGCTCGACGGCGGCGGCGCTTTCAGAATTCAGACGGCGAGCTTGCTGCTAGCTAGGTGCTCTTAGCAAGTTACCTGAAGATCTCAGGAGCTGAGGTTGATGGATCGATGGAGCTGATGAATAAAACCGCCGCGTTCTGTGTGCATATATGTACGTGGGTGGAGTGCGGCACAGGATGAGGAATTGCTTCGCGGGAAGGAGTAGGAAAGATGAAGGCGTGGTTTCGGGGGTGATACCTTTCCTTGCCTTGGCGAGTGCGTGCGCTCTCATGCCGCGCTTGCCCCATTCCTGCTGAATGAGCCCCCAAAATCGAGCTCTTGCTCTGGATTTCGATCTCTCTTTTTTTTCAAAAGGGGAAAGTGGATTTCGATATCACTTCGACCTGATCCAGGAATGCTGCGTTGCCCAGCATTGGAGTCGGGTCTGCGGCCTGCAGACTGCTCGATCGAGGCCCGTGGATTAGATTCAACCGATCCTATTCAAGGCCCGCCAGACCAATTAATATTCAGGCCTTCAACAAAATATAAAAATTGGTGCAATTCTTGAAGTCCGTAAAAAAAACACCTACTGACTACACTGGATCAAGACGGAAGCTGCAGGAGCTCAACAAGCATTGCTACTTGCTAGTACCACCACGTGCTCGGTTGCTCGCCATCTCTCAAGCAAATCGCTAACTTCCAGGTCGCCGCCTCACGGCCTCTCAAATGTCAAAATATTGCTCCATCTCTCTACTACTAGTTTAGTGGCCGGTCAACTTGTGATTAGTTCTCTCTCGCACCAAGCGGATAGTAAGCACTCCGCCGATCGACTTGATGTATGCACTTACATATCGAAATCGCCGGCTACACTGCCATAACGTGGAGTGAGCTACCTATAAATACCCGTCCATCTCTTTTCAATTAGAATCCAGGAACAATCATACACCTTTAGTAACCTCACAATGGCAAGCACCAAACATGTAGCTCTTGCGTTCATTCTCCTCCTAAGCATAGGGTTAGCCAATGCCTCAAGAGTGTCGAGACTCCTTGCACGTGGATATGGCCAAGGAGAGGGAGAGGATGGCGCAGTGGTGAATGGTGCTGGCTCAGGGTCTCGTAGTGGTGCCGGATCCGGAAAGACAGATTCCGATGGTTCCCATGGAAACGCCGTAGCTAGAGGTGGCGGTAGCACAGGTAGCCAAGAAGGTGGGTCCGGATATGGTCGTGGATCCGGCTCGGCCTCAGGTGGGGCTTCTGCTTACAACTCCTTTGCCACGGGTAGTGATGGGTACTCTAGTGGCGGCGGCCACGGTGGTGGTGGAGGTGGAGGTCAAGCTGGTGGTTCCGAAGGGTCCAATGGTCATGGATCTGGCAGTGGCAGTGGCAGCGGTAGTGCCTATGATAACTACAGTTATTATCGAGGGCATTCCAAGGGAGCAAGTGCCAGTGGTAGTGGTGATGGCAATGGTGGTGGTCAAAATGGTGGAAGTGGTGGTGGCGGAGGTAGTGGTACGGCGATACACCATGAAAATTTATGTGTGGTTATCAAAGCACTTGTTTTCCTTCATGTATACTTCTCTGTTTAGCAATAAATCAATAAAGAGTACCGCACCATTTTTGGTTTGG
Source organism: Poa pratensis (assembly GCA_947311845.1). Taxonomy (NCBI): domain Eukaryota; kingdom Viridiplantae; phylum Streptophyta; class Magnoliopsida; order Poales; family Poaceae; genus Poa; species Poa pratensis. The sequence goes on along the minus strand of CAMZMU010000045.1, from coordinate 59,715,422 downwards.
TTAAATAAGAATGTTCCACGATAGGAATATCAAACATAATATGGTCGCGCATATAAATGTTGCCCTGCGTTTTTATGGCCGGCTTATTGAGTAAAATTAGGATTCAAAGTGAATCTGTTATAGCTAGATCTCCAAACTAAAAATCAAAATTTAATCTAGGATTTCCCTTTGACCTAGAATAAACCTTACATATTACCTTCATTGGTTGTAAGTAACAATGGCAGGCTTCTTGTTATTTCCTTGTTGAAGGCACTGTCTCGAGAGTTTGATATTTTTATGTGGTGAAAACACATAATTTGATGATCGCCGGCAGGCAATGACGCATGCGCATTTCCGTTCCTAGAGGCGTCACTACTTAAGAACCTATTTTGCATTTCAAGTGTTGCCATTGATGGTGGTTGATCCAACTGTTGCGGGTGATTTATCATTGTGTCGGCTCTCTTTCTTCTTCTTCTTTGCCGTTTCAGCTATGTGTATCCATGTGTGTACTGACAAGTCCTTGACATTATATTGGTGCAGGATCTGGGTGTAACTTGTATCTTCTTAATATTAATATATCCCTTTTGTCGAAAACAACCGTCGGGTATTCATATTAATCAAGGAAAACCTCCGAAGAGGAAAGTGACAAGTGGACATGCACTAGGTACTTCTCCTACAATCACGACGAATCAATTTGTCATATACTTTTTTTGGGTATCTCATCCAAAAGGTATCTTTCCATTAGCTAAGAAGGGACGGTTACATATGTGGGCTCCCAATTTATGTCTACTATGTTGTCACTACTCAAGTCCAGAGCATCCAACAAAAGTCCAAAGCTCCGGGCTTTTTTGTGCTAGGATCCGAAGTGTTTAGAGGCGAACATAAACAAAGGTTGAATCGTTTGTGTCATACCAGAGACCCGGAGTATTCAGGGCATTGCGCGATAATTTTAGAACAACAAACCATCAGGAAATCAAGAGAGTTTTTTCATTGGAAATTATCGACGATAAAATTTGTAGATCGATTTCCACTCCTTGCTCTTCATCCAACCCTCTTAATGATATGGGTTTCCTATGAGTCTGAACATAATAAAATGAGAGCATAATTGTAAATGTGCCATCTTATTTTACCCTTTTTGTATAGGGTTCGACAACTACCTTTTTTTGCACACCCATGAGACTAAGTTACGTTTCACTTCCAACAACTAATGCACACCATTAGTTCTCTGAATACTTGTTGTCAATATCGAAACAAAAATATATAGTACATTGAAACCACCTCCACATCTAAGATATAGGGCGTGTTTAATTACGTTTCGGGAAAGTTAAATTTTTTGTAGAGTTAAAAATGATCCTTTGTTCGTATAGTTCAACAAAGTGTTCACGAGGTTAAAACTATCCACATAGTCAAAAATAATGTTCATGAGCAAACAAAAATATCACCAGGTTCATAAATAATTTTTCACTAGTTGCATAATAATGCAACTTAATACACAATAAAGAGTTCATATGAATTTTGATACCAAAAATAAATAGAAAATAAAAATATAATAGGGGAAAATAAAAGGATAAGAAAAATAAAAATAGGGAAAAATAACAGAAGTATAAATACAAAACCAAAAAAAAAATTGTGTTTCTTCATCTTCCTTTTTCGTAGATGCATGAACAATTCTTTTATCACATATGAACACATTTTTGTGATGTTTTTTCACAAGTATGAACATCATTTCTTTTGTACAAGAAAATTAATTTACAAATAGTTAAAATTATTATGTATATATGAACATTAATTTAGAAGTGATTGAACATTCAATACAAATGATCATTTCATGTAAATTATATTATATATAAATAAAAACCGCATCATTTGTTATAGTATGTTCCTATAAATTTTGCACTAATATTATTTTCTATTTTTAGTTGTAATGTCTAAACAAAAATTTCAGGATTTGTACACATAACAAAAGGGAATTGTACCGGTTTTAATGGTCCACGCCCAATGCAGACCCTTGTAAAATGTCTACTGTCGTCGGCGTCAAATGCAAGTGGCTGGGCCATGCCGATGCAGCCCCTTTTTGTTTTTATCTTCTAACTTTCTTCCGTTGTTTTCTTGTCTATTTTTTTTGTTTCTTTTGTTTATGCTTTCTTCTTCTTGTTTTTTTTTTTGTGTTTCCTTTTTTAATATTCACAGGAATATTCTAGAAAGTTGAGATAAAAATTTGTTTATTGTTCGTATAGTACAACAAAGTGTTCACGGGTTTAAAAATGTCCACATAGTTCGTAAATATCATCAGGTTCATGAATAATTGTTCACGAGTTGCATAATAATTCAACTTAATACACAATAAAAAGTTCATTTGAATTTTAATACCAAAAATAAACAAAAAATAAAATAGGGGAAAATTAAAGGAGAAGAAAAACAAAAACAGGGAAAGAAAAACAGAAAAACAGAAACAGAAAAAAAGGAAAAACAAGAAAAAAAAGCAGCGAAAAAAAGGAAACCGCACCTGGACCGGTCCACCAGTCCAGACGCAATCAAATAATCCATTTTGATTTTAGGCCTAGGAGCCTCTCCACTTTGTTTCTTTTTGCAGGGAATTCCCTTGCACTTTGTAGGCCTTGGCATCCGCCTACGGGCTCCGGGTAACGAATCTCACAAGCCTCACAAAAGAGTCGGCCCGTGGAGAGCGCAAATTAATGTCAGTCAGTTTCCAGCCGGGGTGGTAGTGACGATCCGATCAGGCATGGGAGCCGAGCCTACGCGAAGGAAAAACGGGAGGGAGGAGGCGTCGGCGGCGGGAGCGGGCGACGCGTGGAAGCGGAGCGCGCCGCGGTGGCGAGCTGCATGTGCGCATGCACGCCACCCTATAGAGCCACACGCACGCGCGGACCGATCCGCTCTCCCGCACCACACCTAGCTAGCTACATTTGCGCACGCAGACGAATCAATCCAGTGATTTAGCCATGGATACGGATGTGATTAGTGACCGGCCGGAAACGATGCCGGCGGAGGGGGGCGACGGCGGCGCGCGGGGGAAGGCGGCGGGAGCGGGCGGCCGGAAGCACCTCTCCTCCATCGCCAACCACGTGCTCCACCATTGCTCCCTGTACGTTCTTGCGCCTCCTCCCACTCCTTGATTATCGATGTTCGTTGATTAGTTGCATCACCTCGCTATCTCGTTCTCCTCTCGATCCGCTCTTTTGGTTGGTTTCGCCGTCTATTTATGGAAGCCACTCGCGTTGGTGTGAAGCCCTAGACGGGTGCACCATTCTCGGCCGGACGAAACGTGGTGCTCGATGTATCATTTCGGTCACTTAGAAAGAGATATAAAACTGGCCATAGTTTCCCTTCCACTAATCCTTGATTTCGTATGTACTAGCACGTTCTTGCGTCGATTCTATTCTGCTTATGCAATTTGCTTTGGGGAATAGATTTGTATATTTTTTCTCAAAAAATAGTACTAGTATTAATAATTTAATATTGAAGGAAGTGCGTTCAGGTTTATCGTTGAGAATTAATTATCTGGGCACACAGTCGATGAAAAATCTAGTTTCCTTTTTTACTCAGTAGAGAGTCCATATAGTACTGTAGTATACCTGTACCTGTTTCTTATGTGCCTTACCTGACCGTCCATGTTAAACAGAGATTAAAGATTCGCTCCAATTGTTTAGGAAGCTTTACTTTGATTTTCCTACACAATGGTTGTAAATGCTCTTATGCTATAGAGATAATATTTGAGGATGTCATGCAGGACCTTGAACAAAAGTATCGATGATCTAGTCGCGGACTTTGAATCAGGCCTGAAGACTGCTGCATTGGACAACTACTCAAGAAGACTAGTTGAGTATTGCAGTCTTCAGGCACTGCAATCCATAACATCCCCTGATCTAGGAGACACGATCCATGAGGGGTCGCTAAGTCGGACCACGTTTGATATGATGCTAGCTTGGGAGACCCCCACTCCATCGGATCAACAAACTACCATGGTCAGTGATACTGCAGATATGTATGTGACAAATGATAATGGTTGATTCTGAGATAACTCAGTGCGCTAAATATTACAGGAGAGCATATCAAAAGAAAGAGAAGATAGGAAGGAACCACTTGGAGCAAATGAAGCTGTGATGGGTGATGACACGTCACTGTTCTATTCGGATATGATGCCCCTTCTTGTAAGTGTGACAACGACAAAGTATCGGTATGCTGAGGCGTAACTTTCTCTATACATTCATTGAATAACAACCTCGTAGGTGAATGAAGAACCAACTGTCGGAGAAGAGGCATATGTGTGGTTTGGATCTGTATTCCCTTTGGCTTGTGACGTTGTCAATGCCCGATTCACTTTTGAAGCCCTCACCGCTACCACGGCTAGCAGGCTCCACTATCCTGCTTATGACAAATTCCTGAAGGAAATGGATAAGTATGTCGCAACTAGCAATTCTCACAGACAAAATACTCAATTTATCAAGCAAGAAGTAGGACTGTATCAGACATTACTGTCGCACTTCTGTTGGTTATTTTATTTACAAGAAGAGTTCTGCTCGTTCCTGCAAAAATAATTCAGTGTCGGATGTGGCACCACTCAAATGGACTATTGACGTGATTTTTTTCTAGGTCCTGCAAGTTTTTGCACGCCTTGCCAACTCCAACAGAAGCTGAATTTGCTGAAGATGAATTCATTTTGCACATGGAGGGCACAGCAGGAACACAAAGGGTGGTTAGGCACATTGGAACAACCAGTTGGCCTGGTAATCAATCTGATCAGTTGGTTCATTGCTCTTTCTGTTTTCTTCATATATCCACGGCCTATATTGGTAGTTTGGTAGAACATCATCTTGTATTTTGTACATATGAAGTATCAAATGTCTTGTTGTTAATTTCTTCTGGACTATATAGGTAGGCTGACTCTGACCAACAAGGCGCTGTATTTTGAGGCTTCCGGCAAATTCTCCTATGGTCCTGCTTTCAAGGTTGAACTTTCAGACACTGGAATGGATCAACAAGTTACAACAGCTTCGACAGGTCCTTTTGGTGCACCATTGTTTGACAAAGCCATTGAATTCGCATCACTGTAAGTTCTATCTTAGCTTATACTTTTTGGTGCCAACTTAGAGATCTTAAAATGTACATGCTTACTATTATTGCTCAAATAAAGAATAGCCAATACTTGTTGGGTTGGACAGTAACCGTTAATTCATCGGTTCAGACCAGAACCTCTGCTTGTAGAGTTCCCGGAGATGACCAGCTCAACACGTCGGGATCTATGGCTTACCATGATAAGAGAAGTTATATTTCTCCACCGTTTCATATCAACGTACAATATAGAATCCCCCATTCACAAATGGGAGGTACAGTCAAGAGTCATACTGGGAGTAATAAGGCTCCATGCTGCAAGAGATATGCTAAGGATGTCACCACCACCACCTTCTAGCTTCCTAATATTCTCGCTATATGATGACCTTCCAAAAGGTGATTTTGTGCTCGAGCAACTGGCGAACAATCTGAAAGAGACGTCGACCATAACTCCATTCAGTGCATCATATGTGTTCAAGAGTTTGGGTAAGTCGGATCCAGTTGCGTTAACTGCAGAGATGGCAAAAGAACATGACAGGGACTCAAGTAGACATGAACAACCCTTGGCTTCCCTCGGAAACACTATTGATCAAGTAAGAGATGAGGCCAAGGAAGTTACAGTTGCTAATGCTCCCATTGAAGGGATGAAGGAAGAAGGTCTCACTGATAGCCTTCTTGTATTAGTGGTATGATTAAAAACATTTGCTATTCTATTGTATCCCTTCATTTCTTAGTAGATATTTTGTCTCTTCTGAAGTTCAGTTCCTGTTATTCTTTGATATCTTGTACTACTGAACCAGCATTGCACTGAATATGTATGTTCTTTGTATGCAGGGTTTAGTAAGCCCAGTCAGCAAACTGGCTCCAGTGATCCAACATATAACCTCGTGGGATAGACCGGTGGTCACAGGAAGTGTCCTTGCTGTAACTTTACTGACCATATACAAGTAAGATTGCACACATCATTAATTATCTCAACTCTTATATCACATAATTGCAATATCTCTATACGGTCACCAATTTGAGTGCATTAGAGACGGGAACAGTAAAGTTGGTGTGTAAGTTTATTTTTTCCTAATGCAGCGAGTGGGTCGGTTATGCATTGGCGGCATTGCTGGTACTAGCGGTGGGTGCAATGTTTTGGGCCAGGCAGAGAAAGATTGGTGATATATGCTCAGAGGTGATCATCGATACTTCATCGGACAAGACAACTATGGAAAGCATAGTGGAAGCACAGCACAGCATGAAGAAGGTGCACGAGTACGTGAAGACGGCCAATGTCGTGATCCTCAGGCTTTGGTCCATCGTCCTCGCCAGGTCACCGAAGGTATCATTGGCAATTTGGCATCAATCCCATTGATCACGCTTTGTGCAGCTCCATTTACAATGTTTGGGGACTGTCCTTCACTACATCTGTTTTTTGTACAACTCTGTTCTCTTCTTCGCAGCACACGGAGACGGTGATATGGATGCTGACGGGACTCGCAGTGGCGCTGGCCGCCGTCCCTTTCAAGTACGTCCTGATGGGGCTGACGGTGAGCGTTTTCATGGCGAATACGAGGGTCGCGAAGGCGATGTCGAACCCACAGGGCAGCCGGCGCTGGAGGGAGTGGTGGGAGTCCATTCCGGCCGTCCCAGTTCATACAGTCGACAAGGGCGATCTACGAACAACCTGAAGAGAAAGATAAAACACATACAGGCTCGTAGTCGTAGCTTCGAGCTGTGAACGGTTCGAACCTGGAACAGACTAGAGAGGGCACCGGCCATGAACAAAGAACACGGTATCACTATCAGGTGCTCTTGTATAGGAATAAGTAAATGTTTGATCAAGTTTGAACTTTCAATAGAACTGTACAATTCTGCATAGTGGACAAGCACTGCGTTTTATACAGATACCACAGCAGAGTGGACATATCCAGGAGGTCTTGTGTGTTGCTGGTTCTTGATTGACTTTGCTGGCTGCCTGGCTGTACTGACGTTGTAGGAGTGCTTCATTTCAAGTAATTACTCCATGTTTGAACTTCGACGCTCATGACTGACCGTAGCCGAATCAAAATCACAAGCCCTCGGCCTGAACTCACGCGTCACCGTGCTCAGCTTAGCCCTCAGCCCTCGTGTGGTTAAACCCTCTGAACACTAGATCTGAAATAGCCTCCTCCACATACTGAACCCTAGATCTGAAATAGCCTCCTCCACATACAGCATCTTGTGGCGTGTGACATGGGAAAGTCCCGTCGACGTCGTGGTCCGCCGCCAGCTGAAAAGTCCTCCGGCCACCACCATCCGTCCGCAGATAATCGCGACGCCTCTCGCATTCTCTGGGTGATGCTAGATCGATTAGCCCACCGCACGAAGGGGGAGGGGGATGAGAATGTCAGGGATTAGGTAGCTGACTGGACGCTATAGGAGATCGTCGCCTCGCTTAGGGTCGCCGAACCGCCGCCGGTTTCTGTACCGGTGTCCCGTCTCTACCTCCATTGGTCGTGGCGTGGAAAAAGACGGTGGCCTTGTGCTCGTTCTGCTTCGACGCAACGGCGCCCTGCAGATCTATCACCACCTTCTTGCCACAGTCTGCTCGAAGAAAGGCTCAGAAGTCTTTACTCTTTAGCTCCTCCCATGAGCGCTCGTGGGCGGTCATGTTGGCGGCCTTCTTGCCCTTGGGGGGCATGAGCTCGCGGGTAGGATCTAGAGCGGGGAGATCTCGAGGAGCACATGTGAAAGGGAAGAAGACGGAATGAAGAGGAGGCAGCGAGATATGGTTCGAGCCAGGAAGGTCGTGGATGTTAAAAGGGCGGATGGGAACTACCCTTGGGCGGTTCCCCATCTGCATGTTAATTCCCACGCGTCCACCCTTGGCGCATATGGGGGACGCATCGGCTGCCGCGCCCGTCTCTACCCCAATGTGTCACTAACCCCAGCCCGACATGGAAATCAAGGAAGGAAGCCTTGGACGTGTGTCCCATCAAGACCCTGCGCCCAATAGGGCCGCTCGAGGACGGTCATCCCCACATTCCGGTGTCCCGTCCTCTGGGAGCACGCTCCAGCATGGCGTATGTAGCCCGACAGCCAAAGGAGCGAGCGTTGTCGGGCCATGCCCAGGGGCTACTGTCGACAACCTGCTCACCGGGGGTGTCACGATCAGTGGTCGCTTGGGCCGCTGCGGACTTCCTCGACGAAGTAAGAGCGTGGAAGCCAACAAGATCTACATCATCAAGGTACATGAGTGATGACGTGGATCGCACGTTCGTTGGGAGACCCCAAGAGGAAGATATGATACAGTGCAGGAGCAAGTTTTTCCTCAGTAAGAAACCAAGGTTATCGAATCAGTAGGAGTAGGAGCTCTTTGAAGGTTGTTGGCGGCGCCGACCCCAACGTGGACCTGCACACAAGACAATCAAACTACTTTGCCCCAACGAAACAGTGAGGTTGTCAATCTCACCGGCTTGCTGAAAACAAAGGATTAAAAGTGTGGTGTGGAAAATGATGTTTAATTGCAGGAAGTAAAAGAGAACAATGATTGCAGTAGGTTGTTTATCAGATGTAAAAGAATGGACCGGGGTCCACAGTTCACTAGTGGTGTTTCTCCATAAGATAAATGATATGTTGGGTAAACAAATTACAGCTGGGCAATTGACAAATAGTGAGCGCATGACAATGCATATATATGACATGTTGACTACTATGATATTTATTTGGGCATTACGACAAGATACATAGACCGTTATCCAACTGCATCTATGACTAATAATCCACCGCCAGGTTGTCATCCGAGTTCCCCGTTGGTATTAAGTTGCAAGCAACAGATAATTGCATTAAGCAATGTGCGTAATGTAAACAAATGTATTAGACCTAACAGCGTACCATTAAGCTAAGCATCGGTTATGTTATCCCTAGTGGCAACAACACATCCACAATCTTAGAAGTTGCTGTCACTCTCCAGATTACCGGAGGCATGAACCCACTATCTAGCATAAATACTAACTCTTGGAGTTACAAGCATCTACTTGACCAAAGCATCTACTAGTAACGGAAAGCATGCAAGATCATAAATAACATATAAGATAGATTGATAATCAACTTGACATAGTATTCAATATTCATCGGATCCCAGCAAACACAACATATAGCATTACAATAAGATGATCTTGATCATGTTAGGCAGCTCATAAGATCTAAACATGATGGCACAAGGAGGAGATACAACCATCTAGCTACTGCTATGGACCCGTAGTCCAAGGATGAACTACTCACGTATCACTCCGGAGGTAGGCATGATGATGTAGAGCCCTCCGGTGATGATTCCCCTCTCCGGCAGGGTGCCGGGAAGAGGTTCTGGACCCTCCCGAGCTAGGGTTGACGACGGCGGCGCCTCTGAAACTTTTCGTGGAATATGACTCGGGTCTTTAGGGTTTTCGCGTCGGGGAGAATATATAGGCAAAAGGGCGGCGGCTGGAGGCGCCCGAGGGGCCCACACACACCCTCGGCGCGGCCAGGAGGGGGCCCCGCGCCGAGGCCGTGTGTGGCCGCCTCGTGGCGTTCCTCCGTCTCTCCTCTGGACTCCGTGAACGTGTCGGTGAAAATAGGACCTTGGGCATTGATTTCGTCCAATTCCGAGAATATTTCCAGAACAACTTTTCTGAAATACAAAAACAACAGAAAACAGGAACTGGCACTGTGGCATCTTGTTAATAGGTTAGTCCCGGAAAATGTATAAAAATGATATGAAGTGTATGCAAAACATGTAACAAGTGGCATAATATCAACATGGAACATAAAAAATTATAGATACATTTGAGACGTATCAATGAGTAAGACCAACTTCAAGCCAACGACAGGCTAACCTCTCGAGGTTTCTTCACCCAAAGGAAGGTGTATGCCCGACAGGCTAGGTGCGTGCCTTTGTCTCCCTTGCAGGTGGACCGCATCATGGGGGAACCTGCCCGAGGGTTGGAAAAACCGACAAGGGAAAACCTCGACCTTCCCGAGCCGTGCGCGCCACCTATCACCCTGGGGAGGGTGGGTTGGACACCAGGCAGACACTTGGCACGTCCCGTTTGAGGGGAAATATGTGCAGTCCCCCGACCAGCGCGGCAGGCGAGACAAGACCGAACGACCGCCCGTCCGCGTCAAGGCGAGGTGTCACGCATGCACATTGGACGTTGTGGTAACCCCTTGGAGTATAAAAGGAGGACCTCATCCACCTAGTAAAAGAGAGAGCCCATTGTCTTCCATCACACGACAAGAGATCTACATCAGTAGAAAAAGCCCAGTAGGAAAGAGAGATCCCGGGGAAGAGCTAGTCCCCGGCGAGAATATAGATCCGCCAGCAGGACGTGAAGTTTTACATCTCTGGGTGGCCTGAACCTGGGTAGAAAAATGTGTGTTCTCTCGTGATCTATTCATCTCTGACGACGACAAAGCAGACACTCCCGCGCCCCTCTACCGGAAAAATCCGTAGGGGGACATTCTGGTTCCTCGCTGTCCATGTTTCGACACGCCACAATGAGCGAAGTTGAATCGGCGGCGATTGCGTGTCTCTCCAAACGCCGAGTTCCCACACAACGCAAAGTATGTAGCGGTTCCATACCCACTATTCCAATAGAGTTCTTGTGCTTTCTGCATTATGGTGTTTGATCATTTGCTTATATTTCCGTTTGTTTGGGGGCGGGCCTTTTGCGGGCGCCGTTGTGGACTGCACCCTAATGTGGCGGACACATGTGTGGCACCATGGCACCCCAAAGAGGCCCAATTGGGGTGCCGGACATGAGGGGTGTGCCGGTGGAGATGCTCTTACCAAGTACAAAGAAGCGAGTTAATTCTAAATGAAATATAGTCTCGACCCGGTACTTACGAGGAAAAAGTCGATCATGCGATCACAAGGCGACTAGGTTTTCCATTCGCGTCGCCGACGACGCTCTCGGTTTTCCGCGCATCTGATGGCCTTCTAGGTCTGGAGGGCGGCAAACCCTGGCCAAAGAAGCGAGTTAATTCTAAATGAAATATAGTCTCGACCCGGTACTTACGAGGAAAAAGTCGATCAGGCGATCACAAGGCGACTAGGTTTTCCATTCGCGTCGCCGACGACGCTCTCGGTTTTCCGCGCATCTGATGGCCTTCTAGGTCTGGAGGGCGGCAAACCCTGGCCTCTGGCCGACTGGAGGGTTCCCGTTTGCTATTTTAGCTAATTTTGTGTCTTCATCCGGATGGTGAACATCCCGGTCTTAGAATAAGGTACGCCCCGCTCTGGTGGTGCGCCTAGCGCTAGCGGAGGGCGCGTGGAGTTGTGTGTCCGACGGATCTCTTGGGATCTTGTCGGTTTTCGTGTTCAATCATTTGTCGAGTTATTCCGATTTACGGTTCTCATCTTTAGCGATGGTTACTGTTGTGGTGCGATGTCTCTTTGGGGTCTCAACATATCTATTACAACAAGCTCTCCTACGGCAAGGTTCATTTGACTCCGACGAGGGAGGGGAGAGGACAACGAAGCGTTTTCAGCTTGCTTCATTGTCCGTAGTCGTCGCTAGGTGGTCGAATGACCTATTTGTATTTATTTTTGTTTTGTTCGTCTTTTATACGGTTGTGGATGATTAATAGAGCATGATCTTTTTGAAGGAAAAAAGACTAAATGCTATACCACGATATGGAAATGTATCAGCACATCCATAAGATCGCGTGTAACGTCAAAAGATCACGACGACACAGGACACACAGATAGATCGGGCTAGAAGATGGCTAGAAGATGGTTGACGTACGATGGGATGGATGGGTTGCGTACTTGCGTAAGCGTGATGTTGGTTTGCTTCGGCGCATGAACGAACAGCTAGGAGGAAAGAAAAGGCCTCCGACGGCAAAGCCTACCCTCCTGACGGACAGACAGACAGATAGAGTACAGGGCGGCGTCACGCGTGCCACCTGATCGGCGGCAGCGCCTCGCCTCGCCGGTCAATAAATAAAAACCTGCTCTCCGCTGCGTGCCCCGGAGTAGAAACCGCCATCCCCACCGCGATTCCCGCACCAGTTTCCCTCTCCGACCTCCATTCCCATCTCCCCCTCTCTCCCCTGCGGCGGCGAGACTAGCAGCCGCCCAAAACCCTAGCCCCGCCCGCCGGTGACTCCGCCGCCCCCGGGACCAGAGCAGGACCTCCGCCGATCCCCAACCACCGCGCGCCTCCCCTCGCGACTTCCGCTTCCGCGCTGCTCGTCCCCGCGGCGCGACCTCCACCGACGCCTGCGCGCCACCAGCCCGCCCGCTCCTCCCTCCATGGACGGGCTCAAGGGGGGCCCAGGCGAGGGGGACGCGGCGGAGGAGGCGGGGGAGAACACGCGGCCCGCTGCCCAGGACGGCGCCGCCTCCTCCTCCGGTGCGCCCGGGTCGGCGAGGGCGACGATGGGCGGCTACGACGGGTCCGCCAGGGTGGTCTTCCACGACCCCAGCATCCCGCGGCCGCAGGACGAGTACCGCATCCTGGTCAACAACTCCAACTCGCCCTTCGACCACGTCTGGCTCGACCTCAGCGACGACGGCTCCCGCCGTATACACCCCTTGGTCAGTCCCTCGTCCGTTTGTTGGTTAGTTGGTTACGTGCCTGTTTCGTTTTTCTTGGGCTTGGATGGGCTAGGTAGGAGGAACCCGTGGATGAATGTGGGATCTACGAATGATTCTTGATTGATTACATGCTTGTTCCTTTTCTATGCTTTGATTTGATGGTATGTTCGGCCTGGAGGGAGCAATCGAACTGTGAGTTGTGAACTGAAAAGGAGTTTGCTACGAATGATTCTTGATTAGTTGATTGCGTGCTTCTTCATTTTCTATGCTTTGATTTGATGATCTGTTCGGCCTGGAGGGACCCTTGGATTAGGTTTGTTTTTAGTTCGGTGGTCAGTATTTAGTACCACAAGCATGTACTATAAGAATAACTCCACTCAAATGTTAATGGTCCTCTTCATTTCCTTGGTTGCTTGTAATTTCGAAGCTATGTAGTGGCAAAAGTAGCTCCATCTTCTCTTATCTTTTGCAGGTGAATATCATATTTACATGTCCCTGTATGCTAGAGGAAAAAGTTTGAGATACCATTTGCATTCAGAATAGCCGAATCCCATACGTTTGCTAATTTTCTTTGCTGTACAGTTGATTTACTTATAGCTCGAAAAGGATCAAAAGGTAAGAATATAGCATGTTGACTCAAGGACTAGATGAGTTTGTTACAAGAGAACTTGTATGGGTCTTGATTTTTTTTGGAAAGGTAAAGGATCAGGAATCTTCTCATTGTATATTGACCTGTAGCACTTAAAAGTGGCACGGTGTTCTGCTTTTCCAACTCATATCTGTTTGTTCTAAAGTGTACACTGATTGGCTTGTGTGCATGTACTAAAATTGATGTAAATATACTTGTCCTATTGCAGGAAAAACTACACGTGGAGCAGTTTATTGACAGAAGTGTTTCTGAGATTGAACCAGTAAGGCCAGCTGATGTAGAGGATACCCCCTTTACGCTAGTAGAAGACCAGAAAGGCTTAACGGAATTAGTCAACAAGTTGAAGGATGTAAATGAATTTGCTGTAAGCATTTTGTTATTAAGTTTGTTGTTAATTCCAAGTTAAGTCTATATCATACTTTTTTGCTGCCTGTGTTGTCTTAAATTTCAACTTCTCATGTATCTTGTCTCCCGTTGCATGCATTGCTTCTCGGTTTTTTTTTTCTAAATGCTCCAGTTGAAAAATTGTTCCTGCTATCAGATTAAAAATGCACATAAGTCGTTCATTAATTCTGTCGACAAAGTAATCTAAGTGAAACCTCGCTGAGTTTTTGTCATTTGATAGCTGTTATGGGCTCTAATTTAGATTGACAGCCATATCCTGAGCCAAGAGAACATTTGTTTTCTTAAACTATTGGGAGAACTCTTAAGGCGTGATACTTTAAAACTTCTTGACAAAAGCGCATTTTCCATATGTTTTTCCACATTACCTGTTATCATCAAACTCCTGCCACAAATCCAGTGGATTTTGTTAGTGTTCCACCATAGTACGTCCAAAAATAGGAGCTTGTGTCGCTGCATTCTACTCTGGAATTCAATGAAATTGATGTATCATTATAATTTCTTATGGATGATGTGTAGTTGCTTCTGTTGTTTCCCTTCCCCTGACTTGTCTGGCAGTCTGATTACACTACTCTGTCTTCCTGCCATGAATTACACGGCGTAAATATTAATAAAATCATATTCCATGTTTTTGCTTATTTTGTCTTTTCATAGAAGAACACATTTGTGTTTTGTATGGTTGTCATTTGGCATGTAATAAGTCAACTCCTAATGCCTCGCTGACTGCTAAAAATGTAACATTTGCTTCATCTTGTGTGCTGTTTTCAGGTCGATTTGGAGCACAATCAGTATAGGTCATATCAGGGTTTGACCTGCTTAATGCAGATTTCAACAAGAACAGAGGACTTCATTATTGACACCCTTAAACTACGCATTTACATCGGTTCCTACTTGAGTGAACATTTTAAAGATCCAACCAAGAGAAAGGTGTTCTTAACTATCAAACTGTCTCAGACTTTGTGATTTAATATCACTTTGCTCACTTTTCCTTGGGAAAATAGGTAATGCATGGGGCAGATCGTGATATAATGTGGCTCCAACGGGACTTCCGATTATATGTGTGCAATCTATTTGACACAGGACAGGTACTGTTGAAAAGTAGGACTGCTAATAGCCTGATGCCATGGTTCTTCATTATGGCTCTCTGCTGTGTCTTTCTACATTTTCCTTTTAAAGCTATTTTTTTGTCATATTAACTTAAGCTTGATTTTCCTGTCTAATGCCAATCAGGCTTCAAGGGTCTTACAGATGGAGCGAAATAGCCTAGAACACCTATTGCATCACTTTTGTGGAGTCACAGCGAACAAAGTGTACAGCACATTTACCCATAAATGCTAGAAATGAACTACCCATGCTGATTTCCTTGTTATTTATCATGAGATTTGTTTCTGACAAAACTAAGCAATTTCTTGTAGATATCAGAATGCAGACTGGAGGATGAGGCCACTCTCTGATGAAATGATCAAGTATTCTGCATATAACCATATATTCCATTCCTTTAGTTATTGTTCCTTTTTGCACTATTTCTGTCAATGTATCCTTCTGAGGTTACCCCCTATGCAGGTATGCTAGAGAAGATACACACTATCTGTTGTATATATATGACTTGATGAGACTTAGACTACAAAGGGAATCGTGTGAAAATGATCTTCTTCTTGAGGTTAAATTTATGTGCTATTGTATTCCTTTTTGGTTTTATCTGATATATTAGTTTCATATAAATGAGCATTGTTGATGTGTTCTGCTTCCCTAAATCAACCCTTAATATAGAACTACATGGCAGAGCTTGAAAATTGGCATGTTTCCTTTTATGTTCATATAAACCTGCGATCTGTATGTTACAGGTAATTCCTAAACCAAGTTATTGACCGGTGGTTTTTGGTTACTGCAGGTTCAAAACCGCAGTAATGAAATTTGCTTACAGTTGTATCAAAAGGAGCTGCTGACAGATACATCCTTTCTCCACATATACGGGTTTGTTTGCTGTTACTTCAATTACTGCACTTAGTTTATCTTTCAGGAAAATATCTTTGCTTATATTGAAAATATGTGCTTCACCTTCATAATGTGTGAGCTTATCCCATTAACTCGAGTGTGTTATTATAGGTTGCACGAACATGAATTGGAAGCAAATCAACTGGCTGTTGTTTCGGTAAGAACTTACTTTGTTTTGTATCCCTCGTGATTATTATGTCTTGAATAGACCTACCAGATGTATATACGCTCTGCAAGTCTGCACTCTAGAAAAACTACCATGGCATTCACGTCTTGCGCAACCTGGCATAGTAACATGCAATTTGGCACTTTTCCTGTAAATAGTTTTATAGCTGTCTGGTACCAAATCTTGCTGTTCATTGACTGGCGATATATAATAAGTTAATAACTTTCAATTGTTTTGACTTTCTGAAAAGCAATACTGTACAGCAGAATATAACAAGTTCGTTTATTCTTTCGGCCAGAGTTATTCAATTTGCATGTGCATGTATATAACAAAATCTCGCATACTCAGGCTCTACATCAATGGAGAGATTATATAGCTCGTCAACAAGATGAGAGCACTGGTTATATATTGCCAAACAAGGCTTTGATTGAGATAGGTATTTACTGATTTCTATCGATTTCGTTTGGTTTGCTATTGCTGCATAACTTGCTGTATTGACTTGGCTAACTCTCCCTTTGAATCCAAAAGCAAAGAAGATGCCTACAACTACTGCAGATTTACAAAGAATGGTGAAATCAAAATATTCATTTGTTGAGGAGATCTTGAACATTGTACGGAATGCAACTGGAAATTCTTATGCATTTGAAGCAATAGCTGAGCAACTAAAGAAGGCACAGCTTGGTGAGGTCAGTTAGGCCGAACTTGGTATTTTCTTTTTCAGTGCTGTGTTAAGACTGATGATGAGTATTATTAGCAGTTCTCATTAAGCACTTACTTTGAAATTATATGCAATATCTTGCAGTTAGACTTGAAAACTATACTGGACAGTGTTGAAGCTATTGAAGTGGCTCCTTTGGATTCTGATAATAGGATTAGTATTGATCCATCTGATCAATATTCTGCAACTCCTTCATCGACTGCAAATATCAGTGTTACTAACAGTAGGGATAACTCAATGAGTAATGCAACTTTGACTGGTAGCATCTCGCTACACGACAAGAATCAAACCATACCATCGCCTGAAATTAAGAGCTCTTGGACCTTGTCGGGCCTTAATAGACAATCCAATAAGGAAGTGATGAGCAATAATAAGCAGGTGGGACATATTTTTAGTTTCTGTATATATTTTTCGGTTCTTATAAGCTTTTTCTTATACAGGAGAGAAAAGCTGTTATTCAAGAACTGGAGAGTCAGATGCCTTTTGGAGCTCTGGTAGGCAATTCAACATCTGGAATACAGACACATTACTTCGGAGGATTTTCAAATGAGCAGGTATGTGCTCTGAAGTCAGAATATTGAGAAAAAAATGTCATTTAAAATACTTGATATCTGGGTATTGATGTTAGATGTATTTTCTTTTGCACTGCTGTGACGAGTTAGAGATAGTACATCCTTGGTCTTGTGCCAGTCTTACATATTGTATAACTTGGTGCCTATTTTTCTGAATATGTGCTTTAATTTTCGTAGATTATTACTGCAGAAGAAAAAAATATGCCTGTGCATGTACTGCATGCTTGCAAGCCTTTCAGTACTCTTCTAAGTTTATAATATGCTCAACACACCATTCCTTCCATTGTTTTTTTTCAAGTATCACCATTTTATATTTTTTATAAGTGCTTTGCTTTTGAAGTATTTCATCTTCCCCAAACTTCGTGTTGGCTTTGGGGAATGGCCGTGACTCCTCAAGTTGTGGCATTGCAGGCTCAAGGCGATGTCTACTACCCCCAGTATCCAGAGTACAGCAATTTAGTTGGATGGAGCGGCCATCATGAGCCTGAAAGCATGCAGGCCTCTGGGTATCATATGTCTGGTTGTTATTACGGTTATCCATCAGCCATGAACCAAAGCAGCACAGGAACAAGTCAGCCTGCTGCTGCTAGAAATAATGAAGGCGGTTTCCAGCAACAATACTTCCCTCGTTCGGGTAGCTGAAGCGATATGCTCCGCCTATAACTGTGGCACGACATCCCCTCTGATTCATCCTGTTGTGCAGAAGATAGTTATCGAAAAGATTAGAGTATAGAACTGAGCGAGCTGTTTGAATTCCGGGTCGTTCGACTAACAGAAATGTGAGGATAGCCTGTAACATTTGGGTCATTGGCAGTAGATGCAGGACATGGAAGCCTGCCATCTAAATTGGGTCTGTATGTAACAATTTGACAAACATGGTGTGTTGGTTGTGCAATGGTGGATACTGGATTTGCACAGGTGGTATACTGTAAAAACTGGTACAGATAGCAGAAGATAGCAGAAACTGAAGAAAAACATAAACACATTCTTCTTTTGTGTCCTATTGTTGCATCGTATTTTCTTGCAAACAAAAAACATTTTCTTCTTTTGTGTTCCTGTTATTACATCATATATTAAAAAAACATATTTTTCGACCTGGTGTGTACAAATACGTCTGAATTAGCTCGAATCTCATCAGACTCCGTATATACTATTACTTGAGTACTGAGTGGATGTTGTAATGTTGTTGTTTGCTTTGCCAGTAGATGAATGGTATATTCAACAACATGGTCGATTCTCTCGTGCCTCGAGTGTCCGTAGCTTGTGGGGACAAGGGTGGATTTAAAACTCAAAATCAGTCACCTAAAAATAGCTCAAAGTAGTGGTAGTTTACAAGCTCTCCGGGTCAACCACACCGTTGGCGATACTCCCAGAAGCAGAGATCGTGTCGGCTACTTGTACTACGCACGAGCGGCGGTGAGTGCATTCCGCTTTCCGCAGCGACGCCCGTTCCAACACGGTGCTATACAATACTTATTTTCATTGCAGTTTGGTAGCGCAGTTTTTTCTCAGCATTTTAGCGATCCTATGGTTTGGTTTCTGAAATTTATTGTCTCAGCATTTACAAACTAGGTCGGACCCTCTTTTTTCATCAACCGAGAAACGAAACCTCACTTAATACAAACTATTGGGTGGCAGCGGCGCTGTCATGGTACGTAAAATACAACTCACCGAACCCCAAATTCGTTTAAATTTTTGGCACAATATATCTGCTCCAATTTGAAACTCATCGCTGTCATGGTGGCCGCGATTTGCACTCCCCTTCCTTTCGAACACTTCAATGCAGTAGTACCTCACTTAATACAGCCACACTACTACTCCACCAACCCCCGGACTCTGACATCTCCCCTCCCTCCCTCCCTCCCTATAGATCTCTCCCCAGGCCGCACCAACCCACCCAAAACCCTCTCCCCCTTTCCACGATGGCCGCCGCCGCCGCCGCCGCCACCTCGAGCCCCAACTCCATGCTCCTCCACTGCCCCAGTCCGGCCGCCCCCAGGGCCGGCCCCGCCGCCGTCTCCTCCATCCGCCTCCCGGCCCGCGCCGCCAAGATCTCCTGCGCGGCCGTCGCCGCGCCCTCCGCATCCATCCCCTTAGCCGGCGCCGGCGAGCGCGGCGTGTACAACTTCGCCGCGGGCCCCGCCACGCTCCCCCTCACCGTGCTCGAGCGGGCGCAGGCGGAGCTCGTCGACTACCGCGGCTCCGGCATGAGCATCATGGAGATGAGCCACCGCGGCAAGGAGTTCGACGCCGCCATCAAGAAGGCCGAGGCCGACCTCCGCGCGCTCCTCGCGGTCCCCGACACCCACGAGGTCCTCTTCCTCCAGGGCGGCGCATCCACCCAGTTCTCCGCCGTCCCGCTCAACCTCTGCGCCTCCCCCGCCGACCCGGCCGACTTCGTCGTCTCCGGGTCCTGGAGCGACAAGGCCTTCAAGGAGGCCAAGAAGTTCTCCGCCGCCTCCGTCGCCTGGTCCGGCAAGGACGCCAAGTACACCGCCCTCCCGAGCTTCGACTCCATCGCGCAGAACCCGGACGCCAGATTCCTCCACATCTGCTCCAACGAGACCATCCACGGCGTCGAGTTCAAGGATTACCCGGAGCCCAAGAACAAATCCGGCATCCTCGTCGCCGACATGTCCTCCAACTTCTGCTCCAAGCCCGTCGACGTCTCCAAGTTTGGCATCATCTACGCCGGTGCGCAGAAGAACGTCGGCCCGTCGGGCGTCACCATCGCCATCGTGCGCAAGGACCTTATCGGCAAAGCGCAGCCCATCACGCCGGTGATGCTGGACTACAAGATCCATGCCGACAACGCCTCGCTCTACAACACCCCGCCCTGTTTCGCCATCTACATCTGCGGGTTAGTATTCGAGGACCTGCTCGCGCAGGGCGGCCTGACCGAGGTTGAGAAGAAGAACCAGCACAAGGCCGGAATCCTGTACGACACCATTGATGCCAGCGGAGGCTACTTCATCTGCCCCGTAGAGAAGTCTGTGCGTTCGTTGATGAATGTGCCATTCACGCTGGCCAAGGGGGCAGACTTTGAGAAGCAATTCATTGCCGAGGCAGCCAAGGAGAACATGTTGCAGCTCAAGGGCCACAGGTCAGTCGGCGGAGTGCGTGCCTCCATCTACAACGCCATGCCGCTCTCCGGTGTGGAGAAGCTCGTCGCCTTCATGAAGGATTTCCAAGCCAGGAACCCTTGATTGGCAATGATCTTCTGGTATTGCTTTAGTAGGAGGCTTTGATCTTCTGGTATTGGCCATGATCTTCATAACATAAGTAGGCTCTTTGCAAGAGCTTTGTCGTCGCTCATATGAGATGTGCTATCCACCTGTCGTAGTATTTAGTATGGTAACTATTTTGCAATGCTGCTGCATTTTTGTTTTTCATGTTTGAGGAATTTCCTTTCCATTGCTCACTATTGAGATTGGAATATGTTGTTTGGGAATAAAGGGAGATGGTCAATTGTCATGGGAGAGTAGCTGATGCTGCTGACTGCTATATTCCTGTATGATTCACAGCCTATGGTTTGCTTTTGTCCTCTTGAAACTAAACCAATGTTGTTCTTGTGCACAGTTGATGTGATTTAAAAAAACAGGTCCATGTTAAGGAGTATGTTCTCCATATATATAGTAGATTGAGAGGTTGGTGAGCAGTAAGCACCGGAGGGGTTGGTGATGAATTATACTGTGTTTGCTAGTTCTGGTGTCCCTGTCTTGACTGGCTCGTCACTGTCACTGAGCCGAGGAATCATCATCAGAAGAAAAATCGTTTGGTGCAACCAAGAATCAAAAACATTTGCATCTTTGAAATAAAAAATAGAGACATGCAGCTATGAAGTTTCGAATGGCAGGTTGGCAAACAGCTACCTGAATTTGAAGTCGTCAAGTTGATATGGACTTCTGATCTCACTTTCTGCATATTCCAAAGAGGCAAGAGTCCTGCAGTAGTCCTTTATTTCACATCAGCTTCTGATTTGAGTTCCTGCAAAATGAGGCTGTTTTATCATGCCATGTGAATGATTTTTCCGATTGATATTTTTCTCGTACATGCTAGTGTGTCTATTTTTCAGAGACGTGAAGAACCGGAGTTGCCGTGTTTATTTTTCAGAGTCTTGGCTATGTTTAAGTGTACCTATATACTCCATTGCAGCTAAGTACTCCACTTATTGGCTGCCACTTTTACCTAAAAAATATATGGGGTTAGTACCCACTCCATTGCAGTTAAGAAAACTAGTAATGGCCTTCATTATTTATGTCCGCTTGGAGGCTTTGTTTGGAACTGGTATTCTGTTCAGCCGAGTGGAGATTTCTGTAACTAGTAGGGTAACTATTTTGCAATGCTGCTGCATTTTTCCGGTGTTTACGGAACCTCCTTCACATTGCTCGCCATTGAGATTGGAATATGTTGTTTGGGAATAAAGATTGACGGTCAATTGTACCGAGGGAGATTATGTTTCTGCTGAGTGCTGTATTCCTGTATGATTCATAGCTTATGTTGCAGTAGTAAGCGCCTTCAGGTTTGGTTGCCTTTGTCCTTTTGAAACAAAGCGGTTTTGGTTGGCTTTCCTTGTGCTTTCTGTTTTGAACTTTCAAATCGCACGTTGGCAAACAACTGCTTTGGAAGTAGAACAGCAAAGCTGCCTTTTGAAGTTGTGAGGTTAATATGGCCTGTTGATCTCACTTTCTGCAGATTCCAAGGGAAAAAGTCTTGTCCTAGTCCTTTGTTTTGTATCTGCTTCTGATTTGTTTAATCACTCCTCTGAATGATTTCTCCCTTGTATTTGTCTATGACATGCTAATGTGTCTATATTTTTCAGAGACGTGAAGAACCTGAAGTGCAACTTTTACCTAAAACGATATCAGTAGCCACTTGGTCAGCATAGTGTCGTCTATGATTGAGTTAAAAAAAAATCAGTAATTGCCTCCATTATTCATGGAGTCTTTGTTTGGAAATGTCAATCTATTTAGTCGAATATTGAGATTTCCGTGGCAGCATACATCATGTCATACTCCTTCGCACCAAATGATTACATCTGTTTCTCCCCAAGAAATACAATACATTTACTAGCTGAAAGCCTGTATGATACAAAACTAAGTTCGGTTGGTTGTTTTTGTATACTCATTGATGTGTTTTTCAGACAGGGATGTCCATATTGAGATTAGTAACTGCATGTAGTAGATTGGGAGTTTAATGAGCCGTAAGAACTTCTTTGAGAGTTTGGTGATGAAATATACTTGCTGGTTCCACTGTCCCTGACTCAATCAGACACTGAGCGATACGATGAATCTCCAAAAGGAAACAGATGTTGGATGTGACAATTGTTTGTTGCAGCCAAGAACACTTGCAGCTTTGAAGTTACAAAAAAGGAACACTTCCAGCTTTGAAGTTTCGAACCCTATGTTGCCAAACAGCAGCTGGCGTAGTAGTTGTGAGGTGATGTGGCTCGTTGATGTCACTTTCTGCAAATTCCAAGGAGCCAAAAATGTTGTAGTAGTCCTTTTGTTTGACACCAGCTTCTGATTTGAGTTCCTGCGATGCGGCTGTGAGTTGTTTGATCACTCCATGTGAATGATTTTCCCATATTATTTTTCTAGTTCATGCTAGTGTGTCTATTTTTCAGAGACGTGAAGAACCTGAGTTCAGTGTTCATTTATCTGAGTCTCTGGCAATGTTCAAGTGTACCTAGGTATTAGCTGCCACTTTTACCTAAAAATATGTTAGTACCCACTTGGTCATCATAATGTCGTCTATGAATGAGTTAACATTTAGTAATGGCCTCCATTATTCATGTCCGCTTGGAGGCTTTGTTTGGAACTGGTAATCTATTCGGCTGAGTAGAGATTTAAGTGGTAGCTTCCGGATCATGTCATACTCATTCGCACCAAAAAGTCAGATATCTTTCTCCCGAGGAAATACAAGTTGGTACATTTACTAAATGGAATAACACAGGAAAAATTATGAATAACAAGATCTCTGCACATAATAGAAATAATATTTTCTCCCAACCTGCATACATTATCTATAACAGTATATACAGATTAACATTTCTGTACATTCAGTCACATGTGGCATGACAGTAGCAAAAGGCTGCACGATTTAGTAATCTGATAAAGACACGCTTGTTTGATGATTATCTCAATTCTTCATAATCTATTATTCGAGTAATGCGGGCGACGTGTATCTTCTTCATGATATACTGCTCATAGGACTTTGGCTCTTTAACCCGAGAAGAAAATGAACTCACTAGGTACATTATCTTTTCTCAAAGCATTCATACTGCAGAGTCCATTTCATAAATTACAGTACCCGCTTGTCCTTACTAACCCGAAGGAAGGCAGGCAGAGGACATCACATGAAAGACACCAGCTTCTGATTTGAGTTCCTGCGATGCGGCTGTGAGTTGTTTGATCACTCCATGTGAATGATTTTCCCATATTATTTTTCTAGTACATGCTAGTGTGTCTATTTTTCAGAGACGTGAAGAACCTGAGTTCAGTGTTCATTTTTCTGTGTCTCTGGCAATGTTTAAGTGTACCTAGGTATTAGCTGCCACTTTTACCTAAAAATATGTTAGTATCCACTTGGTCATCATAATGTCGTCTATGAATGAGTTAAAATTTAGTAATGGCCTCCATTATTCATGTCCACTTGGAGGCTTTGTTTGGAACTGGTAATCTATTCGGCTGAGTAGAGATTTAAGTGGTAGCTTTCGGATCATGTCATACTCATTCACACCAAAAAGTCAGATATCTTTCTCCCGAGGAAATACAAGCTGGTACATTTACTAAATGGAATAACACAGGAAAAATTAAGAATAACAAGATCTCTGCACATAATAGAAATAATATTTTCTCCCAACCTGCATACATTATCTATAACAGTATATACAGATTAACATTTCTGTACATTCAGTCACATGTGGCATGACAGTAGCAAAAGGCTGCACGATTTAGTAATCTGATAAAGACACGCTTGTTTGATGGTTATCTCAATTCTTCAGAATCTATTATTTGAGCAATGCGGGCGACGTGTATCTTCTTCATGATATACTGCTCATAGGACTTTGGCTCTTTAACCTGAGAAGAAAATGAACTCACTAGGTACATTATCTTTTCTCAAAGCATTCATACCGCAGAGTCCATTTCATAAATTACAGTACCCGCTTGTCCTTACTAACCCGAAGGAAGGCAGGCAGAAGACATCACATAAAAGAACATATTCCAATGGATTACACTTGCATCTAACAAACAAAAGGTGGTACTTGCCTCCGGGTAATGTCTGCCTTGCAGGTAAGGAACTGAATGAAAGATGAAAAGAGATAGGCGCATATAAACACAAAGGAAATTTTGTTAAAAGTGTAAATTATCTTCTCCCTCATTACAAATGCTAAAACATCTTATATTTTAGATGATCAAAGTAGAGGTGGGCTGTTTTAGTTAATACTCCCTCCGTATCAAAATATAAGATGTTTTAACATTTTTGGACCCACATGATACATGTGGGTCCAAAAATGTTAAAACATCTTATGTTTTTATACGGAGGGAGTACAAACCAGCCATTGTAAGCTAAATTAAGTGCAAAAGAAGCAGAGGTGCTAGCTTGTTTAGAGGGGCTAAAACACTTGATCGACCTCCGTCGATGGCCGGCAACGCTGGAATCAGATTGCCTCCGTGCAGTTCAGACAATATCAAGCATAGTGCAGGAACGATATGTGAGCTGGACCCTATACAATGAAGTCCGGGATTTGCTAAGGGTTTATCAAGACATTGAGATTAGTAAGGTGGAACGTGTGAGTAATGGCGCAGCGCATGTTTTAACACAATTAGGCAAAAATTGTATTAGTGGTGTTTTACGTGATGCATGCAGCCCCAACCGTGTTGGAGATGATCACAAACGATTGTAAGACATTTGTGCCTAATTAATAAAGCTCACGTTCCCTGTCAAAAAAAAAAAGGTGTTCTGCTGGTGACCGGGTTTTTTTTTTGGCGAAAGACCGGGTTTTTTTTTTTGAGTTGTGCTGGTGACCGGATCTCGTACAAGTAGTTCCTTCCATGTTAAAAAGAAGCTGGCCGAAACAATCGGGCCTGAAAAGCCCAGCCCAATAGCCCATCCAACGGAAACCGACCACTCTCGTTTTTTGTTTCGAGGGAAAAGCCGACCGACCACTCTCGTTAACTTACCCTGAGGCCTGAGCCATCACCACTCCGTTCCTTTTCCGAACGGCGACCACCATGGCCGCCGACCCTAGCTCCGACCTCTCCAACGGCCCCCCCGCCGCCGCCGACCGGAAGAAATCGCGGGAGAACGAGCGCCGCCGCCGCCGGAAGCAGAATAAGAAGAAGAACAAGGCCCCGTCCGACGCCGCCGCAGATGCCGCCGACGCGGGCGAGGAGGACAAGCCCGATTCCAAACCCCCGGTACGTAGAGCGCCTCCTGGTACCCCTAGGGTTTAGGCGGGTTTGATTAGCGGCGGTCGTGCTCGCCTGTCGCAGGGGCTCTAACGTCGGGTTTTGCCGTGCGCGCAGGTGGAGATCGAGGTCGAGTACGTGCCGGAGGAGCCGGACCTCGCCGACGGCCTCCTCGCCGACTTCAAGAGCATCTTCGACAAGTTCACCTTCAAGGACCTCCCTGCCGCCGCCGAGGTATACGGGCGTTTTTTTCGCTCCCCTCTATTTTGAGTCTGGCGAAACCCTACTAGATTTGTGATTCAGCTGCTTTGCAAGTGGAATCGATACTCACTAGTTTGTAAGTTGCTGGTAGGATGGGGAGAAGAAGGACGAGGCTGGCGCCGACGCGGTGAAGAAGGGGTCGGGGTCGGATTCCGACGAGGACGAGCAGGACGCCCAGCAGAAGAAGAAGGAAGGAGCCATCTCTAATAAGAAGAAGAAGGTTTGTTGTTTTGTCTATGTCTTTCTGTTGTTAAATTACCTGTTATGGTCGTTTCTTCTGTGTTGCGAGTTGCTGAACATAATTTTGGTGTTTGTTTTTTTTTTTGAAGCTGGAACAAAGGATGAAGATTGCTGAGCTGAAACAGATATGCAACAGGCCTGACGTCGTTGAAGTAAGCCATTGTCCCCCTCTTTGTTGTAACAGTTTTATGCACCTTTAATTGTTTGAATGGGTGTGTTGCCGTTGCATCCTATCGCACTTGTCCATCTAGTGTTGCATTGCCAAGAGCTGCTAATGCTAGTATATTGCTAGATCTGAACGAAGTGAATCCGCAAAATTGACAAAAATGTACCACTCATGATCGTTAGTTGATACAACTAAACTTGTGTCGTTGAATTTGTTTTGAATTTCGGTTATGAACTATTGGCTGCCATTGTGTAACAACCAACAATCGACTTTGTTTTGTTCTCTGCGATGTGTCGAGCTTTCTGTTTTATCTGAGTAAAAAATACCCTAAGCTAATCTTTAGGGTGAACAAAACTTTGAAGCTAATCTTAGGGTGAATCGCTAGAAAAACGTGTTAGCAACTTGTACCTCTCACAGCTATAAGATTAAGTTATATTTCTGTTGTTAAAGGCTATATGATGACATGCATTGGTGGTGTGAACATAAATAATCATAATAGTATTAACAGAGTGAAGAAGAAAAGCCTTCACTAGATTTTCTGTTTCTCTAAGGCTATGCCAGCTTTGTAAGATTATTTTTGTATTAGCTCCAATTAATGCAACCTTACCTTTTCTGCTAGGTCTGGGATGCGACTGCGTCAGATCCCAAGTTACTTGTCCATCTGAAGTCTTACAGGAACACTGTACCTGTCCCAAGGCACTGGTCTCAAAAGAGGAAATTCTTGCAGGTTCGTAATGCATCTACCATGAATAAGATTACTCTGTTTTGCGTAATTATTTAAGTAGTACTTGTGTGCCACCCTGTATAATAAGATCATAAAACAGTGTTGTTAATAGTGGAATGGTAGGCCAATGCTAATCAGACCATCATTTTTTCCTCAAAACACACTTGTTAAAAGTGTTGAGGCATCTTGTTCGATTTAGTATCCAGTAACACTGCCTGTTTTCCTGAATTTGTTACAGTAGGTTGGTTTTGAAAGGTGCCCGACCCAAAATTCACTCAAAGCCCAGCCCTCACATGGGATGGTATGCATGTGTTACTTAGGTCCGTGTTTGCATCATCCAAAGTGTAAGCTCGGAAACACGACTATTTGGCCCAACATGTACTTTACGCTAGTTAGCTCAATTTAAGGTGGCAAAGCGTTACAATGGGGTGGATGCTATTAGAAGGGATGAGGGAACTTAAAGTAGATTAGGTTTTTGCCCTTCCTCTTATACTGATATATAATTCTTGCAGGGATGCTGCAACTTTCTGGATCAAGGTCTTGGTGGTACAGTATTTAAGTGATACTGTAGTATAAATCTAAGGTGTTTAATCTAGTTAATCAACACGAAGCATTTCTTTGAAAGAGATTATGCTCTAGATAGAATCTGAACCTTTTGGCCTTCCTTTGTTGCTTGCGCATAGAAGTATATCATTTGCTGAACTCATTGCAAAATGCAAATTCATTTTTATACCTTCAAAACTTGAAGTTTAGCTTTGTTCCTAGTCCATATTATTTATATCTTGTCAATCGGATTTTACATTGCTATGTTATTTCTTCCAGGGCAAGAGAGGTATTGAGAAACAACCGTTCCAGCTTCCTGACTTCATTGCTGCAACTGGAATAGAAAAAATAAGACAGGTAACTTAATATCTTGGTTCTTTGTACCGATGCTAGGGATGTTGCATGTCCCTTATCAAGTTGGTAAATATTAGAGCTGTTTGTTATTTGCTTAGTATTTTATATTTCACAAATAGTAACTGGTTCTTCTAATGCATTCCAGGCATATATCGAGAAAGAGGATAGCAAAAAGTTGAAGCAAAAGCAGCGGGAGCGTATGCAGCCAAAAATGGGGAAGATGGACATAGATTACCAGGTCAGTCCAATTCTGGTTGAGACCAATTAAGACACATAGGAAGCCCATGCCATATGTATTTAGGTTTTCCCATAATGGGCAAGGCAGATGCAGATTGTGGTTTATTTTCGTCGGATGTCTTTGAGACATCGAATAGCTTATTTCCTCCACTCTCTCTGTATTCTATACATCTATCTACATGCATATTTAGTTTGCCAGGTGTTCTTATAAGCTTGTGGCATGTAAACCTTATCTATGTGCACCTGTCACTTATTATGACCTGTCATCTCGTCCCTACATTTAGGGTACTAACAGTGTAATAGTGGTAACTTTCATGTGAAAGTGTCTTAACTAATAGGGTACTAATAGAGTAATAGTGATAATGTTTATGTGCAAGTGTCTTAACTCTTATTAATAGTGGGACGTGTTTGTTTTATATGTTAAAATTTCAGACATGTGTCTTCTGGCATGATTCACTTGCGGAAAAGCTAAGTCTCACCATGATTTTTGGTGTGCAGGTTTTGCACGACGCCTTCTTCAAATATCAAACAAAACCAAAATTGACTAGTCATGGTGACCTGTATTATGAAGGGAAAGAGTTTGAGGTACTTTTGTTTAGTTCTCCTTTCGGTTTTTTGATGTGTCAAAAACAGAGATGTCTGTCTTCAAACCTAGCACACCGAGCATAATGCTATACATGTGTGCATGCAACAGGTCAAACTTAGAGAAACAAAGCTAGGTATGCTGTCCAGAGAACTTAAAGAAGCTCTTGGCATGCCGGATGGGGCGCCGCCTCCATGGCTTATAAACATGCAGGTATTGTTTTTTAAAAACATCTCAATGTGGCTGTTCATCTTGTTAACTGCTCTATTGTTACTGCCTACTGACATCAAATAATTTTGGCAGAGATATGGTCCTCCACCCTCTTATCCTTCGCTGAAGATTCCTGGTCTGAATGCTCCAATTCCTCTTGGTGCTACTTTTGGTTACCGACCTGGGGAATGGGGAAAGCCTCCTGTGGATGAGGTATGCTGCGTTAAATTGCATTTTCTCAGTTCGGGTGTAGTTAAATGCTTCTCTAATCAACTAATAAATTTCTTTTCTGATCTATTTGTTTTGACTTTCAGCATGGACGCCCCCTCTATGGAGATGTATTTGGCATCCTACAACAGGATGAGCCTAATTATGATGTGTGTATAACCAGCTATTTTCCCCTATATTTTCTTGTGTTCGTGTGCTCTGAACTGCAACTCGTTAGCTGACTGTAGTGCTACATTGTATTCCAGGAGGAGCCTGTTGATCGCAGCAAGCACTGGGGAGACTGGAGGAGGAAGAGGAGGAAGAGGAGGAGGAGGAGGTGGAGGAGGAAGATGAACCAATGGAAGATGATGAAATGGAGGAAGGCATTCAGTCTGTCGAAACCATGTCAAGGTGCTACAATAATTCTTTGATGGCTTGCTTATGTTCTCTTTCCTAATGTTCTAACTTATGATGCTTCTTCTTTTGTTAACAGCACTCCCACTGGTATTGAAACACCTGATGCTATCGAACTTCGGAAGCAACAGAGGAAAGAGCCTGAAAGGCAAACGGAAAAGCAGCTATACCAGGTGAGGACTTCCCTTCAGTTTTGTAGAATTTCAGGCCAAATCTCGTTACAGAGCTTTAGTTTCGCTTATTGCAGTTCGTAACCTATATTTTGTTCTTTTTCACCTGAAGGTTCTTGAGCAGAAAGAGGAAAGAATTGCACCTGGGGCACTCTATGGATCAAGCCATACGTATGTAACACTAATAAAAACCTAGTTATATGTACGTTTTCTGATGGTTTTATCTATGAATTCAACCATATGGAGAACTCATTTTGTATCTTTGCTGCTATTACAGGTATGTGGTTGGGGCACAGGATAAAGCTGGGGTTAAAAGGGTGAGCTTTTAAATTCATTGCACCAACTATACAAGTATTCCTGCAGTATGCATGCATTGGTGATTTAATTGAGATTTTTCTTGTGGTTCTCTTTTGCAGGTTGATCTTCTTAAGAATCAAAAGTCTGACAAAGTGGATGTCACCATACATCCCGAGGAGCTCGAAGTTATGGATGATATTTTGAAAGCCAAGTAAGATTACTTTTAGTTACCTAGTGTTTACCAATCTGTGCCTGTAAATATCTGCAAGTCGAGACGTTAACACCTTTCTGTAAAACCGTGAAACAGGTATGAAGAAGCACGAGAGGAGGAAAAGCTACGTAACCAGAAGGAAGATTTCAGCGACATGGTGGCAGAGGTACTTTTCACTTTCCTTGCCATGGGGCTGTTCAACTAGAGGCAAATGCTGATTTCGTTGACTTGTTCTTTTTTTTCTTAATTGTGCAGAACGCGGCGAGCAAGAGAAAGAGGAAGCACGAGAAGGACGGGAGATCTTCGAAAAAGAAGGACTTCAAGTTCTAGATGTCGCAGTCTGGTTACAATTTTTTTCAGGAGGATGCTTTCCATTTCTTCTTGAAGCCTGTACTTGTAAGACGTATGTATACATATGCATGGTGCGTTAGTTGTCTGTTGATTGACGTTAATCAGCCTGTCTGTTCGGCTGGCGACGGAACGAACCGAATAGAAGATGAAAATGTATGCGGTTGTAGTCCATAATACATGTCGACAGCTTATTATGCCGAGTTTATTGTTGTTAGTTGTTAGCATAATAGTATAGTGTTGTGTTGAAGAGTAAACTAACTGATGCCAGTTTTCAGTTTCATGGCTGGTAATTGTGGTGCCTAATTTCGTTGACTAGTTAAATATCTTCTTTAAATCTCTTGGTGCTACATGTACAGGCTGGGTAGCTGGTTTTATCTGCATCTATCTGAAGATAATTATGATGTAAAGATACGGTGCCACTACGCTTGACTAACGTCATGCTCATTTGGAATCCAGGTTTTGGTTTGTTTGATTGCATCATTGGAAAATGCCAAATTTCTGATAAAATAGCGCAAGAAAACCTGTACGAAAAATTCTTGAAAGATTCAATGCTATGAATCAAACAACGAACCTAAGAATTATAGGTAGATCTGGTGAGCGTGGCATGACCTGCCATAGATGAAAACTTGCTATATCTTGGGTACAATATTCTGAAATGGAGAATGAACATATCAGTCAATTTTGTTCAGTCTCCATACATAAATATACGACTTGGCCACACAATGCACTACCCTTATTACATGGGTAATACATACATGACGAAAATGATGTTCAGGTTATGAACATTATTTTCATCGTAACTTAATGACATACAAACATAGAAAGAATCTCGTAGCTCCAGTTCTATTTATCAAACTCCTTGGATAGAACAGCGCACGTGTATGCTCATGCTGCAGTGCTCCCTGGTTCTAACCTCTGAACCTCTTCCATCTCACCAACGGCAACGGCTTCCTCCTATGGTGGTGCAAAATTGCACTGGCGAATGAACGAGTCGCCATAATCCACGTACTTTGTCCAAAGGTGCCTGAACTGGTTCATACCAATATCCAGCCAGGGCTTCATGTTACCGTTGAAATGCACAACAGCAGCATTTCTAATCTCCTCCATGCTGATGCTTGGATTGTACCCGAGCCCAAGAACATGCCAAGATTTATCCAGAGGCTTTGTGGTCGAGTAGAATGTGATTAAACCTGGGGGCAATGTTCCTAGCTTCCATAATAACCGATTCTCGTTCTGAAAAAAACATAGCCAGCAAGGAAATCGTTACATATCTACATTGATCAGATATGCGCAGTTCAATATGAAAAATAAGTATTGACAGAAAGTCATGGTGAACTATGGCGTCTAGAACAAAACAAAATGCTACAGTTTGAAGGGACATAAAAACACTAACTTCGGTCATTTATCTTGCTTTCCAGCTAGCCTATAGCCTCAGAGGACACATAAATACTAA
Organism: Poa pratensis; assembly: GCA_947311845.1. Classification (NCBI taxonomy): domain Eukaryota; kingdom Viridiplantae; phylum Streptophyta; class Magnoliopsida; order Poales; family Poaceae; genus Poa; species Poa pratensis. The sequence continues at coordinate 59,683,487 of CAMZMU010000045.1, read as the reverse complement.
CTTCAGTAACCTTAACTCTTTAACAAGCCATACCTATACGATAACCAGATGGAAGTGACGGCTCAACTTAGTCAACTATATTCAATTATAATTCATTGCTACAAATATAAATTATTAAAAATCAAGCGACAAAAGAAACATTATCAAGGTGATACTAGGAAACATACCTGAGTCTGCCAGTAATGGTACTGCTCAGTGGATTTTTCCCTCCTCCAAGAATCAAGATCAAAGAAGTTCATGCCGTAAGCCCATCCACATGTATTAGGGTTGAACTTCTCTTTGATTAGGGGTGCGAGAAGTTCATATACTGCCAATACCGATGAAACGATCCGAAGCATGTCTCTACTGCTCCATTCACCTTCCCATCCATGTCAATCTTCCACAATCCTGTAAGATCCCGCTGTACCACAACATCGTCGTCCAAGAAAAGAATCTTTTGCAGCTTTGGGTACATCTCAGGCAAGTAGAATCGCAAGTGGTTGAGCATCGATAGATATTTGGGATTCCTGAACTTCATATTGCTAGCATCTTTAGTGGCATTCTCAAGCTTATTCTCAAAATAGAATTTTTGGAGGTTCGCCGACTCCAGTTGCCGGAGAACAGGAACATAGGAGGAATTAAGAAATTTGTAATCTTCATATGCTTTGACATCGTAGTGTGCACCGTCTAAGTCCATTAGACGGATTATCACCTGCAAATGAATGACATAACTTTAACCCACTTTGAATATAAAAGTATGAATGGAGCCACAGAATCAAGAATAGTATTTTTTGTATTCAAGGTGCAAATCACTAAAGACAGACAATCGCACGGTCCAAAAGAAGACCTAGACATACTGGCAAGTGGCAACCAAATTGCATGTTAGTGAAGTCAGTACTATGCTTCTGGCGTGACACTGAAGTTCAACCTATTATAAATGTCTAAATCATCTTCTGGGGCGACACTGAAGTTCAAATCTATTATCAATGCCTAAATCATCTTCGAGTTCAGATACAAACTCTGCCTCATTTTTTTACTTTTCTTAGACAGCCATTAAACATTTTACATAGTAATTTACTTCACAAATTGTTTGGCCCTTCTCAGTTCTGTTACGGTGTCACCATCAATATAGCTATATCTTATGGACCACATTTGTTCGCATCTTAGTGTTTTGTTTCTTGGACATTGAGATAAATCATATCGGTTCACCTAGATATCAACATCATGTTGAGTGGTTCTGACTTCTCTCCACCTACAACGAATCTACCATTAATCTTCCTGCTAAACCAGCATACAAAAAATGCAACTAGTCCCCCCTTGACTGATTAAAAGCAGCAATTAGCAGCACCAGTCAACCCCACAAGTAGTAACATTTCACAGCAATCATAATTTATTGGTTACTGAAATATTTTGTGCATGGCCACAGTTGGAGGTTGAAATAGCTCCAGATTTCCAGGGACGTCAAGAAATTGTGGCAATGACGATGGTGTTTCTCCCAACGAATGAGTTGTTGTCAAGACAGAAGCCAACCTAGTCAATCTTCATCCTAATCTGCGACCGTTATTTTATCAAAAAAAAAAACATCTGCGACCGTTATGTCTTTCACTCTCAAGGGTACACATTAAGAGTGAATTATGCAGTTACTACCGTCGTCTCTTTAGATCTGCCAAGGCAAGATTAGCACAAGAATCTGCCAATGTACATGTTACGTGTATTACACTGAGTAAGAAATTCCTTACAGCTACATGTCAACTGTGGCAAAACCTAGAATCATTTTTGCTTGTAAGTTTATACTCTTCACTTCACTACATTCTCTCGGGAAATAAATAAAATTGAGAACCCAAGACAGTCTTTGTGTAGTGTTGCTAGTAAATAACCATGAAAAATGCACTAGTAATTCATTAAAGTATCCAGTAAATATCAGCATTCCATTTAGTAGTGGTGAATTGCTGGTCACGGTTACACACAATCTCTACACTCTTGTTATTTATGTGCAATTGAACCTGTATCCTGACAGAATGATGTGCAAGATGGAGAACCAGGATGGGACGACAAACCTGCATAGCCCCGAGGTTCATCCGGTCTGTGACAACGTGGAAGACGTGCTTGGAGGGGTCCTTGGAATTGGCCACGGCGGAGCGGACGACGACGGAAGCGGCGAGCACGTTGTCGGAGAAGATGGCGTAGTGGAAGAGCGCGGGGTCCTCGAGCGCGGCCGGCGGCGGCACGGGGTCGGCGAACTTGTCGGGCAGCGCGATCCGCTCGGCGGTGAGGCGGACGGCGAGGCAGTGGAGCGGCTTGGGTATGGACTTGGCGGCGATGAGGGACGCAAACGCGCCCCGCTTCTTGGCGCGCGCGAGCAGCTCGTTGCGCGCGAAGATGGCGTCCTTGAGGCGCTGGATTTTGAGCTGCGGGTCGAAGAGGGGCTTGGAGTCGGCGATGGCGGCGCGGGCGGCGCGGATCAGGTCCTTGGCCTGGAGGTCGAGCCGGCGCGCCCGGTCGTCGAACGCGGGGTCAGAGGAGGAGGCGGTGAGGCTGCCTAGGTCCTGGAGCGTGGCGGTGAGGTTGCGGTGGAGCGAGGAGAGGAGGCGGAGGTGGCGCGCGCGGTCGAGGTGGAGGCGGCGGGAAGCCGCGGCGAGCGCGGCGGCGGTGGCGGCCGCGTCCGAGGCCTGCTTCCGGATCTGCTCCGCGCGGACGCGGTCGCCGTTCACGGCCGCGGACCCGCCGCCTGCGGCGGGCGGCGCGGCGGCGAGGAGGAGGAGGAGGAGCGCGAGGACGGCGGCGGCGGTGGGGAGGGTGGCTTGCCTGGGGCTTGCGGCAGCGGCGTCCATGGGTCTAGCGCTCATCACAAGCTGCGGAAGCTCGTCGCATTGGGCGAGAGAGAGTGAGAGAGAGCACTGTGCGCGTGTGAGCTTCGGGGTTGGGTTGGGGAAGAGAAGAGTGGAGTGGAGACGAGTGAGTGTGAGTGACGCAGTACCGGAATTCTGGCCGCCGTGCACTCCCCATTCGCCGTGTGATTTCGACCTGAACAATTATCAGGTGGGCACCATTATCAGGCCAGGCCATGCCACTGCCGGGTTGGCCCGGCATCGTAAAACCGGTCCATGTCAATCTGTGGACCGTGGTACACGGTGTACCATTACGATAATGCAAGTGCTCGTAATTGCTAACAACCGACGCGGCGGACCCACAGCTCTAACTCCACATGTCAGTTGATAATCATTGCCATAATCTATAAAAAAAAGACAGAACCACTGACTGCCATAGATCCTCTTGCCACTACCCAAACACAAAACGGGATCCTCTAACCTAGTGATGGCAAGTTAGAGAAGCTACAATCCTCCAACTTGTCTTCTTTCAATTTGAGACTAATGGTTTTAACTGATTTTGCATAGTGTGAATCTACGTACGGTGATATGTCTATCACTATAGTTTTTCTTTTACAATCAATACCATATATATTATAGTAGCAAATAGTACATGATAAAGATACATAACCTGACTAGAACGATTACAAAATAATGACTAAAAGAGACGAGTAAATCTTCGAGATCTTCAAACTCTTTCTTCTTGCATGACACAACCTTATACTTTTTTGAACGCGACCGTAAAACAATGGCAAAGATGCCAAACCACAAACCTGTGAATATCAATGAAGGTTCTCCCATAATTTTAATTTTCAGCCATAATGCCAAGGGTTTGTGCACGCATGCAGCCATTAAAGTAATCAACCAACATCGGCAAGACTACCAACACTGATATTTCAGGGAAAATCAACTGAACAACTTGGTCGACGTCACTGGGAGCTGAGAGAACGAATCACCATTGTCGAGGACGTAGTAGCCGTGACAGATATTTCGAGAACAATCCTCCTCGCGACAACAATGTGAAAAAAAAAATCCAAGATCGATCTGGCGAAACAAGATCTAAATAACCATACCTAGACAAATTTAATCTTTAACCACCATTGACGCCGGGAAGGGGATATGATGTAGTGCATCCTACACATGACACGCCAAGTGGCCCAATGACTAGAGCTATAAATTCACTCATATCTATGTGTGATCTCGACACTCCCTTGAATGGTTTGCTACTTTATTCGGATACCTTGTGCATACTCAGGAACAACCCTCATGAAGATCACCAAGCAAGTGTTCCATAGTCCATATTATTTATATCTTGTAAATCGGATTTTACATCGCTATGTTATTTCTTCCAGGGGAAGAGAGGTATTGAGAAACAACCGTTCCAGCTTCCTGACTTCATTGCTGCAACTGGAATAGAAAAAATAAGACAGGTGACTTTATAACTTGGTTCTTTCCGATGCTAGGGACATTGCATGTCCCTTGTCAAGTTGGTAAATATTAGAGCTGTTTGTTATTTGCTTACTATTTTATATTTCACAAATAGTAAGTGGTTCTCTTAATACATTCCAGGCATATATCGAGAAAGAGGATAGCAAAAAATTGAAGCAAAAGCAGCGGGAGCGTATGCAGCCAAAAATGGGGAAGATGGATATAGATTATCAGGTCAGACAATTCTGTTTGGCACCTGTCACATTATTATCTTTCATCTTGTCCCTAGATTTGAAAGTGTCTTAACTAATAGAGTAATAGTGATAATGTTCATGTGCAGTGTCTTAACTCTTAATTAATAGTTGGATGTATTTGGTTTATATGTTCAAATTTCAAACATGTGTCTTCTGGCATGATTCACACGCAGAAAAGAAAATTCTCACCATGATTTTTGGTGTGCAGGTTTTGCATGACGCCTTCTTCAAATATCAAACAAAACCAAAATTGACTAGTCATGGTGACCTGTATTATGAAGGGAAAGAGTTTGAGGTAATTTTGTTTAGTTCTCCTTTCGATTTTATGTTGTGTCAAAAACAGATATGTTTGTCTTCGAACCTATCATAATGCTATACATTTGTGCACGCAACAGGTCAAACTTAGAGAAACAAAGCCAGGTATGCTGTCCAGAGAACTTAAAGAAGCTCTTGGCATGCCGGATGGGGCGCCGCCTCCTTGGCTTATAAACATGCAGGTATTATTATTTTTAAACATCTCTATGTGGCTGTTCATCTGGTTAGCTGCTCTTTTTGTTACTGTCAACTGACATCAAATAATTTTGGCAGAGATATGGTCCTCCGCCCTCTTATCCTTCGCTGAAGATTCCTGGTCTGAATGCTCCAATTCCTCTTGGTGCTACTTTTGGTTACCGACCTGGGGAATGGGGAAAGCCTCCTGTGGATGAGGTATGTTACGTTAAATTGCATTTTATTAGCTCGGCTCAGGTGTAGTTAAATGCTTCTCTAATCAACTAATAAATTTATTTTCTGATATATTTACTTGTTTGACTTACAGCATGGACGCCCCCTCTATGGAGATGTCTTTGGCATCATACAGCAGGATGAGCCTAATTATGATGTGTGTATATTCTTTCCCTATATTTTTCTTGGGTTCGTGTGCTATGAACTGCAACTCCTCGTTAGCTGACTGTTGTGCTACATTGTATACCAGGAGGAGCCTGTTGATCGCAGCAAGCACTGGGGAGACTTGGAGGAGGAAGAGGAGGAGGAAGAAGAAGAGGAGGAGGAGGAAGATGAACCAATGGAAGATGATGAAATGGAGGAAGGCATTTAGTCTGTCGAAACGATGTCAAGGTGGTACATTAATTCTTAGATGGCTTGCTTATGTTCTCTTTCATAATGTTCTAACTTGTGATGCTTCTTCTTTTGTTAACAGCACTCCCACTGGTATTGAAACACCTGATGCTATCGAACTTCGGAAGCAACAGAGGAAAGAGCCTGAAAGGCAAACGGAAAAACAGCTATACCAGGTGAGGACTTCCCTTCAGTTTTGTAGAAGTTTGGGCCAAATCTCGTTACAGAGCTTTAGTTTCGCTTAACAGTTTGTAACCCATATTTTGTTCTTTTTCACCTGAAGGTTCTTGAGCAGAAAGAGGAAAGAATTGCACCTGGGGCACTCTATGGATCAAGCCATACGTATGTAACACTAATAAAAAACTAGTTATATGTACCATGTTTTCTGATGGTTTTATTGATGAATTCAACCATATGGAGAACTCATTTTGTATATTTGCTGCTTTTACAGGTATGTGGTTGGGGCACAGGATAAAGCTGGGGTTAAAAGGGTAAGCTTTTAAATTCATTGCACCAAGTATGCATGTATCCCTGCAGTGTGCATGCATTGGTGATTTAATTGAGATTTTCTTGTGGCTCTCTTTTGCAGGTTGATCTTCTTAAGAATCAAAAGTCTGACAAAGTGGATGTCACGATACATCCTGAGGAGCTCGAAGTTATGGATGAAGTTTTGGCAGCCAAGTAAGATTACTTTTAGTTACCTGGTGTTTATCAATCCTGCCTGTAAATACCTACAAACCAAGACGTTAACACCTTGCTGTAAATCCCGTGAAATAGGTATGACGAAGCACGAGAGGAGGAAAAGCTACGGAACCAGAAGGAAGATTTCAGCGACATGGTGGCAGAGGTACTTTTCCACTTTCCTTGCTATGGGGTGTTAAACTAGAGGCGATGCTGATTTCGTTGAACTGTACTTTTTCTTAATTGTGCAGAACGCGGCGAGCAAGAGGAAGAGAAGCACGAGAAGGACGGGAAATCTTCGAAAAAGAAGGACTTCAAGTTTTAGATGTCGCAGTCTGGTTACAATTTTTTTCAGGAGGATGTTTTCCATTTCTTCTTGAAGCCTCTACTTGTAAGACGTATGTATACATATGGATGGTGCGCTAGTTGTCTGTTGATCCACGTTAATCAGCCTGTCTGTTCAGCTGGCGACGGAAGGAACTGAATAGAAGATGAAAATGTATGCGGTTTTAGTCCATAATACATGTGGACAGCTTATTATGCCGAGTACATTGTTATTATTATTTGTTAGCATAATAGTATAGTGCTCTGTTGAAGAGTAAACTAATTGATGCAAGTTTTCAGTTGCATGGCTGGTAATTGTGGGGCCTAATTTCCTTTTGACTAGTTAAATATCTTCTTTAAATTTATTGGTGATATGTGCAGGCTCAGTAGCTGGTTTTATCTGCATCTATCTTAAGATAAGTATGCCGTAGAAGATATAATTCCACTACGCCTCAACATTCCAAAAGGATATCTAAAAAAAATATCCAAAAGCGTGGTATTATTTTAAAAAACGCATGACTGTATTTGGATCCAGGTCATGGTTGTTTGATGACATAGTTGGAAAAGTGAAGGATTCCTTCTAAGACGTTGAAGTGGATGTTAAATTTCTGATAAAATAGTGCAATAAAACACGTAAGAAAAATTCACATAGACTCAATCCTGTTAATCAAACAACAAACCTAAGAATTATAGGAAGGTTTGGCGAGCATGGCATGACCTGCTATAGGTGGAAATTTGCTATATCTTGGGTACAATCTTCTGAAACGGTTTGAAATGGAGCATGAACATATCAGTCAATTTTGTTCAGTTTCCATACATACATATACGACTTGGCCACACAACGCGCTACCCTTATTACATGGGTATTACATACATGACGAAAATGATGTTCAGGTTATGAACATTATTTTCATCGTAAATTAATGACATACAAACATAGAAAGAATCTCGTTGCTCCTTGGGTAGAACAGCGCATGTGTATGTTCATGCTGCAGTGCTCCCTGGTTCTAGCCTCTGAACCTCTTCCATCTCACCAACAGCAACGGCTTCCTCCTATGGTGGTGCAAAATTGCACTGGCGAATGAACGGGTCGCCATAATCCACGTACTTTGTCCAAAGGTGCCTGAACTGGTTCATACCAATATCCAGCCAGGGCTTCATGTTACCGTTGAAATGCACAACAGCAGCATTTTTAATCTCCTCCATGCTGATGCTTGGATTGTACCCGAGCCCAAGAACATGCCAAGATTTATCCAGAGGCTTTGTGGTCGAGTAGAATGTGATTAAACCTGGGGGCAATGTTCCTAGCTTCCATAATAACCGGTTCTCGTTCTGAAGATAACATATCCAGCAAGGAAGTCGTTACATATCCACATTGATCAGATATGCGCAATTCAATATGAAAAATAAGTATTGACAGAAAGTCACGGTGAACTATGGCATCTAGAACAAAAACAAAGGCTACAGCTTCAAGGGACATAAAACAAACTTCGGTCATTTATCTTGCTTTCCAGCTAGCCTATAGCCTCACAGGACATATAAATACTAACTTCAGTAACCTTAACTCTTTAACAAGTCATACGTTTACTATAACCAGATGGAAGTGACGGCTCAACTTAGTTTACTATATTCAATTATAATTCACTGCTACAAATACAAATTATTAAAATTCCAGTGGCAAAAGAAACATTATGAAGGTGATAGTAGGAAACATACCTGAGTCTGCCAGTAATGGTACTGCTCAGTAGATTTTTCCCTCCTCCAAGAATTAAGATCAAAGAAGTTCATGCCGTAAGCCCATCCACATGTATTAGGATTAAACTTTTCTTTGATTAGAGGGTGTGAGAAGTTCATATACTGCCAATACCGATGAAACGATCCGAAGCATGTCTCTACTGCTCCATTCACCTTCCCATCCATGTCAATATTCCACAATCCTGTAAGATCCCGCTGCACCACAACATCGTCGTCCAAGAAAAGAATCTTTTGCAGCTTTGGGTACATCTCAGGCAAGTAGAACCGCAAGTGGTTGAGCATCGAGAGATACTTGGGGTTCCTGAACTTCATATTGCTAGCATCTTTAGTGGCATTCTCAAGCTTATTCTCAAAATAGAATTTTTGGAGGTTCGCCGACTCCAGTTGCCGGAGAACAGGAACATAGGAGGAGTTAAGAAATTTGTAATCTTCATATGCTTTGACCTCATAGTGTGCACCATCTAAGTCCATTAGACGGATTATCACCTGCAGATGCATGACATAACTTTAACCCACTTTGAATACAAAAGTATTAATGGAGCCACAGAATCAAGAATATTTTAGTATTCAAGGTGCAAATCACTAAATACAGACTATCGCACTGTCCGAAAGAAGACCTAGACATACTGGCAAGTGGCAACCACATCGCATGTTAGTGAAGTCAGTACTATGCTTCTGGCGTGACACTGAAGTTCAACCTATTATAAATTTCTATTCATCTTCTGGGGCGACACTGAAGTTCAAACCTATTATCAATGCCTAAATCATCTTCGGGTTCAGATACAAACTCTGCCTCATGTTTTTACTTTTCTTAGACAGCTATTAAACATTTTACATAGCAATTTACTTCACAGATTGTTTGGCCCTTCTAAGTTCTGTTACCATCAATATTGCTATATCTTATGGACCACATTTGTTAGCATCTTAGTGTATTGCTTCTTGGACACTGAGATAAATCATATCGGTTCAACCTAAATATGAACATAATGTTGACTGGTTCCGACTTCTCTCCACCAGCACCGAATCTACCATTAATCTTCTTGTTAAACCAGCATACAAAAATGCAACTAGTCCCCCCTTGACAGATCAAAAGCGGTAATGAGCAGCATCAGCCAATCCCACAAGGCTAACATTTTAAAGCAACCATAATTTATTGATATAGAAACATTTTTGCTTGTAAGTTTATACTCGTCACTTCACTACATTCTTTGGGGAAATAAATAAAATTTAGAACCTAAGACAGTCTTGTGTAGTGTTGCTAGTAAATAAACATGAAAAAATGCACTAGTAGTTCATTACAGTAAATATCAGCATTTCATTTAGCAGTGTTGAATTGCTGGCCATGGTTAACACACAATCACTACACTCTTGTTATTTATGTGCAATCGAACTTGTATAGTAGACAGAATGATAGAAACATGATGGGACGACAAACCTGCATAGCCCCGAGGTTCATCCGGTCCGTGACAACGTGGAAGACGTGCTTGGAGGGGTCCTTGGAATTGGCGACGGCGGAGCGGACGACGACGGATGCGGCGAGCACGTTGTCGGAGAAGATGGCGTAGTGGAAGAGGCTGGGGTCCTGGAGCGCGGCGGGGGGCGGGACCGGGTCGGCGAACCTGTCGGGCGTCGCGATCCGCTCGGCGGTGAGGCGGACGGCGAGGCAGTGGAGCGGCTTGGGGATGGACTTGGCGGCGATGAGGGAGGCGAAGGCGCCGCGCTTCTTGGCGCGCGCGAGCAGCTCGTTGCGCGCGAAGATGGCGTCCTTGAGGCGCTGGATCTTGAGCTGCGGGTCGAAGAGCGGCTTGGAGCCGGCGATGGCGGCGCGCGCCGCGCGGATCAGGTCCTTGGCCTGGAGGTCGAGCCGGCGGGCCGCCGCCTGGGAGGAGGGGTCGGTGGAGGAGGAGGGGGAGGGGGTGGGGAGGGTGGCGAGGTCGTGGAGCGTGGCGGTGAGGTTGCGGTGGAGCGAGGAGAGGAGGCGGAGGTGGCGCGCGCGGTCGAGGTGGAGGCGGCGGGAGGCCGCGGCGAGCGCGGCGGCGGTGGCGGCCGCGTCCGAGGCCTGCTTCCGGATCTGCTCCGCGCGGAGCCGGTCGCCGGTCACGGCCGCGGACCCGCCGGCTATGGCGGGCGGCGCGGCGGCGGCGAGGAGGAAGAGCACGAGGACGGCTGCGGTGGCGCGCCTTGGGTTCGCGGCGGCGGCGGCGTCCATGGGTCTAGCGCTCATCACAAGCTGCGGAAGCTCGTCGCATTGGGCGCGAGAGAGAGTGAGAGAGAGCTTTCGGGGTTGGGTTGGGGAAGAGGAGTGGAGACGAGTGAGTGAGAGAGTGAGGCAGTACCTGAATTCCGGCCGCCTCGCACTCCTCACTCCCGTCAGTCACCGTGATTTCCACCTAAACCCATTATCAGGTCATGACACTGTCGGCGTCGTAAAACCGGACACTGTCAATCTGTGGTACGAGCTGAAAATCTTTACTACGTACCTCCGATTCAGATCGTGCCAAGTGCTCGTAATTGCTGACAACCAACGACGCGTACCTACAGCTCTAACTCCGCATGTCAGTTGATGTACTACTACAAGGGACTGTCGCGACGCAACTAGTGTACTCCCAAACAGAACCACTGCCACCATAGATCCTCTTGCCACTACCCAAACACGGATCGGGATCCCTACTGAAGGCGAGTTAGACAAGCTACGATCATCTAGCCTTGTCTTCTTTCAGTAAACTTGATTGAGATTGAAATTGGTTTTGATTGGCATAGTGCGAGTCTACGGGTTACATGTCCATCACTATGGTTATTTGGGTAGTAGACCAACACAAGTCATATCCCATTTTGAGAAAACAATATTTTCAAATTTCGTATTATAAGTTCTCTGTTTTTTTCTAATAACTAGTAGTACACATAAAAGACCTCAGTTTTTTTTTTTTTTTGATTAATTTTATCTGGTTGGTTTTAAAGTGAGAACAAAATAGTTGCCATGGCCATTTATTGTAGGGGGTGAGTCTTTCAAATATCTTCACGGACAATATTGAAAAATCAGCCAAAAATCAATAAACAATCAAAGTTATATATGTAGAAAGCAAGAAAATATCAATATGAAACTTAGAAAGGTCATAGAGTCTAATTCGAGCGAAAAAGTTGAGTGGTGCCTTCCCCCATAATATTTGTAACTGTATCACGGAAAAACTCATAATAAACTGAAAAATCATTTATGGTGGCAAGAAATTGGAAACTCCTATTTAAACATTTCTTGCGATGTAAAGATGCACCTTTGTGCATAATTTTGTCAGATTATAACGAAATCTGCCTAGATAATGTCATCACCATGATCATTTGGGTAGTAAGTCAAGATAAGTCATACTAGTGTCATCACTCGTCAACGAAATTTGAGCATATCGTCCAATTTTATCGGGGCCGCCGATTTATTACCTTGACAGCCCATTTATCGGCCGACTTAGCTCAAATTTCGCCGCATATCACGTATCTTAACTCAATTTATCGGTCTGACAACCGATTCATCCACCGATACTCTTGTAGAACTGTATACTCAAAAATTTCTTTTTTATTATTCAAAGGCAAGAAATTAAGATAACAAATGGCCGATAAATAGGCGACCGATAAATCGATGAATGGGCTGATAAGCAATTAATCTCTAATCTGAGGCTGACCAAGTAGTAAATGATAAACAATATCTTAAACACTAATCCTCAGTATCAAGACATCCAAAATGTTATGGAGATCAAAGATGCTCAGGTGTTCTAGTTCTCTTCCAGGAGAGGTTTGTTTGCCTCGGTGCCACCCCACTTTCGCACACGGCTTAAAGCTAGCGCAGCCTGCAATTAATTATGGGCAATGAAATTGGCAAGGTTGAATGTTCAATACTTCCATACAAATAACAGGAAAAAGTTATACCATAAAATATATCTGAAATCATACGAAGAAATATAGAAGTCATGACTCAAATGATGATAGGTGGTTACTCAATATTAGAAATGTTTTATGCCATCTGTTCATATATCCTCAGTTGTTTAATGAGCCTAATGAGCAGCTAGCTGTTAAGCTAACACTCTCCAGTTAATTCTTTCTCCAATTCTTGTAAATTGTGTTATCAAGTTTTGACACAAAAAGGAAGCATGGCCAAACCGGCAGGGAGATGGAATTCTATACCTCTGCAGTCCAATCTGTTCTACACACTATGACGAGTAAAATCAGTGTCTGAAGTGCAATCCCCGAAAGCATGCCAGCCCAGATCCCCTGATCACAGAATCAATGACACAAATTTGTTAATAATCACAATGTCATGGCGTAATTCTTTGCACTTTGCAGTAATTCCAGTTAACATGATCAATTACCTTAACTCCGTAGTTGAACTTGTAGCCGAGAAGGTAGCCCAAGGGCAACCCAAAAGCGTAGTAGCAGCCCAGGTTGATGTATGCAACGAGACCTTGCCATCCTCCTCCAATAGCAACCCCTGAAGCATCGGCATATCCATGTTTTCAGCTCAAGAGATGCAGACATGAACACGATAAAACCATCATGATGTGAGGGGAAGAAGGCAGCACACCTGAAAGCACAGGCTGCACACTGTTGAGCACCATGGTCAAGCCAAGCAATCCTGCAATCTTGGAGACGGCGTATTGGAGCTCCAAATCGCTAGTGTAGAGGACGGAGAATTTATCTCTGAAGACCAAGATGAGGGCCATGCATAGCAGCCCGATAAGCAGCGCCTCGGCGACCACGACGATGACTGCGTGCATGGCTGCTCTTGGACGGCCAGCACCTAGCTCATTGGAGACTCGAACACTGAAAGTGTAAGCAGGTCTCTCTCAGAAAACAATATTTGAGATTTCTGCTTTTTTTAGACAGTAAAGATTTCTGCTTCAGTCGTTTTTCCACTTCTCCTGATAAATAAAACAAACAAGAAGCGACAGTCTGACCTGATTGCAGCATTGAGACCAATGAAGATCATAGCCTCCCATCCGTTAATGCTCATGCTGAAAAAACACAAAATTTCTTCAGGAATACTCAGTCCGTATAGTTAGTTAGCTGTAGTTCACTTCTGAAGCATTTAACGTAGCACATAAGTTTTTGCCGGTCTCCTCTCTCGGTGCCGTCTCCTTCCTTCTCGCTCTTGAGAGTCAGCCGCACCTCTCGCCCAGATCCGGCCGCTCTCGCCGCCGGCGTCCGCGCTGGTCGGTGCAGAGATGGAATAGGGAGCCGGCCCGCCTTGTACAGTAGTAGCGTAGCTAGTAGTTTAGGTTGTGCTTTGCCCTTCGTGGCGTTTGGCTATATGCCATCTCTCTCTCTCCGAAGGTCAGTAGCTTCGGCGCTCCGGCGCGGCGCCGAGTTCGCTGTCGATCTGCGCTTCATCAGGCTTCCATGGTGGAGGAAAGGTGGGCGCGTATCGTCGGCAGCCTTCTTCAATAAGCGCTTTGGCTTCCGATTTCTGTGGGCTGCTCTTCTTCTCCTGGCCGGCCTCGGTGGCGAGGGGAAGAGAAGAGATGCGCGCGGCTGTCGGTGCGCAACAGTTATCCCGGCGGCGAGGCGGACACGTCGCTGGAGTGGGAGAGCTTGCCGCTAGCAGGAGCTCCATGGTGGAGATCTTCTACGCCAGGTATCGACCGTTGTTGCTCTAATAATTGTTCGTTTCGTTTGGAAGTTCTCGGATCGGAGCCTACTGGTCTTCTATGGCGCGGTGGTCGCGGGGAAGAAGATTGGAGTTCTCGATCTGTGGCTTCTTGGGGAGTTGCTGCAAGTTTCAGAGCGCATCAATGGCGGCGAGTTTGCGCCGTCGTTACCTCTAGCCGATGGGGCTGCTCTGAGCCATGGTGCTGCGCGCACCATGGTGCCTTCAACCTCCAGGCCGGCGAGCCATTGCGGAGGCCCCTTTCCAGTTCCATGGCGGCGCCCAACGTCGAGTTGTTTCCAAGTGGTTTCGTCCCCCGAGACGGCGCCGACGGCCGCCGTGTTGAGCTGATCCTCTTGCTCGGTGGAGAAGGACTTAATCGTATTTCCATTTGTCTAGCTAGGGTCCTTTTTGTAAAAGCCAAGGGCTTGGTTGTAATTTCCTTTTGTCTTCTGGTCCACATCGAGGCGTTGTACGCGGCGGCGGCGCCGGCGGATCCCCACCCGAGGACGGTGACGAAGAGGTAGGTGAGCGCGACGTGGAAGCAGAGCGCCGCGACGCCCATCCAGGCTTGCACGAGGACCTTGCTCTGCGACTGGAGGAACTTGGCGCTGGGGAAGTTGACAGCGAAGGAGAAGGAGCCAGGGAGGATGTAGAGCGCGAAGCGCGCGGCGTCGCGCGCGACGACGGGGTCCTGGCCGATGGCGAGGAGCAGCGGCTCGGCGAAGACGTAGAAGGGCACCATGAGGAGCGCGGCGGCGAGGAGGACGATCCAGGAGCGCTGCAGGTAGACCCCGAGCATGGCCACCTGGCCGGCGCCGAACGCCTGCCCGCAGAGCGTCTCCAGCGCGCTCCCCATGCCGAGCTGCGGTACATACATGCATACTCCGTTAGCGACGTCGATCTTCCATCCAGTTGTGAGTAACGGCCGGAGTGGAGTCTGAGTGACGTACCAGGAAACCGAGGGAGAAGGTGGAGAAGACGGAGAGGCCGATGGATGCGGCGGCGAGGGGGAGGTTGCCTAGGTGGCCGACGAAGACGGTGGTGACGAGGTTGACAGTGTACATGCTGATCGTGGCGATGCCGATGGGCGTGCCGATGGCCCAGAGGCGCTTGGACTCTTGCCACACCATCCGCGCGGCCTCCCCCGCGGTGCTCACCGCCGGCGCGTCGCGGTCGTCGGACACCATCGCCCCCTCCCTCGCTCGACAAGCAACGTTGACTGAGAACGTTCTTCCAATGTGGCCTGCCTCGGTCCTCGATCGGCTAACTTCCCCCTAAAACAATGGAGTATTTATTTATCTGTCCTCTATTTTAAAGCGAGGTGACCAGGACAGATAGCAGCTACCGGCGATTGATTTCCCGTCTGGCCCGTGCAATTATTCTTCCCTTGTCGTCGGTATGATTTTTTTTTTTGACGAGAATGCAAAAATTCCATTAAACCTGAACGGCAGAAGAGCCCTACTTACAGAAGCAGGACCAAAATCCTCCCACACTTGGTGGTAACCAGAGGCAGTTGCCATACCCAACGCTGCAAGTTCATGCGCATGCTTATTGCTTTCTCTTGGAACGTAGGACACTGTGTGCTCGAGGAATTCTGTATTGAGCAGGAATTTTATCTCCAAGAATAGAGCACCCAACGCCGAGAGGTCATAAGCTGTAGATGTGATCGCTTTCTGTAAAACCTGGCAGTCAGTGGCAAAAATAACTCGCCCACATCCTAGTCTCAGCGCCATTTCAATGGCCTTCAGAACAGCATGGGATTCAGAGTGTAGAGCTTCAGAGGCAGTATGAAACGACCCAGCTTCAGCAACGATTAGGTCTCCTTCACTGTCTCTCGCCACCGTACCCCATCCACCCTTGCCAGTCTCCTGAACAAAAGCACCATCCGTGTTAATCATGATCCAATCAGATGGAGGTGGCTGCCATCCTTGGACGCTATCCATCCTTTGACTTGGCTTCTTCTTCAAATGGGCGTCCCACTCATGTACGTGCATGTTCACAGTATAGCACAACTCTTGCAGCGAGAATCTTTTTTCACTTCGATTTGCTTTATTCCTCTCAGACCACCAGCACCACAAGAAAGCTACACATTTCATCTTGTCAGTATAATGTAGACCAAGGATAATATTAAGAACCTCCATTGCCGACTCCATCCCCATAAGCTTGCATCTGATCGGTGCCATTTGCATAGCATTCCACACCTTGGCAGCTTCTTTGCATGCAATGAAGAGATGTCCACCACTCTCGAACAAAGTATTACAAACCGCACACTTTGTTTCCAATTCTATATGTTTCTTCTCTATATTCATTCTTAGAGGTAAGCTGTCCAGCCCAAACCGCCATAGGAAGTGCTTCACTTTCGGAGGGCACTCCAACTTCCAAACTCTTCGCCAAATCTCTCTGTTCCAATCACTCCCAGCCGCAGCTGTTGATGTACCTGTCTGACGATCATCGTTCACATGTAGATAGTATAAGTTATAGGCTGACTTCACTGTGAAAATTCCTTTGGAGTCTGGATGCCAAGCCACATGATCATCAAGCATGTCACATATGGGAATTTTTATAATCGCTTCAGCATCCCTCTCTACAAACAGTTGTCTAACAACATCTTCATCCCAGCTAGCAGAAGCTTGGTCAATCAGCTCCTCCACTCGTTCGACACTTGCATTTCCCCATGGGAAACATGGTCCTCGAGTCGAGCTTGATGGGATCCAAGGATCCGACCAGATTTTTATATTTGATCCATTCCCAACTCTCCAAATCACACCAAGCTTTAGGACCTCGACACCCTTGAGGATACTGCGCCATACATAACTCATGCCTGCAACTGGCAGCGCATGAAGGAGGTCACCATCAGGAAAATACTTAGCCCGAAGCACCCTAGCACACAAAGATTGTGGCGCTTGGATCAGACGCCACCCTTGTCGTGCTAACATGGACATGTTAAAAACATGGCTGGGACTGCCCCTTTTCTAAAAAAAAATGTTAAAAACATGAATATCTCTGAAGCCAAGCCCCCCCTCTTCCTTCGGCTTCATCATATTCGGCCAGCTAACCCAGTGTGCCTTATGTTCATTATCCATTTGAGACCACCAGTAACGGCAGATCATTTGTGTTATCTCGTCGCAAAGATTCTTTGTGATGTCAAAACATGACATTGCATAAGTGGGAATCGCCTGAGCTATGGCCTTGATAAGAGTTTCTTTTGCCGCCTTAGATAGGAACCGTTCCTTCAATCCAATGATTCTTTTCCAGATTTTCTCCTTAATATATTCAAAGGCCTTCTTTCTATCTCTCCCAATATACGATGGCAGCCCCAGATATTTACCACCTTGTGCCTCTGAATTTAGGCCTAGCTCCTTCATGACTTCAGATTTCAGCTGCCTAGGAGTGTTTGTACTGGACATGATAGAGGATTTATCTCTATTGATAACTTGGCCCGATGCAGCCTCATAGGCATGCAGAATCGAGTTGATGGTCTGAGCACTCTCCACGGTAGCCTCCATAAGCAGCATCGAATCATCAGCAAACAACATGTCATTTTTAGGCTAAGCTCAATCGTTGTGTCAATTGATTATAAGTAAAATCGAGAGCGGAGATTTCGTGCATCCGAGCTCCACTGATCTCAATATTTTCAAAAATAATAATTAAAAATATATTTAATTTAAAATTTTGAAAAAGAAACATGCATGTTTTTAACAATATATCATACAATTATGCAAAATATTTTTGGGTTCAAGCTACACCAAAATGATAAATGTACATTTTTTGTTGTTGTTGCAAAAAGGCCAACAATTATTGATCATCAACAACGGTATAAATAGTTCTAAAAGTAATAAAAATACAAATAGGTATATGAACCATCAACCACCTGGTAACGAATACAAACACTTCCTCACCGCTTCCTCACAGAAGTCGGGTAAAGCTTGTCGTAATAGAGCTTGTTGTAGTAGAGAGACGAGAAGTCGTTGTGTTAAGCCCCTGAGGGAGCACCGCACCGGAGAAATAACCATCGCTAATGATGAGAACCATATATCGGAAGAGCCAGACCTGCAACCACACGGACAAACACAAAAACAGACTAGATCTCAGACAATCCCCGGACACACAGCCTCCACGTGCCCTCTTTTAGCGCTAGGCGCACCACCGGAGCGAGAATAGGATAGGGATGATCTTATTCTTAGTTCATGAAATAGCCGCCACCTCACCATCTTCAAGAAGACACTTAAAAGGCTAAACGAAGGATGGAAACACTCCCGCCGGCGAGAGGTCGTGATCCGCCACGCCTCCAAGGGCCTACAACCACCAGGGACGAAGCGGACCAGCAGTGTCGCCGGCGAGGGGGCGGAACCCTAGATGGGTTTTACGATAGCTTGAGGATCGCCTCTCTCCCCTCGTGGCCCTCACGTACCGTTTCGCTTGGCATCATGAGAAATGTACATATCTAATTATACTAAACAATGTATAATTCAAAATCTCTAATTTTTATCATTTTTGTGTAGCCCATAAGATAAAAAATCACATTGTGATTTTGCGCACTTATAGTATACATCACAATGCGATTTTTCAGTTTTTAAAAAGTTTTAAATATTGTTTTTTGAATTTTATAAATAGTTGGATCACAATATCCGCAGTTTTGAAGATGTGATGCTACCAAAATTACAACTCTTTCAAAAGTTACGTGCATGCTACTGAAATAACTGGAATCACTAAAGATACCATTAGTAGATACTCTTTCAAAGTACGTGCATGCTACAAAATTACAACTCTTTCTTTTAACATTCTGAAATAACTGAAGATACCATTAGTACGATACTTTACAGAGTGAGTATTGCTGAAGAAATGTTTTGTGTTTTTTTAGCATGAGCATGTACGGATGGGAGGCTATGATCTTCATTGGCCTCAATGCTGCAACAATCAGGTCAGAGACTCAGAGCAATTAAAACTGCCTGCAGAAACTGTCGCTTCTCTTTATCTAAAAAAGATACTGTCGCTTCTTGTTTTGTTTTGTTTATTATTAGGAGAATTTGGAGATTTATTATTAGGAGAACTTGGAGAACCGAAGCAGAAATCTCAAATTTTAGTTTTCTGAGATTCAGTGTTCGAGTCTCCAATGAGCTAGTTGCTGGCCGACCAAGGGCAGCAATGCACGCCGTCATCGTCGTCGTCGCCGAGGCGCTGCTCATCGGGCGTTCGTCAGGCTCTCGCTCGAGTCCGCTGTCATGCTCTGCCTTGAGATTTGGTACATCGGCTTGATCACGGTCGTCACCGGCGATCTTGAGGATGCGCAGATTGCCATCGGTTCGCTTGGCATCTGGTACGTGCATGCTACCAAAATTACAACTCTTTCTTTCAACATTCTGAATAACTGAAGATACTAGTAGTACGTTAAATGCTTCAGAAGTGAACTACAGCTAACTAACTATACGGACTGAGTATTCCTGAAGAAATTTTGTGTTTTTTCAGCATGAGCATTAACGGATGGGAGGCTATGATCTTCATTGGTCTCAATGCTGCAATCAGGTCAGACTGTCGCTTCTTGTTTGTTTTATTTATGTTGAAATCACTCAGAAATCAAGAACGAATTTGGTTGGAAATCAAGAGAAGAGTTTGGGCACTAATACGATGTGGAGAACTGGAGAACTCTCTAGTCTCTGCTTTCTTCCTCCTTTTCTTTTTACAGTCTTTACATTTTACATATCAACCCCTCTAACATGAGTAAAATATAAATATGGTACACACTATTCTACACTCCCCTCAAGATGGGTTGTATATATCATATAAGCCCATCTTGCTACACAAACGGAGGAATACTCTCTCGGATAAGCCTTTTGTAAGAATATCAGCCACTTGGTCAGATGAGCTCACATGAGGCATACAAATAACTCCTCGATCGAGATTCTCCTTAATGAAATGTCGGTCTATTTCAATATGCTTAGTTCTACCATGTTGTATCGGGTTATGCGCAATATCAAGAGTAGACTTATTATCACAGTATAGATGTAATGGCTTTGATTGAAATAGACCCAACTCAGTCAACAAAATTTTCAGCCATAGTACCTCACATACCCCATGAGCCATTGCTCGCAGTTCTGCTTCCGCTGTAGATCGTGCTACCACATTCTGCTTTTTGCTGCGCCAAGTAACCAGATTGCCACCAACAAAGGTACAATATTCAGAAGTTGACCTTCTATCATCAACTGAACCCGCCCAATCTGCATCAGTATAGCATTCAACTTTTAAATTATCATGACGAGTATATAATAGACCCTTGCCGGGGCACCCTTTCAAATAACGAATAATTCTCATCACTGCGTCCATGTGATGGCTCTTAGGCTCATGCATGAATTGACTAACTAGGCTTACAGCAAAAGCTATATCAGGGCGTGTGTGTGACAAGTAGATTAAACGCCCTACTAGCCTTTGGTACTGTTCTCTATCTATGGGAGATCCTCCCTCTTTGCTGATACGTTGATTTGGGTCAATTGGAGTAGAGGCAGGACGACATCCAGACATTCCAGTTTCCGACAATAAATCTAGAATGTACTTCCTTTGAGAGAGGTAAATACCTTTTCGGCTTCGAGATACCTCAATTCCCAAGAAATATCGAAGCAATCCAAGGTCTTTAACCTCAAATTCTTGCGCTAAGTGTTTCTTCAGCTTCTTTATTTCATCCTCGTAATTCCCTGTGATAACAATGTCATCATAGACAATTAAAACAGCCAACTTGTCACCATCACGCTTGTAAAACAATGTGTGATCAGCATTGCTTTGTTTATATTTCATTTGAATTATGGCTCGTCTAAAACGATCAAACCATGCCCTGGGAGACTGTTTTAGTCCATACAGAGAGCGACGCAATCTCAATACTTTTCCCTGGGTTTGAGCAGTGCTAAAGCCAGGAGGAATATGCATATAGATTTCTTCTTGAAGGTCCCCATGAAGAAATGCGTTTTTAACATCTAACTGATGCAGATCCCAGTCAAAGTTTGATGCACATGAAATTAGAGTCCGAATGGTGTTCATCTTAGCAACTGGTGCAAATGTTTCCTCATAATCTATTCCGTAGGTTTGTGTATATCCCTTAGCAACTAATCGGGCTTTATATCTCTCAATCTTGCCATCTGGACTGTGCTTTACTGTGTAGACCCATTTACAACCCACCGGTTCCTTACTGGGAGGCAAATTAACCAATTCCCAAGTGTTATTTTTTTCTAGGGCATTCATTTCCTCTAACATGGCTGATTTCCACTTACTATCATCCATTGCCTCCTTCCAGTTTTTTGGAATATCAATGTTATCTAAAGAGGTTAAGAAACTTCTGAATGTTGGACCACATCTTTCATAATTAACAACCTTTGCAATGTCATGTTTGTAGCCTACACAGTCCTTAAGCCGTGCAGGTACATCTGTGCGTCTGGATGGATTTCTTAACGCAATGGGTTGATCAATTGACGGAGGGGTCAGATTATGTGTACCTCTTTCCTCCATCATATCTGAAGTAGGCTCGCTTGATGGTAATGAGCCTTGGTGCCTGGTTGACGGGAGAGTATTTGAGAATGATGATGATGGTGATGATGAGTACTTCCCGGCAACGGCGCCAGAAAACAGCTTGATGGCTACGTGTTGGTGAACCCCAAGAGGAAGGTTATGATGTAGACAGCAGAAGTTTTCCCTTGAATAATCTACCCAAGGTTATCAATCCAGTAGGACTTGACGATCTATCGGAAGGTTGTTGATGTTGACTCCCCCTGGCGCTAGGGAGCTTACACCAACGTGGAATCTGCACAGACACAAACCAGAACTTTGCCCAACACGAAACAGAGAGGTTGTCAATCTCTCCGGTCTTGTAGAAACAAAGAGTTAAACGTATGGTGTGGAAAACAGCAGGAAAAACAGCAAGTAACAGGAAACAGATGATTGCAGCAGGTTGGGTAAACAGTATGAGGAAATTGGACCAGGGTCCACAGTTCACTAGTGGTGTCTCTCTCAGAACAGATAACTAGCATGTTGGGTAAACAAATTACAGCTGGACAATTGACAAATAGAGAGGGCATAACAATGCAATACATGCCAAGATGTCTACTATGAAATCTAGTTGGGCATTACAACAAAGTACATAGACCGTTATTCCAACCGCATCTATGCCTAAATAATCCACCTTCAAGGCAGCATTCGCATCCTGTTCAGTATTAAGTTGCTAACAACAGATTATTGCATGAAGTAAAGTGTGTAATGTAATCAATACAAGTGCCCTTGGACACTGCACCAATGTTTTATCCCTAGTAGTAACAGCACATCTACCATCTTAGACCTTTCTGTCACTGATCCAGATATCTAGAGACTGAACCCACTATCGAGCATAAATACCCCCTCTTGGAGTCACAAGCATCTACTTGGCCAAAGCATCTACTAGCAACGGAGAGCATGCAAGATCAAGAGCACATAGATAAACAACTTGAATAAACATGGTATCAATATTCATCGGATCCCAGCAAACACAACATCTAGCATTACAATAAGATGATCTTGATCATGTTAGGCAGCTCACAAGATCTAAACATGGAGGCACAAGGTAGAGAGACAACCATCTAGCTACTGCTATGGACCCGTAGTCCAGGGGTGGACTACTCACGCATCACTCCGGAGGCAGGCATGGTGATGTAGAGCCCTCCGGTGATGATCTCCCCTCCGGCAGGGTGCCGGGAAGAGCTTCAGAACTCCTCCGATCTGAGATTGACGATGACGGCCGCGACGGAACTTTTCGTGGAATATGATCGACCGTAATAGGGTTTTCGCGTCGCGGAGAATATATAGGCGAAGAGGCGGCGTCGGTGGCCGAGGGGGGCCACCACACCATAGGGGGGCACGGGCCCACCCTGGGCCGCGCCCTAGTGTGGCGTGACCCCCTGGTGGGTCTGCTCCGACTCCCCTTTGGACTCCGTGATCTCCTCGTGATATTATTGACGATGTCTTTTGTTTCGTCCAATTCCGAGAATATTTCCTTAATAGATTTTCTGAAACCAAAAACAGCAGAAAACAGGGAACTGGCACTGTGGCATCTTGTTAATAGGTTAGTCCCAGAAAATGCATAAAAATGATATAAAGTATAACCAAAACATGTAGCAATTGATATAATATCAGCATGGAACATCAAAAATTATAGATACGTTTGAGACGTATCAAGCATCCCCAAGCTTAGTTCCTGCTCATCCTCGAGTAGGTAAACGATAAAAACAGATAATTTTTGAAGTGACATGCTACCAACACAATCTTTGATCAAATAACAATGTAATGCACATGATCTGAATGAAGTGATCCAAGCCAATGGTCTATAGTTTGCAAGCAAGTAAATAAAGAGTAAACATAAGTGATCACACAAGTGCAAACTTTCATGAATAATACTATAAAACATTTAGAGATATAATAGTCTAACATAATAGTTAGTTCACAGCAGCAATAATTCTCAACATGAAAGTGTTTGTATCAACACAAAGGAAGATAATAGCTTCAGCATTTGCTTCAACTTTCAACATGTATATCATATAGATAATGTCAATGCAAAGAATATGATCAACCAAACACAAAGTTATGTAAAAACTGTTATACTGGAGTTGACAATGATGTTTGCTTAAGTAGACAGAAAGAAGTGGGAAAACTGACTCAACATAAAAGTAAAAGAATGGCCCTTCGCAGAGGGAAGCAGGGATTAACATCATGTGCTAGAGCTGTAGTTCCCGAAGGCATATAGAGAGCATAAAATATTGTTTTGTAAGGTAATGGTGTATACAGGTGTCAACAAATCAAATAGCAGGTACTTGTCATCTTCCATGGCTAACTAACTTTTAGAGCGGTTCCGAGAGTTTTTAGGACTGCACTTGTAACAAGCACTTATTGGTGACACTCCTCCCAACCATTTACTTTCCACAAACCATGGCTAACCGAATCCTCGGGTGCCCACCAACATTCACCATGGAGGAATGTCTATTTATTTATTTATAGGGTGGACTAACCAGCTCTTTAATGCAAAATAAAAGGTGGAGAAGCAGGTACCTGATCATCATCATTAGCTCCAAAGATCTCCTCCCCCTGAGTTGTATGCTCGGTCTGAATTTTGTCTAGCATAGGAACAAAAACAGAACCTTTTGAATTAGAATTATCAGTTGAGGTCTCCCCTTCATGATCAATATTATTGCCATCATTACTCTTGCAGGAATAAAAGGGCTCTTTCTCTAGAAACGTTACATCCATACTTGCGAAGAATTTTCTCTCTGTTGGACTCCAACAACGGTATCCCTTCTAAGTTGGTGAATAACCCACAAATATGCACTTTATTGCCCGTGGATCTAGTTTCCCAACAGAATTCCTGTAATCATGGACAAAACAAGTACATCCAAATACTTTGGGAGGAACAATAAATGAGTTAGTTCCAGTTAAACACTCAATTGGGGTCTTGAAGTTTAACACCCTGGAAGGCATACGATTAATTAAATATGTAGATGTTTTCACGGCTTCTCCCCACAGAAACTTGGGCACATTCATCATAAACATAAGAGACCTGGCCACTTCTAACAGATGTCTATTCTTACGTTCTGCTACCCCATTTTGTTCTGACGTACTTACACAAGTAGTCTGATGTATAATTCCCAGCGAGGACAGAAAATCTGAAAATTCTCTGTTAACGTATTCGGTTCCATTATCAGACCTAAACACCTTCACTTTTGCACCATATTGATTACACACCATCATATAGAAATTTTTAAAAGTAGATATAACTTCAGATTTATGCTTTAGCAGATATAGCCAAGTATAACGACTATGGCAATCGATAAAAGTAACATACCAACGTTCTCCCAAACAAGTGGTTACAGTAGCTGGACCCCAAACATCAGAGTGCACAACTTCAAAAGGTACTTTACTCCTTTCGCCACTACTAGGGTAACTACTTCTTGTGTGCTTGGCTAACTCACACACTTCACAAATAAGCTTGTCCTTACAACATGAACCAAACAACGATGGGTATAGTCGTCCTAATAACGGGAATGAAAGATGACCAAGTCTACAGTGGAGTAGCAACAACTCATCTGTGGATGAGTGGTATTTGGAGACAAGAGCAAGTGATGTAGATGCATTGTCCAGGTAGTATAAGCCACCTTGCTCAGTCCCAGTCCCGAGAATTCTTCCGGACTTCAAATCCTGAAATACACAAAAATCCGGTTCAAATATAGCTCTACAATATAGATGTTTAGTGATGGAGCTGATTGATAATAAGCTGACAGGGAACTTGGGCACATGTAGAACTGGACTCAAGTTCAGCGATGGGGTACAATTAACTGTTCCACATCCAATTATAGGGGCGGAAGACCCATCACCTATGCTAACTCGATCTCTGCCTGACCGAGGTATATATGATGAAAACATCCTTGGAGAACCTGTCATGTGATTTGTTGCCCCGGAATCAATAATCCATGAAGTAGTTAGATCATCCTCACCTTTTCCATTATGGGAGCTTGAAGGTTCATCTGGTCCATCAGTAGCTGCTGCCATCAATTTTGCCTTAAATTCTTCAACAGCTTGTGCAACCACCTGAGGTAAATCTGTTGATGAAGTCACAAGATGGACCCGCTCTGGTTTCTTGTCCGCACTAGTTCCTGGACTGAACTTATTAATCTTTTTCTGCTTCCAGCCTGGTGGATACCCCACGAGGTCAAAACATTTCCTCTTGATATGCCCTGGTTTCTTACAGTAATCACATATTATGTTCTTCTTTCTCGGGTCAAATTTGATTGCATTTACCTGGTCATTTACTATTGCACTAGATGTCTGGTTGTGCATAAGTGCAGCTCGGTTTTCTCCATACAATGGTTCCACACCATCTTGATTAGCTAACCGGGTTTCTTCCTCTAAGATACTTGCAATTGTCTGATCAAGAGTAGGCCAATCCGTAGAAGACAATATAAGTTGAGCTCTAAAATTAAATTCTGGATTCAAGCCTTCCAAAAATGCTTGCACAAGAATTGGCTCAAACCATTCTCGGAGTAAAGGGACATCCCTGGGATCATATGCCTTAAATGGCCTGAAATATTCAAGATCCCTATAGAGCTTTTTAATCTCCCCTGCATACTCTGTAACGGTTTTCTTATCTTGTTTGATGTGCCTCAACTCATGAAGGATTCTGCTAACTTGCATTTTGTTTGACTTTCCGGAGAATTGTTTTTCAATACTCACCCAAACTTCAGCTGCGGTTTGAAATCCTTCAACTTGTTCCTTGACTGACTTTTCCATCGAGCCCAATAGCCACACCATAACTCGCTTAGTATTCTGATCCCACTGCTCTTGAGTAACATCCTCTGGTTTCTTCTCATCTTCCTTCAGAAATCTCTGCAAACCGTGGGATTCTAAAATCAACAGAGCATTTCGGGACCAGCTGAAGAAATCACCAGGGCCGGTTAACTTTACTGGATTTGGTTCGAGTGTTTTGAGAGTCTCAGAACCACTACTGATTTTAGCCTGAGATTGTTCCATCAACTGCCTCAACATTTTTTGCATGGTCTCACACAGCTTTGCCACACCTCCATCATTGTCTCCCATGATTATTACTACTAGTACTTAAAGATCAGCTAGACTCCAATCGATCTATCCACCGACAACTCTAGTTACTCTACGCTACTTCCAGAGAGCAATAGTTAAATCCACCACAAGGCTTCCTGGGGTGAACAAGACTTGTACCTGTGAGCTGGTCACGGATGATTGAGAGGAGCTCCGGCACAAAGGCAACACACATCACCAGGATAACGGCGACGAGGCGCAGGAACAGGACAGCGGCAAAGCAGGCTCAACACCAGGACGGCGGCGACCGTGACGAACTTGACGGAGATGGAGACGGCGCACAAAGGCAACCACGACGACCTTGACGAAGACGGCGACGCCGCGCAAAGGCGGCCGCGGCCACGACGACGACCACCACCAGATCGGCAAATGTTGCCCGATCAGACCAAATCCGCGCCAGAAACGCGCCCAAGGATCTAGAGCTCTGATACGAAATAAGTCCATATAACCCCCACAAGTTTCAGAGTTTGGACTCAGCACCCCCTCAAGTTTAAACTAGCACACTTAACCCCCACATCTTTTCAAAACCGGGTAATTGACCCCCTGGGCTGTTTTGTATACCGGTTTTGCTGACGTGGATGGTGAGAGAGCGCCCGCAGCCAGCGCGTCTTCACCTTGTCGCTGTTTGCCGCCGCAATCCGCGTGGTACACTCCGAGCGCCTCGTTGATGAGCTTCCGCATGTCCGGCACCCTCTCGGTCTCGTGCACCACCGCCATGCCATCCAACCCCGACGATAAACGCCAGAGCGGGCACGTCCTGCGGGCCGTGGCTCGTGGAGGCCGGCGACGATAGTCAGCTCCGTGGCTGGGTCATGGTGCTGCAGCCCCATGCGGCGCGCCCAGGACTGGTTCCATCCCCGTCCCGGCCTAGAACGCAGCGAGTACGGAGTAGGCAACACGGGCCGGCGGCGCGCCGACGCCACGGACGGCCGAGCCGGAACGGCTTGAGGGACACGCACACACACACACGTAACTAGCTAAGCAAGCAAGCAGCTAGCTGGATCGATTGGGCAACGCACGCTTAGCTAAGCTATCAGTTTTTTTAGATAAAGGGAGTTTTTATTACTTAAGAGAATTAAGTATTACACCCGGCCTCTGCATAGCTAGGATGCACACAGCCACTAGTTCACCAGTTCACGAGTTTCCATGCAGAAAAATGAAAAGGCGAATTACATATCATAATGAGAAATTGTAAAGACGCCTAAGATGGTGGTAGGTCGATCCGGAGATTATGTTGCCATCCATGCCGGGATAAAAAATCCCAGGCTGCTGCCTCCAAACGGGACGCCACCTCCATAAACAAATCCTGGTGCTCCACTCGCTGCAGGGCCGACCAAGCTCGTAGCGATGCTGTACAGCGATAGATAACCTGCATATAAGAAGCATTTTTATCGTTAAAAACCTTGTCATTTCTACAAAGCCATAGCGACCAAATAACGGCAACCGCTCCCATCCTACTGAATAGTTTAAACCTAGGATCAACCCCGTTTAGCCAGTTGCCAAACAAGTTTGCAACATTACGCGGGGATGTAAGGTAGAACCTATCTGGACGGCTGACCATATAGACCTAGCGAACTCGCACTGAAAGAATAAGTGTGTAATAGTCTCGTCGTGATGACAGAAGACACACTTTTTGCTTCCGTGTCAATTGCGTTTGGCAAGGTTATCTTTTGTAAGAATTACACCTCGACGGAGATACCACGCAAACACTCTAGTTTTTAGCGGGATCTTAATCTTCCAAATTTTGTTATTAAACTTACTATCGACTGGTACATCGGGTAAAACTAACGCTCTATACATAGAATCTACTGAGAATTGACCATTCTTCGTAAGATTCCATCGAAATTTATCTCGACCTTCCGATAAATGGATGGACTCCAACCGGGTAGACAAAGCATTCCATGATGCTAGTCTTGGTCCAAGTAAACTTCTCCTGAACGAAACATTTGGAGGGGATGTACCCAGCACCTTAGCGATCGTGTCGCTCTTGTTTCGTACAATAGCATATAGGGCCGGATATTGTACACGAAGGGAAGTTTGGCCTAGCCATATATCCTCCCAGAAGCGAATTTCCGACCCATCCCCGATTAAGAAAGATCCATGTGGGAAAAAGAACTTCTTAGTGGCCATCAGGCCAGCCCAGAAGTGCGAATCACCAGGTTTCCAAAGAACCTGAGAGACGGCTTGATAACCCACATACTTCCTCCTAAGGAGGGTTTGCCAAACTCCTTCTTCAGAAAGTAGTCTGAAGAGCCATTTACCTAGCAAAGCCCTGTTCTTGACCTCAAGGTCATGAACACCGAGCCCTCCTTGGTCTTTAGGGCAGCAAACCACACTCCATTTAGTCAGCCGATGTTTTTTCTTCTCACTATCTCCTTACCAAAAGAATCTAGATCGGAAATAATCCAATCGTTTCAAGACTCCTTTGGGAATTTGGAAGAATGAAATCATATACAGTACCATATTCGTAAGTACTGAATTTATGAGAACCAATCTTCCACCCAGGGATAAGAGCTTGCCTTTCCAGCTATTTAAACGAATTTGTAGTCTTTCCTCCACCTTTTTCCACTCAGCATTTGTAAGTCTCCGATAATGAATCGGAATACCCAAATAGTTGATAGGAAATTGACCTTGCACACAGCCAAAAAGCTCAGCATACAAGGCGGCGTTATCCCGAGCCTCGCCAAAACAGAACAATTCGCTTTTGTGGAAATTAATCTTAAGACCCGAAAGTTGCTCAAATGCCGACAAGATCAGCTTTAGGTTACGAGCTTTTTCGATGTCATGGTCCATAAAAAGAATTGTGTCGTCAGCGTATTGGAGAATCGATAACCCACCATCTACTAGATGTGGAATTAATCCTTCAATTTGGCCGTCAGTTTTAGCGCGTTCGATCAAGATAGCCAACATATCAGCCACTATATTAAATAGTATTGGCGATACTGGGTCACCCTGTCTTAGGCCTTTTTTCGTTTGGAAGAAATTGCCCGTATCATCATTAACTTTGATGGCAACACTTCCACCCGAAACAAAGCTATCTATTAACGCTCTCCACTCAGTAGAAAAACCTTTCATTCTGAGTGTTTGTTGAAGAAAAGACCAATTCACTTTATCGTAAGCTTTCTCAAAATCAATTTTCAGAATTACCCCATTCAACTTTTTCCTATGTAGTTCGTGGACTATTTCATGCAGGATCGCCACCCCATCGAGGATGTTGCGACCTTGCATAAAAGCTGTCTGAGAAGGTCGAACCACATGATCTGCCACACTGTTCAGCCGAATCGTAGCAACTTTGGTAAATTTTTTAAAACTAACATTAAGGAGGCATATAGGTCTATATTGTTGGATCCTCTCTGCCTCATTAACCTTAGGTAATAAAATTATTTCACCAACTGTTGGAGCGTTCGGATGGCTGGCTCGTGTGCGTGTGCGGTTGGCAAGAACGAAAAGAAAATCGACGGCGAGGCGAACGGTGGCGTTGGGTGGCTGCTTTGTGCTGCTGCTCGATGCTGGCCATTGGAAAAAGTAGCAAGGAGCAGCGGTGAGTCGAACGGTGGCGGGCAGAACACGTACGGCGAGCGACGCTGACTGAACCACGACCAGCAGCAAAACCGGTCACCGTCAACAAAACCACTACCACGTCAACAAAACCGACGCATAAAACAGCTCAGGGTCAATTACCTGGTTTTGAAAAGATGTGGGGGTTAAGTGTGCTAGTTTAAACTTGAGGGGGTGCTGAGTCCAAACTCTGAAACTTGTGGGGGTTATATGGACTTCTTTCGCTCTGATACCATGTTGAATCACTCAGAAATCAAGAACGAATTTGGTTGGAAATCAAGAGAAGAGTTTGGGCACCAATACGATGTGGAGAACTCTCTAGTCTCTGCTTTCTTCCTCCTTTTCTTTTTACAGTGTTTACATTTTACATATCAACCCCTCTAACATGAGTAAAATATAAATATGGTATTCTACAATTTATCAGGAGAAGTGGAGAAACGACTGAAGCAGAAATATTTACGGTCTAGAAAAACAGAAATTTCAAATTTTAGTTTTCTGACACCTGCTTACACTTTCAGTGTTCGAGTCTCCAATGAGCTAGGTGCTGGCCGTCCAAGGGCAGCCATGCACGCCGTCATCGTCGTCGTCGCCGAGGCGCTGCTCATCGGGCTGCTATGCATGGCCCTCGTCTTGGTCTTCAGAGATAAATTCGCCGTCATCTACACTACCGATTTGGAGCTCCAGCAAGCCGTCTCCAAGATTGCATGAATGCTTGGCTTGACCATGGTGCTCAACAGTGTGCAGCCCGTGCATTCAGGTGTGCTGCCTTCTTCCTCTGACATCATGATTGTTTTATCTTGTTCATGTCTTCATCTCTGGAGCTGACGACATGGATCTGCTGATGCTTCAGGTTTTGCTATTGGAGGAGGATGGCAAGGTTTTGTTGCATACATCAACCTGGGATGCTACTACGCTTTCGGATTGCCCTTGGGCTACCTTCTCGGCTACAAGTTCAATTACGGAGTTACGGTAATTGATCATGTTAATTTTGAACTACTGCAAATTGCAAAAAGTACGCCATGACATTGTGATTATGGGTTATTAATTTTTTGTATCATTGATTTTGTGCTCTATGGGCTGGCATGCTTTCCGGGATTGCACTTCAGACACTGATTTACTCGTCATAGTGTGGAGAACAGATTGGACTGCGGAGGTATAGAATTTCATCGCCTTTGCAGTTTTGACCATGCTGCTTCTTATTTGTGTCAACAACTCAATGAAATTTTTTATTATAATTTGGAGAATTAAGTGGATAGTGTTGGCGATAGATAGCTGCTCATTTGGCTCCATTAAACAACTGTGGACATATGAACAGATGCCATATGACATTTCCAATCTTGAGTAGCCACATATCATACGAGTCATGACTTCTTTATTTCTTCATATGATTTCAGATATATTTCATGTAACTTTTCCTGTTATTTGTAGGGAAATATTACACATTCCACCTTATAATCTCATTGCCCATAATTACTTGCAGGCTGCACTAGCTTTAAGCCGCGTGCGAAAGTGGGGTGGCACCAAGGGAACCGAACCTCTCTGGGAAGAGAATTAGAGCATCTAAGCATCTTGTATCTCCATTTAAAACTCTGGATGTTTTGATACTGATGATACCATATATCATGGTAATTTTTTCGTATCAAAAGAATATGTCACTAGGTTGAAAATGATGGATTACAATATGAATCATTACAATCCTGAATGGTTGTGCGGATCTGTGTATGTAAGCCTAGATTTTTTTTTAATTATCTGGAAAAAATCATCATGAGCCTGAACTATAACCGATTGAATTGTTATGGGTTGCATACTGTGTTTCTTTGATAAGAAAATGGCGCAACAACACTACTCGACCATGTGAAACAGCCACACATCGTCCGTCCGCTACTCGACAGTCGAAAACGGACGCGCATGATCCATTTATGTCCAGAATCAGACGGAGGGAAAGTCCAGAATCTTGCCACAATGTTTCTTTTAGTTATTCCCCAAACCTACCGACACTACTATAACAGCATATGTATAGACTACGTGACTAACATTGTTTTATATTCAATCACATGTGGTAGCACAGTAGCAAAACGCTTGTTTGAGAATTATCTCATTCTTCAGAGTCAAGAATTCCAACAATGCGGTCAATGTGTATCTTCTATCTGATATACTGCTCACAGGACATTGACTTATGAACCTGAAAAGGAAAATGAACTACACTAATACAGTACAAGATTATTAACTGCCTCTTTAATCAACTCCTTAGCTTTATCCTCTTGAACCTGAAGGTAAAGCAGACGAGATAATGACTACGAACATTTTCAGATGGATTCCACTTGTACGCAACATACAATAGACAGTAATTACATCCAGGGTAATGTCTTCCAGATTTAGCTCCCGGATTTGATTTAGACCGGGGTTGTAAGTTCATTGTGCCAATGACCGGCATTCAGAGTTGAAGGTTCGATGTAGCTAAGCTCTACAATTCCAAGATTTACAATGGACCTTTTCCGTTCGGAAATGCGGACAGAATGGTAGGAAGGATGACAAACTGGGCCAGTTTTGGTCCAAGGGTCGACAAACTGACCAATTGCACCGATTTTATCTCGTGCAGGATGCGAATGGGGTACAGTGTACGGCCATCGTCACTGACTGAGCTTTATTAAAATAGTAAAGATAATAATAAAATAACAACCATCTCTTCTCTACTATATAATATAGCTAAGCGACCGTGGTGGGACGTCCACGTTTTTATTTTGGTCCCTCAGGTTTAGTCGAATTAACCCGCAGTCCACAGACAGGGCCGAATTGCAAACTTACAATCAATCGGCGCAAACAACCGCATCATCCCCTGCTCCACCGCCGCTCACTTCGCCCGCACGTTCGGTGGTGACGGCGGCGAGCGCCCCATGCTCCAGCGCCGCCCCTATCTGCCCACCGGTGCCCCTATCCGGGTGCAAGATCCAAAATCCTGCTAGGGATGAAGGGGAGAGAGGTCATCGAGGTCGTGGAGTCGGGTGCCTGCTCGCCATGGTTGTGCCCATGGAGGAAGGGGAGTGCCGCCATCAGGGGAGGGAATGCGAGCTCGCCCTCGCGTGAGAAAGCTTCAGGCTCGCCCGTGGCATCTTTGAGCGCCATCAAGGGAATAGACGACCAACAGGGCAGGTAGGGTGGGGAGGAGGAGGAGGTTTCCGCTCGCCGTGCGGGCAGCGGCATCGGCGTCAACGCTGGCAGATAAGCCTTCACACCTCCGTTTACTCCATCCTCTCCAGCCCGTGACGGTAATGTCTTTGTTCCTCTGCTACACTGTACACTGGTTAGGAAGATTGGATACTACTGATCTGCTGCAGGATATTTTAATGGTCGTATTGAGCTGAGAATCAGCAGCTCGTCCTCAACTCTGAGCATAGCTTCATAGACCGCTTGGTTCATAATATAAGTTTCGGCGCTGCTATGCGTACGACTTCCGTCCGATGCTTGGTGATCAGCACCTGCCAGCGACTAGACACACGCGGGGCAATGGAGGTAGACTTGCTTCGTGCAGTCTGGGTTCGGGTTTGGCCGGTGCTGATCGGACCGTCTCTTCTATCTTGGTGGGCCCACCTCAAAAAAGTATACGCAACATATTTTTTTATTTATTTACAAAGCAAGCTGCCTTATCCCCTTCGTTCAGGACAGACCTCTGGCACTCTCTCCGTATCAAAATATAAGTCACTTCACCAATTGGTCACTTCACCAATATATGTTACTCCCTCCTATCCGTTATAATCGTCGCTAGCAAACAACGTACGATGTACAACTTCCTAGCTTAACTCCCGAATCTTTTTTCGGACTGGAGGAAGTATCAAAATATAAGTCACTTCACTTCAAAATATAAGTTACCACACACATATATTTACAAAGCGGTCAAGTCACTGCGGCAGGGGCGAGGACGCGAGGAGGAAAGCCGGGGCGGCGGCCCCGGAACTGCGACTGCGGTGGACCGTGGTCGGCTTGCCGCCTGCCGTGGCATGTGGTGACGCGGTGGTTGCGGCACGCGGAGTTTGGTGGTCTGGTCGGTCCACGATGGGCGGTTGTTGGGGTTTGCGACACATTGCCAGGCGAAAGCCTAGCCCGGGCTGTCAGTCGGGGCCGACGACGGCGACGCCCTCGGGCGCCGCGTCCTTCTTGAAGGCGTCGTCGAGGTGGTGCTCTTGCTTCTCCACGTCGGGTTCTCCGGGGGAAACCCTAGATCCCTAGCGGGATCAGGCGAGGGCGGCGCTTCTGCGTCGCTTGCCTCTTGAGGCCTCGCCTTGGATGTTCCACCGACCAGCGGGACCTGTGGCGTGCTGGAGGCTAGCGGCGGCGAGTCTTCGTCTTCGGCTTGGGGGTGCGTGACCCTGGGGCCGGCGCGGATGTCGGAGCGGCGGCTCCGGGTTTCACCTCCGTCGTGCTGCGTTGAGGTGGTGTTGCGTCGACTGTGTTCGCTTGGGCGTTTTGGTCGCCGGCTTATTGGGGGCGCAGCTTTGGAGCTGGCGGGGATGTCGGAGCGGCGGCTCTGGATGCTTCGCCTCCGCTGTGAGGCGTCGAGGTCTTTGGTGTCGGCTATGGTTGCGTGGGCGTCATGGACGCCAACCCGTGTGGAGCACGGCTTTGGAGCCGGCGGGGATGTCGGAGCGGCGGCTCCGGACTCTCACCTCCGCCGCATTGCGTTGAGGTGTCTTGGTGTCGGCTTTGGTTGCTCGGGCAACTTAGTCGTCGACCCGTGTGGGGCGCGGCCTCGGGGCCGGCGTGGATCGAGTTGTAACTTTTTTTATTTTTAGGCCTTGTCCTTCATGTTTGCTTCTACTATATCAATATAAAAGGCAAAGCTTTTGCCTCGTTTCAAAAAATATATCTAGAAATGTTTTAGTACAAGATTCATGTCTAGATACATGTGTCACTAGTACAGAACGACACATCGGATACCCCTCTATGGCAACGGCAAGAGTTAGGCGACGGAAGAATGAGCTCCACGCGCTTCCGTGAGTGCGCGCGCTAGTCAGTCGATGGCCCGACACAATGGTAACGGAGGGCGAAAAGATCTCCGTTGCTCATATCTGGGCAACGGAGGAAAAAATACCTCCGTTGCCGATATGACCACATCAGAAACGAAGATCGGTCTATCTCCGTTTCCCATGTGAAGGCCCATTAAGCGGTGCCGGTATTAATATCTTCCACTCCAGTGTGTCTCACTCTCACAGTCTCACTCTCCCCAGTTCCTAACCCTAGCCGCACACGCTCTCCTCCTACTTCACCCATCGATGGCGAACCCCTCCGGCGCCGACGGAAGTCAGGATGGAGCATCTTCCTCCTCCCACCCTCCGAGGCGCAGCCCGGATCTCCCCTACAACTGGGGCGAGATCCCCGGCGACTGCGGTCGCCAGTTCATTCGGAGCAGTCAAATCCTATCCGGATCCACGGCGGCGGCGGCCACCGACGCCCGGATCTCGTCCTCCTCGGACGATGAGGATGAGGATCTGGAGGTCGGTCTCCTCCTCTCTCGCGCCGCCTTTGAGCGCGAGCGCGCCGACGGTGTCATTCGGGCGTCTGCGATGCAGAGAGCTATCCGCATCTTCGGCGCCGAGCACGCGATAGAAGCCGCCGAGGAGGCGTTGTTCCAGACGCAGCTCCGGGCGGCCATACACCGCTCTCTTCTCCCTGGCCAGGGCCCTGGGCCAGATGCGGCGGCGGCAGCGGTGGTGGCGGCGGAGGAGGAGGACGCTCCGGTGTTCGAGCAGGATGATGTCTCCTCTGACGTCTCCTCTGGCAGTGGCTCCGGCGCCGACGCCTGGGACGCAATCCGCGACGGAAAGCGACCCCGCCTCGCCTAAGGTAAATGACCGCTCTTTTTACTATGTATTTTCTCTGTTAGAGTATTTATTTAGCTTGGTTTGCGCTGTTTTGTAGCTCTGTTTAGCTATGTATTTGCTCTGTTAGCTACTTAATTATTTAGATCGTTTGCTCTGTTAGTTAGCTCTGTTCAGCTATGTATTTGCTCTGTTAGATTATTTATTTAGCTTGGTTTGCTCTGTTTTGTAGCTCTGTTTAGCTATGTATTTGCTCTGTTAGCTACTTAATTATTTAGATTGGTTTGCTCTGTTAGTTAGCTCTGTTCAGCTATATATTTGCTCTGTTAGAGTATTTATTTAACTTGGTTTGCTCTGTTTTGTAGCTCTGTTTAGCTATGTATTTGCTCTGTTAGCTACTTAATTATTTGGATCGGTTTGCTCTGTTAGTTAGATCTGTTCAGCTATGTATTTGCTCTGTTAGAGTATTTATTTAGCTTGGTTTGCTCTGTTTTGTAGCTCTGTTCAGCTATGTATTTGCTCTGTTAGAGTATTTATTTAGCTTGGTTTGCTCTGTTTTGTAGCTCTGTTCAGCTATGTATTTGCTCTGTTAGAGTATTTATTTAGCTTGGTTTGCTCTGTTTTGTAGCTCTGTTTAGCTATGTATTTACTCTGTTAGCTACTTAATTATTTAGATCGGTTTGCTTTGTTAGTTAGCTCTGTTCAGCTATGTATTTGCTCTGTTACTTATTTAGGTCCGTTTGCTCTGTTAGCTGCTTATCCCACTACATTTTGCTTTGTTTACTGCTTATTGTCTCTGTTTATTAGCTTTGTTTGCTGTTTTTAACAAAGAATATTCGTTGTGTCAAGGGCTTGGTGGATGCTTGGTGACGATGCTGCTGCCGTGAAGACCTAGGAGCGGGGCTCCATACACGGTGCCGTCACCAGGAGCAGTACATTTTGCGCAGCAGGATGAAGACAGTAGATGTTCATCTGGCGGCCGTGAAGACATAGGAGCATAGCTCCAGCCACGCGCACTGATGAACTTTTGTATAGCAGGGCGTACAGGAATACGGTGACGACCGGGCGGCCGTCTAGTCGCATGGAGCAGGGCTCCATCGACGGCACAGCCCGTCACCGTGTTTTTTGTTTGTTTTCCTGTAACCCTTATCAGAAACGGTGATTAGCAAAACTCCGTGTCTAATGTTAAAGATATCAGAAACGGTTTATCACCTCCGTTGCCATTGAGCTCTTCACATCAGTGACAGGGTCGGGGACACGGACCCTTTCTCCGTTGCCGATGAGGTTTTTGGCCCGTTTCCGATGTGTCGTTCTGTACTAGTGTGTGTGGTAAGTTGGTGGAGTGACTTATATTTCGATACGGAGGGAGTACCTTTGATGTAATTTTTGTCGAAATTATTTTCATCATGATGTAAAATGCATCACTAGTGATGAAAATATACATCACTTTGGCTCGTGCCCAAAAAGCAAAACAGCCGTGCACGCGACTCCAACCATTGATTTGAAACTCCCACCACCTCCCTCCACCCACTGCCATGACCTGCACCATTGATCTCCCCGTCGACTTTACAGGCGTCGCTCCCATCCTCGGCGCTGCCCCTCCCTTGCTCCGGATGATTCTGCAATGGTCGCCGCTCCTCGGTGCCGCGGATTTGCGACTCCACACAGGCATCACGTGACACGATTGGTCAATAAGCTGCGGCGCGACGTAGCCGCCCGGCCGCGTAGCGGTCAAAGAAGACGAACGAGGCGGTTGTTCCTCCTCCGTTGGCGGACGCCCGCAGTGGTGGGGGGGGGGGGTCGGAGGGGAGAGGCGTTGTCGGAGGGCGGGATGAAGAGGCGAGGTGGCCGGCGATGGTTGAGGTGGGCGGCTGATTCGTGCAATGTGGTGCCATAAAATATAGTATGAAGTTAGACCTTTTTGGTGATGCAAATTTTCCATCTGATATTTTTCCTAAAATATATCACTTGATGCTCTATTTCTAAAAAAATATATAGAGATAATCTAAGTTTGAGCTAGCGACCAATGCGAGGTCGTTCTCGTTTTAAGTTTGAGCTGGACCTTGGGCTCACGAGGCGGGAATAATTAGCACAAGGATTGGAACGTCAGACGATTATCGTACGAGAAACATCTTACGCACATCAATTTCGTTTAATCTCGTCGTCGTCAAGAAGCTCACACATCCTTGCCTTTTCGCATGCATAATGTTAACTGGAGCTGGTAGTGAACTGGTTGATACATCAGCGCTGCTATACGTCCGACGATTTCCGTCCGACGTTTGTCGCTAGTAGAGAACAGGGCATCTGTACCGGCCTTATTGGGCCTTTAGTACCAGTTGTGCAACCGGTACTGAAAGGTCGAGACCCCTTTAGTACCGGTTGTATTTCCAACCGGTGCTAAAGGCCCTCCACGTGGGCGAACGTGTGCGCGCGCAGCTGAGGACCTTACCAACCGGTACTAAAGGTTCCTGCTTTTTTGCACCCCGCTTATTTTTTCAGGGGTTTTGGTTTTTGGTTTTTTTTCTTTTCGATTATTTTTCGGGGTTTAGGGTTTCTGTTTTTTTCCTTTTCGCTCATTTTTCGGGGTTTCGGGGAGATCACGTATAAAGTACTCCCTACACATATAAAGTACTCATTATGCACATATAAAGTACTCTCGTTACATATAAAGTACTCGTAATTACAATGGAGATCACCGCTAGCTATTACATGCATGGAGGGAGTCTATTTTTCGACAAAGTAGAATTCACCGAGTTCATCTAGAACATGCGTAAGAATGAATCCCGCCAATTCCTCCGCAATAGCTTTTACGCGGTTTTGTGGTAGGAGCTGGCCCCGTTAACTTGACATCTTTAAAAGAAGGAGATCAAATCAGTTATGATCGAAACTAAACACAATTGATGGTAGCAAAATAAAAGTTGTGTATGATGTTTATGTACCTCTCGATTTCTTACACTATTGACTCTCTTATTGACCCTCATGTGAATATACTCGCAAACGTAGTATCCACATAGTTCCGTCCCCTGTGGTTGTCGCAGACACCACTATACAAGAATATAATTTAATAAAATAATAATCAAGATAATGAGGCTGGTATTAGAAAGATACACAGACCTAAATACGTAGTAGTACTTACTAAGTTAGACTTGAACTCCAGCTTATCTTTCCATTCACCGCGTATTGGGTTGCGGGGAAAACTTTAAAATTTATCCGTAACCTTACCGCCAAGATCTATTCTATGAAGGTACGTTGCACCCCATAATGCGATGATCCAGAATACTTACAAACGCGCTTGCGGAAGATCTTGTGTTTGTCGAAGTAGATGTCGGTGAAGCCTGATGAAGAATCTCACATCCACGCCGGGAGGTGAGATTGTTGCCGTACGTCGTCGTTGATGTAGACCTTGATGAAGTTGTTCCGTTGTCCAAGGAACTTACTTGCGCAAATCCCGCTCTAGCGGTATCCACACATACACCGTGTCAACCCACCCCGTGCGTTCACCGCCTAGCTACTAGCACGTGGTGAAGAGAGTCAGCCTTGCGGCGTAGTTTAGGTGGTAGATCTAATCAACTAGATTAGATCTATATGAGAAGATTAGAGACGTCTAATTCTCAACACATGAGATCTACAAGAGAGAGAGAACTTGCACGGAGGCAAACTTGTGTGTCAAACCCTAGGGGCTTGGGGCTGCTTATAAAGGAGGCCAAGGGTGGAGGGACTTGGGGAAGGGGCCAAGCCCTTCCCCTTGGGCCAACCGGCCAAGGAAGGGAGGGAGGAGTCCCTCCCCTTCCCCAACTCGGATTGGGGGGAGGAGTAGGACTCCTCCCTCTAAACCTGCCTTTCCCAACAAGGAAGGGGGGAGGAAACCCTCCCCCACTCCAACTCGGGTTGGAGTGGGGGAGGGTTTCCTCCCCCACCCGCCTCCTGCCATGTGGGGCCCGCCCTGGGCCGCCGCCCCCTGTGGGGCCCGCCTTAGGCCGCCGCCCTTGCCGCCGGGAGGGGGAGACCCCCTCCCCAACTCGGACTCGGCCCCTCCCCCACATACCATGTGGGTGCGGCTGCCTTGTGGGCCCCATGGGCCCACTTGGCAGCCCCCTTTTATTGGGCTCCAAAATAAATCCTTTATTTATATTTTCCAATATATTAATTAATTAAATAAATAAATAATTGTTTTGTTTAATTAATTCCTAAATGAATATTTCCTTTTACAGAAAATTCTCGGAATTAATTACTTATCATATAACTCATATTTATATGAACCGGGATACCTAGTATCCGCCAACAAAAACATCGGAACAATATTTCCTTCTTCATAAGCACTCGGATTGAATCCGCTGATGATAGAAACTATTCCTATCATCCCGGGACATTAGATGTCCGCATTCTCTCTAACTTATAATTCACCGGAACAAGTCCAGTGACATCGGAGCTACTCCGACACAATCTCATTCCCACTAAAACTACATCTTTACTCTCGATCAAGGATTGACCTACAGCTTAAGCGTGTGACCCGAAAGGTTCAGCAATCACAAAGTATTGTTTGGGAGCTTACCAAACAATAACCAGCAGTGGGTTAGGCATTCGTGCTGGCACCCTTGTGTTGTGAATGAACAACAGAACCTGTGCATTAACCATTACGCTTAATCCCCTTACGTGCACGATACCAATGATATCTCGAGATTGAGACAATGTGCTCTAGTGTGATCAAACCCTTTGACCATAACACATATTATTCTCGTACCAATATCATTCTCTTTTCTCATTCCGTATTTATGTTGTCCCGTGATAAATCACGCTTGTGTCTGGCCAGACGATTGGGTGACAACAACAATACTTGAGATGGCCCAGAGGATGTATCTCTCCATCGTCTGGAGGAGTAAGTGCCATTCTTGAACGATCTCTGTTCCAATACATATTCTAGTTCAAGCCCAAAAGCCACCTATCATAGTCCCATGTTACTGCAAGACGTTTGATGGAAATCAAAACTCGAATGTCGAATAAGCGGTCACAAGATATTCTCATAGCATAGGGATCTAGCTAATGATAACTAAATAGATGATCAATCGCTATTTCATCGTTGACGATTTGTCTCATAGCAAGATCATACGGTGGGTCGGTTCAGTGCGATTATCATTCCGATAATCCACTCCTATAGTTGAATGACTTATACAAAGTCCATAATCAGGAAAACACGATCATCGAGCAACAAGATAGGCTAGTCTTAGAGACAAGACTAGGAACTCTTTTTCCGTTCGTATCTCTACACGTGTATCGGAGGTTTTCCTCTTGCATACGTTGTATTTGCTATACAAGTACCCAATACAGTTGTAGCATAAAGATACAAACATTAATAATAAACATGGAGCTAAATAATAAACTTAATTATTATTGTCTCTAGGGCATATCTCCAACACCGCGTTCTTCCTTGATGAACGTTCTCCAAACCCTGCCCGGAAAATGAATTGAGGAGTTATTACTTATACTTTTGATATCCGGAAATGAACGAAAGAGGCTGATATAGTGCGATTGAAATTACCTCTTGAGTATTCATCTTGATCTTTCCTTAATGAGTCCCAGACTTCAACTTCTCCATCCTCGAGTTTAATGATTAGCAGAATGAAGTGGTACCTGCGCACATTTATATACGCAGCTATTCAGAACTCATCAATTACACTTAATATCTGGAAAGCAAAATAGAATGTGTACAAGACGGTAACACTCACCCGAAGTTGGA
Source organism: Poa pratensis (assembly GCA_947311845.1). Taxonomy (NCBI): domain Eukaryota; kingdom Viridiplantae; phylum Streptophyta; class Magnoliopsida; order Poales; family Poaceae; genus Poa; species Poa pratensis. Next base: position 59,641,740 of record CAMZMU010000045.1, on the reverse strand, counting down.
AGTTGTAAGGAAAAATTATTTCCTTTTTGGTACTTTGTCGCTTAAAAAACGTTAGCAAAACGTCCCCTGTGTCCTCGAGATGGTCAGCTATGGTCCGGACATGAACTTTATCCGGGTCAATGAACCCAATGTCCCAGATTCCTCCCATTCTGCATTCACGAATCTTCATTCTGCATAATATAGCGTACAAAAGAATGTTGTGAGGATAATTACAAGCAATGAACGAGAGCTTTAACTATAAATAATTAAATTACACGAATAAATTACTTACAGGCAATAGCAGCTGATGATAGATTTGTCGAGAACACGTTGATTGTACATCTGAAAAAGTTCGGTGAACTCAACCTGCACAACATATTGTCGGAAGTAGTGTTGTTCCTTAACCGCCGCCATGAGATAGAATCTCCCTTCTTTTGCGGCGGTCATGTACCAGGTATGCAATTTATATAACTGTGTTGTTAGAGCACTCGGATTTTCGACCAATGGCAGCCCGAGTTCAAAATCATATCGTGGGGTAACCTCCATCATGGGGTAACCTGTGTCGCCAATGACAACTTCTCCATGCTCGATTTCCCGAGGTTCAGAAGGCACAATGAGCGGGGCGATCGATTGTGCTTCTTGTTCTCCGAGCTGGGTGATGCGTGTAAACCACACGTTCGTCGGGAGACCCCAAGAGTAAGGTTTGATGAGTGTAGCGGCAAGTCTTCCCTCAGTAAGAAACCGAGGTTATCGAACCAGTAGGAGATGAAGACACTTCTGAAGGTGTCAACGGTGTCAGAAAACTTGGCGTCTTGGGGAGTGCAAGAAGTCCTGACGGTTGACTTGGAACCTGCACACAAGACAATCAAACTACTTTGCCCCAACGAAACGGTGAGGGTGTCAATCCACCGGCTTGCTGAAAACAAAGGATTAGACGTATAGTGTGGAAAATGATGTTTAATTGCAGAGAATGAAAAAGAACAATGATTGCAGTAGGTTGTATTTCAGATGTAAAAGAATGGACCGGGGTCCACAGTTCACTAGTGGTGTCTCTCCATAATAAATAACTAACATGCTGGGTAAACAAATTACAGCTGGGCAATTGACAATATTGATAAGTGCATAACATGCATGTGCAAGTTGTGGTGTCTACTATGAGATTCATTTGGGCATTACGACAAAGTACACAGACCGCTATCCAGCATGCATCTGTGCCTAAATAGTCCACCTTCAGGTTAGCGTCCGCACCCTTTCGGTATTAAGTTGCAAGCAACAGACAATTGCATTAAGTAAAGTGCATAATGTAAACAACACATTCATCCTTAGACAAAGCATCATTAGGTTACCCCTAGTAGCAACAGCACATCCACAACCTTAGGGGTTGCTGTCACTCCCCCAGATTAAATGGAGACTGAACCCACTATCTAGCATAAATACTCCCTCTTGGAGTCACAAGCATCACTTGGCCAGAGTATCAACAAGTAACGGAGAGCATGCAAGATCATAAAAGACATAGACATAATATTCAGTATTCAACTTGACATAGTATCAATATTCATCGGATCCCAGCAAACACAACATGTAGCATTACAATAAGATGATCTTGATCATGATAGGCAGCTCACAAGATCTAAACATGATGGCACAAGAGGAGAAGACAACCATCTAGCTACTGCTATGGACCCATAGTCCAAAGATGAACTACTCACACATCACTCCGGAGGCAGGCATGGCGATGTAGAGCCCTCCGGTGATGATTCCCCTCTCCGGCAGGGTGCCGGGAAGAGCTTCAGAACCCTCCCGAGTTAGGGTTGACGGCGGCGGCGGCTCTGGAACTTTTCGTGGAATATGACTCGGGTTTTAGGGTTTTCCCGAATAGATGAATATATAGGCGAAGGGGCGGCGTCGGTGGAGGCCGTGGCGTCCTCACCACGTGGCGGCCGCAGAGGGTGGGACGCCCACCACATGGTGAGGGCGGCCCACGGCCCCCCTTCGTCTCTCCTTCGGACTCGTGTACGTGTCAGAAAAATAGGGACTTTGGCTTTTGTTTCGTCCAATTCCGAGAATATTTCCAGAACAACTTTTCTGAAACCAAAAACAGCAGAAAACAGGAACTGGCACTGTGGCATCTTGTTAATAGGTTAGTCCCAGAAAATGCATAAAAATGATATAAAGTGTATATAAAACATGTAGCAATTGGCATAATATAAGCATGGAACATCAGAAATTATAGATACGTTGGAGACGTATCAAGCATCCCCAAGCTTAGTTCTACTCGTCCTCGAGTAGGTAAAACGATAACAACAAAATAATTTCTGAGGAGACATGCTTCACACAATCTTGATCAAATAATATTGCAAGGCTCATGTCATGAATGAAGTGACTCAAGCAATGGTCTATAGTTTGCTAACAAATAGATAAAGAGTAAACAACTGAATCATATAAGCAAAAACTTTTCATGAATAGTACTTTCAAGACAAGCATCAAAAAGCTTTGCATAAGAGTTAACTCATAAAGCAATAGATTCTAAATAAAGGCATTGAAGCAACACATAGGAAGATTTAAGTTTCAGCAATTGCTTTCAACTTTCAACATGTATATCTCATGGATATTGTCAACACAAAGTAATATAACAAGTGCAATAAGTAAGCATATAAGAATTATGCACACAAAGTTGACACAAGTGTTTGCTTCTGAGATAGAAAGAGTAGGTAAACTGACTCAACATAAAGTAAAAGAAAGGCCCTTCGCAGAGGGAAGCAGGGATTAAATCATGTGCTAGAGCTTTTTAGGTTTTTGAAATCATATAGAGAGCATAAAGTAAGTTTTTGAGAGGTGTTTGTTGTTGTCAACGAATGGCAGTGGGCACTCTATCCCCTTATCACCCAGACTTTCAAGAGCGGCTCCCATGAAGGACGTTATTTCTACCCAAGGGTAGATCATCCCTCTTCTCTTTTGTTTACACATGCATATTTATAAATTGGTATGACACTCCTCCCAACCTTTGCTTACACAAGCCATGGCTAACCGAATCCTCGGGTGCCTTCCAACAATCACATACCATGGAGGAGTGCCTATTTGATAAAGTTTAACATTTTGGAAATTTGCTTTTGATAAATCATTGGCAAACATGTGAAGAGAATCAAGTGGTTAAAGTTAATTAATTGGGACTGGGCACCCCATTTGCCAGCTCTTTTTGCAAATTATTGGATAAGCGGATGTATATGCCACTAGTCCATTGGTGAAAGTCTGTCATGAGTAAATGACAAGGTGATAGAGTAAACGCCACATACTTCCTCATGAGCTATAAAACATTGACACAAATAAGGAGTAATAAAGTTTTGAATAGTTTAAAGGTAGCACATGAAGTATTTACTTGGAATGGCAGGAAATACCACATAATAGGTAGTTATGGTGGACACAAATGGCATGGGTTTTGGCTCAAGGTTTGGATGCACGAGAAGCATTCCCTCTCAGTACAGAGTTTAGGCTAGCAAGGTTGTTTGAAGCAAACACAGGATATCAACCGGTACAGCAAGACTTACATAAAAACATATTGCAAGCATTATAAGACTCTACACTGTCTCCTTGTTGTTCAAACACTTTACCAGAAAATATCTAGACCTTAGAGATACAAACATGCAAACCAAGTCTCAACAAGCTCTACGGTAGTTCTCCACTAATAGGCTTTAACTACATGATGCAAGAGCTTAAACATGATCTACTTGAGAGCTCAAAACAATTGCAAAGCATCAAATTATCCAAGACAATGATCTACAAGAATGAGTATGTCTTTTCAATATACCATCTACCACATGTAGCATTTTCTGTTTCCAACCAAACACCAATCAACTTATTTCAACACAAAACTCTCCAAATACTCACAATGAAACAAGAGAGTACTTCTCTACAAGAACTAACAGCTCTGAACAAGAGATGCATGAAAAACAGGAGCTAAAAGCATTGCAGTAGCTAGTTAAGAATACTCAACAAATATAAGTGAAGAAATGAGTATTCACATGAAAAAGCGGAGCGTGTCTCTCTCCCACACAAGAATGCTAGGATCCAATTATTCAGAAAACAAAGCAAAAATAAAAGCACACAGACGCTCCAAGTAAAGCACATAAGATGTGAAAGAATTAAAATATAGTTTCACTAGAGATGACCTGATAAGTTGTTGATGAAGAAGGGGATGCCTTGGGCATCCCCAAGCTTAGACGCTTGAGTCTTCTTGAAATATGCTTGGATGCACCACGGGGGCATCCCCAAGCTTAGGCTTTTCACTCTTCTTGATCATATCATATCATCCTCCTCTCTTGATCCTTGAAAACTTCCTTCACACCAAACTTGAGTAATTCTCATTAGAGGGTTAGTGCATAATCAAAAATTCATATGTTCTGTGATGACACAATCATCTCCAACACTTCTGGACATTAGCTACAGCCACTGATATTTTGTGGAGCAAAGAAATCCACTCAAACACAGTAAAAGAGAGAATGCAAATCAAAAGGCAGAATCTGTCAAAAACAGAACAGTCTGGAAAGACGAATTTTTTCGAGGCACTTAAGTTGCTCAGATGCGAAAAGTCAAACTAATGAAAGTTGCGTACATATATGAGGATCACGCCTGAATTTTTTCAGAATTTTTGGATTTTTCTGGAGTGCGTACAGCTCAAAACGGTGGACAGCAAAAATCTGTCTCTGCGCAGAAATCCAAATCTAGCATCAACTTTCTATTAGAGGCTTTACTTGGCACAACAATGCAATAAAATAAAGATACAAAGGAGTTGTTACAGAAGTAAGCAAGCTCCAAGACTAAAACTGAAAACAAAAGATAATGGGTTGCCTCCCAAAAGCGCTTTCTTTAATGCCTTTAGCTAGGCTAGAAGATTTTAATGATGCTCTCATAAAAATAAGAGTTGAAAACAAGAGAGCATCAAGAGCAAATATCAAACACATTTAAGTCTAACCCACTTCCTATGAAAAGGAATCTTGTAAGAAACAAATTATTGAAGCATGAAGCTACTAGTGTATGAAGACAAAACAAGTGCAACTTCAAAACTTTCAACATAAAGAGAGGTATTTTAGTGACTTGAAAACTTTTACCACCATATTTTCCTCTCTCATAATAACTTTCAGTAGCATCATGAACAAACTCAACAATATAACTATCACATAAAGCATGCTTTTCATGATCTATAAACACATAATTTTTGTTAAGCTCTAAAAACGTGGGGTTATTAAACCCACTTTTACAATAGTAGTAAAATTAATATCATCAGACAAAATAGGACCATCATCAAGAGAATTATCATATATAACATTAGGGAGCCATTGTTTTATTTTGTAATTTCCTCTTCTATTTGAGTCAAGGAGCTTGCTATTTCAAATTTATCAAAAGTAGATATTTCAATAGAATCATGACATTCAACAATATAGCACTCTTCCTCCTTAGGCAGGCATGGAGGGCAATCAAATAATGTAAGAGTTAAAGAGTTACTATCATTAGAAGGTAGATCCTCCTTTTGTTCTTCACTCTCCTCCTCTTTTTCATCAAATGAATCACAGTTTCAGCAATTTCTTCTTCCATAGGTTCCTGAAAGGAAGCAAGTTGTTCTTGAGAATAAGTTTTCTCAGATATTCAGTAATATAAGGATTATCATTGTAATATTCAAGGCAATAACAAGTATAGCATAATTCTCAGTTCTACAAGGAGCATCATCATTTTGAATATAACCAGCAATTTCATATGCACCCTTAAAAACAACAAATTCTTCAATTTGTTCAAGATTACCAAAGTCATAGTTTTCCTTTAGCATAAGCACCAAGGTTTCATTATCATTATAATCACATTGGAAAGGGAGGTGTTTATGCCTTCTACAACAAAAAGATTCATTAAAGCAGTAGGATTCATCATATGTAGAACACAAGTTCTTACAAAATAATTCAATCTACTTATTTGTTCCCATAGATGTTTCCCTTTTTGAGACAAGCGGTATTCCTCATAATAATTTTGTTGTCCTTCGTGAACCCACCGTGCCAATAAGATTTTGTATCAAAAAGAGAAGCCATTATAGCAAGTAAACAACTAGACATAATAACAAACCGAAATAAACTAGATCCAAGTAACTAATTTTTTTGTATTTTTGATAAAGAGAGCAAACAAGACAAAATAAAAATAAACTAAGCAAGACAATAACAAAGTAAAGAGATTGGAAGTGAGAGACTCCCCTAACAGAAGGCTTGACCTCCCCGGCAACGGCGCCAGAAAACTTGCTTGATGCGTGTAAACCACACGTTCGTTGGGAGACCCCAAGAGTAAGGTTTGATGAGTGTAGCGGCAAGTCTTCCCTCAGTAAGAAACCGAGGTTATCGAACCAGTAGGAGATGAAGACACTTCTGAAGGTGTCAACGGTGTCAGAAAACTTGGCGTCTTGGGGAGTGCAAGAAGTCCTGACGGTTGACTTGGAACCTGCACACAAGACAATCAAACTACTTTGCCCCAACGAAACGTGAGGGTGTCAATCCACCGGCTTGCTGAAAACAAAGGATTAGACGTATAGTGTGGAAAATGATGTTTAATTGCAGAGAATGAAAAAGAACAATGATTGCAGTAGGTTGTATTTCAGATGTAAAAGAATGGACTGGGGTCCACAGTTCACTAGTGGTGTCTCTCCATAATAAATAACTAACATGCTGGGTAAACAAATTACAGCTGGGAATTGACAATATTGATAAGTGCATAACATGCATGTGCAAGTTGTGGTGTCTACTATGAGATTCATTTGGTCATTACGACAAAGTACACAGACCGCTATCCAGCATGCATCTGTGCCTAAATAGTCCACCTTCAGGTTAGCGTCCGCACCCCTTCCGGTATTAAGTAAAGTGCATAATGTAAACAACACATTCATCCTTAGACAAAGCATCATTAGGTTACCCCTAGTAGCAACAGCACATCCACAACCTTAGCGGTTGCTGTCACTCCCCCAGATAAAATGGAGACTGAACCCACTATCTCGCATAAATACTCTCTCTTGAAGTCACAAGCATCTACTTGGCCAGAGTATCAACAAGTAACGGAGAGCATGCAAGATCATAAAAGACATAGACATAATATTCAGTATTCAACTTGACATAGTATCAATATTCATCGGATCCCAGCAAACACAACATGTAGCATTACAATAAGATGATCTTGATCATGATAGGCAGCTCACAAGATCTAAGCATGATGGCACAAGAGGAGAAGACAACCATCTAGCTACTGCTATGGACCCATAGTCCAAAGATGAACTACTCACACATCACTCCGGAGGCAGGCATGGCGATGTAGAGCCCTCCGGTGATGATTCCCCTCTCCGGCAAGGTGTCGGAAGAGCTTCAGAACCCTCCCGAGTTAGGGTTGACAGCGGCGGCGCCTCTGGAACTTTTCGTGGAATATGACTCCGGTCTTTAGGGTTTTCCCGAATAGATGAATATATAGGCGAAGGGGCGGCGTCGGTGGAGGTCTGTGGCGTCCTCACCACGTGGCGGCGCGGCAGAGGGTGGGACCGCGCCACCACATGGTGAGGGCGGTCCACGCCCCCCTTCGTCTCTCCTTCGGACTTCGTGAACGTGTCAGAAAAATAGGGACTTTGGCTTTTGTTTCGTCCAATTCCGAGAATATTTCCAGAACAACTTTTCTGAAACCAAAAACAGCAGAAAACAGGAACTGGCACTGTGGCATCTTGTTAATAGGTTAGTCCCAGAAAATGCATAAAATGATATAAAGTGTATATAAAACATGTAGAAATTGGCATAATATAAGCATGGAATATCAGAAATTATAGATACGTTGGAGACGTATCACTGGGCAACTCTTTTCCCGCACACTTTATCTTGGTCCATCTGCGAGGAAAGTACCTTGTCAATACCTCGCTCATAGTCTGAAATGGGTGGCGGTGGAGGGTCATATAGGTTGTCAACAGTGCGATCTTTTACCTCATTTGGTACAGTCTTCAGAACTTCCTTTATGGGTCAAGTCTTGCCTCCAGTCTTTCCTTTTTTTCTGCTAAAAAAAGGCTCTCGACTCTTCACGTAGGCTCACATCTAATTCCTCCTGAGTCATCTCACAAGCTATCTTCTCAGGAGCCTTGACTTCCTTGGGTTTTTTTCCACGTTTCTTGACAGGGGAAGACGTGAACAGCTTCCGCTTTGTCAAGTTACTTGTGGGCGCATCAGTCGGCTGACGGGACGGCGCGGGCAATGGACTCGCGGTGGGCTCCCAATCCGTGGGGAGGCGGGTGGACTTTGATGTGGTGAATTTCTAACCGGAGGAGTCGGTGGCCTTGGCGTCGAGTCTGGAAACTTGATGTATTTCTTCTTCCATAGAACGATACCAAGCTCGACTTCTCCCAATGTCTTCTCACCTTCAGCTCCAGGAATGTCAAGATTTATTGAGTTGAATCCCGACATAACTTTCGTGACCCCGACACGAGCAAATCCAGCCGAAATCTCACCAAAATGGAAGGTTGCTCCAAGTTGATGTGGTAAAGCATAGCCAATTGCCACCCGATAACTAATGTTCTTCATTGGCGCATGTAACTCACAATTTGTCTTCTCCGTGATATTATCCACGGGGTAGTGAGCCGCCGACGGTTCATCAACTGGTTCATCAACTGCAGGATCTTGTAGCTGCGTGGAACCCACGCTGCTTTTTCCGCTGAGATGGGCAGGCATCGCCTGCAGGATCTTCTACTCGCAGTTGAGATTCCCTTTGCTGGGTAATTGAGGCCAGTTGCTCCTGCATAGCCTGCACCGTGCGTTCTAATGAAGTAACCCTCTCCGCCTCCCTCTTCTTACGTCTGCAATGTTTTCTATAAGTTGCAGCGTCCTCCAGAAACCCTTGAAGAAAACCAACCCTGCCTCCTCTGCCTCGACATCGTCCCCAGTGTTCTTTATTCCCGAGGGCGAGTGAAAGCTCGTCGTCCTCTCTATCGGGAACATATTTTCCCTCCTTGACTAGTGCTATTGCGTCTTTTAGTTTTTTGACGACTCTTGTAATTCTTTTCTTCCATTTTCCCTTTGCAACAATCAGCCTTGTGTCTGGGTCCAACACTACCCCATACGTGAACAACCAGAACTTGGACATGTCGGGCCAGTCATCTGTCTGTGGAGTGATCCCTTTTTGACGCAGGTCGTTTTCATAGGCTTCCCACTTAGGCAAGGCAGTCTTGTAGCCACCTGAGCCCAAACGATGGAAATATTGCTTCTTCTTAGCATTCAACTTATTTCGGGTCGATCGGGCCACAGCGACGTCCGATTTCTTATACGCCACAAATTCAGGCCAGTCATCTTTTAGCTTCTCTAGATGTCCAGTGAAATCTGGAGTTTTTTCCCCATATTTTCTCTACAATCCTTTCTTCCAGTTGTTGAATTGCTCGGCCATCTTGCTAAGAGTCCACTCCTTGACTTTATCCTTACTCTTCTGTGGGAGATCTGCCGGTAGGCTGAAAGAATCCAATATCGAGTCCCAAAGGGTATCTTTAATTCTTTGCTCGAGATATTTTGCGCCAATGTTGGTTTTCTTCGGCTGATTCCATTCTGCAACGGTGATCGGGACCATGTCCCTAACAAGAACTCCGCATTGAGCTACATATTTAGTGTAGATTCCATCGGTTTCTCTGGTTTGCCTTTTATGCTAACTTCGTCGATCGACAACTTTGCACCATCCGACAGCTTTAACCCTTGGTTCGGGCCTCGTTTAGGGATTGACGTAGATCCAGAGGGCTGAAAGAAAAATGTTTCGCTAATAAGTGCGCATATAAATCAATTAATGCATCTAGCTAGTGATCAACAAGACTTAATATATACCTTGCCGGAGTTTTCTACGGAGTTTTCTAACGGCACTTCTTCTTCGTCGTCGTCGTCGTCTCTGAAGTTTTGTAACTCAAGTCCCTCACCGGAGTCGTTCAAACATTTCGCGCTGAAATCTTCGCCGTCTTCTTCGTCGTAATCTTCTCCATCGGAATTGGGTCCGGCAGCCCTATTATATATAATTGCTTGCATCCGTCTTCTTCCTCCAAATCTCGGATGAAGGGGCGTTGATGATGGGGCGTCGTCCTCCATAGCTCAATGTCACTACAAATTTGTAATTCATAGCAAACAACTTTAAATTTCTTATACACTAATAAAAAACTTTGCTACTAAAATAACAATATTGCAACTAAAATGACTTAGCAAAATTTTCAAACTTAGCTAAATTTTCAAACTTTGCTACTAAAATTTTCTAACTTAGCAATATTTCAAACTTAGGAATATTTCTAACTTAGCAATATTTCAAACTTTACAATGTTATTTTTAGTAATGTTATTTTAAAACTTATATAAATGACTTAGCAATATTTATAACAAAAAAATTACACTAATAATAACCTAAACAATAATAAAAAATTTTGCTACACTAAACTTTACTAAACAATAAACTTTAATAATAATCTAAACAATAATAACCTATAAACAATAAACAAAATTGCTAAGTTTTTCAAATTTGCTACACTAAACTTTACTTTACTAAATAATAACACTAAACTTTACTAAAAATGATAATAATAACACTAATAAACAATAATAACACTAATAAAGGACTTAACAATAATAACACTAAACTTTACTAAAAATGAAAAAAAAAACCTCAAAAATGGCGGTGGCGGAGGTGGAGGCCGGCGATGGCGCGGCGGAGGTGGAGGCCGGCGCGGGGGCGACGACGCGTGGCGCCAGAGCAGGCCGGAGGGCAGAGGCGGGCCGCAGCGCAGGCCAGAGAGGAGCAGGGCGCGGTGACGGCGGCCGGCGTCGATGTCGACGACGTGCGTGGACGCGGCGATGGCGCAGAGCTTCGCGCCGGAGAGGAGCACGACGGAGGGCGCGCGGCGGAGGACGCGGCGATGGGCGGCCGGAGCGTGGCTTCGCCGGGGAGAGCAGGCCGGAGAGGAGCGCGGCGGGGACTTGGCGAATTTCGGGATCGAATCGTCGATCCCCTCACTTAACCACATTCAAAACCCCTTTAGTACCGTTGTTCTCTGCAACCGGTACTAAAGAGTACCGGTTGCAGAGAACAACCGGTACTAAAGGTCTGTTTTGGGCCGCGGCGAAATTTCGCGCGCGAAGCCCACCCCTTTAGTACCGGTTGTAGTTTACAACCGGTACTAATGGGCTTTTGATTTTTTTTCTCTTGTTTCTTTTTTCTTTCTTATGTTTTCTGTTTTTTTATATCTATTTGGTTTCTATTTTGTTTTTTTCTCTAGTTTCTTTTTCTTTAATATATATTTAATTTAATTGTCTACAAATTTGTAATAATTATCTATCTATTTGTTTTCTATTTTTATATCTATTGTCTATTTGTCAACGACGTCAATACGTAGGGGGGACACGTGTCCTCCCCAGCGCTGGGGTAGGACACGTGTCTGACACGAGTCGTGACCGCGAAGCCCGCCTTTAGTCCTGGTTGGTAACACCAACCGGAAGTAAAGAAGCACACGGATTGTGTGTTTTTTCAAGCGCTTGTGAGCCGTTGGATCAGGGTGTGTTTCTTTGAAGAACTTGTGAGCCGTTGGATCAGGGGGTGTGTTTCTTTTGAGGGCAAAACCAGTGTTGGATCAGCCACATGACCCTATATAAACCCCCCTCTCGAGCATGTTCGACACTCATTTGATATACAAAGCATTCGGATTCCCTGCATACGTCCAACAGTGCATTTGATATGCGGGCACTCACGAGCCACTGTTGGCTGTATGCAGGGGAAACTGTGTGTTTTGTTCTATCTACAAAATAATCCAGTTCATCGACCGAATACAAATCATTCGGATTCTCGTCATACAGCCCAACGGTGCATTTGATATGCGGGCACTCACGAGCCACCGTTGGGCTGTATGACGGGGAAGCCGTGTGTTTTGATCCAACTTTTTCGAGCGCTTGTAAGCCGTTGGAGTTTTTAGAACCAAAAATTAGTGTTTAGATCTCTCTTCTGAGTTTTCAGAACATAGTTACATAAAAGGTTTAATACATTATTACACATCAGCAACAACATCAATATCTAGTGTTCACTTTTTCTTCGTGTGTGTCCCTTTCTTCTGATTGCGCCGTAGCCATGGACATTCTACATCATTTAACACGGTGCTTGGGTCAGTTTTCACTTTGAAGGGCGGAATTTCATGAAACTTATTGTAATCTTCTGACATGTCTGTCTTGTCCTCCACTCCCACGATGTTTCTTTTTCCTGAAAGAACTATGTGGCGCTTTGGCTCATCGTATGATGTACCGGCTTGCTTATCTTTTCTTTTTTTGTTCGGTCTGGAAGACATGTCCTTCACATAGAAAACCTGAGCCACATCATTGGCTAGGACGAATGGCTCGGTGCGGTACCCAAGATTCTTGAGATCCACTGTAGTCACTCCGTACCGCCGGTCTATCTCTACCCCGCTTGACAGGTTGACCCATTTGCACTGAAACAAAGAGATCTTAAAAGAAGGTCCATAGTCAAGTTCCCATATCTGCTGTATGCAACCATAATATGTGTCCTTTGTCCCATCGTCGTTTGTTGCATCAAAGCGGACACCACTGTTTTGGTTAGTGCTCCTTTTGTCTTGGGTTTCCGTGTAAAATGTATTCTCATTTATCTCGTACCCTTGGAAAGTCAATATAGTCGAAGATGGTGACTTGGCCAACAAGTATAGCTCTTGTCCAACAGTGCTGTTATTAATGAGATGTGTACGCAACCAACTGCTGAAAGTATCCACGTGTTTTCCTTTAATCCAGAAGTTAGTCTTCTCCGGGTATTGGGAGCTTAAAATATCCATGTGTTTCACGATATACGGAGCCACCAATCTGGAATTTTGTAGAACTGTGTAGTGTGCTTGAGTGAAAGAATGCCCGTCCATACTTCTTGTTGCTTTCTTTCCTAGCATGCCTTTTCCACGCAGTCTTCCCTCATCGCGCGATTGAGGAACACCGATCGGCTTAAGATCAGGAATAAAGTCAACACAAAACTTAATGACCTCCCCTGTTCCATAGCCCTTGCACATGCTTCCTTCTGGCCTAGCACGGTTATGAACGTATTTCTTTAAGACTCCCATGAATCTCTCAAAGGGGAACATGTTGTGTAGAAATATAGGACCGAGAATGGAAATCTCTTCGACTAGGTGAACTATGAGGTGCGTCATAATATTGAATAAGGATGGTGGAAACACCAACTCGAAGCTAACAAGACATTGGACCACACCCGTCTGTAAACATGGTAGAGTTGCTGGATCGATTACCTTGCAATGCAACCGGAAGTAATTATGTCATAATCTCGTAGCAGTCATGAGACTTCAGGTTTTGGAACTTTTTCTCTGCCATGTTTATTATTCCCTTTATATTCGACGAGTAGCCAGACGGGACCTTGATACTGCTCAGGACTTGAAAAAAGATCTCCTTCTCTTCTTTGGTAAGAGCGTAGCTGGCAGTACCTTGGTACTTCTCTGGATTCAGGTTGTCTCGTTCGTGCGTACTTTGCTGGTCCTGCCGTGCATCCGATGTATCTTTCGTCTTCCCATACACGCCTAAGAAGTTTAGCAGGTTCACGCAAAGATTTTTCGTCACGTGCATCACGTCGATTGCAGAGCGAACCTCTAGGATTTTCCAATAGGGTAAATCCCAAAATATAGATTTCTTTTTCCACAAGGGTACGCGCTTGTTAGCGTCTTTCGGAACATTTAGACTGCCAGGACCCTTTCCAAATATTACTTCCAAATCCTTGACCATGCCATATATAACATCACCATCAGGGCGTGTAGGCTTCGTTCGGTTATCTGCCTCACCTTTGAAATGCTTGCCTGGCTTTCTTACGGGATGCCTGTTTGGAAGAAATCGACGATGACCAAGGTACACATTCTTGTTACCTAAATATATACTGTCAGTCTTATCTAAACAGTGCGTGCATGCATTGTATCCCTTGTTTGACTGTCCTGAAATGTTACTAAGAGCAGGCCAATCATTGATGGTTACAAACAGCAACGCTCGTAGGCCAAATTCCTCCTGTTTGTACTCATCCCACACACGTACGCCTTCGTCAGACCACAACTGTAAAAGTTCGTCAACTAATGGCCTCAGATACACATCAATGTCGTTGCCGGGTTGTTTCGGGCCTTGGATAAGCACTGGCATCATAATATACTTTTGCTTCATGCACAACCAAGGAGGAAGGTTATAGATACATAGAGTCACGGGCCAGGTGCTATGACTGCTGCTCTGCTCCCCAAACGGATTCAAGCCATCTGTACTTAGACCAAACCTTAAGTTCCTTGCGTCAGCTGCAAATTCCCCAAACGCACTGTCGATGTTTCTCCACTGAGACCCATCAGCGGGGTGTCTCAGCATCTCGTCTTCCTTACGGTCTTCTTTGTGCCATCGCAACAACTTGGCATGCTCTTTGTTTCGGAACAAACGTTTCAACCGTGGTATTATAGGAGCATACCACATCACCTTCGCGGGAACCCTCTTCCTGGGGCTCGGCTCGCCCTCAACATCACCTGGGTCATCTCGCCCGATCTTATACCGCAATGCACCGCATATCGGGCATGCATTCAAATTCTCGTACTTCTCACCGCGGTAGAGGATGCAGTCATTGATGCATGCATGTATCTTCTCCACCTCTAATCCTAGAGGGCAGACAATCTTCTTTGCTTCGTATGTATTGTGCGGCAATTCATTATTCCTTGGAAGACTCTTCTTAAATATTTGTAGCAACTCCTGAAATGCCTTGTCAGATATTCCATTCTTTGCCTTCCACTGCAGCAATTCCAGGGTGGTACCCAGCTTTTTCTGGCCATCTTCACAATTTGGGTACAACAATTTTTTGTGATCCTCTAACATGCGCTCCAACTTCGACCACTCGTTTTCACTTCCGCACTTCATCTGTTCATCAAGAATGACCCGACGAAGATCATCATCATCGGACTGATCAACAATGACCTCGAGCTCAACTTCGTCTTCCCCCATTGTAGTATCACCGTGTTCAGAGAACACAGGATAGTTGTCATCATCCTCTTCTTCAGGGTCTTCCATTATAACCCCTCTTTCTCCATGCTTGGTCCAACAAAAATAATTGGGCATGAAGCCTTGTCGCAACAAGTGGGAGTGTATGGTTCTTACGCTCGGGTAATTCCTCGTATTCCGACATTCATCACATGGACAAATCATAAAACCATTCTTCAGCTTGTTTAACTTAACCACATCGAGAAAACGATGCATGCCATCAATGAACTCGGGACAGCGTCGATCACCGTACATCCATTCTCGGCTCATCTGCATTACATAAATACATCAAAAACCATTACACCAGCTAAATAATGAATAGAGATACGTGACCAAATTAATTAATACAAGTTCATCACATTAAAACCAAAGTAGAGTAGTGCCCAAATGTAATACATAGTTCTCACGAAACATACATCAATCGAAACTAACATACAACTATCTAAAGAATTTAAATCCAACAACAAATGCGATCAGAATCGCAACCAAGGTAACTATTGAACCAACAGCATAATGATACCAAGCCTCTTGACTAATGACATATTTTCTAATCTTTTTAAGCTTGGCGCATTGCATCCATCTTCATCTCGTGAGCAGCGACGACGTCGGCAAGCTCGACCCCGTGAGCATCAACGATGTCGGCAATCTTCAAGTCCAATTCCATCTTCTCTTCCAGGCATTGGAGACGAAGATCTTCACTTATCTTCAATTTTGCTTTCAAATCGTTGTTTTCTTTTTTAAAAACTCGACAATAGGGTCGGCTGGAATTTCCGGTTCAACTACCTCCTAAATAAAAATATATCTATGTCAAGTTGGTCGGCATGATTGTTATAAACACGAAACAAAATAAATAGTTATAAAATATACCACATCCGAATCATAGACCGGACGAGGGCCGACGGGGACGGATATCAAAACCATGACACTATACATATAAAAAAACATAAGAAAATTATACAAGAAATAATTATGCATTTAAATCATATAACTAACATTTTTTAAAATAAAAGATAAAAAAGAGGCTCACCGAGGTGGTGTCGGTGACGGAGCGGCGCGGGCGATCGACGGCGGTGAGGAAGGGGACGGGAGACACTATATAAAACCACAAATTATACTTTAATTTGAGCTCAAAATGCATATAAAACAAATGAAATCCCTAACTTAGGCATTTCATCAAACACCTTGCAAGCACCACCAAAATCAAACTTGCACGAAAATGAGCTAAACTTGAAATGCCGGAAGAGAAGATGAAGAAGTTGCTAACCCTTGTATAGGGTGCCACCAATCTTGACAAATGTTGGAGAAAAATGGGTGAACTAGATCTTGGGAGAGCTTGGGAGAGAGGAAAAATGGAGTTGGGTCGAGTTGCTTCAAATGGAGCTGGCTCGGGGTGGAAGAAGCAAATATAGGCAGGACCTTTAGTACCGGTTGGTAATAACAACCGGTACTAAAGGTCTCGTCGTGGGGCCACCAACCGCGGCCGCATGTGCCGCGGGGCCTCCAACCCTTTAGTACCGGTTGGTGTAAGCAACCGGTACTAAAGGGTAGCCTTTAGTACCGGTTGCTTACACCAACCGGCACTAAAGGTCCTCGCCGCGGGGCCCCGGCTGGCACACAAACCCAGCCGGTGCTAATGCCCCCTTTAGTACCGGTTTTTGTGCAACCGGTACTAAAGGGGGCGCACCGTTGCCCCCTTTTCCACTAGTGTGTACGACAGAACAGACGGACCCTTCGATGGATCGTATAGGCAAGCTGTAGACCATAGAAGCAAACTGTGGACCGATGGATGGAGTGTCGGACGAAAATCGTACACCAAGCGTCGTACGCAAAGTAGATTCGTTGATACATAGTATGACGCAGGGAATTGATATGACCTCTCTGTCCACTGTGAACTCTCGATGTCTAACTCTAGCATTTTCTAAGAGGTGATTGTACACAGCGAAATCTGCTTACTTAGCATTTTTCAGAGGAGGAATCACAGCGGATTATGCTGACAATCTGTGGGGAAGTTGGGCACCGTTGCGTGAAAAGATTTTCATGTGGTTAGCCCTTCAAAATAGGTGCTGGACTGGTGATAGATTGCGACGGAAAAATCTGCAGGGACCTGCAGTCTGTTCTCTTTGCAATCAGCTGCCCGAGACGATGGACCACTTGTTAGTGCAATGCCCTACATCTCGATCGATTTGGTTTCAAATCCTCTCTGACGAAGGCCTTGCCGCTTTCACTCCAACATCGGCAACGACACTTAGGTCCTAGTGGTGTTTGTTACAGAACTGTCGGCCGAGGAAAAGAAAGAGAGATCTGACCACTCTGGCCATTGCGGTGTGTAGGAGACTTTGGCTAGAAAGAAATGACAGGTGCTTCGAGAGGAAGAAAACCTCTGAGGAGGTGACCATCCGGCGGATTAGAGAGGAGTTTGCTACTTGGAAGAAGGCTAGAGCTGGGCGGGCCAAGGCGAGGAGTAGTTGTTAGTAGGCTGGCCGTAGGGTTTTGTATTACGGCAATTAGATGTTACAGTGTGGTGTTGCGTTGTAACAAAACTCTGTAACATTGTCCCCCCCCCCCCCCCCCCCCCCTAATGTCATGACATGCAAACTCTGCATGTTCTTGAAAAAAATAGGTGATTTTTCTTATGTCAATAGGACTTTAGAATTCGTGCCCCACTCTCTAGCTTGTATGCCCGATTGATTGTAATCCCCTGCTCCCGTTGTACGTGGTAGAGTGGTGTTTCTGCTACTCCCTTCGTCCTGGTATCCACGGCACAATCCCAAATCTGATTAGTCCCGTAACCCATCCACTCCTAGGCACAATTTTCATTAAATGCATGTTAATAAGGTCATGTTTTCTCCCACCCTAGACAATCACGTGTAATTCTGCATGCACGATGAACACCCACCCATTGGATTAACTCTGCATGCATTGTGAGAGGGAGAGAGAAATCAACACCAATCACATTTTGCATTGGGCCAAGATATTCAAAATTTATGCCTTGGATACTAGGACGGAGGGAGTATGTACTTGTTTCTATTAATGCGTGCAAGGGAGCTAGCAGCAGTTCATTTCATGAATTTGTTGGATATGATATATGATGCATTCCCTAGAAATCTAGAGCTCTGTTTATAATGTTTGTTAGTTCATGCCTGCTGCTATTGCATATGTTCATGCAGCTTCAACTGCAACTGTCATATATATTAAGCTTTGTGTCTCTGCCCAATACCAATTATCGAAATCTATCTTCCTCCTGGAGCTGCACACCATGTGTTTGAGGTAATGTGTGCAGAAATTTGGCTAGGTGTCAAAGTTCCACGTTTTTTTCAAATGTTGTGGTTTGAAAAAATGTACTTACTGTAGAGTAAGACAATTGTGTTATTTCTTAGAATAGCATAGCAAACGGTGGTCGGCGGCAGCCCGCCAGTGTAAGCCGTGAATAACAACATTATAGCAGGAAGAGGATGATGCGCGTGTTAGCGGCAGCAATAGCAACAGATGGCGAATGGTGCACCATTAGCAACAGACGGCGAATGGTGCACCATCAGACGTGTACAATGTGTGTGTAGTGTGCAATCGCGTACACCAGTAGGTGAAAAGTTTGTACGACCATACCATTAAGGTCGTTCAGAAGGCGTATTCTCAAGGGACCCATATCTACTGCTGTGTTAATGGGATATATATGTCTCCATCAAAACTGGAATATAAGAGCACTATCTTCAACCATGAACTTATATTAGTTTTGATGTAGATTTGGCACCAACACGTCCAGTAGAGTAACAATGTCAACAACAACCCTTGAAATCTAGAGGAACATACATGATCCTTCATAAGTCTCGTTTTTTATCAAATAAAAAAAATCTAAAGCTGAATCTCTGCTTAATCTTTCGCCGCCCGTTGCAACGCACGGACATTTTGCTATAATAATAAGAATAATAAGTTCCATATTTGGTCCCAATCTGCATACTTTATATAAGAATATAACAGCATATATAAATAGACTAGCAATTAAAGATATTCAGTTGATTTCAAAAAAAAAAAAAAGATATTCAGTTACATGTGGCAGCACACAGTAGCAAAAGGCCAAGGGATAACCGATTTGATAATCAGATGAACGAGAGCTTATTTGACGATTATCTCATTCTTCAGAATCAAAGGATTCCAATGATTTGGGCGATGTGTATCTTCTTTCTGATATACTGCTCATACGACTTGGGCTTTTGAACCTAAAAAAAGGAAATAAATTTCACTAGGTAAATTTTCCTTTTCGAAAGCACGCATAAAGCAGACTCATAAAATTCATGCAGTACCCGATTATTAACTGCCTCTTTAATCAACTCCTTAGCTTTATCCTCTTGAACCTGAAGGTAAAGCAGACAAGATAACGACCACATATAAGAACATTTTCAAATGGATTCCACTTGTATGTAACATACAGAAGACAGTACTTACATCCGGGGTAATGTCTTCCGTGCATGTAAGGAACTGAAGGGAGATGAAATTACAGATATAAGCAAACATCCATGCAAAAAGGAGTATATTAAGACACAACTGCAAACTTAATTTCTGTAAAGCAAAACAGCCAATCTCCTCTTTCAGCATCACCATGGTTTCGACGTAGTCCAGTGCAGCTTTCATTATAGGTTGACGTATCGGAAACAAGTTGAGATTATAAACCTCCTCCAGAGCCTTTTCGAAACTCTGAAAATTGTTCAAGGGAAAAGTCATGCATTGCTAAGCATATATAAAGTGCATGTGAAAACAAGGACCACCATCAAGAAGTTGTTTGTGCAGAAGACTGCTGTATATTGCAGAGTACTAACCGTTCCCTGATTAACTCGCCGCCAAATCTCAAAATAGACACCATCATACTCCTTAAACCAAGTAAAATCATAACCCATGCTCTCTTTACACTCCTGAATCAAGAGAATGCAGCTGTTAGAACACTATATAGTAACCATTGTAAGCTACATTAAATTAATGTATGCGAGGGATCCTACAAAGTAGGCATTGAAAGCTAAACACGCAGTGATCTTGTGAAAGCTAGTAGCAGCAATCTTAATAGCTTGTAAACCTGCCCGGGAAGATATTTCACCCCACTGAACAAAAACAAAGTGATGAGCATAATACAAGATATATCGATAACAATGTCATTCAAAGATTTTCATATGGCCTATACTTACCTTGAAAGATGACCGGCGAGTATCTATATAAGGTTCCATCCACTGTCGCCACAGATGAAGTTGTTAGTCTACAATAGTTTTGATGCATTGTACAAAATAAAATGATTTCCACAAAACGATCTGTGGTGCATACCTTGAGTTGCTTGGATAATTCCTCACAGTAATTGACATACTCTTGTTCAATCTCATAGCTATTAAGGTATTTGTGGTACTCATTGTACCTGCTGTATCCCTATATTGAGAAGGGTGGAGAGAGAAAACTCATTGCTCAGATTTTTTTTAGAACAGACAGTAAATATCAATTACTTCCTCTGTTCCAAAATATAAGATGTTTTGGTAGGCTAAAACAGCCTACTAAAACGTTTTGTATATTTTGGGAAGGAGGTAGTACATTTTAACTGAAGACATGAAGCTGCAAAAAATAATTTTAAAACCAAAGATGTGGCTAGTGTTTATCAGAAAAACAATTCAGTTGCTTACAACACAATCATTAGACACAGTGAAAGAGTCTACGGGCGGGACCATTTTCATACAAAAACCAAGGTAGTGAGCACTAAGCAACAAGGTGAAGAAGTGTTTTGCTGCTGGCACAGTAATTGAGTGAGAAAAGGGTTGCACTTTCTAGTATGTCCAAACATTATGAACTATGCTGTTTACTAATGCTCACTAAAAGTGCCATGAACTCATTATCGCAGTGTAATTGGTAAAAAATCTGGTCCTGATACATGTTTCTACATTTTCGAAGAAAAGGCTACCCTAATTTGGAGACTGTAATTTGACTGTAAATACAGACATTTCAGGTAATACAATTGAGAATAGACCACAATTATAAAATGAAGGACTACTCAGCCATCAGCACATAACTCACATGATTTTTAAGAACTAGCCGTTGGTAGTCACCCAGTTGAGAACAGTACACGTAAGGACGATGAAAAACCCAATCAAATGTCTCGTCTTTCTCAAAACGCCTGAAAAATCCCTCCTTCTTAAGAAACTCCGTATTACAGTCCTCCTCAGATAAAGCAAGAATCCTTTTGAATTCATCGGCACTCAGCTCTTCCTGGGATCCTTGTCGTAACTGTAGCAATGAGATGACCCATATGATCAAATATAATGCAGACTGGAGGTAAATAATACAGCACATGTATCACAGAACAAGCAGATGCTCGCAGTAGAATAATGCATGGCACACGAGGATATACAGTTACATAGATAGTATTCTGGAGTG
Source organism: Poa pratensis (assembly GCA_947311845.1). Taxonomy (NCBI): domain Eukaryota; kingdom Viridiplantae; phylum Streptophyta; class Magnoliopsida; order Poales; family Poaceae; genus Poa; species Poa pratensis. The sequence continues at coordinate 59,620,310 of CAMZMU010000045.1, read as the reverse complement.
TACCTTGTATTGGTAATATCTGAGGCGACACAGTGCATGGCGATGGTCTTGTTTACCAAGTTCATCACGACTCATCTTGACTTTAAGGTCGATCCTAGGAGGCTGACAAGCCAGATTATCAAAGTAATGAAGGGACTCCTGCTCGCTGATTGGCTCACCTATGCCCAATTCATTAAGCTCTTTGATCAAAAGCTCTGCCTCTTTTGTGTCTGCATCTTTTTCACTGACATGTACTACAATCTCTGCATGGTACTCCTGCGGCATCTCTCCAATCAGGCCGGAACCACCCTCCACCTCTGAACTCTGCTTCTGCCGCATCCCTTCGTTGAGCCGCACGTCAGCCTTGTCTTCGGTGAAGTTCTTCTGTGGTATCTCTGCACTCCGCTCCTGGATCAGAAGCTCCGCCTGTTGTACAGGTTCGTTGGAATCAGAATCTTCAGAGGCCATGGTAGCATCGGCCTCCTCCGCACGGTGCTCGTGCGGCCTCTCTCCAGTCGAGCCCGTGCGCGCCTCCCCTTTTCCAGGATGCGGCGTCGGCATCCCTCAAGAAGAAACCCTAGCCTAATCAGCCATGGCAGCAGTTGTAACACTGGCGGGGATAGTTTTCGTGGACTACGTGTACTACTCTAACTGGATCACGAGAGCATGAATTCGCGTCCGTTTAGGACGCTCTCTTTCCTTCATCCGCGATTCCTCCCGATCAGAATATCAGATCGACGGATCGTTTTTCTTTCGTGTAACTTATGGCCTTTTTTCCCGCAAACTTACTGAGCTACACGAGTTTTAGAAAGAAGAATAGAACCCTAACAAAATTTACCATTCGAGCAACTATAGAATAGCAAGAAAATCTCTGCCCATAAGAACAGCATGTTAAGTTCTCACTCCGTTTGGAAAAGGATGTCACAAAAATGAGCCCTTTTCCGAACGGAGGGAGTAGATCTTTTAGATCATATTGATCGAACGTCCGTTTCGTCCCTGACCTAGCCGCCAGGCAGTGAGCGAATTCCTCATCCTCCAATGTCCATCGGCTTGCTGCTTCGGCGACGGGAGGGAGGGGACTCCGTTTTATCTGTGTGAGTGCATCGCTAGGTAGTGGGAGCAACACCCAGGCAATAAATTTGTGTCAACTCTAATCTCACATTGTTGTCGTCCTTCATGGGAGTGTCTCAGAGTTGATAACATCATGTGCTTGCCAATCCTTTAGATCGGTGGCTTAGGGTTTATGAATAGTGTCGGTGAGGCGGCAGCCGTGATTTTATCAGATGGGTCTTTCCTCCTCACATGTCCTTGTTGTGCAGTGTTGTCTCTGACACCATGGTGGAGCATTGTCTAGGCTAGTGACAGCTGTAAGATGGTGCATCTTATGCTCGGTTCATGGTTGGAGACTGACGGTTCTGGTTTCCTAATCCGACATTGTCGTGCGGGGTCTAAGTTCTAAAATTCGATGGCGTGTTAGGGTCGTTCTGCGCGGTCTGATTCTTTCAACGGCAATGGTTTATCCTATCACAAAGTACTTTGGAGGTCTGTAAAGCTGCCGATCAGCGAGCCGCGTCAAGTTCAGGTGAAGAGGTGATTTGTCTCTCTTCTCTCTTTGGTGGCTGCTACAATGGTGCCGAAGGAGAGGAATAGACATTGCTTTATCAAATAGGTTTCTCCCGTCTTTTCAATTATGTAAGATCCATATTTATGTGCATTATAACTTGATCTATATTTATAAACGAGATACATATTACCAGAAAAAAAGTGTACCCATTTTTTTCGGCCTGCATAAATTTAAAGCAGCATATTATAGATCACTGCATTTCTGGATGGACAATCACATGTGGGCAACACAACAGCAAAATAACAGGGGATTGTCCATTTTCACAATGTGACAATAAACACCTGTTTGACGATTATCTTATTCTTAAGAATAAAATGTTTATCTCTGGTATCAACTCCTTAGCTTCATTCTTATCCTCCTGAAGCCAAGCACAGCAGACATCACATAAAACAACATGTTCCAACGGATTACGCTTGCATCTCTCATACAAAAGATGGCACTTACTTTCTAGGTAATTACTGACATGCAGGTCTGGAACCGAAGGAAGATGAAAACATGTAAGCGTATTTTTTTTCGTGTCAGTGTACATGATCTTGAGCTTCTCGGTCGGCCTTTCATCTTACGCTCGTCGGCCAGATTTGTCAAATTTGAGGTTTTGGTGGTCCGGAGGTGGCAATGTGAGAGTGGGAACAATTTTATGTTCGACCTCTGCCTAATCGTGCCTATGACATGAGAACCCCACCTTTCGGAGGCCGTGTTGGGGACTTGTTCGGCGCCCCGAGCAGACCCCGAAAGTTGGTGTCTTGTCCAGCACATCCGAACGGACCTCGAAAGTTGGGGGTAGCTTTGGCAGCCCAAACCAATGGGGTGCTGCTGTTTATTTTATCAGTTGGAGATGCAAGGGAGGATCAGAGGAGCCAGCTTGCGGTCGTATCTTCCAATTAGCGCAGCTGCGTTTTTAAGATTCTAGGTTTTTTTAATTACATATTGGTGTACCTATATTTTTCAGAGGCTGAAAGACCAGCAATGTGGTATCCGCTTTTTGGAATAGCTGGCAATGTTTCAAGTGTATTTCCAAATTATTATCCTTGATTAGGTAAAAAAAAAATAACTGCCTCGGTTATCCATGCCTGCTCTGAGGTGCCACTTCGAACTGTTAATCTTAATCCGAGTGGAGATTTATATGCTAATGTTCCATTTTTCTAAACTACGGAGTACTGCTCTAACTTGCCAGCTACCGCATACATACATTATACATACCGTCATGTCACACGCCGTCGCATCAAAAGGTTACCTCTTTCTAGGAAATAAATTAATTTGCTAGCTGAAACTGGTGAAAATATCTGCCCAAGATAACACTATATGCTAACTATAATAATACATTTCTCCCAACATTCGTACAATAACTATCACAGTATATTGTATCATAGACCACATTTCTGGACACGTGGGAAGCACGGTGCCATAAGCACGAGGATTGTCCAACTTCCGAATCAGATAAATAAAGCTTATCTTAACTCTTCAGAATCTAATATTCCAATAATGCGGGCGATGTGCATCTTTTTTCTGATATATACTGCTCATAAGACTTGGGCTCATTAACCTGAAAATGAGATTAATTAGTTCCAGAAAGTAAAGTATCTTTCAAAACGACACGTGCAGGAGTGATTTCATAAATTACAGTACCTGTCTTTTAACTGCCTCCAAAATCAACTCCTGAGCGCTATCCTCAACCTGAAGGCAAACGACCAGCCATCTTATAACTAAACATATTCCAACGGATTAACTTGCATCTCACATACACATGACGGTACTTACTTCTGGGGTTATGGCTGCCATGCAAGTACGGAACTGAAGGAATGAAGATGAAAAGGTATAAGCATATATACACAAAGGAGTATTAAGTTACACCTACAGAATATCTATTAACCACAAGAGCCCACCTCCTTTTCCAGCATCTTCATGACGTCATCGAACTCCAGTGCAGCTTTCATATAATGTTGCCGTGACAGAAACCTGTTCAGATTATAAACTTCCTCCACAGCCTCTTTGAAACTCTTCTGAATATCATTCAAGGGAAATTTCATGAATTGCTAAGCATACGGTACATTGTATGTAAATACAAGAAACCACCATCGAATAGTTGCTTAGATGTGCAGAAAACTGTTGTACAGTGTAGAAATACTAACCGTTCCATAAGTGATACGGCGCCAGATCTCAAAATAGAGACCATCTAACTCCTTAAAAAAAGTATAGTCGTAGACCATGCTCTCTTTACACTCCTGAATCGAAAGAATGCAACTGTCAGATACAACATAGTAGCCACTGTAAGCTACATCAAATTAACATGGGTGAGGGATCCTACAAAGAATGCATTGTAAGCTAAAGCTGGAGTGATCTTGTGAAAGCTAGTAGCAGCAATCTTAACTGCTTGATAAACTCCTCGGGAAGATATTACATTCCACTGAACAACAACAAAGTTATGAGAGTGCGACAAGATACATAGATAACAGTGTCATTCCAAGAAATTTGTGTGGCCATACGAAACATGGCCAGTCAGTGTCTGCATAATCTTCCATCCACTATTGCCAGAGCGGAAAAATGTTAGTCCATATAAATTTCAAAGCATAGAACAAATAAATCCTTAACATGATCCCTGATGCATACCTTCAGTTGTTTGGTTAATTCCTCACAGTACTTGACATACTCGAGTTCAGTCTCATAGCTATGAAGGTACTTATGGTACTCACTCCACCTCGTGTACTCGGTACCAGCCTACATTGAAAAATTAGAAAATGCTTATTGCTTAGAAATTTATAGAACGGCAAACAATATATAACCTAAGCACCTACTGTTTAAGTAAATATACTTGAAGCTGCAATGAATAAGTCTATATTTAAACCAGGAATGATGAAGATCCAAAGAAGTTAGTATTTATCAGAAAAGCAATTCGTTTGCTTACGGAAAAAAATCATTAGTGGCAGTCCAGGAGTCTAACTGTTTCCACAAAAAACGAAGGTCCTGGGCACTAAGCAACAAGGTGAAAGAACATATTGTCGTCTGCGACTATATTCGAGATACTATTAAGTTACACTTTTCAGTGTATCAAAACATTATGAACGCTCTTTTTAAACAAAGGTTTACTAAAGCTGACTAAACATACCATAAAGTCACATCTCAGTGTATGTGGTCTATAATCTGGTCCTATCACAGTTTCCTACTTCTTTTTCAAAACAAGACGTCAGTAGTTTTGGAGACTGTTTATGTGACTGCTAATACAATTGACTACAATTATAAATTGAAAGGACTAGTCATCCATCAGCAAATAACTCACATAATTGTTTAAAACTAGGCATTGGTAGTCATTCAGGGAAGAACAGCCTGAGTAATCAGGGTGGAAAAACCAATCAAATGTCTTGTCTTCCTCAAAGCGCCTAAAAAATCCCTCCTCCTCAAGAAAAGCATCATCACAATCCTTTTCAGATTTATGAAGAAGGCTTAGATGGTGATCCTCCTTCAGTTTATCATAATTCAGATCGTCCTCAAGGAACTGCTGAGTAAATTCATGCTCAGATTTATGAGGAAGGCTTAGATGGTCATCATCTTTCAATTTATCACCATGCAGCTCTTCCTTGGACGCTTGTTGTTCAAACTGTAGACAATGAGATGATGACCCATGAGATCAAATTACATGAGACCAGGAGGTTAAATAATCAAGCAGATGTAGCATAGAACAAGTAAATGCTAGGAAATAATGCATGGCATGTGAAGAGACCAATACTTCTATAGATAGAATTGTGGAGTGAACCTTGTATTTATAATATCTAAGGCGACACAGTGCATGGCGATTTTCTTGTTTATCGAGCTCCTCATCTTCAAGGCTGACCTCAAGATCAATCAAGCGAGGACCTGAAGACAGCTGCTCAAGGTAATCAAGGAACTCCTCGTTGCTGATATCCTCTCCCTTGCCCAAATCGTTCAGCTCTTGTACAAAAAACTCCAATTCTTGTGTAGTTTCATCCTTCATATGTACAATCTCGCTGAACTCAGATCCTTGTATGTCCTTGGCAGTATCGGCCTCCTCTACAGGGTACTCGTGCAGCATCTCTCCACTCAAACTGGTACCACGATCCACCTCTAAACTCTGATTCTGCATAGCCGCAGCCTCCTCCTCCGCAGGGTGCTCGTGCGGCATCCCTCCAGTCGAGCCCGCTTTCGGGGATGCGGCCCTCGAAACCCTAGCCTAGTTCTGAGCCCCGGGTATGTTCCTTTTTGTTAAAAAAAACGAAAGAACTTATGGCCCATGCACGCGGCCACGCCGATGATGGAACTCGAGTCTGTTTAGGACGCTCTCTTTCCTTCACCCGCCACTCGTTCTCCCGATCAGATGGACCGACCGATTTACACATTATGAGACAATAGGCCGTAACCCAGTGTTAAATTAATGACGTCAATGGCGGAAGATACATAGTGCTGAAACTAGCTTACACACACCTCCACAGTCCACACACACAAAAAAAAGATCAAGCTGCAAGCTTGTACATGAAAACTGGTGTAGGCAGAGTTACAAGCAGGCTGGGTCGATGATCGCATTCGGCAGGGGACAACCAACATTTGAAGGGCCGCAGACGCCGACGAGGTTGAACACCTTCCAATCGACAAAGGGCGCCGTCCGATCCAGTCTCTGTCGCCAAAAGGGACCCCTATCCCTGGCCGACAAGAGACACCGGCGTCGGTGGGCTAGAGCTCACCCTAGAACTCGAGCTATCACACCAACGGACGCTGAAGCCCGTCGAGAAGGGAAGAACCACAAAGAGACGCTCCGCCTTTTCCAAACATCACCGTCACCGCCACCACACTACCATCGGAGTAGAGAGACCATGGACTCCAAGGCGGCGCCTTCAGGAAGGAAACGGCACCAGAGTTCCGTCGCCGCCCGATCCGGAGGGATCGGGGTTTTCACCCAGAACACCGGAGGAATTGGGGAAGGGTCGCGACGGCGCCTTCAAGAAGATAACGGCGCCCACAGGCGTCGCCGCCGCTGGCCAAGGCAATGCCCACCTCGACACAAATCCTCGCCTCCAAATCCGAGTGTGGCGGGCTGCTGAGGTAGCTACCGCACCACATCCACTGTTCGCCACTCCCCGGTCGCCACGCCGCCCTCGTGTCCATGAAACCCGGCAGCACCTGAGCCGCAACCCCCGCCTTGGCATCACGGCTCCCACCTACCAGGGCCGCCGCCCTGGCCACCACAGAGAGCCCAGCTCACCCATCGATGAAGAAGACGAGCTGCCCGCGCATGGCCGGCCACCCCAGCCACCACAGCGAGCACAACTCCGCGACCCCTGCCCACGTCAGCCACCCGTCACTCATCACCTCTCCTCCACACCGAACGCCCAAGGAAGGCCAGGAGGCAGCCCACCGGCCGGCGGGACAACCCGAACGCTGCGCGCGGGGGTCCCCTATCTAGATCCAGGCGCATGGCCTCCGATCTGGATCTGGGCACGGGGATCTGCCGGAGAGCACCAACCACCGGCCCCCAAGCCGTGTTGGAGCTCGCCCAAGGCAGGAGCACCCCGAGCTCGCCCACCGTGCCATGGCCGAGGGCCAACTCGAAAGACGGCGCCGTATAGAGGAGGAGATGCACGGCTTAAGGGGGGAGGGGGGGGGGAGAGGGGAGGACAAGGCTGGAGAAGGAGGAGGCGACGGCGAGGGAGAGGGCGGTGGAGGGAGGGGCGGCGCGCTAGGGTTTGGAGTCGCCCACAAGGAGCGACACGGGAGCCGCCCATGCACTTGCTTATTGCATCGAGCGAGTCCCTCACTCCCTCTCAATGGATTTACACATTATTAGTCTTGGTAGTGCGAGTCCATTAAAATCTCAAATAATTAAAGACGACCATGCATATACTTTATACTACATAGTTCCACATTTGAGTCACACACTCAAAGACAAGTACTTAAGTTTTACACATAAAGGACTATATGGAATATGAATACAAGTTCGAAGGATAGCACAATTTCAGAATCTGATAAACAAAGCTTGTTTGACAATTATCTTGACTCTTCAGAATCCAATATTCCAATAATGCGGGCAATATCCATCTTCTTTCTGATATACTGCTCATAGTACTTGGGCTTATTAACGTGAAAATGAGATTTATTCCCGAAAGTGAAGTATCTTCCAAAAGGACACGTGCATAGGTGATTTCATAAATTACAGTACCAGCTTTTGAACTGCCTCCAAAATCAACTCCTGCGCTCTATCCTCAACCTGAAGGCAAACGACCAGCCATCTTATAAATAAACATACTACAACGGCTTAACTTGCATCTCACTCTCACATATAGAGGACGGTACACTTACTTCTGGGGTTATGGCTGCCGTGCACGTATGGAACTGAAGGAATGAAGATGAAAAGGTATAAGCATATCTACACAAAGGAGTATTAAGTTACACCTACAGATAATCTATTAACCGCGAGTTTGGGCAACCCTATCCTCTCCCGCGACGCGACGCGCTGGCGAATCCGCCGCCGCCACCGCCCAGCCCCAGCCAGCCCCTCCTCGCGCCCAGCCATGCCCCGCCCGGCCGCCGACCGCCTTCCCTCCGCTCCTCCCCATCCACCTCCTCTCTCCCCCGTTCGTGCTGCTAGGCCAGCCATGGAGGAGACGACCCCGGCCTCCCCTTCCCACCACCGGCCCCTCCCGGCGACGGCCGCTCCGGCCCCGTCGTCCACCGTCTCCCTTCGCCCGCACCAGTCTCCTCCACCCCAGCAGGCCGCGGCGCCGGCCGGCTTTGCCCCAGATGTGCCGCGCCCTCGGATCGAGTCCTTGGTCATCGGCGACCTCTGCTTCAGCCCCCTGCTCGGCGTGGAGGAAGAGCCCGAGGCCCCGCTTGAGGAGAGTCCTGGGCCGTCTCTCGGGTCCTCTGAGGTACCCCTGCCTCCCCCCTGCCCAGCTCCCGCCGAACTTCACGCCGACGCTTGTCTTCGATGCCCCTGTGGCTTCTGCTGAGAGGGCTTGGGTGGAGGTTGTGGGACGGCAGCGCCGGAGGACGGAGACGGTGCCTGCCCCGCCGCCAAGGAAGGACCCTGGACCACCGCGCCATCTACGGGCCTGCAACGAGCGGGAAGCTGCCTTTAGGAGGAGGCTGCGCGGGCGTTGTTTCCGCTGCTTCTCCAGGCGACATTTCGCCAAGGATTGCAGAGACCCGATTCGCTGCCTCACCTGCCGCTGCTCGGGCCACCGTGCGCGGGACTGCGTCGACCACCTCGCCGCCTCCATCTCCCAGGAGGCCTCCCTTCCTGGCACCCCTCCCCCGGCTCGCCGTCCGGACGACTCCTGCTCTTGGGCCGAGGTTGCGACCTCTCGCTCTGCCCCTCACGCCGACAACTGTCACCATGTTGCGCCTGCCAGCCCGGCAGCTCCGTCCAACATGCTGAAAAGCCTCGAGGAGCAGGCGGCTCTTTTACGGGCTGAGCAGGAGCAAGCGATGTCGCTACGGGCAGAGCTGCAAGGATTGGTCGCGGCTCAGCTTGAGGAGATGGTCGCGGCTCAGCTCAAGATGCAGGTTTTGATGGAGCGCGTTGGGGGATTGCTGGAGCGGGCTAAGGCTGCTCTCGAGAGGTTGTCCCTGCCGTTGGCTGGGGTGCAGGTGGAGCCAATACCATCTCTGGGTACTGGGGGCAACGCAGATGGCGGGGTCGACCGCTTTGGTTGCTACTCTCCCAGGGGTGTGCCATCTTCAGCGTCGGCGCTTGCCCTGGAACCCACCCCCACGCCCATTGCTGCTTCGGAGATGTCTCCCTCGTGGTGCAGGGACCCCCGATGAAGGATCTTGGAGTGGTGATGCCTTTGGCATTGGAGGAGTTGAGGGGTTCTGATGCCCCTAGCCCGGAGGAGAAGATCGCCAAGGTGATGGCTCAGTATGACTTTTTTGAGCCACAGGAGAAGACCTTGCCTTTCTCGATGGTGGAGCTCTGTCGAGAGATTGCCGACATGCCCAAGGACAAGCAGCTTCGAGTGGATGCTCCCTCTTTGGCCGAGAGGCGAAGCATCTGGTTGGACCAGAAGAACAAAGATTGTGACATCCCAGCAGCCAAGCGCGCCGAGTTTAGGAGGGCGGAGTCTTTTGGGGAAATCCCAAAACTCAAGAGCAAAGAGAGAGTCACCGAAGAAGCCATAGAGGAGAAGATGGAATCTTATTTGCAGATGTACAAGAAGGAGCGCACACCGCAGGTGATGGAGGCTTTTCGAGATTTAGTTGTGAGTAATGGTTGATCTCTTCTTTGTGGAGGGTGCACACCGGTGCATCTCTAGCTGTGAGAGTTTATTTTTGTTTGGAGAGTGTCTGTTAGTTGGTTATGAGGTGTGCCTTGTTAGTTTGGGTTTAGGATCTCTTGTTTCAGGCACAGACGATGTTCCATGAGTTGGAGTGTGCGGTTTTTTAACCGCAATTTGTATGGTTTTTGGGTCCGGTTTCCCTGATTAACTGGACCAATTCTTTCTTCTATAATGCAATGCGGGAGCTCCCCGCCATAGGTTTCAAATCTATTAACCACAAGAGCCCACCTCCTTTTCCAGCATCTTCATGGTGTCATCGAACTCCAGTGCAGCTTTCATATAATGTTGTCGTGACAGAAACCTGTTCAGATTATAAACTTCCTCCACAGCCTCTTTGAAACTCTTCTGAATATCATTCAAGGGAAATTTCATGAATTGCTAAGCATACGGTACAGTGTATGTAAATACAAGAAACCACCATCGAATAGTTGCTTAGTTGTGCAGAAAACTGGTGTACAGTGTAGAGTACTAACCGTTTCATAAGTGATACGGCGCCAGATCTCAAAATAGAGACCATCTAACTCCTTAAAAAAAGTATAGTCGTAGACCATACTCCCTTTATACTCCTGATGAATTGAAAGAATGCAACTGTCAGATACAACATGGTAGTCACTGTAAGCTACATCAAATTAACATGGGTGAGGGATCCTACAAAGAATCCAATGTAAGCTAAAGCCGGAGTGATCTTGTGAAAGCTAGTAGCAGCAATCTTAACTGCTTGATAAACTCCTCGGGAAGATATTACATTCCACTGAACAACAACAAAGTTATGAGAGCACGACTAGATACATACATAACAGTGTCATTCTAAGAAAATTGTATGGCCATACTTACCTTGTAACATGGCCAGTTAGTATCTACATAATCTTCCATCCACTGTTGCCAGAGCGGAAAAATGTTAGTCCAGATAAATTTCAAAGCATAGAACAAATAAATCCTTAACATGATCCCTGATGCATACCTTCAGTTGTTTGGTCAATTCCTCACAATACTTGACATACTCGAGTTCAATCTCATAGCTCTGAAGGTACATATGGTACTTACTCCACCTGGTGTACTCGGTACCAGCCTACATTGAAAATGAGTAAATGCTGATTGCTTAGAAATTTATAGAACGGCAGACACTATATAACTTAAGCACCTATACTTGAAGTAAATATACTTGAAGCGGTAATGAACAAGTCTATATTTAAACCAGGAAGGATGAAGAAACAAAGAAGTTAGTACTTCCCAGAAAAGCAATTCGTTTGCTAACGGAAAAAAATAATATTAGTGGCAGTCCAGGAGTCTAGCATGAACTGTTTCCAAACGAAGGTGGTGAGCACTAAGCAACAAGGTGAAAGAACATATTGTCGTCTGCGACTATATTTGAGTTAGTATTAACTATTAAGTTACACTTTCCAGTGTATCAAAACATTATTAACGCTCTTTTTAAACATAGGTTTACTAAAGCTGACTAAACTTACCATAAAGTCACATCTCAGTGTATGTGATCTATAATCTGATCTTATCACAGTTTCCTACTTTTTTTCTTCAAAACAAGACGCCACTAGTTTTGGAGACTGTTTATGTCACTGATAATGCAGTTGACTAGAATAATAAATTGAAAGGACTAGTCATCCATCAGCAAATAACTCACATAATTTTTTAAAACTAGGCATTGGTAGTCATTCAGGGAAGAACAGCCTAAGTAATCAGGGTGAAAAAACCAATCAAATGTCTTGTCTTCCTCAAAGCGCCTAAAAAATCCCTCCTCCTCAAGAAAATCATCATCACAATCCTTTTCAGATTTATGAAGAAGGCTTAGATGGCGATCCTCCTTCAATTTATCATAATACAGGTCGTCCTCAAGGAACTCCTCAGATTTATGAAGAGGGATTATATGGTTATCCTCTTTCAATTTATAACCATGCAGCTCTTCCTTGGACGCTTGTTGTTCAAACTGTAGACAATGAGAGGATGACCCATGAGATCAAATTACATGGGACCAGGAAGTTAAATAATCAAGCACTTGTAGCATAGAACAAGTAAATGCTAGGAAATAATGCATGGCATGTGAAGAGACCAATACTTCTATACATAGAAGAATTGTGGAGTGAACCTTGTATTTATAATATCTGAGGCGATAGAGCGCATGGCGATTTTCCTGCTTATCGAGCTCCTCATCTTCCAGGCTGGCCTCAAGATCAATCCGACCAGGCCCTGAAGACAGCCGATCAAGGTATTCCCTGAACTCCTCGTTGCTGATATCCTCTCCCTTGTCCAAATCATTCAGCGTTTGTATCAAAAGTTCCAATTCTTGTGTAGTTTCATCCTTGATATGTACAATCTCGTCGGAATCAGATCCCTGTATGTCATTGGCAATATCAGCCTCTTCTGCACTCAAACCGGTGCCAGGCTCCTCTGAACTCTGCTTCTCCAGCATCCCTCGGGTGAAGGGTGAAGCCCACTCCAGTCGAGCCTCCTCCGCAGGCTGCTCGTGCGGCTTCCCCTCAGTCGAGCCCCCTTTCCGGCCTCAAAACCCAAGTACAACCGCAGAGGCCGTGGCTACTTTTCTGTGGTTGTACTACTTCTCTCGTGGACGTGTACTACTTCTACGACGTGTTTGATCCGGGACAGGATCGTATTCGGTGATGTAATTAGATTACACTGTCTTAGGTGGGGCTTTGTATCCAAATCGATTAACAACCAGACTAGATCGAGACAAGCAGTTCCAGCACCGGATTCCGATTTCAGTCGGTACCGGGCGTTTTTGCGTTTTCTGAAGCAATGCATCTGATTTCAGGAAAATGCATCTTCCTCGCTTTCGGAAAACACATTTCCAAATGTCAAAAAAATCCCAAAAAATCAACTCCCTCCGTTCTGAATTAATTGACTCAAATTTAGTATAACTACATGCTACATCTAGACGTTCTATAGGTGTGCAGAAAGTTTCAGCTCAAATGTTCAGACAAGTTAGAGACACCGCTACTTGCCCAGGGAAAGAGGCGTCACATTCACCAGCTTCTTCTACTCCAACGATCTGCAACAAGTACATGTAGCAGCATCAATCAGCTGTCAGTGCAGAGCCTCTTGCTCTGCTTCTGGATGTCGTCCTCGTCCTCTACCGCTCCATCGTCGCTCTCATAGAACTCCAGCGCCAGCTTGCTCAGCATAATGTCGCCCATGATTCAGTTAAGAAATAGAAAGTGTCCGCGTGGAGGCTTTGTTTGGAATTGTTACTCTATTCAGCCACGTACGTGCATCAAAAGGTCTTTCTCCCCAAAAAACACAAATCATAAATCATAAATTTACTAATTGAGAAGCTGTAGAATACCAAGATAATCTCTGCCCGTGAGAACAATATGTTACTAGTACCATATTTGCTCCCAACTCCCCTTTAATAGGAATATATATAGATCACTAACATTTCTGGATATACAATCATGCGTGCGCAGCAAAAGGCTGAGGGATTGTCCACTTCATAATCTGACAATCATCTCATTTTTTAGAATATGTTGCCTCAATCCTCTTGGGGAAGGATACCAATAGTGCGCGCAATATGCATCTTCTTTCTGATATACTGCTCATAGGACTTTGGCTTATTGACCTGAAAAGGTATGTGGGTTTAACTAGGCAGATCGTCTTTAAAAAGCACAAATCCAGACATGATTTCATATATATATATATATATATATATATATATATATCGTTACGCACCCGCGTTTTAACTGCCTCTGCAATCAACTTCCGAGCTTTATCCTCTGTATCCTGAAACCAAGCAGACCAGATATCACATAAAGAACATATTCCAACGGATTGCACTTGCATCTCAGCTACAAAAAAGGGTACTTACTTCCTTGGTAATGGCTTTCGTGCAGGTCTTGTACTGAAGGAAGGAAGATTAAGAAAGATAAGCACACATCCAAGGAACATCAATTTACAACTATATCTATTAAACCAAAACAGCCCACCTCAGTTTCCATCAGCATCATGATGTAGTCAGACTCCAGCGCACCTTCCATTGTACGTTGGCGTATCGGAAACATGTTCAGCTTACAAACTACCCCCAGAGCATCTTGGAAACTAAGCTGAACATTATTCAAGGCAAAAGTCATGCACCGCTAAGCATACAGAGTGTAAAAACAAGGAACCACCAAAGAATAATCCCTGAGTTGTACAGAAGACTGGTGTGCTAGGGGTACAGTGCACAGTACTAACCGAATTTTGAGTGATCTGTCGCCAAATCTCAAAATAGAGAGCATCATAGTCCTTAAACCAAGTAAAGTCATAGACCATGCTCCCTAGCAACTCCTGATCAAAATGATTACACCTGTTAGATACTGTACTGCATCTTAGCCTTTGTAAGCAACACATTATATTAATGTATGTAAGGTAACCAACATTATAGGCATTATAAGCCAAAGCTGGAGTTATCTCTTCATAATCAGTAGCAGCGATCTTGATTGCTTGATCAACTCCTCGGTCAGTTATGTAATCCCACTGAGCAACAATGAAATTTGTTATGAGGCGCTACAAGATATACAGATAATAGTGCAATTACAAGATTTTCGTATTGCCATACTTACCATCAAAGACGGACAGTAAATACCTACATAATCTTCGATCCACTATTGCCAGAGCAAAAAGATTTGTTAGTCCAAAGAAATTCAAAACACTGAACAAATAAAATAAGATTTGTTACCTTTAGTTTCATGGATAAATCTTCACAATACTTGACATACTCTTTCTCAGTCTTATAGCTATGAAGGTACTCGTGGTACTCACTCCACCTGCTGTACTCAGCTCCACCCTACATAAAAAAGGATAGAGAGAGAACCCATTGCTTAGAATTTTTACAAATAACCGGGAGTACACAACATAAACAGCTATGTTCTTATTGAAGATTTCAAGCTGCAAGTATAATTTAGTTTTGAAGCATATGATAAAGAACTGAACAAGGTGAAAGAAATTTCGTTGGGTGGCACTGGACAGTTTCTAAATTGATAGACAATTAAGGTATACATTCCAGTATATATAATATTGCGAACGGTTAGTTTATACCTAATATTTCTAAAAACACTAAATTCAGCATGAACAAGTATCTCCATGTATTAAAAAAGACCGACCTTGGACAGGTCTCCTCCTCCCGCACAGTAGAGGTAGGCGATTTCTGAGATCTCCTTGTGCTTCCACCTCGCCGCCGGCGGTCCGCGTGATTCCTCGCCCTCCGGCGGCCGCTCCGGCGGCGGGAGGGTGGGGAATCGCCGGATCCCGGCGTGTATATAGTGTAGGTAGCACTAGGAACCCAGCCGGCGTTGCCTTGGTGGTGGAGGCGATGGTGGTGTTGTGTTTGCAGGTCGCGCTCGTCCCCGCCGGCGGTGGAGCTTCGTGGAGCTTCACGGTGGAGCGCTGCCCCCTTCCTCGCGCTCGCGGCCCTCTGGGGTCGCCGTGGGCGAGGCCCCCCCCTCCGGATCTACTGGCGGCGGATCCGGTTGACCTTCTCGATGCAGTTGAAGACGACGCAAGCGGTGGAGCTGATGAAGCAGGGTGGAGGCCCTTTGGGGTTCGAGTTTCGGTAACTTCCCGTCTGCTTGGGGGCTGCTTCCGATCCAAGGTTCCGTGGAAGTTGCGGCGGCGGCGCGTCACCGATACGGCCTCTTCGCCGGCGACATCGACGCAGAAGGACTTATGTGTAATTTTCATCTTTCTGAAGGTCTTTTCTGTCTACTTGCTGTAATCTTCAGTTGTATCCTCGCAAAAAAAAAAGTATCTCCATGTATTAATTTATTTATAATCTGGAACCTGATATATTTTCCTAAGTAATATGGCTATGGGAATACTTAAGGTATTCATTCCACCTGCAAGAACCCTACATAGAAAAAGATATATATAGAGAGAGAACCAGTTGCTTAGAATATACAACAGAAAGTGCATAACGTATACAACTAATTACAGACCTCAAGCTATAAAAATAAACTTATTTTAAAGCAGATATGATAAAGAACTGAACAAAAAGGGTGAAAGAAAATTTCGTCGGATGTCACTATACTTGAATTGGTTGGCCTGGCCAGTTTCTATGTTGATAGAATAATGAGTTACACACTCCGGTTAATAAAAGTGTAAAAATGTTTCTTTTAAGGCAAATATTACAAAAGGTCACTACATGTAGCATGAACTCACATCTCGTGTATAATTGGTCTATAATCTGGAACCTGAGATACATTTTTTTAAGTTTCTAAAAGCAAGACATCCTTGAGATTATTTAGCACATACCATGATTTTACATTGTCACCAATAATCAAATCATGGAGACTCTAATGTGATTGTAACAGCCAGACAGTTGTACAAAATTTACCAAAATTATAGATTGAAATACTGACGCCAGAACATAACTCACATAGTTTCGAAGGACAAGGCGTTGGTAGTCATTCAAGGAAGAACAGTACTCGTAAGCAGGGTGGAAAAACCAATCAAGTACTGTCCAGTCTTCCTCGAAGCGCCTGAAGAATTCCTCCTCCTCAAGGAACTTCGGAGTACAATCATCCACAGATATATCAAGAAGGCTTTTCAATCTATCATCAGGCAGCTCTCCCTTGGACATTTGAAGTTTAAGCTGTAGACGATGAGATGACCCACCATAAGATCAGATTAAACGCGCATGATGCACATGAGAACGGTTAAACGATGCAGCACATCATGTAGCATAGAACATGTAAATGCTGGAAATAGAATGCAATGTCATGTGAAGATCGACAGATAGTTATATATAGATACAAGAGTTGTGGACTGAACCTGGTAATGTAAATATTTCAGGCGATACACTCCATGGAGATCCTCTTTCGCACAGATGTCCTTATCTTCCAGCTTGTCATCGAGATCAGTCCAAGGGGGGTCGCAAGCAAGCCCTTCAAAGTAACCAAGGAACTCGTCGCTGCTGATCTTCTCTCCTATGCCACAAGCATCCATCTCTTTGACCAAATCCTCCGCTTCTTGTAGGCGTAATTCTTGGATGCCCTTGGCTGTATCAGCCTCCGCTACAGGGTTCTCGTGCAGCGTATCTACACTGGAGCCTGTATCGGCCTCCACCTTCGGGCTCTGCTTCTGCACCATCCCTCCGCTCGATCCGATATCAGCCTCGTCTCCGGTGCGTGCCTTCTTTGCATTGTGCGCGGCGTCAGGTTCTTCCCAATGGGCAGTAGCGCTCCCGTGAAGAGCGCCCAAGGCGGCGGCAGACCTTCCGCTCGGGAACGGCGCAGCAGCATTCCCTCCACTAGAATCTGAGCCAGCCGGGCCCCTTGCCGGGATCCATCGGCGGCCGGCGGCGCCCGTCCGCTCGAGGACGCAGCAGCCTCCTTTTTTTTTCTGAGGGGAGGTGCCTGGGCCGCATCCCTCGAAGAAGACCTCGGCATCGGCAGCCCAGCCCGAGCCTGAAGCCCGACGTCTGGGGCGGGCTTTGCTCGGTTCTCAAATTGAATGCCGGCTCGAAAGCCCAAGTAGGCCCAAAATTAAAGATTTTTTATATCTATATGGAGAAATAAGTGTATTTTTATTACTACATTTGAAAAATGTTTGCCCAAGCCTACCTCGAAGCTTTTAACCTGGTCATCCATGGGATAGTATTGTCTTTAATGCATCCATTAAATCCGAAAGGTGTGCTCAAAAGCATTGGGCGACCGGTCTAGGAAATATCGCTCGCTCGCCCAACAACTCTGGTCTACTTACTAGGTAGATCTGCCCATATCTTTTGCAAAGGAAATCCTACTAACATATAAAGAAAAAGCATTGTTGCAACAAAATTGTCACTGAAGAAATTCAAAGACGTCACGGTTGAGCGAAAAAAAATTCACATCTTTTCAAACATATAAATGCAACTAAAATGTGGTTATGCAACAAAATTTTCACTTCTTGCAGCAAAATCCATCGATCATATCAAATCCATGAAAAAGTAAAAAAAAAAAAACTTTTGCAACATGGGAGGCCAATGTTCGTAGCAACTAACAAAGAAACTTTGCGACATTTGAGAAGTTTTTTGTCACAACTTCCAGAAACGTCGTAGCATCTTGCTTATGCGCCTGCAGCACAAGAAACATGTGTTTGTAGCAATGTGAACGAACATATGCAACATCAAAAAAATGTCGCATACTCGTAGAATCTTTGCAGCGTCTCGCGTGTACGTTCACAACAAAACACATATAGGTTTGTACTAACTTTGCACATATGTAGCTTATACATCATCCATGGCGGCCTAGATCTCGCCTATTTGGCCTTGACGGGCCACGAATTCAGCTCACTAATGCCGCATCGGCTCTAGGTTAGGTGACCCCATACCCATTTCAAACTGGCTCCTCGTCTTCCTAGGGTTGCCACGTTTGGATACCTTTGATTTGAAACCTGCCATTGTTGTGCTTCAGTTGTTGGGGCTTACATGGAAGAAAAGGGGATGGAGTACAAGGGCATCGAAGCAGCAGGTAGGGTTCGGCGTGGAGGGGCGATTGCAACGCTGTAGAGAGGAGATTGTGCGAGAGATTAGGACCTTGGTGAGTAGCACGTGGGAATAAAGCGCCTTGGGACGAATAGTGTGCTTGCAAGATGGACTAGAAACTTAGATCTGAAATTTTAAAAGTATAGAAGTAGAATTTAAATTAGCTACTAAATCTAGCAACAGATCAAGATTTGGTTTATTGTAACATGGGATAGTAGAAACATATTGTAAATTGTTTAAAAACTTTTCGACCTTTAGTTAGGAGAAATGATAGGGTCCACATGGAGCGTAGTTTCACACAATTCATAAGATGATATTTTGGGAGAGGGATCACATTTTGCCTTACGTCGAGGTGAGGCTTCGTGCTCAAAGCTAGGCACATATCCTCTCTTCCCATACATTATAGACTTGTTTATGCAATCTACAGACGGTAAGAGTGATATAGTCACCCAATTAGGAGCAATTTATGTGTATCGAAATTGCCATAAGAAAGAATGCCCCTTAGAACTCACAAGAGGCTCCAATCACGGCACGAAATAATTGTAATCCCTAGAGAAACAAACATGGCACACAATTCAGGCGGGTGTGTCATGATGTTTTTTCTTATGAGATCTCATGTTCAAAGAGCAATAGCGTTCACATCAAAACATATACCACTTACTATAACATTTGTGTTTCTCGTGCCAATCTTATCAAAACGGGATGTCACACTGAATATGTATTAATTAACCGATTTCTTCAGGTCATATGTACTTTTTTAATCTTTGTGATATCTTATTTCTCCCAAATGTATTGCTGAAATCCCACATTGATATGTATTAATTGACCGATTTCTTCAGTTCATATGTACTTCTCTAATCTATGTGATATCTTATCTTTACTAGTATTAAAGGTGAGTCCGTGGTATGGTGTCACACATCCACCAAATTACGGAACTGCCACCACTCACGTATTTATCTTGTCAAACTTATCCCGTCCAAATAGATCTCACGGTCAACCCCAAAAGTTTGTTTCTCAGGTTCCCTATTTATTGTCAACTACTTGTACCGCACACTTATCTTCTTATCTTAACAAACTACTCCCTCCGTTCTAAATTAATTGACTCAGATTTAATGCAAGTTGTACTAAATCTGAGTCAATTAATTTGGAACGGAGGGAGTAACTCAGAAGGCCGGGCAATTGAAGTGGGGGTGTACAACTACATTTATCCTGGCGTTGACAAAAATGCCGACCTCGCTGACCGCACGTCGAAGAGTGAACAATTAACACCGTCATCCTCGTATTGCTCCTCCGGACTCCTCAAACTTCCTTCGTCTTTGCTCACGCTGGAGCCTGGAGGAACGTAGCAGAAGCAGAACGTCTCGCCGCCGCGCCGATGGCCTGTCGGCGACCCAAGGAGTGATTCACGTGCTCACGGCATGCAGCTCGTGTACGATCGAGCTCTCGCCGGCGTGCTAGCTCTGTTTCATTGCAGCTGGGCCGAGCGCGGGCATGACGCCCTGCTGGATCAGTGTCGTAGAGAACCTCATGGCGTCGGCGTGTACGAGCGCACCACTGCTTCCAGACCCTTGAGCTCTTCTTGATCTTCCGATTCACTGTGCTACCCGACGAGGAAACGAAGTGAAAGGCACCGTGGGCACACGCGTCGTCGTGGACTGGCACGGCATGCTGCAGCTACTCAGGGATGCACCACCAGATGAAGGCTCATCTATCCGGCTCCCATACGAGAAAGGATCATCGTGTCCTGCTCCTGTACCAGAAGCCTCATCGTGTTTGGCTGCCGACTTTCGTGCCAAGGCCACAGACCTATATAGAAACAACTCTGACTGTGTAATCATCATACTCAGGCTAAAGTGATGCTGCACGCGGTGGTCTGATCCAATGCGATCGTGGTACAGACATTTCGTATGTGCTGGGCCTGGGAAAACAAAAGAGAGATTGCGGTATTAGCATGTGTGGCCGAGGGGTGAGTTATCTTGCATGTGTGTTAGCTATAGTTCATTATGATTTGTGTTAGTGGTGTCTGATGATTTGGCCAAGTTGATTATAGATGGATCATGCATGGACGAGTAGCCAACATGCATGCTTGTTTGATCAATCAGCTGCATGTAGTTTGCTTGAGTCAAATGGTTGTTAGGGGTCCGAGTCAAGAGGATCCCAGACAGTTCCCAGGAGGCGTTCACTTTACTAGGCAACTTAGCACGGCACATGCCGTGCGTTAGAAGAAGAAACACCGAGGCGTAAAAAATTCGAATTTGTAAATGTCCGCATTTAAAAGTTATTAGATTTAATTCTGTTGAAATCCCAAAAAAAAGTTTACACTTATAAGTTGTTGGAATTCCAAAGATTGTTAAGTTTGGTTAGTTGTTCATATTTGAATCTTTTTTTACGTTTGCTAAATGCTGAGATTTGAAAAGCGTTTGAAATTTTGAAATATTCAAGTTTGAATCTTGATCATATGCCATAAATAGTCAGCGTTTATTTTTGTAGTCATGTTGTTTTTTGTCGTATTTGTAACTACCGTGGTGTGAAGAATTCAAATTTGGAAATGCCCACATTCAAATGTTTTTCGGATCTAAATTTGTTGGAAGTCAAAGAAAAGTGTGTATTTGTAAGTTGTTCAAGTTTCAAAAATTGGTAAAGTTGGGAGATTTTCCATATTTATTATGTGTAAGTTTTTTACATGCTCAGATTTGAATGGCATTCACGATTTTAGAATATTCAAATATGGAATTTGATCAGGCAGCATAAATAGCCAGCGGTTTTTTTAGGTTTATGTTGATACATTGTCGTATTTGAATTATTTTCGCGTTTACTAAATGCTCACATTCTAAATGCACTTAAAATTTTAAAATATTCAAATGTGGAATTTGATCATATGCCATAAATAGGCGACGTTTATTTTTGTGTTCATGTTGATATATTTGCCATATTTTTCCCGTCCACTAAATTTAAATTTGGAAATGTCCACATTTAGAAATTGCGCAGATTCGAAAATTATTGAAATGCAAAGAGAGCTTACGTTTTAAGATTGTTCAGATTTTGAAAATTGTTCGAATTGTGAAGTTATCCAGATTTGAATTCTTTTAACGTTTACGAAATGGACAAATTTGAAAGGCACTTGAAAATTTAAAATATTCAAATTTGAGTTTTGATCATACGCCATAAATAGTCAACATTTATTTTTATGTGGTCACTTTGATATATTTATTATATACTTAGTCAATCTATGAGGCTCATTGTTACCGTACCGGCTGTGAAAATTAGGTCAGCTTGCCTAGGACTTGTCTTGGTACCATAGGAGATAATTGTTGGACTGTTGCTTGTAATATGATGTTGAATTAGAGCTTATTAAATGGCATTATATGGAAAGTAGAGTCATTGTTTTGAGAATTTATATACCTATCTTTTGCATGTATGACAAAAGAAAATAACCAGAAACTCGTCCGTAGCAACGCACGGGCATTCACCTAGTTTCTCATAAATGTATTGCTCAAATCTCAACGGTGTTCCAACTTTTTAGGGGTGACAGCTCAATAGTAAAAAAGAATAAGACAGACGAGGCCATTATCTGCAGCCTTTTCAGCCCAAACTCATCTAATTCCTCAGCAGTGGGCCGAGGCCCGAGGCGTTCTAAGCCCAGCACGCGGGTTAACCGCTTGTGCTCGCGTACATCATAAGCAGTTCGGTTCCGCTTACATGCTAAGCTAAATTTCTACTCGCGCAATATAAAGCAAATCCCCTCCCAAATCGGAGCATCGTCAAATCAAATCAAACCCAAAAATCCCGAACCAGCTCAGCTCTCGTTCCGCCGATTTCCTCTCGATCTGCCCCGATGGCCGACGGCGCCGCCAAGCCCGAGCCGGAGAAGAAGTCCTGGGCCGACGACGTCGAGGAGGAGGAGGAGGCCAAGGCCAAGGCGGAGGCCGACCTCGCCGCCGCCCCCTCCTCTTCCTCCGCCGGCCCCGTCACCGAGCCGGAGGTCGAGGCGCAGGCCAAGCAGATCGAGGCGCTCTCGCTCGCCGTGCCGGACGACGACGATGCCGCCGCCGGCGCCGAGGGCCCGCCCCTGCTCGACGACTCCGACGACGCCCAAATCCAAGCCGTACGCGCTTCTCCGCTCTGCTCCTCTGGCACTAGCCAATCTCTAGTTCTGAAGCCTCTAGGTTGACTGATTTCGTTGTTTGGCTCTCACAGGTGACCTCGGGCGACACGGTGTACGAGTCGGCGACGACCTTCGAGGACGTGAGCCTCACGCCCGAGCTGCTCAAGGGGCTGCGCGAGGAGATGGGCTTCAGCCGCCCCAGCAGGATCCAGTCCATCACGCTCCCCATGATCCTCACGCCGCCGCACAAGGACCTCGTCGCGCAGGCGCACAACGGCTCCGGCAAGACCACATGCTTCGTCCTCGGCATGCTCAGCCGCGTCGACCCCAACCGCAAGGTCCCGCAGGCCATCTGCATCTGCCCCACCAGGGAACTCGCCCAGCAGGTCTCTATACTACACCTGATATGATATGTGCTCTCGTCTGGTTATCGGATTTGACCCTGCGGTGTGGAGTACTGTATTGCTCGGTTCTGCTGTAATGTACTGAATCTGATTGTTGTTTGCCTGTGCAGAATAAATCTGTGCTCATGAGGATGGGCAAGTTTACCGGCATTACCTGCGCCTGTGCGATCCCGCCGGCCCAGAAAGA
This sequence comes from Poa pratensis, assembly GCA_947311845.1. Taxonomy (NCBI): domain Eukaryota; kingdom Viridiplantae; phylum Streptophyta; class Magnoliopsida; order Poales; family Poaceae; genus Poa; species Poa pratensis. Next base: position 59,597,265 of record CAMZMU010000045.1, on the reverse strand, counting down.
TTATATGCCCATCTCCAGGATGGCTGCAGTGATCGATCAGATTGTGATTGGCACTTCTGGGACGCTCATGAAGTGGATTAACAATAGGAAGCTTTCCACAAGAGGGGTCAAGATTCTTGTGTTCGATGAGGCAGACCATATGCTTGCCGAGGTACATTTCGGTTCTGATTGAATCCTTAATATTCTAGTGATATTGGGAAGCCTTGCTCTTAGTTGCTGGGGTCTTGGGAGGATGGACATTTAGAGATAGGTGTTAAATTTACCATAAGTCGTATGCTAACAACGAAGCAAGAATGATGCAGATGGGCGATGTAAAGGGCGTTGACTAAGATATTCATTCGAGTCTTGATGTCCTTGTAATAAGTATAACAAATATTTCTTAGCAGCAAATAGTGGGGGTATTTTGAAGATATAAGTCCCTTAGACCTTCCCTTCCTTTTATATGTCATCAGATGTATGTCAACCTGCCTGATGACCCAGTAACTGTCCTTAGCAAGCAAAGTGGACAGCGTTGGCACTTATTTGTTATGCTTACTACTAATACTAACCTGCTATGATGTTGTTGTCAAGTAGAGTCGAATGAATCAGATTTTGAATGAATGCGAATTGTGAAGCTTGTACTTCCTAGTGGGCATTAAGGGGTGTCATCAATGGTGTTGATGTCAGGTGGCTGATAGCTCTTGGTACCTATCTGGTCTGAGTGGACGAATAGAACAGAAGGCATAGATTATGATGCAGTTTCCAAAGAAAATAGTCATCCCTATAACGTGAACCATAATTTGGCTTCCTCAAAATTCCACACTTTATCTGCTGATGAACTTCTGTGAACGACTTAGCGGCTTTAGCTGATGTAAAAACTAGGTGCGTTTATGATTTAATGAGTCCAGTTTCTTATGCTGGTGAGTGCTTCTTGCAGGAAGGTTTTAAGACTGATTCGGACAAGATCATGAAGGATCTAAGAAGAAATGAGGCTGGATGTCAGGTAACTTTTTTAGTCCGTCGTCTCTTTTGACGTTGTGATGGTAGAATCACATGCAAACAGCAGGCACCTTGGATACAGTTCAAAATCAGATGGGAGTTCCCATCATGTGTTCCAGAGAATATATTATGAATCTTATACTTTGTATATGCTCACGTGCTGCTTGTTGAATAATTGCTAATGATAGGTAGAGGGTTTATAGTGTGTAAAAGGGTCATGGCTGTACCATTCCCTTGCCTTGGATGTATATATATAATTGCTAAATTCTCTTTCCGTATGGTGCCTTTTTTTTCTACTTATCACTATTCTGTTTGTGCCAGGTGCTTCTCTTTTCTGCGACCTTCAACGAGAAAGTGAAGGATTTTGTTACAGGTGTCATTAAGGACAGAAACCAAATATTTGTGAGAAGGGAAGATCTTACTTTGGAAAAAGTAAAGCAATATAAGGTCCGAGTCCCTGACGAGGCGGCCAAAATAGAGGTTATAAGGGACAAGATCTTTGAGTTCGGGCAGAAGGTTGGACAGGTTATCATATTTGTGAGAACAAGAGCAAGTACTAAGAATGTCCATAATGCTTTGACAAAAGAGGACTATGTGTGCTCCTCAATTCAAGGATCCCTTGACCAATCAGAAAGGGAAAAAATAATCCAAGAATTCAAAGATGGGTACACCAAGGTTCTTATATCAACTGATGTTCTTGCTCGAGGTTTTGACCAAGCGCAGGTACTATTTGTGCCACACTAATTTTACATACGTGCCAATGAAGTTTCTCCTTCTAATCTTCTTCCTCTCAAAGGTTAACCTTGTCATCAACTATGACATGCCGATCAAGTTTAACACGAGAGATGAACCTGATTATGAGGTATACCTGCACAGAATTGGAAGAGCTGGACGCTTTGGCCGAAAAGGTAAATTTATGTTGACCAGTATATTTTCATTCTTTACAAAAGATAGGATAGATGAATATATTCGTTTTCTGGCATTGCATCAAATGAACAATAGAGGGTATGAGGTAATGATTGACTGAACCTGCTATCAGTGATACGCAAACATGCTTACCTTTAGTCAATCCTAATGCCTCATTGTTCTAGCTTGACATTGAACTTCTCAACAGAATAAGTTTGCTAGGACTACGACGATAAAATGAACTGATGTGACCATTGTTTGTCGATTATGGATGTCATGTTTGTTTTTTGTTCATTTTCATTGTTTCTGGGTATTGTAAACTGATTTTCTTGGATTGTTTTCATGATTTATCAGCTCGATACATGTAGGGTTTGTGCACTATAAACTGTATATCATGTCTAATCATCCTAACCTGTTATGCCAAATTATCAGCGAATCAGGTTAATAGAACCCTATTATCCCAGTGCTTATTTCTGACTGAATCGTTGGTGGTGACAGGAGCTGTGTTCAACCTGCTATGTGGTGGAACTGATGACGTTGTGATGACAAAGATTGAGAACTACTTCCAGCACAAAGTACCTGAGGTGCCCAACTGGAAAAGCGAGGATAATTTTGAGACTGCACTTAAGGACGCCGGTTTACTTGAGTAAACATCCTCAAGAAATATTTGGCCGCAGATGCGTGCTTGGCTTCAGAGCAATTTGGCACCAGATGTGATTACGTTGTCACCAGCACTTGGTTCTTTTGTACCAGATTCTTGTGTCAGTAGTTTTGTGGATTATGTTGAGGTTTCCCCCAACAGTTCTGAGGCAATGAATCTTATCCTTGTGTGCATGTAATCAATTTGTATGCTTGTTATTTTCCAAAGCATATATACTCCCTTCCACAATTTCATCTTGTCTCAACGAGCGACCACGTACTTTTGTTTGCAATTCATTTGTATGTTACTTAACTTATGGCAACGAAATGAGGCAGTAATCTACCGTGTGTATAAATTGGTCGCCGCATTGGGCAATTACAAGAGGACATAAGCCACATGTGTGAGAATGTACACGATTTCCTATTACTCTGTTTGCACGAGAAGGAAGTTACAAGTTGTCGTGCTCGATGACCTGTGCCCCCTTCCACTCCTCGCCGGGGCCGACGACGACGGGCACCAGCATGGACGCCGGCCCGGTGCAGAGGAAGTAGTCGTTGCCGAACTTGTCGTACATTCCTCCCGGGCTGCTCAGGTACATGTCCTCGAACCCCATCTTCACGATCCTGAACCCGAGACCGCTATACTGCAAAATCAATCACAAATCATCAGTGAGCAAGCAGCAGTTGATTCACGATGCATCGCACGGACGTAGAGTGGTGGTTACCTGATCGATGGTGGTGAACTTGGATGGCGCGGTGCTGTAGATGCGCTTCTTCCTCTCCTCCGGCGGCGCCGCGTACACCCTGCTCACCTTCTTCTTCAGTATCGTGTACAGGTTCTCCTCCACGGTCCATTCGCCCTGCCGGGGCTCCTCGCCGCCGCCGCCGAACCATCCGGACTCCTCCCGCTTCATGGCCTCGGCAGGGTGAGCAGCGCGAACCCGGACGCCGGCGGCGGGTGGGAGCAGTAGGGGCACCCGCGGAGCCCCTCCACGGCCGTGCCCCGCCTCTTGTCGAACTTGATGTGGCTCAGCACCGCGCTCGTCAGCTCCACCGGCTTGCTCCCGTTGTTGTTCACGATCACCGCAGTCGCCATGCTATGAGCATACAGCGTCACCACGTACGACACCTCCAGCGTCCCCGCGACGCAGCCCAGCTCCACCTGCACCGCGTCGTACGAGTCGGAGTCTGCGTCCGTGACCGACCACTCGGACCCGGCGAGGAGCGACGTCGAGCTCGACGACGACGACGCGCCGTTGAGCACGAGGCCGACGCCGCCCTTCACGGTGTCGGCGCCGGCGACGGTGTGGAGCACCTCCCTGTAGGAGAACTCGTCCTTCCAGTACACCTTGGGCCGGTACGAGGTGACCAGCCCGTCGTTGAGCCGCAGCTGCAGCGAGCTGCCGTTGCGCACGCTCAGCTCCGCCGTGGGCGCGCCCGTGGAGTCCGTGCCGAACTTGAGGCCCTTCCGGCCGAACGTCTCCTCCAGCTGGGACGTCTGCGCGGTCGTGGTCGACGCAACGCCGGTGGCTGCTCGCGTGATGGTCGGCCTGGGGGAGCCAGGCAGGTGGAGGGGAAGGAAGGAGGCGGCGGCCATTGGAGGAGCTGGAGTGGAGTGATCGAGTGAGTGGCAGAGAAGGGGAAGGCCGGATTCCTTCCCCTGCAGAATGCCGGCTCTCACTGCAGCCTCATATCCGCCGGCTTCAGGATAGGTGGTTTCACCTTGTCGTCTCGTCTCCTTGCTCTGTCGCTCGCTCCCGCTCTTTTTGCGTTGAGATACTACAGTGTTGGCAAGTGGCAACTATACTTGTCCAGTATGAACGATCGGAACAGCGCCACAATACTGAATGGGCAAAGTAGAACGCCAGCTCGTTTTTCAGCAGCTCAGAAACATGTATAGTACGCTTCAATTGCACAGTTTTTATTTACAGCGTAGAAGCTGAAGTTCAGGGCTCAGATTCAGGAATGTTACCATTGGGGAAAAGAAGATTCAGAAGCATTCGCGTGCAATTTACCTATTGGAAGTCTGGAACGGGTAGACGTACTGAAAGATTAGGTGAGTGGGGAACTAGTGTAGGCGTACTAAAACGCAAATAATTGTATCTAAAGAATAGATTATCTCTGAGATTTGCAAAATCAACATAAATCAGGATGGCCGAGTGGTCTAAGGCGCCAGACTCAAGTTCTGGTCCTCTTACGAGGGTGTGGGTTCAAACCCCACTTCAGACAAATTCTTGTTTTATTCTATGTCATATTCCCTTTTTTTTAGATTAAATTGCAAAAAATAACGCAATTTATGTCATATTCCTTTTTAGGTGACCTTTTACAGAATAGAACAATCATGCCTTTATTATTACCGGTTAATTTTTTTCACTAATTTTGTCAGCAATTCTGATTCACACTTAGAGCCGGACGTGCCCTCTTGATGAATTCCAAGTGATGGGATTCCACACGACCGATTCAGCACTGTGAATCACATGATACTCTCGGCACAAAGCAGTCACCGGAACTTGACTATGGCGGTCACCTACAGATACCCATCTTCCGGTGCCAGTGGGTTAAGCCAAAGGCGGTTGTCGTGGATGAGTTTGGGCTAACCACCGTGGAGCTCCAATCTGTTGGCTACAAAGATGATGAGTGGGTTCTCGCAAACCGTGTCGCGCAGGTAGCGTACTATCCGATGCCGAGAAACTCCAAGAAGCACGCGGTTGTGTCAGGAAAGCAGAGGATCGTGGGAGCTGATGGAGTCCAGAGTCCCGAAGAATACAACAACTACTCAGAGTTCTCGCTCTTTACGGATCATCCACGCAAGATCAAGATCGTCGAGACACGCATCAACAAGACCAAGATGAAGCCTTGGTTCCGCCCCGACGGTGAGAAGAAGACCGTGGTAGCGCCGACAACAAAATGATATGTATGCCACACATATCTATACTACTATTAAAAGAGCAAACTTGTGTTGATACATTAAATATGTGCCGTTCAATATTTGATCAATGACCCAGATTGCTCCAATGTTTGACAACTCAACACGCCTTTTCAGTTTCGTGTTAATTACAGGGCATTGCCACAGCTAATTACATCCCCTGCCACCGCCAGCCCCTCGCGGAACCACCCCTCGCACCTTGATTCAGCGAGCTAGAGAGGTTGGCCGGCGATGCAGGCAAGCAAGAGCTCGAGCATGGTGAGCGCGTCAAAGGAGGAGGTGGCGAACGTGGGGACGTCGGCGTGGGCGGGCAAGGAGAAGATCAAGGCGGTGGTGCAGGAGACGGTGAACAAGGCGCACGACCTGGCCGCCAAGACCTCCGCGGAGGCCAGGAAGCATGAGAGGATCGTCGAGGTGGAGGCCGTCAAGTGGGACGTCATGCACCGCAACGCCGCCGCCAAGCAGCACGCCGCCGCCGAGTCCTTCCACCCCACCGCCGAGACCACAGGGGCTCGCGGCATGGAGCTGCAGGAAGGCGCGCCGCCAGACGTCGCTCCGCGTGCGATGGCTTCCTGCCTGCGGGGGCGGGGCACGACGAGGTGGGCATGGGCGACGGTCTCCGGCCTGCACGTGGCATGCCCGGCGGCCACCTCGCACGCGTCTGCTCCACGCAGTAGAGGCCGACCAGGGATTGATGTGCCAATGGATGGTCACCGGTGGGTAACCACATGGACTTGAGTAAAACCAGGAGATGATGCAGGTGTCGATCTGGATCCACTCGGTATCGTCAAGTCCAGGTGATCAAGTTGGCCCGACGAGAGCTGCAGAATGACCGGGACGTGTAGCCGGATGTTGGAGCACAGAGGTAGCAGAGACGGCATGGCTGCTGCCGAAGGGAACCGCCATGAGTGGTGTTCAAGCAGTGTGAAGGATCAAGTCGAGAACTTGAGCGATGCTAGCCTAAACAAAAGCAAGGCCGGCGGCACAAGCGAAGTCTCCACGAGTAATCTAGATCGTGCCTCGCATCAGGATTCAGGAATTCAGAACATGCGTGGCCGCAAGCACATGCCATCTGAATCAATTAGCTTTTGCCTTGCCGGCTTCATTGGACTACAACTTCGAGAACCACGCATGTTAGTCTGCAGCTATTACGTTTGTACTTGCAGGTGAGTATGTTTAATTCTTTGCAATATTTTAAAAGTTGAAGGATATATCTTTTGACACTGGGTGCAAGGCAAAGAGATTGTTACTTACATCGTTAGTATTGAATGATGATACTATTACTTATTTCTTCTTTTTCCTGGAGCATTTGCAGTGCTCTGTAGTTATCAAACTTGTAATCTTATTGCCATGCCAATACACCTGACGTGCTCCATTCATTTTGTTTCAAGTTTATAGAAAGCATGTTTTGTGTAGGAAGCAACATCCTTGCAGATAAGATATTGACGTTCTTCAGTGTCCTTTTTCTTCAGGCTATGGATTTTCGGGTTGCTTCTTAGCTTGTTTTTTGTGTTCATTTTATCTTGTTGAAAAGGATCAGTGCGAGGATCTGGATGCTGCAAGTCCTGGGCGCTGGTTGTGAAAACTGTGTATGTTTAGCTGTGGTTGATGTATATCTGTGAGGAAAACATTCAGATTCAGGTGAAGAAGATTCTCAACGACCTGTAACAATGTCATATGAAGTATGTTGTGTGTCGTCTTCGCCCATCATCAACTGCAGCCTCACCTTGCCGCCGGGAACCCGCCTGTTCACTTCGCCGATATTCAATCAAAGACGACGACCTCCAAGGCATTGCTGGGTTATCTTTGTGTAAATTATTCATTCTCAACCATGTTGGTAAAGGTAAAGAAAGAATTCCCCACCGAAATTTCATAACTGCAAACTTCAGTTGAATTCTCCACCATAATTTCATAACTGCCAACTTCAGTTTTCATGGATGTATTCATCTAGATTTAGATTTTTCTCGACTAAGCCACACAATTTTTATTGTAAAACTTTTATAGAGACGTGCGTTGCACGTGCAGGTGTACTAGTATATGTAAAATCTTGAATGTAATGGAACCAAATGTATGATTTTACATTTATGTAATGGAACCTAAATGTTGCATTTATGTAATGGACCTCCATCTGACAGGGATCAAAGAGGCAAGGAAGCAGCAGAAAGAAGTGGAAAAAAAACATGCGCTAACTTTTTCTTTCCTCATAGTAGAAAGTATTATTAACATCGAGCACCCTGAGTTCCCCAAGGCATCCCAGATCCTTCACAAGTCTAATCCTCGTCTTATTAAGCTGCGAAACATTTAGTGACAACTCCTCTAGGGATGTCATCCCCTGCACTGAAAGCACCTTGCCATCAAAGCTATCTCCATCAAGAGAAATACGCAGGCACAATATCCATTTTAGGAAGCTGTAGCTTGATGGCCATTCTGAAATGTAAGATTCGGACAAGTCCAGCGTCTGCAAGAATCTTAGAGCTCCTATTTCTTCCGGGATCTTTTCAATCAATGTTCTACTTAGACTGAGAAACCTCAAGTGAAGTAAATGTCCCAGATCCTCAACTCGGACAAATAGGCTTCCATCCTTTGTCTTACAGTTTTCTATAGCTATGACACGTAAAAGCCTGAAGGCAGAAAATGTTGCCCATGTCTCCATATCACACTGGAGTGCAATAAATGTTCTCAATTTCAGCATTTCAAAATTATTAACCGTGGCGGTTACTTAACAGCGCCCGCCACGGTAAATATTAACCGTGGCGGTTACTTAATAGCGCCCGCCACGGTTAATATTTACCGTGGCAGTCACTGTTAAGTAACCGCCACGGTAAATGGGACCCTATATAACCCAGCCATCCCCCAGGAACGGCCAAGTCCTTCGGCGCGTTCATTTTCTCCCCGAAGGGCTGCCGGAAAATCGTCCCGCGGCCGCCGCCGCCACCGCTGTTCCCTCTCCCCCACGCGCTAGCCGCCACCGGTGTGCTCTCCGACCCGCATCCTCTTCAAACCCTAGCGGGGGCCCGGCCGTCCGCCGCCGTCCGCACAGGAGCCCGACCGGGAGACCTTGCGGGAGCCCACTCGAAACCCTAGCCGACTACGCTAGCCCGGGAGACCGCGCCGCCGTCCGCACGGGAGCCCGGGAGACCGCCGCCGCCGTCCGCACGGGAGCCCGAGAGACCGTGCCGCCGCCGTCCGCTCGGATTCGAGTTGAGCCCGGGAGCCATCAACTTGTAATCCAGTCTTCTGTAAGTTAATTTACTTACTTTACTTGGAATCCACAGTATGGCAGTCAGCATTACTACTAATTTTTATCACTGATTCGAGTTGAGGTCTCGGATTGCTACATGCTATACAGTTACTACTTTGTTGTATTATACATGCTAAAAATAGACTTTAGACTATAAATAAAAAGAACTATGTATTATACAGTTACTACTTTGCTATACAGCTACATGCTAAAAATTTACTTATGCTACATGGCAGTCAGCATTACTTTACTCATGTGTAATTTTGTACAGTGAAAAATCATGCACCGTTTTAGTGGTTGATTAGATTTACATGTTAGGATAGGAATAAATTCTCAATCCTAGAATAAATGGATTCTTTGTAGCTTGTAATGCCAAAGCCTATTCATTTGTTACCATATATATAATGTCATTTTTTCTCTCATCATGACTCTGTTTCTAATCCATGCGGCACCTGCAGTCAATGTTATGATAATCTGATATTGCAAATTTGCGATTGGCCAATGGAATATCCATCTGGAGACAACCAAACATGGATACATATCTATATGCTGCCTGTGATGCAATTTGACTAAATTTTGTGACTATATGCTGCCTGTGATGCAATTTGACTAAATTTTATGAACTGAGCATTTTTTATGCCACTGCCTGTGATGCAATTTGACTAAATTTTATGAACTGAGCATTTTACTCTACTGGGCCTCTTGCGCTGGAGGTTAAGCGCATCAGATCTGGGCCTCTTGCGCTGGAGGTTAAGCGCAGCATTTTAGTCTACTCTACTGTGCCTCCCAGTCCCATTCCATCACCCATTAGGCCACTGATAAGGGTTGTGGGGTGCAGAGCCGTAGAGGACGAGACCGGCAGTGCTGTCCTGGTGGTTTCCATACCCATGCCAAGGTAGGCTGCAGTTCCGAGGGTGCTGATGAGTCTGTATACTACTTCTACTTCTACTCTGTATACTTCTACTCTTATAGTCTTCTCTACTTTTCTTATACACTTGTGTACTTTTTTTATACACTTGTGTACTTTTCTTATAAATTTGTTGTAGTTTTCATATCCAATTTTGTACCTACTTTCTCGTCGGCGTAGCTTCCAATGGCAGCCGAGCCTACCGAAAAATGGCGTGAGCCGAGTCCGGCTATCAGTGATGGTGAAGACTCCTCCTCAAGCGAGACAACCTCGTACGAGAGCGAGCAGTGGACACCGAGGCCGGAGAAGAAACGTCGTACGGAGGAAGAAAAAGATCCAGACTTTGATCCGACAGGCGAACCACAAGGAGATGATGATGATGGGAACGAAACACAGGGTTCTCGCAAGCATGCACAGCGAGACCATCCAGACGATGACACCGAAACTCCAAGGCTCGAAGTAAGTATATAACAAACTCCAGACGATGACACCGAAACTCCTTGCTTAAGTATAAACCTAATGCGATTTCTTGGCCTCGACAGATACCGATTGTGCCTTTGCGTCTGGAGTTCCCCGAGGAGGGAGAAGAGGGGGGGAATGCAGATGGTCCCACACCGAGCACTTCCACAGGCGGAGAAGGCACTTCCACAGGCAAGAGCAAGAGTGGCAAGAAGTCAGACTTGAAGAGGGGACAACACGGGAGGCACCACAAGAGCAGTAAGGTGCATGCCATTCACAAGATAGGGCCGCATGGAGAGCCCTTGCTGCCAGAAACAGTCATCGGCACCTTCAGCAACCAATGCAGCTGTGTAGCCAGGGAGATCGTGCCGATCACATACTTGAATTGGAGGAAAGTCCAAAAGGCCTGAAGGCATTGGTGTGGGATGGCATTAAACAACGGTTCGAGTATCCAGCGGACCAATATGATGAAGACTTGTGCAGGAGGCATGCGTTGTTTGTTGCAGGCAAAGCGCTTCGCTCCTTGCGGCACACACTCAATAGGGACTACGTGAAGGCAGAGAAGACACCATACGAAGACTATAGCTTCATCAAGCCTCATATGTGGGAAGAGTTTGTCAAGCAGATGAGTAGCGAAGAAGCAAAGGCCAAGGGCAAGAAGTTCTCCGAGCTCGCCAAGAAGAACACGGTCTACCACCACCTGGGCATGACAGGGTACGCTGGTAAGAGGGAGAAGTGGCGGCAGGAAGAAAGGGAGGCAGCTGCGGCAGGCATGGAAAATCTGTTACAAGACATCGACCAGAGGGGCCGTGACTTCTTCTATGCCCGTCGGCCGAAGAAGCTAAAGGAGGGCAGGGTGAAGTACAACCACCCACAAGTTGAGAAGGCGGAGAAGGCAGTGCTCGCGATCAAGGAGGCCAAGGAACGTGGGGTGTTCCAACCATCCAGGGACCACGATTTGCTGACCGAGGCGTTGGGGAACCCCGAGCACCGTGGCCGCGTCCGGGGCAAGTCCTCGAGGCATAGCTGGAAGAACGTGGAGTCCTGGCAATCTGATGGCACAGCGTACCGCACGAGACAGGCATATAAGGAAAGACTAAGACAAGAAGGCCGCGAGGAGGTAGTGAAGGGCATGATTAACGCGTCGATACAACAGGCATTCACGAGCACCGACCCCAAGATGGTGGAGTTGCGGGCGCAGATGTTTCGCCAGGCCGGTGTGTCGCTAGTGCCACATGGTCAACCCGGCGCGGGAGGGTCGTCGGCCAGCGGAGTCTCCAGGTACCCGGTGGACGATATCGTGCAACCAACAAGATGCACGCTCGTGATTCCCATCGGCAGGAAGTCGACCAAGAAGGCTATAGCGGAGGGAATGGCACAACCTCCAGTCATCGGCGCCATGTACAACAACAACCCTATCCCGCCTGACTATGCCTTGGTGGAGGTTGGTTAGACCCACGACGACTATGACGATGAAGAAATCGACTATCCCACTGAAGATGGGTTCCAGACCGTCAAGTCTATGCTGGGCGACAGAGTCATATGGCACAAGGAAGACATCATTCTAGATGAGCTGATGACGCCTCGGTCAAATCCCTCAGAGCCCCCCATGTCTCCCCCAGGCGACGACGATGACGACGGAGACCATGACAACGACAATGGTGGCCCAAGCAACAGTCCTCCACATAGCCCGCATCCCGACACGAACAACCCACAGGGAGGCACCGGTGCATCACTGGGCAACCAAACACCACCGTCTACCACTGGTACAAAAGACGGGAAAGGTGACCGCCATAGTCAGATGGCCGATTAAACGATTCGGTTCCCCGAGGGACTGGCAAGAGATGTGCTTGTCAAAGTTCAGAATGACTACGTCCCCGTCGACTTCATCATCTTGGACATGGGGTCCGACAATGAAGTCCCCGCCATCTTGGGAAGGCCGTTCCTAAACACAACTAATGCCATCATCTACGTGGGGTCCGGCCAGATTCACCTCCAATTCCCAGGGTGGAAGGTAAAGTGTCCATTCAATGGTTACAAGACTAACATGCAGGCGAAGGACAAAGAACCAAAGAACAAACCTCGCTACAACCCGCGCCGAAGGAATAACAAGAAGGATGAATCGGCCAAGAAGGCCGAAGTAAAGAAGGAACAACCCGCTGAACCGCAAGTCAAAATTAAGCAAGTGTGGCGGGAGAAAGAGGTGCAATCACGGTCTCCATCTCCGAGACCAACCGAAGTACCCGAAGAATGAACAAGACGGAGAGGTCCTGCTCTACGGACCTAAAATATGGAGCCCTTGCTGGTATGGTAAATCAGTAGTTATCTCATATTTACTTTCTGCATTTCAATTTTTGCATTGCATCTTTCAATTGCATTCTTAGTTTCAATTCCGCATAATTTCTTTCGACAAAATACTTAGCCATAATGAATAAAATAGTGAGAACAACTTGTAACAAAATTTTGAGCTGTTGGCTCACCCATAGTGGGGTCGCCCGACCCCTTTATTGGGCCCACTCTTATTTCTTTCACTTTGGCTAGATGCTATCGTTCATGATCAGTACTTAGATCCTCTTGGAGCCAAAAAGGGGGGGGGTCGCCCGACCCCTACCTGGCCCCCTTGGGCAGCCTACTGTCTCCCATTCACTTCACATAAGAATCCTATGCATGCCATACCAGCCAAAGTCTGAAAAGAAATGGTCCCATGGTTTATCACTTTAAGCATTAGATGCTCCTTTTCACCTTGGATGCTCTTGGGACCAAACCACCAGCCCAAAACCTGCAAAGTGGTCACTTAGACATGCTTTTAGTGCTCCCATGGTCTATGGGAATCACTTTAGACATGTCTCCACTTTGGCCATTCATCTTTTCTCTTTCACCAAGCACTAGACAAGGGAATCTCTGAAATTTTCACCACTTTTGGTCCACACTTGGCCTCCACCTTGCTGGACATGTCATGGCACATTAATTAAAGAGGAGGCAGGCCAAAGGAGGGGGTCGCCCGACCCCCCTTTGTCATCAATTTTTCTGAATTCTTGCAAGATTCCCTGTCCAAAGCTCATGCCAATGTTTTAAGTTGCTTGGACCATCATGGGGGGGGGGGTCGGCCGACCCCTATATTGGGGCTCCACCACTTGCCCTTCTTCCCCTATAAATACCCTTGCATTGTGAGCTCAACTCCACACCCAAACCAGCAGAATCATCTCGAGCTCACAATCTCTCTTCTTCTCTCTAGTAGTTGCAAGTTCTTCTCAAGTTTAGTTTAGTAGTAGCCACTTAAACAAAAACCCAAAAATATTTATCACCTTTCTCTTGCATAGTAGTAGTAGTAAAAGCTTGTCTTGCTCAAAGAACAAGTTGTGGTGTGTCACTACCCACAAGCACACTTTGTTGGGGAGGTGACCATATCCCGCAAGGACGACTAACACTTGGGACGACTAACGCTAATCTTTGTTGTCCTAGTGTGTTCTTGTGTTGTCTCACTTGTGCAGCTAGATGAAGAAATCATTCTCCTCCTTGATCAAGAAGGCCAAGAAGGGTGAGAGCTCATCCAGACGCTCTCACCACTCCGATGAAGGAACCCATGGGAGGAGAGAGGAAGAAGAAAGAAGCCATCATCAAATGGTGCCTCATGCACCTTCGCTAAGAGCAAGAGAGCCCGAGAGCGGTCTCTTGTTGAATCAAGAAGAGCTGCAAAAGTACATCACCATTCGAGCAAGTGTGTTCGCACACACGGGCATCATCGGCCCGGTCCTCTTGGACAACGCAGGTATGGATGTGGAATTTAACACTGTCTTCAATACAATTGGTTGGGGAGGATTTTAGAAAATTCCCGAACTTGGTATAAAAGTGCTTACACAAGAATTTTTGTGCACTTTGCAAATAACTCATGATGGGGTAGCATTTCGCATGTTCGGGGAAGAATATAATTTAACTTGGGGCACTTTGAATACTGCTTTAGGATGTGATCATGATTGTTGCCTTGATCTAGACCATGCCATTGGTAGGTTTAGAAAGGGTGATTTTTGGAAAGCAATATCTGGCTCCGATGATTGCTCTAATCCTGAACCCACTCAAATCCACAATCCTACCATGCGCTTTCTTCATTACTGGATAAACTTTACTCTTTTTCCTGGTATTAAAAGTGACGATGAGCTTAAACTGCTTTATGCCATGACATACAAAATTAAAGTTTCACCTGTAAAACTGCTAGTGAACTTTTGGCTAAGTTCCTTTGATCTTGAAATACCCATATATTCCACTTCTTTCATTACTCGTATAGCCGATACAATGGGTTTGCTAGACTCACATGCCTTTGAGTACATTGCCTCTGCTGGAGATGTTATAAATGAGGATATTTTTATTGGTGCTAATGTGCTCAAAAGAGGTCCAAGGGGTGAACTTAAAATGATTTATCCTGGCCATACAGCCGAAGTCCCTCTCCCTTGTGAGAGACGTCGGTTGTATGCGCTTCGTACACTAACCCTTAAATTGGATCGAGAGGCAAGAAGCCAAGATGTTGCAGGCACAAGAAGAATGACTAGAGGGATGTCACGAGCTGCTCAAATGGAGCAAGGTGGCCCCTCACAACCTGCAGGTGAAGATGTAGAAGAAGGTGATGAGGCAAGCTCTATGGACATTTCAGGGTCCATGGGGAGGTCTCCACGTCCGCAGCACACTCCAAGAGAGAGCACTCCTCGCCCACGGGGTACGGGGAGGCGCCACCAAAGGACGGACATGTGAAACATAGATCGATCGTCATAGGCCTATCTTTGCCACGTGATCGGCCCCCGTTTACTCATAAGTTTGCGGAGTGTCCGGCACTCGGCAAAGGCAGATTTGCCGACAGCAATACGGTTGGGGAAAAAGGGGCTTCCCTGTTAACAGCCAACCCGGAAACGGTTGTGCTACACGGGCATTTCTTTGTCACTCAACCATATGGAGATGGTTCGACTGACAGCCCTGTCCATCGGACCGAACCAACCCATGATCAGGTTGGGGAGAAAGGGGCAGCCCTGCAACAGCTCAACCCGGAAACGGTTGATGCTAAACGGGCGCAATCGCTTACCCCAAGAGCTGGTACGATTGCTTACTTACCCTGCAAACAGCCAACCCGGAAACGGTTGTGCTATACGGGTCCGATCGCTTACCCCAAGAGCTGGTACGATCGTTTACTACGTCCAAAGAGCGACGCTATATACAAAAACAACTCGGTCGCCTACCCCAAGAGCGGTACGATCGACTACTTCGCCCAGAAAGAGGCACAAGAACTCCAACAACTCGGTCGCCTACCCAAGAGCGGTACGATCGACTACTTCGCCCAGAAAGAGGCACAAGAACTCCAACAACTCGGTCGCCTACCCCAAGAGCGGTACGATCGACTACTTCGCCCAAAAAGGGGCACAAGCACTCCAACAACTCGGTCGCCTACCCCAAGAGCGGTACGATCGACTACTTCGCCCAGAAAGGGGCACAAGCACTCCAACAACTCGGTCGCCTACCCCAAGAGCGGTACGATCGACTACTTCGCCCAGAAAGAGGCACAAGAACTCCAACAACTCGGTCGCCTACCCCAAAGAGCGGTACGATCGACTACTTCGCCCAGAAAGGGGAACAAGCACTCCAACAACTCGGTCGCCTACCCCAAGAGCGGTACGATCGACTACCTCGCCCAGAAAGCGGCACAAGAACTCCAACAACTCGGTCGCCTACCCCAAGAGTGATACGATCGGCTACTCCGCCCAGAAAGCGGCACAAGCACTCCAACAACTCGGTCGCCTACCCCAAGAGTGGTACGATCGGCTACTTCGCCCAGAAAGCGGCACAAGCACTCCAACAACTCGGTCGCCTACCCCAAGAGTGGTACAATCGGCTACTTCGCCCAGAAAGTGGCACAAGCACTCCAACAACTCGGTCGCCTACCCCAAGAGTGGTACGATCAACTACTTCACCCAGAAAGGGGCACAAGCACTACAACAACTCGGTCGCCTACCCCAAAAGTGGTACGATCGACTACTTTGCCCAAGAAAGGGGCACAAGCGCTACAACAACTCGGTCGCCTATCCCAAGAGTAGTACGATCGACTATTTCGCACAAAAAAGGCACAAGCAATCCTACAACTCGGATGCATACTCCAAGAGCAGTACCACCGGATTAACAGCCTTGAAAATGGCAATTCAAGACTACAACTCGGACAGATACTATCTCGGCCTAAGAAAAGCCAAAACAGCTCTACGACATAGCAAGTGGCAGAAAAACAACCCTACAAGAGAAGGCTATCTACTCAAAAGAGAAAACACAACTCGGATTCATAAAAGAAGACAGGGCGAAGCCTGCTCACAACATGATTCAGGAATCATAAAAAAGAGCAGAACCATTACAGATCAAAAGCAAAAGACTGGAAGTATTATATCAAATACATCCTACAAAAGATTCACCCTACTACAATCTAGAACAAGCTGTTCACAATTTGGCCTGCAGGGGTGAGGTCTGCAATAGCATCAGCTTCTACATCAAAATCATCATAATTCTGTTCAACGGCTTCAACGATGTTTGGATCATTCACATCAAGGCCTTCAAGGACTTGGCCAGTATGGGCTTCAGCAGCAGCAAAAGCAAAGGCAGCCCCATGACGAACACCATGAAGGGCAACTTCATTCACTTGAGGCAGGATATTCCCTAACCTCTCTTCAACAGAATCACCTTGAGCATTCACAGCAAGTGCAGCTGCATTCCCAGCAGCCTGAATGGTCTCCAGCCGCACAGTCAAATCTGAAAGAAAATGAAGAGCAAAATCCAGAATGCATGGCATATTCAACATTCCAAAAGAAACAACAATACTTACCAGCAACACGAGCATCAGCCACCACACGCTGCTCAATAGCCACCCTGGCTTCTTCCTTCCTTTCATCAGCCAATCGCTCGGCTCGGACAAGGGCCTCTTGAAAATCAGCCAGCACATACTCCATCTGGCTCAACTTCTTGGTCGCCTCAGAATAGCGATCCATACACGCCCTCCACTCCCGTTCATAATAATCCTTCAGATGAAGAATATCAGCATTGTCACGGGAATCTGAAGATGATTCACCTGCAGACTCCTCCTGTGGTGGCAGTCCCACACTAAGAGCGGGGGTCGCCGCAGTAACTGCTTCCGATGCTACCGGAATCACCCCGGGGCCAATGGGGCAGCCACCGGTACTGGCACCGGCGGCGCCACGGCTGACGATCCCTCTCCATCCCTCCTTGAAAAAAGCAGAAACAACATCAAGGAAAGAGATAAAAGTCAATTGAGAAAGAATAAAGACAAAATTAAGATCAACATACAATGGACGACGGCGAACCAAACGGGGGGACCCCGCCTCCTCCACATCATCCACTGGGCGCTTGCCAAGGTTTCGGCTTTCCATGACTAGCAAACTTCAATGAAGAAATCAGACTTTGCCAAGCACACTGAAGAAGATTCTCTTTAAAACGGAAGAATGACTTACTCGAAAACAATGGATGAGAAGCAGAAGAGGCTAGGGTTTCGGCGGAGATTGGGGAATTTTTACCGCAAAGGCAAGTAAAGCCAACAGTAACAAGGGCAGTTATGTATATACAAGGTAAATACACGGCCCACGCGGCCCAAATGACGCGGTTGCCAAAGAAAGGCCCCTTCGAAATTACCGTTACGATAATTACGGTACGCGCCAGAGAAGAGCAACGGTCCGTTCACACCTCAAACGGCTATGAGTCCGTTCAGAAGGAAGTCACTGATATACTACAAGCCGGGTACATGCACACAGAATCAACAACAACAAGAGAACCCGGACACAACACTAAACAAGTCGGACAACAACGCAGACAGCATATTCTTTTATTTCTTTGATCAAAACAAGTACAGGGATTACAACAAGATACAAGATCCAGCAATTTCGACAAAGAAAGCAAAGGAAATCATTCTTGAGTGGCAGCAAAGAACCCAGTGAAATTCGAGGTTACTACCCTCTGCACCAAGATTCGATATTGCCAAGCAGGTTAAAACAACTCGGATATACATCTCTCCAAAGAAAAGACGCACATCCAAGATCGCTATAGATGGCAGAGGCAGGCATCCAAATATCATCCAAAATCAACAAAAGAGCTCGGCGACTCCTCCCAGCACGTACTGATCTACACCGGACAGAACCACAACAGCTACAGAAGACAGAACAATGGCTGATCTGCACCGAACTGTCGGGGAACAAGCCGGACCACACGCTGATCGTCACTGTAAGGAGAACAAAAAGGAAAAAGGGCAGGCACTGGAAGATTAGGCAGCGCAACATGCACCACTCAAATCACAAGTCCTACACCATTTGCCTCAATGCCCCTTACAGCCAGATGCCACCTCGAGACTAGCCTGCTTCTAGTCTCAATCACAAGACCTACACCATTCACCAACACAAAGGATAGAAGAGCAAAAACAAGCCAGGGGACTCATCAAGCTCGCAAACTACAATACACATGGTTACAAGAAGACAGAGAGAAGATTACAAGCAAGACAAGAACAAGAAGCATCAGACCAGCAGGTATTTATAGAACAACAACAGGTGCACATACACCAGGTCCAGAGAGAAACAAGAATCTAAAAGTACAGTATTCATAAGTCACAAGAACTACAGAAAAAGTCAGACATGACAAGGCTACCACGAGGAAACAGTACATACCCAGAGCAGGCACAGTACAAGACAAAGCATATCCAAGAGAATATGCCACAGCAACAGTACAACCCGTGAGGACTCGCATTGAATTTATCAACAACCAGAGTTACAATAGCAAGCACCAGTTGAAGAAACAACCCGGTCAGCCAGAAAAAGTACCCGGCCACATCAAGACTGGAGAATACATTTATCTTCTCAATTACAAGGACACAAGATGACGCGGTTTACATCAATGAAAGAACCCTGAAGAATACAACTACTACAAAGGACCACAAGTCACAAAATACAAGGATAAAACCAAGGTTAATGTCCAGCAGAATAACCACAACCCGGATACACCTCAACTACAGAGGATGAAGCAAATCCTGGGTTGTAAACAGGGAGACAACCTCGTCCTGGACGAGCACACCGATATGATCACCTCCAACTCAAAGCCAGCTAGCAGGGGTTAAGTGCAAGCATTAACAAACAAGAAAGTGGAGGGCACCACATTTGCCAAACCAGGGCCGACAACAATAGCAGCTCGAGGACCGAAGGACAGATAGAGAAGACATGGAAGCTACTTCGCAAGAACTCTTCTACCTGCTCCCCCAAACTTCTCAGGAAAATCTCCCCGAGGGATTAGTCTGCTTCTAATCCCTTTCGCAAGAACTCTTCTAACTGCAAAAGACACCAGATATACAAGAGCCCGGGGGCTGCTCAACCTCACACACCAGCATGTCTATGAAGGAAGAAGGAACAGAAAAAGAATTTTTTCCACTCAAAGCAGAAACGCAAAGAAGGTATTTATAGCAAGACGGAGGCAAGCAAAGCCAAAGGATCACGAGAAAGAAAGAAGAAAAGAACAAAAGAGCAAAGCAACAAAGGCTGAATAGTGCGCAAAAGAAAGATTCCTGACAAAAAGAAAAAGAAGATGCTCAATGACAAGGGACACACCCGTGACCAGCAAACGACGAAAGGCCTAAAGGATACAAATCAAAGAACCTTCTACCGGCTTCTTCTCAACAGAAAAGAACCCGGAGAAGGCTCGGGGGCTGCAGGAGATATAACCTCTCAATTTTTTAGAAAACAAGAGTCTAGACCCTCTAACTTTTGCAAACAAAAGCAAGAGGCTCGGGGGCTACACTCAGTGAGTGCAATTTTTATGAAAAATTGCACCCACCGAAAAAGAACTCGGAGGATATCAAGACCAGAAGACCCTCTAGCTTTTTGTACCAAATAGCAAGAGGCTCGGGGGCTACACTCACTGAGTGCACCTTTTTTCAAAAAGTGCACATCAGTCAGAAGAAGAATTAAAGAAGACCATCTCAAGATTTCACTTCAAGAAGAACCCGGAACAAATCTACAACAGCTCGGCCCTTGAAGCTCAATCATGAAATGCTCGGGGGCTTGTCGATGGGGGACCGTATGGGCCCCTCATAGACCATACTACAGGGAAGTGGGCCTTGGCAACAAAGCCCACAGGCCAATCATCAAGAAGACACGAAGCAAATACAACTCGGACTATACAAGGAAAGACGATCGAAGCATAGCTTAGGACTCTAATCTTGTATCCGAGTAGTATTTGAACAACTCTCTTCGGCACCTGGACTATAAAGGGCCGCTGAGGGTACCACATAAAAGAAAGAGACGCGATACAGAACATACTCAAAGCAATACAACGCAAACAGGCTAACGCCTAAAACTGGACGTAAGGTTATTACTCGACCAAGTCGAGGGCCTGAACCAGTATAAATCGTGAGTCTATTTGCGTAAACCGCCGAGTTCCGCTATTCGCCGAAGCCCGAACAACTGTCCCGGGTACCCCCGTGGCAGGCTATCGGTGGTAAAACATCGACAAAACTCAACAACTTAAAAATTATTGATGATTTATATTTCCAATATTTGACCCAAATCTTGTCTAAAACGACATATTTTACGAGTATGGAGGGAGTAATAAAGAGACAAGGCATAAAATTGGACACAAAATTATTACGTAGAAAACTATCTATTGGGAACCAGTTTCTACATGTAGGAACTACATATTTAAATTAATAATTATAAAAACTAAATGTGGTTTCTAGCATTGAGACTGCCCTAAGGTGTAACCATCTCTGGTTCAAAGACCAAGAAACATATTTAATTATTACCTGTCAACACTAGTATGGAGGGAGTAGTTTATTTTACTAAGCAAAATGTGGTTACGCCTTATATATTAGGATATAGGGAGTAGGTTTTACTACACATTTTGGAGGGTGTTGTTACTAAGGTATTGTAGTGTCGGAATCACTCTGGATTTGACGGATCTGTATGCATGGAGACATTTACCGGGATGTACGGGTCATGAATCGTGATTAGCAAAACTTTACTTTATTACTACTCCTAACTAGAGGAAACGAGGAAAAATACAACCAAGGCCACAAGTTTTGTTTAGAGACACTTATTAACGGGAGTAAGATAATGGCTGTGCCACCACTTACCATTTGTTCAGTCTCGACCGTGTCTTGAAGCAATGGGGGATAGTTTTAGTTTTTAATATGTGTGTAAGCCGAAGGCCACACTGAAGGGGACGCCAAGGGAGAAGAACGACCATTGGCGGAGGCCCGGAGCGAAGGCAAAGCACAAAGTTGCCGATAGGGGCGGCGGAGGCCGCGGCCGTGCGCGAGCAAAGCCTTCACCACGTCACCGAAGGCTCCTGAGTATGGCGCCCCCATGGGTTCACCAGGCCTATGGTAGGCAACGAAGGCAAAGGAAGGGGAGACACCATCAAGCAAAGGCGGAGGCAGCAGCCTAGAGGAGACGCCGTGGGTCTTCCTACAATCCTACGACTCGATAAAGAGCCCATGAAAAGGAGGCGGTTGCCATAAGAGAGGTCCTTAGAGCAAGTCCAGGAGGCACCCTACATCCTCCCCAATCCTAAATGTAGGGGAGAAAGAGGAGGAAACACCCTCCAGCAGGCCCCCTACACATGCCCCTATAAATCTGCTGCCCCTACCCACCCCTCCTTCTTCCCTACATATTGGGGTGGTGAAAGCCTCCCCTATACAAGTAATAAAAGAGTTAAGACCCACTTAGAGCCCACTTAGATTCTTAATGTTGTTTTATCTAGGAAGTTAGGTACGAAATATTGTTAAAATATAGGTGAATGTGGTATAGGGGGGAGAATGTAGGGGAGCTGCTGGAGATAGATAAAATATAGGGGGAGAATCTGTATAGGGGAAGCCCCTACAGGGAGACATAGGGGGAGAAAAATTGGGGAGCTGCTGGACTTGCTCTTATGTCCTAGAAGGAGACCATCTAGAAGAGACTGGGATATTCTGGAATATGCCTTAGCTGGCAAATGGACAAAGATGTATAAGAGAAATGCATTTAACCATATCCTATAAAGGGGACTCAAATCCCAATAAAAAGAGATCACTTTTTGGCTCGAAACCTATAGCATCGGCGATCATGTCGGGCTCCAGCTAGGGTCTAAGGTTCTCGCTGAAGGTCCCTTTTTCCGAAGGTTGGGCAGCCCCGCGCCTGGCCTCTGTTACTGCCAGGAACCCTGTCTTCCCAACAATGTTTTGCTAAAGGATTTGCATATGTTGTCGGGTCGGCGGACACCAGTAGACATGCCTAATTAAACCCCTGATCTAGGACAATTACAGTCAAACAAATAAACGTTTTTTTTCAAAACAATTTTTGAGTAACAGATGGTGCTGATGAATATGTTTGACGCTAAATGCTGTCGTATCTCAGCCACAGCCTTTCGAAGGAAATCGTGGTGACGTTACCAGTATCACCGAAAAATGGACAGATTTATTCAGACAAAACTAAATCATACAAGAGGACTGTTGTTTTCTAAGGAAAAATAAAATACATGAGCACCTCAGAGTAAAATGCTGAGGTGAATGGTGATGTGGTGCATTGTATTGACCTGGTGTGGAGGCAACCTCGGCGGGTGGTGGCCTCAGCAACAGCCAACAGCGGCTGTCACTGTCCCTGCTTCGATCATGTCCTTTTCTCGTCTGTTTCTTTTTTAATTTCGCGTAAACCCCATGTCCTTTTCAGAGGTTCTCCTCTGAATTGAAGGTTACTTTGTCTACCCGGTCAAGAACTTGAGAGGGTTATTCACACTGTCCCTTCATGGTCCTCCCAAAGCTACTAGTAGACTTCAGTTGTTGAACAAGTCAGATTCTGGAGTGTGCTTTAGTTTAGTCAAGAGCTCAAGTTAACTGCAGCAAGAGATTTTCTGTATACGTATACCATCATCCTGTGAATACAATTCTAGGAAGAGATAATAGCCTAAAACTACCGGTTTTCGTGCGAAATTTACCGATTGGTACCAGTCGACGTCTCAATCTCATTTACATACCACATTTTGCCGAAGTTTTCTCAGAAAACCCAAATCGAGCTTTGATGAGAAATTGACAGCCGTCCTGACAGTGCTGGCCCACTTGTAAGGTGACGTGGCAAGTAGACCCCACTTGTCAGTACAATAAAGAAATAAATAAATCTGAAAAAATCCAAAAAAGCCAATAAAATTGAAAAAAATCTAAAATCTAAAAAATATATATATAATCCCCAGGAGCACGCCGCGAAGATGCCGCCAGGAGCACGTCGCCGGGCGCGTGCTTGCCGCGAGGCAGCCGCCGGGTGCCGCCGACCGCAGCGCCGTCGCCGGGTGCCGTCGACCACGCACGCAAGCCGCACGCGCAGCTAGCTGGTACGCCCGGCCGGCCGCGGCTAGGTGCGTGACGTTGGCGGGCGCGGACTTGGAGCCGAGCGACGCGACGGCTGCGCCGGTGCTCTCACCCTCGCCTTCTGCTCTGCTGGCCTGCGAGCGGGTCACCGCCACCCTCCGACGCCACCGCGGCGCGCCCGTGTACGCGTCCACGCCGCCGGCATTCGCGAAAAGCCATAGGTCGCACCGCCGCAGCTCATCTCGCCAGCGACGGACTCCACGTGCTTCAGGAACGGCAGCAGCACCGGGCGACGCGCCCAGAGCCCACTCCGCGCGCTGCCCGGCCGGCCGCTCGGCCGCTTCCTCGCCGCGGTCGTCGCCGCATGGCTGCTCCTCCGGCCGCCCGCCGCTCCCTGGCCGCGGATCCCGCTGCCTCCGTGCAGTCTTGGACGCCACCGCTGCGGGATCGTGCTGCTCCAGCTCCGGCCATGGAGGAGAAGAAGAGCAGCAGAGTCAACGGGGGGTGGGAGCGTGCATTTTATTTTTTTTATTTAGATATTTCGATTTTTTGTAGGTTGACAAGTGTGGCCCACAATCAACCTCCCCAAATAAATTTTTTTAGATTTTTCTTTTTTATTAGATATTTTGATTATTTATTGTACTGACAAGTGGGGTCTACTTGCCACGTCACCTTACAGGTGGGCCAGCACTGTCAGGACGGCTGTCAATTTCTCATCAAAGCTCGATTTGGGTTTTCTGAGAAAACTTCGGCAAAATGTGGTATGTAAATGAGATTGAGACGTCGACTGGTACCAATCGGTAAATTTCGCACGAAAACCGGTAGTTTTAGGCTATTATCTCTTCTAGGAACAGCTGGTGCTCATGATATGAGACACAAGATTAAGGAAAATGGATCAAAGTTTGCCGTATATATAAACGGAATAATCAATTTCTTATGCCAAGTGTTACTGACAAAAGCACCAAGCCAGTCATATATCTTTTTTATTTTTATATAAATAAAAAGGTAAACATGTAGGACCTGGCGTTTACATCAATTTAAAAGGGGAGTCTCCGCCCCCCAGGTCAAAGGGATTAGGAGAGACAAGAGAGAATCAAGGAAGAACAGGTATAAGAAAGCATCATCATCTACAGAAAACAAACAGCAAGCAAGAAAAAAAATAGCGCCTCCTTGATCTTGATCTTGACCACCAACATGGTGGCCGCGTACAATTGTGATCTCTTGCTTGGTTTCTTTCTATATTTCCCAAGACACTAGAACCATAGTGGATCTTGTTTCTTTTCTTTTAATTTATGTTGTTCATTTATGGCCTGGGTAAACTTAGGCTTACCACCAAGTCCCCATTTATGTTTGTTAAATTGCTCTTCTCCTTAATGAAAGACGTGCTTTTGCACGATAAAAAAAAAACCATAGTGGATCTGCGAAATAAACCCTTGTGATTCGATTTGTGATGAGTGATTGATCAAGATTAACCCATGACATAGATTGAGGTTGGATTGACTAACCCTAGCATCGGCTAGGAAAACGATGTGTCTCTTGGCTTGTGGTGCGCAGGTGTGGAGCTCGGAAGCGGTGGCCGACGGCGAGGTGAAGGTCAAGTAGGACGGGCCATGCCGACGGACCGGGTGCAGTGAAGGGAGGCTTGGACTGACGGACCTGGCGGCCGGGTGGCTAGCCGCGGTGGCTGACACCTGGGGACATCGACAAGTGCAAGATGACACGGAGTGACTGTGTTGACTAAGTCAAGATGGCGGTCGGGCAAGTCGAGCGGGCTTCTCGAAGACTTGGCGGCCGGGCGATCGAGGACGAGGTGACACGTGGCGAGCGGCGGGGGACGCGTACGGGCTATGCTACTCACGGACGGTTTGGTGGTTTGGGCCTCAAAACCATCGGTGGCGGGTTTCGGGGTTTGAGCCTCAAAACCCGGGCGGAGGTTCCGATGCGGAACGGACGGCACGTGGCGGCATCTGGGAGTTCGCGTTGAGGCGAAGCTACCGATGAGAAGGCGCGGTGGCCGTCGGATCAAGAAATCTCGGGCTTGACCATAACGTCCTTGGGCTCAGTGGTTTAGCTTAATTGTATCAAGGGCAAAACTGGGATTGTGTAATAGCCCGTTAAATAGGATGAGGGAGCACCCATCTCCCTCACATCCTCCATTTTTATTTTTTCTTTAGGGTTTCTTCCTCTAGTTTGCTTCCATGTGTGAGAAAAGTCCACAACCTTGAATTCGTGAGTTTGATTGCAGGAATCGGTGACCATAACCACCGTATGCTCTCTGGGATTCATGAATTTGTTGTGTTCTTATGTGTTCTTGGTGTTCTTCGCGAGTTCCTTTTGCCCCCTCTTCTTCCCCCTCTCGATTCTTCGTTTCGAGACCGTTTTGATTCGTTCTTGTTGCCTTGGATCGATCTATGACATGAGTTGAAGCTTTCCACCGAAGGAAATCTACTAATTCCTCATGAGATCGTAGATCCGGACAATTTTAGTTCATGGACGAATTTTTGGGAATTTTTCGGGTTCCTTTGATTTCCCGTTGATTCACCTCAAATTGAGCCATGACCTCTTAGAGGTAGCTCCCCTACTGCCTTGTGATCATCCATACCAAGTTTGGTGGCAGTTGGTATTGATTTGAGGGAGATCGGGTCGATTCGGTGAAGAGAGGCGATTTTGGAGCGATCTGATTTTCACTCTATGCGACCCGTGGACTGACCCGGTACCGTAGTGTATTTTAGCGACTGTCCGGATGACTGTAGCGGGATGTCTGGTACTGTAGCTCACTGCAGCGGACTGTCCGGGGGTACTGTAGCAGATACTGCAGCAGTACTATAGCAAAGCTGATTTGATCCGTGTTTTGCCCGTTCGGTCTCCGATTCGAGTTCTGGTTGTTGCGTTGGTCTCCTATTGTTCTCTAGATCTTTTCTAGGTGCTCTTGCCACTTGTTGGTCTGTGTATCTAAGATTGGGTGTTTGTGTTTGCTTCTTGAGGTTGATTTTGGGACAGTGGTCGAATATTTCGAAAGAAATTTGAGGCTCCCATTCACCCTCTCTGATCGCCGTACCCGGTACTTCAGGATCAGAGTGCTTTGCATGGGCAGCCTGAGCTTTAAAGGTACCGCATTCCATGGCCGACAGTTTGTGAAATCCTCCTAAGAACCGCACGGCCGGGTGGAAAGCAGCTGCCTACATGTCCTTTTTTTTGAAAGATCTAGCAGTATATCCTTTGATAGTGCTGTAGTGACGCTAGCAGAATATATATATTGTGTGTTGTGGAAAAAAAATTACCCACATTCATGATCCTTTGGTTTTGACAGTGCCACAAGTGACCCGTGTTGAAAATGAACCAGGTAACATTTCAGACACGCGCACGCACGCGCGCACACGCGCAAAAGCAAACCATGTATGAATGATCATGGGAGGAGACTTCAAAGTTCAAACATCACTGAATATGCTGCATCCACCAGTTTTCAGAATCCTCCTTTTCATGTCTGAACCTTATAAAGTTGACATGAACTGTACCCACCCAAACCTCTCCCTCCAAAAAAAAAAAAAAAAAAAAAAATTGCAGGATCTAGCAACCACCACCATTTCATGGCATTACTCACATGCATGCTGCATCTAAAGGACACATGGACAGGTTCAGATGATGAGTATTAAATCTGATCTGATTCAGTGCACTGCATCTGGCCTTAACAGATGATATTTGTTACGCAGAAATAAAGAATGATATTATTATGGTACAATCCGATCCTCAGAGATAAGGAAGCTGGTGCAATGATGTGGTCATCACAATTCACAAGACGCCGGATGGATCAGCTGGCAAGCAACATCTAGAAGCTCACGTGCTG
This sequence comes from Poa pratensis, assembly GCA_947311845.1. Classification (NCBI taxonomy): domain Eukaryota; kingdom Viridiplantae; phylum Streptophyta; class Magnoliopsida; order Poales; family Poaceae; genus Poa; species Poa pratensis. The sequence continues at coordinate 59,570,020 of CAMZMU010000045.1, read as the reverse complement.
AATTCATCTGGGGAGGTGGGGAAAAAACAACAAGAGGCACCGCGAAAGGTGGCCACTAAAGTCTTCAATAGATTCTTGGCAGCGACATCAACCAACAGTGACTCTTTACTTCCTCTCTTGCCCCTGAAACCCTCTTCTAATTGCTCCAAAGTCAGCACTTGCAAATGGCATCTACCAAAAAATATCCAATGGCAATTGAGAGACGCCACAAGATGACTGTTGTTAGGCGCCACATAATTTAATTTAGCTCGGCATTTTTGGATTAACTGCAACCAGAAAAAAATTAAATAGGTAATTCATTCAGAAAATAGGTTGGTAGCTAACTAGCTATCATCCAAAAAAATCCAGTGGCTGTTTAGAATGCATAAATGAATTTACAGGTGTGCATCCAAACAAGCGTTTCTTCCAAACATACCTTGGAAGATAATCAGATCTGCTGTGCAGCACATGAGACAATTTTCATGGCCAAATTTTTACAGTTCTAGCTGACAAGTGGCGGGCAGTAGACACTAGACAGGCCTGATTGCAACGTATTAACGCAATATTTTCATTGGATCCTCTTGTTAGTGCCTTGTATATATAGCACCATATGTAAGAATAATGACAGTTTGTTTCTTCTCCTTTTAATTTTATTGGCACAAGAAAGAGCTTAGGTCGTGCAATTTTGGAGTCACGTTGCTTTCAACCCTTTTGGGCTTATCAGGAAGACCAGTATATTGTTTGTTGCACCCCTGACGCTGATGTCCATGGCTCCTCCTCTCTAATAGCCCAAGAAGATGGTGATGGTCATTGGCGTGTCTCGATAGGCTTGAGTGGATCCATCGCCATCACCAAGGACCACAATCAGGTAGCAAAATTGTCATCGTCCTTGTGTACAATTGCCACCTTGTCAGGCAGGGACTGGAGGTTCTCAAATCTCAATTCATTTACGTGCACAAAGCTAGCACGACCTTGAATTGAAGTTCTCACTTCTCAATTGCAGAAACCTATGGATCGACCTGACAGAATAGTTGTACTACATGTGTATGGACTATGGAGTGGTTCAAGTGCTTCCTGTGATTACATCAGTACAGTCGTGAGTGCAGCTAGGAATTCATACCATTGAGCTAGCTACTGCAGTTCATCCTGTACACTACTGAGAATTTCATAGCTCATAGTGAACATTCTGTTAAGTTGGTATGGGATTAAACTCTGGTGGTTCAACAGTCTAATGGTGATAAGTGTTGAAACATCGGTTTCTAACAAGAGTGAGAAGTGGGCGGAGGCCTTCGCCTTAGGTCGGGGCCTCCGCCTAAGATGGGCGGAGGCCGGCCTCCGCCTAAGAAGGGCGGAGGTCCCTGAACGCGGCGCACTCCTGTCGGACAAGATCCTCCGTCAGAGGCTCCAGGTAGAAGGTCGCTAAACGAGGGATTCAGTAGGCTTTGGCAAAGTGGGAGTAAGAAAGGGGCGGAGGCCTTCGACTTTGGCCGAGGCTCCGGACTCTAGCTTCGGCATAGGCACTGCCTGAAAGAGAGAGTGAGGATCAAGTACCAACTCACAAGAACTAGGGTTTCATCATCCATTCACCCACCTCCCTGTACAGTTACAAGTGTTCCCTATTTATAGGGCTCAACTACCACTTTACAGAGTTTACAACAGTGCCCGATGTCGCGGCTGGCAGCGCACCGTAACGGCCTGGGTAAGCGACATAGTAGATACTGACGCCATCTAAGTTGTCCACCCTAACTTCCCATATGCCACTCCTATCTTGCCCAGCTCGGGGTGGGCCCAGACATCTTCGATAGAGTTGCAAGATCTTAACGAAACAAAAGCTGCTTTGTGGCCTATGATCGGTGATTTTTAGAAAAATCTTCAGGGGTTCACTTTTGCCAATTCAGGTTGCCTAAGGTGAGGCATGTGACTCTGCAGCCGTGAAAAAAAATCCAGCTCGATTCCATGTCAAGAAGGCAAAGATCTCATGGTTTCCGATTTGCCGTGAAATCCGCATTGGCAGTCCCCGATGTCGCGGCTGGCAGCGCACCGTAACGGCCTGGGGCAGCGACATAGTAGATACTGACGTCATCTAAGTTGTTCACCCTAACTTCCCATATGCCACTCCTATCTTGCCCAGCTCGGGGTGGGCCTAGACATCTTCGATAGAGTTGCAAGATCTTAACGAAACAAACGCTGTTCTCCGACAGGTTGTCCCTGCATGAATCTTGTGCCATCCAACTCTACTTCTGGGATGTGAGAAATCCTGTGGGCATCCTCCCCCTTGCACCTCTCAACCAGTCTTGGACAGTTCCCAATTTCCAGCCTCTTCAAGGCGGTAAGGTTCCGGATGCTTTGAGGCAAAGATGTCAGGTTGGGCGAGGACGAGATGCCTAATTCTTCAAGGGTAATGAGCTGCCCCAGCCATTCTGGCAGTATCTCCAGGCTGACTAACTGCAAATGTAGTCTTCTGAGAGAGGGGAAGCATGGAATGGCCTCTGGGAAGGAGGCTAATGAGCTGCTGCCATACCAGGTAGTGACAGTCAATTCCTCGAGGGTGGCAAGGTGCTGAAGCCGACCCCACTTGTCAGCAGTAAAACTCTTGCTTCTGATTCTGGCTTCAAAAGGAAGAGTGGAAGATGAAAGCCTCCCAAACCCATGTAGTGGTGGTAGCACCTCATCGCTGCGGGTCAAGTCCCAATACATACTTTTGGGGGGATATGGCAGGAACTTCAACTTTGGGCAGTCCCATACATCCAACTTGTGCAAATTAGGGATTAAGAACTCGTCGCCTTCTTCACCTGACCGTGTTGTCCACCATTCCTCCAAGTTCTCCAATCCCCACAATAGCATAACTCTCAACCTTTTGCATGCTCCTTCCTCTCCATAGAATTCCTTTCCGATTCTCGTGATGCTGGGCATCAACATAATAAACAAATACCTGAGATTCGCTAGCATCCCAAGTGGAGGAAGAGAATCACATGCTAAATCTATGAGTTTGATGGTGGTGAGATACGGAAGATATGAGGAGATCTCAAGCATCCATTTAGGGAAGTTTGTGCCCATGTAACCTCTTAGTGCCAATCGTTCCAGAGTCCGAGGGGGAATAAGGTTCTCCAACACCTCTGCATCTCTCTTGTTCTCTGTCATATCTTTGTGGCCCCAGGAAAGGCGTAGCTTTCGGAGGTCTGGATTATCTCTTAGTTTAGCTCTCTCTGCATCTTCCGGATGCTTGACTTTCTCAAGGTGATTAATCTCTAGGTGTTGACAAGCCAATTTCCCAATGCTCACTATACTGCTATGCGGCCCATAACCCACCTCGTGCACATCATGTACACTATGTTCCACTGTCCTGTAATACAACGACAGGCGCCTCAAAGTGGAAGGAGAGACAAAGAAATCTATATCCCACCCGTTTACTGTGTGGACTTCAAACATGGTGAGACTAGTCATGTTACCAATACCCTCTGGCAACTCACAGAGATTCCACAAATACAGTACTTGAAGCTTCAAGCTACAAAATGAGGATGGCAGATTTTCAAGCCTTATACAATATGACAAATCGAGGTGCTTCAACTTTGACAGACCACCAAATGACTCGGGCAATGATTGCAGCTTAGAACAGCTTGTTAGATTCAGAGAATGAAGCTCAGAAAGGTTACCAAAGCATTCAGGGAGCTCTTTTAGATCATGACAGTCCGAAAGATCTAGGTCTTTCAGATGCTTAAGTCGGCAAAAGGACTCCGGTAACATATGTACCTTGTAGCAGTCAGAGAGGTTTAAGAACATGAGATTTTTAAGATTGCCAAAATTGTTTGGTAGGCTTTGTAGTTGGTGGCAACTTGATAGGTTTAGATGCTCCAAAGACTTGATGTTAATACTGTCAGGCAGTTTTACTAGTTTCGAACAGCTGGACAAGTTTAGGAACAAGAGTTTAGGAAGGCTACCGAAGTTATCAGGGAGCTTTTGGAGCGCATTACAGCCTGACATGTCTAGATGACGTAAAGAAATAAGATTGCCAATTGACTCAGGTAACTCATAAAGTTTAGAGCATGCTGATAGGTTGAGGAACCAGAGTGCAGAGAGCTCCCCAAATGACACAGGTAACTTATTGAGGCTGCTATTGCCAGATAGGTCCAAATAACAAAGGTTAAGAAGGCTACCAATATTATCAGGCAAGGTTTCAAGTGCGCAGTTAGACAGAATTAGTGTCTGCATATTCTGAAGTTTATGCAAGGATTTTGGAAGTGATGTAATTGGCAAGCCCGAGGCATCGAGGTACCTTAGCAGCATCAGTTGATGAATGGAAGATGGCAACGATATGTTGCTGGGGACAGATTTCCCTTGGATGGAACATTCACTTATGTCCAAGACACGCAAATACTTGCATTTAGAGAATGACTTATCTTGAAGCTGCAATCTGTCGCACTCTATAAAGTGGAGAGATCTAATTTTACTTGGAATTTTTTTCCGATCGATAGACTGCTTCTGATAATTGATAAACTGCATATGTCGGCAATAATTCTTCTCAAGTCTGCTCCGAGTCAATTCTTTGGGATCATTTAGAGCAATTAACTGTTGGCCAAGTATTATCGTTGCAAGATCATACACCAAATCATGCATCGTCACCTTGATGGGACCTTCAGCATCCTCTGGAGCATTCTGCAGACAAATCAGTTGTTACTACTTTTAGTAGCGGAATTAAATCTATCATTATGAAATGTTATCTTGATGGTAACGAGCGAGGTGATTATTACTTGTAGCTGTTAAACCTTGAGCGAATTTCACAAAATAACAATACTAGCATCGATCTTCTCATATCTTTTTGCTATATATCTAGGTGTGTCCGCATTCTACTTAGGATGGGTGACTCTAGCCTTGAGCTATTTTAGCTTTTTCTTAACTCTCCTGTGTCGTTTAAGAAAAAAAAAACAATTTTGCACTTATCCTGATTGACCCAAGATGCTTAAATCGGATTTCTATTTCCACTTTTTAGAGAATCTGAAGAAAAAACCGGATACCAACGAGTTTCCTCCCAATATTTTCACTCCACCTGTCCCATGCATCCACCACTCCTGCTCTCCAACATGTCAGTGCCATCCCTCTCTTCTCCAGCACTGATTCTCCCAAAATTTTCATCCAGTGTTGCTCTTGTCATCCCGTAAGTCAGCAGCACTGCTGCATTTTTTCTCCGCCCTCCACTCATAGGGCTTATTTGCTTTGCCTTCAGATAAACTTGCATAGACCAATAAGCTCCCCTAGGCGTCCGATTTCGAGCGCTTAGAGCTAGGATGCTTGCCAAGCCAAGGGTGTGCCCGCAGGGCATAAACCAAACAACTCCTATATATATCGCATACCCAATAGACACCCACAATAGCATGTGCGGGCTTTTGTCTATGTGCCGATTTTCTCTCTCTATATGATCCATTCGATTTGGGTATATAAAACATTTTCATGTTTCCTTAATGCTTTGTTTATTATGATTGTTTTATTTTTCTCATTTATATCTTGTAGTATGTTTATATACACCTATACTGTTGATCTACAGTAACAGGTCCAACGCAGACATATGGTAATGCACATCTACGGTACCCCCAGGTATGCTGTTCCTTTGCGGGTTCGTTACTGTTACTCTAGACCCAGCACTGTTTACGGTACCGGGCACACGGTGCCTCAGCGGGTTGGTTACTGTTGATCATGACCACAACACTGTTCACAATACCGTGTCCACTGTTCCTCAGCGGGTTTGTTACTCTTACTCGAGACCCAATACTGTTCATTTCCCTATTTCCTCTTTTTTTCCCCCTCCCTTCTCTCCTTCCCACGCAAAGCGTGGGGTCCCACTCTAGTTATGGTATAATTCTTCTAAAGTTCTTAGACACGTCCCAGCTTGTTTGGATCTTTTTGCTACCATCGAATTCTTCTCCAACAAATTTTTGTTGTTTCGATTAGATATTATGTTCTATATTTTAAAGTTAAAAAACATCTTATCTAGACCTTATTCTGTTTGGCTCCTTGAGCCTAGTGCTGGTTTTAGCCAAGTTGCACTAAGAATCATTTAATTCTTTTACTACAAACTTGCACACCCCTCCTACTTATTTGAGAAAAAAGTCATTCCTTTCCATCTTAGATATTGTTCGCTAGCGTCCTCACTGCCGTTGAGGTTCTTGGGTTTTTATGTTTCCAAAACGAGCTTGAGGTTATTATCACTAGAGTATATATTGGTTTTAATTCTTTCATCATGTTATCAATTAAACATTTCAATCAGAATATTAATGTGATTATTTCCTTCTACCTTCTGATAGTGATCTTTCTTTCTAACTAACAAACAATCATCTATTCAATAAATAAAAAAAAGATTCATAGCCTGAATGTTTAGAATTCAGTGATTCATTTGTCACCATTCGATGAAGTAAGCGAAAATTTAGCCATTGCTGGTCAATTTTTAACAATAAAAATCAGTTATTATGACTCTAGTTAGTTATATTAAGTAAATATCCCAACTTAACATTCCCAAAAAAAAAATTGGGCAATTGGCACATTAACTGCTTATACAGTTCATGATGCTTTCTTTTCTTTTACTCAAATACTACGGAGAAGTGGCAAAATAGTTCGTGTGTTCGTTGTGTTTCCATGGACGTGGATTCCAGATGATAAGAACTCTAAACAATAAGATCACAAGCAAGAAACAGAAATCCCACAAACAAGAATGACGAGCAAGTACACACCTTAAACTTACCCTTTTTAGAAATGTACCTATAAGACTGGAAACAATTCTATTTTCCAAAAGGAAAAGGTTTTCTTTGAAAAGCAGCTATGATATCTTACTATTATTAGTATTTAGAGATTTTCTTTGGAACCTTCAAGTTTATCCTTACAAGATGTGCTAGAAAAGGGATAAAATCTAGAATCCACAAAAATAGAAACATGTACCTATCAATTTGCTAGACTCTATTGTCTAATCATCATTAATAATATCCATTACATCTATTGTGTTTTCTAAAAGATTAGCCACCTTTGCAATCAAAAAGTAGTCTAAAGTATATCCACCTTTGTCATTATGAAAAATAACTTAAAACAAACCCTAAATCTTCAAATAAATTACATGCCGAAGTCCTTATGAAAAATAATCTTAAGTACCCCTAAATTTGAATCTAAGATATACACCTTTGTCATTATGAAAGTTTAAAAACTAAAGTAAATGCATCTACAATAAAATCCCAAAGTGTGTTTGTGTGTGTGTGTATGTGTGTTTATAAAGCACCCACTTCTGCCATTATTAGCATGAAAAATCTAACTTAAGGCACGCATGCATGATATATGTCACCATCCAAAGGCTATGTGTATATCAATTTCATATAAAACATGTAGCTCAAGCTGAGGTTTTACTTGAACATATGTCAAACACAAATGGATCTACGATGGTGGAAAACTATGAATGTGGATTGAGAAAACTATAGAGATTGGCAACTCTAAAGTATCTATACCAATATCGTTTTAGATTATAAACAAATGATAAACTTTGATTATTTTTAGGTCATAAATTTATCCATGAACTTTTAAATCTCATATCTCAAAGTTACTTACTCGTGTAGGAGCATGGGTTTACAGGCGTATCCCCAATTTTCAAGTACGTGCTAACAAACTTAAATAATATAAAGTGAAAATCTATTCGGAAGAATGAATTGTATCAAGTTATTTGAACAGTGATAACTGTGGGTAAGACCACCATACCACTCAATTCATTGTTAAATAAGTACTAACATAGATCTGTTGACAATCTTGGAGTTTAACATCAGTAGCATTGTATCATGCTGAATGAATCAACGGATGGAAAAGAGATTATTCTACTGACCTGATAAGTCTTGGAAATTTGAAGAAAAGACATCCCCAACAAATAGTTGACACAGTGTTTGCCATCGACGATTGATTGAATATATCCAAGGGCTCTCCATTGCTGGATGAGGCGGTCACTAGCAATAGTAAAGCCCTTGGCGAAAGCTGCACAATATGTGAAGCACAACTTGAACTTTAACGGCATGTAGTAATAGCTCAACATGAGGCGCTCCAAAGGCTCTTGCAACAAAATGTTTTCTTCCATACCCAAAATAATCTTCTTGTCCCTTATATCTTCCCATGCCTCTGTAGACTTATGTTGGGATAACAAAAATCCAAGAGATCGTGCTAGTAATGGTAGACCTGTACACTCCTTGGCGATTTGTCTACCAATTGCTTCTAATCCACATAGATCGTCATCTTGCCTGAATGCTGTTTGCCGCATCACATTCCAACAGTCATCATCTGATAAAATGCTTAAATTGATTTGGTCACTCTTGCACACAGGGCGGATTATTCTTTGACTGGCTAGAGCACCAATATCCAATTTATCCACTACATGTTGCATTTGTGTAGTTAATATGATCTTGCTTCCCTTCCTACCATATTGTAGCATATGCTTTAGTTTTTCCAAATTATCCACAGCTTCCTCCCACATATCATCCAGAACAATCAAATACTTTTTGTTAGGGAGCATACTTTTCAATATTTCAGTAATGGACTGCAAATCGCCATCTTTTAGGGTGATGTACCGTTCACTTGGCTCAATACTAGTACTTCTACTCACTGTTGATATGATTATTTCCCCAATTCTTTGTAGATCAAACTTCTTAGACACATAGACCCATACCCGTAGATCAAAGGTTTTGGTTCTATTGTCAAAAAAAATTGATTGGGCAAGTGTTGTCTTCCCCATGCCACCAAGTCCAACAATAGGAATGATTGAGACAACCTCATCAGCTTCACTTTTCAGTAACTTGATTATCTTTTCCTTTTCAGTATCCCTTCCTACCATTCTAATAATGTCGATGCCCCCATTGGTGGGTGCAATGGTAGCTTGATTTCTGGCCACCACATCAGCCCACATTGGTGTATCTTGGGGCACCAGATTAAGGGTCTCACGACCCTCTTTCTCTATGTTGGTTAAAGCTTCCTTTACCTTCTTCATCTTGTGAGCTATTGTAAACCGCAACAGGAATGGATTGTAGGATGAAAAGAATAGCTTAATCTGTAAGAGAAAAAGAAAACAATAAATAAAAAAATTCGCACATGTGTTTTGTTATGTATTGTAGTACTTGAATATATTCCTGTGGTATATTAACGGTTGAACAAAACAAAACAAGTTGTAGAAGCAAACATATTACATGTTTGTTGAGAAATAAATTATAATATATTGGTTGGTCACTATAATGACAAGCACAACAAGTGCAATGGCACCCAACAAACACTCAGCCATTCAATTTCGCACCAAATTAAGAGACATTTTATAAACTCAACTGATGATGGTACCTATGTTGTATAAAATTTAGAAACTCAACTTCGAACTTGAAATAAGTTAGTTGAAACAAAAAAAAATCTAATGTCCAACCAAACAAGAATAAGTTCATGTGAAATTTTTGTGTACCAATAAAGTTAACCTTCTAATCATTTCACTTGCTGCACATTTTGTAATCTCTACTTTATTTCTAAACCGAGGATTCTGCGGTCTGTTTGTGGGTCTAGGACAATTTATGGCCCAAGTTGCCAGGTGAAGCTCACAAACACACCTCATGGATACAGCTTTGTGGGCCAAGTTCGTGGGCAGCCCGAGTCTAGTGAACAAAAATGCATCCTGCAAGTATGCCTGCTCTCCACCTCTTTTTTTTTTACTTATATTGTAATACAAAGCTACTCCACTTCACACTCTGTTCGCTTTCAGAATAAAATACAAGCAAGGAGGAGCCAGGCATATCGTGCTATGCATGGGTTAACACATACTCTTCGAAATTATGTGGCCTCAAATGAGCTGGAGTAAGGAAATGTCACCCACTTTTTTGTTCTCTTCTTTTTTGCCTGAGTTTTTAAAACAAAATTTTCGGTTTTGTAAACTGATAAAGTGTTGTTGGCATTGCAGAGTGTTTCGGCTTATTGATATTCCATATTTCTTACACAGATGACACTAAAGGTGACGTTTATGTTCCTGAACTGAGTAGGTCAGTGCTCAAAGTTGTAGAAGCTGTTTCAAAACAAAGGTTGTAGAACCTGGTATTAAATTTTCATTTAATAGTAGTGCTGGGTTTAGTTTTACTCTGGAAAATTTTGTTCACAAACACCGTTCAATCGTGGAATTGGACGATACACACCGCCGAATCGACAATTTACCCAGTACCATTATAAAACCATGGTTCTTTGCTGTTGGACACCACACACAATAAAATATTCATTTTCATGGTTTGGGAGAGAGAAAAACGTGTGCATAGACCATATTGCCCTTGCAAGTCATCTTCTACCTCTAGACTCCACCCTTCTCTCTTATCTCCATCTTTGTCTCCAATTCTCCATCGATCCATCAAGCAACTAGCAAAGGCCAAGCAGCGTGTACTTACTCGGTACTCATCCATGGCGGAGCCGTGGCCTGCCGCATCACCACCGTCATCTGGTGCGGGGGTGACGGAGCTGGAGCTGCCGGGGTTTCGGTTAAACCCGATGGAGGAGCTGCTTGAGTTCTACCTAAAGCAGGTGGCTCAAGTTCAACATCATCCCCACGGTGCACCTGTACCGCCAGGACCCTTGGGAGCTCCCGGGCCTAGTGCGCATCGATGAGCGGGAGTCATACTTCTTCGTGCCCCCCGATACACCACCGACGGTAGCAGCTGGCACATTTGGAGACGACGCGCCTCCCCACCTCCTACCTATGCAGCGGTGGCCTCGACATCACCAACGGCGGTAGCGATGGCGGCCGCACCATCTGCGACGGTGATGGTCGCCTCTCACCGCGGATCCAACTGGTTGCAACCTCTACGACGCCTCTACCCTCAATGATGGTGGCCTCTACGACGCCTCTACCCTCAATGATGGTGGCGATCCCTGTTCCCTTTCAGATTCGGTCATAGATGCAGCAACCCCGGTGGCAGCGCGTCACACCCACACGGGTGATGCCTGATAGCTATGGCTCATCCCACCCCACACGGACATCGCTCCAGAGACTTCGTGCCCTGGCTTCGTGTCCCGTCTTCATGACATCTTCGACCTGTTCCTGTTGCCATCCGTGGGGGTTGTGTGCTGCCTGCTGGTCTCCTGCTAGCATCCGTGGGGAGTGCGGTGGGGCATGCAAGGCTGGAGAAAGGAGCGGCGACGCATAGTGTAGAGCCGAGGCAATGGAGGAGAGATAAGGGTGGAATCTAGAGGTAGAAGACAACTTGCAGGGGCAATGTGGTCTATTCACGTGTCTTTCTCTCTCCCGAACTATGAAAATGAATATTTTATTGCGTGTGGTGTCCAGTGGCAAAGAACCACGGTTTCATAATGGTACTGGGCAAATTGATGTTTTGGAGGTGTGTATCGGCCAATTCCATAATTGAACTGTGTCCGTGAGCAAAATTTGCCTTTTACTTTTGGGAGACATCATTTCATTGCTGATTTATTCATATGTAAGGTTACTGCACTTGAAGAATGATTACTCACAGCGTGTTTCTGTGATTATATCTCTTATTTTTGAAATAAAGGTTGGAGCTCTGCCGCTTAATTATGATGAAAGAATTGTATGTACAAGAAGGGTAGCCAAACGTGGTACCAACACAGGGCACACAAAGGGCTGACCCAGCCACGCGACGTGGAAGAGCACAAAACTGCCATGAGTCATTGTTGCCGAGCATGCCTGCAGAGCAGCCAGCAGCTCCAACTTCCCATGGCAGACCCTAGACGATCCTAACGAAGATAGGCAGACGGCCCGAAGTGAACGGCCGCAATAGGTCATCGTTGCCGAGCTGAATACGAAGAGCAGCTCCAACTTCCAATCTTGAACCTCCGCCCCGCCCCTTGCTTTTGCTCGACCTCCGAAGAAGTCTAGTCAACGAAGAAGGGGGGTTCGCCTCATGTCATCGTTGTCGAGCCACATCCCCTGACGTAGCAGCTCTGAATTCACACTGCAAGTCGCCCCTCCACACGCATACCGGGCGCCGAGAAGCGAAGATCTTCAACCAAAGGCGACGTTGTGGCCATGATGAACTTCAAAAGCGACGCCTTCAGGAAGGGAATGATGTCAGGGACGCCACCATCGCTTGTCCGAGATGGACTGGGCTTTCGCCCATGGACGACAGTGCTGGGGAAACACGACGCCCATGGACGACAGTGCTGGGGAAACACGACCGTCGCCGAGGATTTCGCCCAAGATGTCCCCCAGTACAGCATCAGGCCAAGACCCCAGGTCATAGCATGTTGTCTCCGCCGTCGTCGTTCCCTGCCATCCCGCAGGAACCCTTCCAGAGGGGCATTGACACGCAGGCTGCATGCAGCAGCTGCAAAGCTGCGTCAGCCGCCACCCTCTCCGGCCGGGCACACAGAATTGGGCCTTACCTTGCCCCGCACAACACACCGCCGCACACCGAAGCCATTGCCGGCCATCGTTGCTAGCCCTGGCACACGCAGCCAACGATGCCAACCCCCACCAGCCATCGTCCGCCACACGAGCCCCGCCACCATGGGCGCCGCCCCCAGCCCAATGGGCTCTGGATCTGGCCGCGAGGACGGAGAACCCGGCGCCCCGGCATGCGCAGCCGCCTCCACCATGGCTGACACCACCGGCGCCGCCCCCCGACTAGGGGGTGCCGGATCCGGCTGCCCGGGCACCGGATCTGGCCACCCAGGCCCTGGAGCAGCCCAGACCGGCCTCGCTGGTGCCGCCATGCGAAGAGGAGAGGGGACGGCGGAGGGGAAGAAGAGAAGGCCGCCGCCATCACCACCCTGCCCCTTCCCGGGCCTCTGGCTAACACCGACGCAGTCCCGGCTAGGCGGCCTTGCCGATCCCCACGTGGCTTGGACGAGGCGACGCCCCGTCTGCCCGCGACCCCCCACATTGCCACTCCATCAGACGAGAGGAAGGGGCCTCGCCGTCGCCATCACAGCGGGCCGCGCGGCCCTGCTGGTGGCCTGCTCCTGCGGTGGCGCAGCGGGAGAGGGGAGGGGGCGTGGTGGCTTAGAGTTTGGCCGCCCGAGTCACCCGCGTGGAGGGCGACGCGGTGGCGAAAAATACAGTGGCCTACCCTGTGATTGTATCTCTATTACTCTCTCTGCCTATTGCCGTTACCTCTTCTTTCTTTTTGTTCCAGGTTCCAGCTTCGGATGGGTCTATCTACATTTTCTAAAGCAAACAAAATATGCACCCTACGTTATTGTAATGCTATATAGAATAAGTTTTCAATTATACTTGGCGATAAAAATTTTGAGTTGTGTCAGACTGCTTGGTAATGACTCCCTTCTAATTTCAGGAATAATTTTCATGCTCAGGGCACTCCTTAGGCTGGATATAACTGCCTGAATATCTTCTTTCCTTCTCCTATTTCTACTAAGGGGGTGTTTGGTTCTCTCTCCTAAACTTTAGTCGCTGTCCCATCGGATGCTTGACACATGCATGGTGTATTAAATATAGATTAGTTTTGAAACTAAATAGACAAATTGAGACTATTTTGCGAGACGAATTTTTAAGCCTAATTAGTCTGTGATTTGACAATATAGTGCTACAGTAAACATGTGCTAATGATAGATTAATTAGTCTTAATAAATTCGTCTCGCAGTTTACTGATGGAATCTGTAATTTATTTTTTTATTGGTAACTGAACAACCCATGCGACATCCCATATGACATCCGACGTGACACCTCCTAAACTTTAGTCCCCCAAACCAAACACCCCCTAAATATAATACGTTGGAAAGGAGTCATTTGCAATTGCAGCTATAGACTCCCACCTCTGCGGCCCTGCCCATAGTACTCCTTTGACTCTGATGACGTTAGTGCAGTTCTAAATAAAAATTGGAGCCGCTATTGAAATGGAGGCAACTATGAACTTAGTACGACTGATTTCCAGAATCAATTGCCTCAACGATTCATGTTTACCAAAATAATATCACAGTCCTGCTTGAGTTGCCTATGCACGGGCATTTTATTTTTGCCAGGTTAAAACAAGGCCTAATTAAAATGTTGTTACGGCTAATTGATACACTCAATTTTTATTCTAACAATGAGACCAGTGGCGGAGCTTGAACTAAAATCGAGAAGGGGCCAATCAAACTTGAAGTGCTAATAGAGCGGGCCAAATTAGCAATTGATCAGCATTTAAGTGGTGAAATTAAGTGCTCTTTTAATATTTTTTTTAGGGGGGGCATGGCCCATCTTGGCCTACACAAAGCTCCACCCATGAATGAGACCACACTATCAATTTTAAATTCACAGATGATGTAACGCGTTCGCAATTTTTATTTTAAAATTAAGGATTAGCAAGGTTCCGCTTCTCTTCCCCAGCAACATTCTAAAGCTTATTAATTTGGGAGTGATCAGATGGGCAAATATCAGTTAAAAGCATATAAGTGGAACCGAGAGTTTTAAAAATGGGACAACCCTCACTTTGGAAAAAGAAAAAAAAAATGAAAATTAACTAAGAATATTGAAGTTTAGCATCTGTACCTTGGGTTGGTCCTGCTTAATGAGTTCAATAGCGTCGAACTCATCCAGCAAGTCCTCAATGTCGTAGGCTGCAGCCTTGAAATCTTTCATCCAAATCTGCTTGATCTCTCGTCTCTCTCCTTCATCCTGGCCCTCCCTCCGGTCAGCATGGCGCATCAAAGCTTGCAGCTTCACCATGGTCCTCTTCAAGCCATCCACGTCGTCCTTGTAGCTCCACAACAGGGTAGCCTCATCCCAGACAAGCTCAGCAAGCTTGCCGGCAATCAGCCCGCCAACAGCGCTTGCCATCTCGTCGCCGGCCCTGACCAGAACAACTCACAAGGGATGCTGGCTGCTGCAGTGTTTGTGGGAGCTTCTTGGGTGGAAGACTGGTGCTCCCGATGTTAATCCAACGCCCTGCATATAAGGTTGTCTTTGGCACCTACTGAGCAACTTTGCATCTATACCTTGAGTGTACTCTGCACACGAATTTATTCTTCAGTACATCGACACCACGCAAAGCTTCATGTATGAATAGTTCCTTGCCTCTTTGTGCAAAGAACAACTTTATATGTTTTGAGGAAAAGAAGGGGATGCGGTTTCCAGATTGCGTGTGCTGCGTCAACTATTGATCTTTATTCCCACATTGCTTGGACGATATCCAAATTGCGAATCACACAAGGTGAAGGTTTTTTGGGAGGGTTAAAGGGAACCCAATCAGACCTTAGCTGAGTCAGTCTCTGTCGGCAACAGAAATCTAAAGCTCCTATTGCTAACAGGCAGCTTCATGTTAGGAAGACCAGGGCTTCCGACGTCTATGCTAAATTTACAATGTTTTTGCCAAGTTTCAAAATTTCGTTGAAAAAGTCACAGTAGCTTAATCCGAAAAAAAGATTCGGTTTCGAATTCATCTCAGGTATAGCAAAGGTTTTGACCTCTAATGCAAGGCTAGGAACATTTTCACCACTGTCCTTGCTACAAGCCAAATAATTGCAACAAAGAACTTCACTATTTTGAGCAGTCTTTGTAACTGGCTCTGTCTACTTTAAGGCTCAAGCCATTCGATCAATCAATATATAAGTGGGCGGGAATCATCTATCTCTCAAACACACCCGCCCCCTGCCCCCAAATTTTTAGGGGGGGGGGGGGGGGGGGGGGGGATGAAATTGAAGTACGTAATCAGTCAGCCAAGAGTCGCAGAGGCATTTCGTCGAACCGAACAGGAGGACAAGGATGAAGCAACCGAACGCCACTTTGCTAGCTAGGTGATCCAGGAAGATTTTGGGCCAGGGAGACCATGAAGGCAAGAGCGAGACTCACCTTCTTGCCGTTGCTAGCCACCTCCCACTGATTACACAAAGAAATAACGGTTCGTCTCTTTCTATTTTCTTCATCGCCTGTGTCCCCACCGCGTCGAGCTCGTGGCCGTGCTGCCCCGCTGCGCTTGTGCCTGGCGTGCCCTTCCCCACCTCTGGACTGGCCCCTCCCTGGCGGCCACCCCCACCACCGCCCCCCCATGGCCGCGCGGGGCCTCCGTCTTGCACGGCCGCGTGGGAGCTCGGCCCGGCCCCTCCCAACGTCTCCCGCCACTGCGCCCTGGCTGGGACAGGCCCCAGCGCCACCAACCGCCGTGCCGTGGCTAGGACCGGCCCTAGCGCCGCCAGCCACCGCGCCCTTGCCGGGTCCACGAAAGGAAGGAGATGAGAAGCTTGACACGCGAGGCCAAGGTAGCAGTGAGAAAAAGGGGAAGAAGGAGCTCCCATAATGGGCTGTTGTTGGGCCATGATAGGCTGGTTGTTGGACGTATAGGCCCAGCAGATCAGCTGTGGAGCTGTCCCAAACAGTTTTGTTTGCTATTACGGTGCATCATGTGATGGACGAGAATTGAGGGATCACATACACTCCGCCGGATGTTTCCACCCTGACCTCCAATCGGCTTGAGCGTAAGACGATCCCTCAATCCTCATAGTCATCCCCATCATAGTCATATTCCTCCTCAGAACCTGTGTGCCAAAGTATCAGTATGATATATGAGACGTTCATTTATAAGTAAACGGGGGCTGCTAGCTTGCGCGTTGGAAGAAGCTGGCGGAGGCGGCGGTCGATGGGGCAACGAGCCGCCCCTATTCCCAACAGCAGCCGCCGCCGCCGCCGTTTGAAGCCGCAGTCACGGATTGCTACAGCCGCCGGCGTGCCCAATGAGCGAACACGGAGAGAGCTAATTTTTTGTTTTTGTAGAATCGAACAAAGAGAGAGCCCGGACGCATATACTTGGGCCGCCGGACGTCACCGCCACGCACCAAAATACAAACCTAATCATGGGCCGTTCGTGGGCCAGCCTGCCCGTTGTTTACAGGATTCTAATCGGGTCCGATCGAGTCCGTCTCTGAGTAAAGTACGTAGTGGAAGATGTGTGCCATATAAGGATGCGATGCGACGTGTATACCGCAGCCGAACGAGGGACAACCAGGGCAGATCGGATCGATCATGGAACATACATCGGCAGCGAAGCTGCGGTCGGCGGAGGACATCGTCCTCGAGATTCTCCACCGCGTGTCCACCGACGCCGCCGCACTGTTCCGCTGCTCCGTGGCGTGCAAGCGGTGGCGCGCTCTGGTCGCCGACCGTTGCTTCCTCCGCCGCTGTTGGCCGGAGAAGGCTCGTGTTCCATCCACCCTCCTCGGCTTCTTCGATCGGCAACGCGTGGACGTCGGTACCGGCTTTTCTTCGTGCCGCCGCCAGAAGGATCGGTGCTCGGCGCTGAGCGCCGCCTTCTTACATCTATCGTCGACGGCTTGCCGGACGACGACTCGCAGTCCGCGGAGCCGCTTGCCGCGCGTCGTGGCCTCCTCCTGCTGCGTCTGGTCTCCGGAATCCGCCACTTCGAATCGGTCAACATGGCGGTGTGCGACCCTGTCGCCCGCACGTGTCATGTGCTCCCTCCGCTCGAGTGCAGGGTCACCTTTGTCAGTTGCACTGTTTTGACCGGCGCCGAGTGTCATCAACGCTCCAAGGACTATTTCAAGGTGCTAGCCATCGTCTTCTTCAGCAACTTCAAGAACAAGGACGATCAGGAGTGCAACCTCTACACCTTCTCGTCCACCGAGTCCCGGTGGAGTGCACCTACAAAGTGTTTCGCTGAAATCGGCCGGATCGGCAAGCGTGGCTTCCAGTTTCCACGAAGCAGCAATGGAAACGTCGTGCATAGCAGCGCGACAACACACTGGCTCGTCACCTACTGTTTCGACCGCGCCGAGGAACCATCGAAATATTACACCTTGGACGTGAGCACCGACACAGGCGCCATTTCCTTGACTGAGATACCGATCCCTGCGAACCAACTAATGAGCAGTCCGAATCTTCGCGTCGCCGCCGACGGCTCGCTCTCGCTGTTTTGCATAGACGACGAATCTCCTATCTGGCGGCTGCACATGTGGAAGCGGGATAGTGAAGCCTGGCTCTACACGAAGGCGATCGAGCTAAACCTATCGAGACGTCCGAATCATCTTTGGGATGTGCGCATGTTGCCGGTGGAGAAGAGCGACACGATGTTATTCATAGACGAATACCAGTGCGTGCACAAGATCGATGTTGAAGCCGAGACGGTGGAGGAGGAGCAATTTTTTTAGATAAAAAGGGCCCTTGCCCCAGTTTCATTGATCAACAACGAAACCAGCATCCTGATACAACATCTCGGAAATTAAATTGCAAACTAAAGCTACAGCACTAAAAACGACCCATTCTGCCAACAGGTTCGTAAAGGTCTATCTCCAGGGGGTTTTAGCCTTATTACAATTTAAAGCAGTGAAAAGTAAGGCCTTTCTTAGCTAATATGAGAAACGTAGCACAGGTCACGCCAGCGCTGGATCTTGAGCAGCTTCAGCGTCGATGGCCAAGGAGTGCTTGAGTTTCTTCAGCGGAGTTTCTGGCTTGGGCGACCAGCAAGCAAGATCCAGAGGCGAAGCAGGACTGAGCACAGAGGATTTCTTGCCGGAAGCTGACCTCGCGCTGGGTGGAGTGCCAGGGGCCTCCCGGGAGATGCGTAGGCCACGGAGGAGGTCCGTGGGACCTGGTGCAGTACTTAGCCATTCTCCAGACAGGGGAACTTCTTCAGCTGGTTGGAGAGCAGCTGACAGAAGCCTTCGATCTGTGGAGTCGACTGTGGCTTGAAGATGACTTTCCAACTCTGGAGTGAGTGAAAAATCCTCCTCAGGACCTGTTTCATATCAAGCCAGCAAACACCATTAAAGGTCAGGTCATTTCTGAGTTTCCAAATGTTCCACAATACAGCAGCACAAATGGAATTCAAAGCAGCATTATTGTTGTTAGACACCCAAAATCTAGCTACAGATTCAAAAGAGTCTCCAATTTGTACTGCAAAGAATTCAGAAACAAGCAACCAGATGTTTTTGGCTACTAAACAATCGAAAAAAAGATGCTGAACAGTTTCTTTATCTGAGCAAAAGGAACAATCCTCAGGTTTAATGATCTGCCTCTTTTTAAGATTATCTCTGGTTAGAATCTTATTGTGCGAAATCAACCAGAGAAAAACCTGCACTCTAGGGGGAACAATGATGTTCCAAACAGCTGGGATAAACATGGGGATCACACCTCTATTATTGATCACATGATAAAGCGAGCTCGTAGAGTACACCCCTTTGTTTTCTAACTGCCAGACTAAACCATCATCATCTCCAGTGAGAGCGATACTTTTTGTGATTTCTAAAAGATCATGCCACTGCTCTAGGAGGCGCGGGCTGAAATTACGCCTGAAGGTCAGCTTCAGGTTAGTCCCATCCCAAGCATCAGCTATAGTAAAGGTTTGTTCATTACACAGCGTGTAAATCTCCCAAAATTGCGTGGCTAGGGGAGAGTTTCCGAACCAGGTATCTTCCCAATAACGGATTTTCTTCCCATTACCAACTACCCATCTAAAACCAAACTTTATCGCCTTTATTACCTCCATCACCCCTCTCCAAAATCTGGAAGTGTTAGAGGAGTTGCAGGCAAAAATATTGGGCGAGGTAGTTTTGTATTTATGATCTATGATAGACTTCCAGATTTTACCATCATCTGAAAGATATCTTTTAAGCCAAGAGCCTAAAAGACAAAAATTAACCTCCTTCAAGTTAGGGATCCCTAATCCACCGAAGTCCTTCTTCAAGCAGACCAGACCCCAACTAGCTAGATGCACTTTCCTATTACCTTCAAAGTCACTCCAAAGGCAATGCGCCATTTGGGTGTTGATTAGATCTAGGGCCCATTTAGGGAATTTAAAAAAAGAAAGCAAGTAAACAGGGATACTTGCGAGACAGGTTTTGATCAGCAGAATCCTTCCTGCATAGGAAAGGAGTTTGTCTCTCCAACCTGCAATCCTTTTAAGGATTTTATCTATGAGAGGTTGGACGTCCTCTTTCCTAAGTTTATCATAATGAAGGGGAATGCCTAAGTATTTGATTGGAAAACTACCCAAACTACAGCCTAAAATGTTAGCAAAAGGAGAGAACTCCTCTTCTTCCATCCCAATGGGGATAAGCTCACTCTTAGAATAATTGATCTTCATGCCCGAGACTTTCTCAAAGCAAGAGAGGACATTCTTCAGGTTCGCTGCTTTTTCCAAATCATTTTGCACAAACAGGATGGTGTCATCTGCATATTGAAGGCAGATGACACCTCCGGGCAAAGCGTCTGGGCAAAGACCTTGAATTAAACCTAGCGAAGCTGCTTTAGAAAGCATCCTAGTTACTACATCCACTACTAGGTTGAACAGTATTGGCGAGAGTGGATCACCTTGCCGCAGTCCTTTCCCAGTTCTAAAGAAAGGACCCTCTACTTGGTTGATCTTAACTCCTACCGAACCATTATGAACTATTTGAAGAATCATTTTAATCCAAAGCTGCCCAAAACCTCTAGATTTAAGCAATTCCTCTAAGAAAGTTAAGTCTACTTATCAAAAGCTTTTTCATAGTCTAGTTTTAGAACCAGACCCTTCTCTTTAGAACTATGTACAGAGTGCAGCACCTCATGGGCTGTGACCACACTCTCTAAAATATATCTACCTTTTATGAAAGCTGACTGGTTCGTCGCAACGAGCCTACCTAGAATAACGGAGAGACGATTTGTTAAAACCTTGGTAAAGATTTTGAAGCTACAATTAAGGAGACTAATAGGTCTAAACTTCATAGAAGAAGCATCCTTCTCTTTGGGGATCAGAGTAAGGATAGCAAAATTAAGTCTAGCAATATCTAAAGAACCTTTATGGAAATCCTCAAAAAGAGCCATAAGGTCGATTTTAATAATATCCCAAAAATGCTGATAAAAGAGGAAAGAAATCCCATCTGGGCCAAGGGCACCATCTGAATAGGAGTCGAAAACAGCTTTCTTAACCTCAGCTTCAGAGAAAGGAGCCTGGAGGATTTCGTTCTCACCGTCAGTAACTTTTTCCTCATCGAGGAAGAAATCAGGGCTAAGTGAGCAACCATTCATGTCCTCTTTCCTAAACAGTTCCTTATAGAAATCTGTGGCTACTTTAAGCATATCCTTAGTTTCGGTAACTTCCCCATCCGGGCCCTCCAAGGAGTGGATAAAAGTTTTCCGCCTCCTTTGATTGGCCACAGCATGAAAGTAAGCCGTGTTCCTATCCCCCTCTTTAATATCCTTATCTCTCGATCTCTGTTTAGCCTTAGTTTCCTCCTGAAGCCAAATTCTCTGCATTTCTGCATTAATTTGCTTCAGTCTAGCTTTTTCCGAAACTGATAACTCCTCTGTTTCAGATTTAATATCTAAAAAGTCATGCTCTTCAAGCAGACAGATTTGTATTTTCTAATCTCAGCTTCTATATTCCTACTCCAGCCTTTAGATCCTCTCCTAAACCTCCTTAGTTTGTTTTGCCATCTGTCCAGGGGAGTAGCCCCTTTAACAGGTGCATTCCAACTTTTCTCCACTAAAGGTCTAAAATCTTCTCTAAGTAACCACCACTTTTCGAATTTATAACTAGGGGTTGCCAGTTTGAGAGAAATGCCCGAATCCCAAAATATTGGGGTATGGTCACTTCCAATTCTGGACAGTGCTTGACTCGAAGCCAGTGGGAACAGCGCATCTAATTCTGTATTACAAAAGATCCTATCTATAGTGGACATAATTAAATTCTCTTGGTTGTTAGCCCAAGTGAATTTTTTATTAGAAAGTCTAATTTCAAGAAGGCCCCAGATCAAAATCCAGGCATTAAATTATCACACCATTTCTGATCTACATTCCTATTATTTTTGTCTTCCTGGAACCTAACAAGATTAAAATCACCACCTACGAGGAGGGGTCCAGAGGTGTTCATGAGAATTGAGTGCAACTCTGAGATGAATTCTTCTTTACCCTCCTCGTAGGGAGAACCATAGATTGAAACAAAAGTCATGCACAAATCCTTAGGGAGGAATCTGACCTGACAAGCTACTGAGAAACTTCGAATTTCCCAAGAAATAACATCAAATAAATCTAAATCTATGCCCATAAGAATCCCTCCAGCAGAACCTACCGCAGGGAGAGAGTTCCAAGCAAAATTCCTATTACCTACTAGAGATTTCAAGAAAGAGTCAGTGAGCCTCTCTTTTTTCGTCTCTTGGAAACAAATGATGGAAGCTCTAGTTCTATTGATAGTGTCCACAATTAAAGGCTTTTGACCTGGTGTTGTAATACCACGTATATTGCAATTGAGGCAATTCATTGAGAAACCATTTTCCTGGAGTGCTTGCTCCGAAAGTGTTTTCCCACCTTGGTCCATTTACTGTCATCCAAATCTGAGCCACTAGAATCACAGATTGGAGGGGCAGTTGGACATGGAGAACTAGGATTGCAAGGAAAAAGAAAACTACTGCTAGGGTGCTTCACATGTCTATTGCTAGAAGGACTGTTATTCTCAGAGGGAGAACTAGTGTTTGCAGCAGCATTTCTGCTTTCCTCAGTACCTATCCCTCTCTGTAGAGCTGAGAGATAGGGCTGAGAGGGAGCTGCCTCCCCAGCTAAAGAAGTATAGCTAAATTACCACTAGGGTGATCACTAGGATCATTAACAGGAACAGTATGAAAGTCTACTCCTACTGATTTAGCAATTCTAATGAAATTAGCATCATTAAAAAGGGCAAAAGAGGGGGGTGCTGTATACCTTTAGATTTGAGCGTTGCTGGTTTTTCCAGGTTCCTGATCTGCTGCCTTTCCTGCGCCAATTCCATGATGGTTTTGTTCTGTCCCTGGACCCTAGCACTCTGGCGTGTGCCATAGACAGGCCCCCATTTGTTGGCCTGCAGCGATAGGCCAGCAGTCTCCTCTCCCTCTTTGTCCTGTTATTCAACTGCAGCAAAAGAAACCTCAACTCCCTCGTTGTCATACACAAACTGCCCTTCCTCATCGACCAATTCCATGTCCCTTAGCAGATTGTAGCATTGCTCCTCATTTGGCTGCCTATCCATGATCGCCTCCAGCAAGCCCCTTCTTGATTCCTGTAGAGGTTCAGGAAGTTTTTCTTTCAACATGGAAGCAGGTGACATCTCTTGCATGATATTGGACTCAGGGAGTTGATCCAGGAAGGCCAGAGCATCCTGAGGGCTGCTTTCCTCTGTACTATGGGTAGGGAACATCGGAGAAGAAGTGCTATTCGACCTTGAACTGGGGTTGGAGGCTGTCCCTGCAGAGACCGAAGTGTCCATTATCCCCGAATGTGCACTTGCGCCTGGGCCACCTGTGCCTGTACCACCATCATCAGAAGCTAGTGGTTCAACTGTAACTTTGATGGGATAGAACTTCTTCTTGACTTCAAACATCCTTTCTTCCGGGATTTTGGTGTGGTCCTTACATGAGATCTTCACTCTAACACATTCTGCTAGGTTATGCATCGATTTCTTCCAGTCAACATCTTGCAGTACACCAAAAGCTGAAGTGATCTGAGCTAGAATCCCCCAGTCTCTCCACTTAGGGTTAAGACCTCTAAGCTGAACCCAAACTTCTTCTGCTACCGCAACATGCCGGATCTCTCCATCCCAGACAATAACTCTAGCTGAAAGATCCTCCCTAGATAAACCAAAGCAAGGATATGCTGCTACTGTTTCCACTTTGATCTCTGGAGGGAATTGCACCAGGAAGGACCACGAATCCAGTTTCCTAATCTGTCATGGCCAGTTGGTCTTGTAGATGGTTGAGAACTCATTCGCTAGCTCCTCATTGGTGATCTCTCCAGGCTCCACTAACACTAAACCAATGTTCTTCAGGTTGCCTAGGTGTTGATCATTGACATCAGGCACATCTATGTTGTAGTAGCCTAGCCCATTTGCTGAACTGCCAACATATTTCGCCACGGGAAGCGGCCTCTTCCTGACGGGGCACTCCTCAACTGTATGGGTGACCATCTTGCAGATGTAACAGGCTGCTGGCTTGGTACAGGCCACCTGGAAGTGTCCCGGCACACCACATCCGTAGCAGATAGTGTCAGAATAGGAATTGAGATTTGTGGCAGTAGAGTCTGAACTCTTCACAACAGGAGCAACCCTCTTCTTCGGCGGTTGCTGCTTCTGTAGCTGATCAGAGCGCTGCTGCATCACCTGAGCTTGATTACCTTGGTTCCCTGGAGCCTGCTGAGCAGGAACATGCCCTGATTGCTGCATCGGCCCTCCCGCTCCCTGATGCATCGGTGGTTGCCCCCTCCAGGGAGGGATGCCTTGCCATGGAGGTGGGAAAGGGCCAGGGAACTGCTGATTTGGGAACGCCCACTGAGGAGGAGCGTTCTGAAAACCATAGCCATACTGGAAAGGAATCTGAGCCTGGGGAGGTGGTTGATTTCCAAACTCATTCGGCTGCCAAGCACCACCCTGAAACGAATCCCCCTTGATGTTCTTATTTTTGTTTTGCCGCGACCTCGGCTCCCTTCCGCCATGGCCACGATCACCGGATCTTCCTCACCCGGGTCGGGGTCCAAATTGTGGATGAGGATGGGGGTAGGTAGGGGAGGGCGGCGGCGCAGCGGAAACCTAGCTCTGGGAGCAGGTAAGGGATCCGGCCTCTGGTTTTGTAGAGGAGTGGTTGGCCTCCACAATTGACCAAAGAACCCCAAATCCGCCTCCTCAGCAGCACAATCATCAGTCCTTTCCAGCGTGGCCTGCACTCTGCCATTGACGTGGCTGCCGAGCTTTTGAACTGAAAAAACCCGCTCGCAGCCAACGAATTTGAAACCGCCAGCAAGGTTGAGGACGAGCCGCGGTCCATCTTCGCCTCGCTCCGATTGGGCCTCCCGATTCAACGATGCCACAGCGAGTCCGTCGGCGGAGTCTGCTGTAGCTTGCGCAGGGCTCGATCCAGGATCAGCAAGCTGTGTGCACCTTCCATCCCCAGATCGAATAAGATCTGACCTCCATGGCTCGGACCAGCACCTGGATCCACGGGATTCCAGAGTTGATGCGGGCTGGGATGAGGCAGTTATTCGCCAGAGGATGCGCGGTGGGGTGGGCTTGCCGGCGGCAAAGGCCTGGGGTGGCGTGGAGCGGTGGTGCGGTGGTCGAGGAGAGGGGCGCGAGAGCGGAGACGCGAGAGCGCTAGCCAGCGTCATCCTCCCTTCTCTACACCTTTGAGGAGGAGCAATTCGAGAACACGCTAAGTAGATTGGCCATGCCAATAAATATAGAATGGCCGACCTTGTTTGCGTCACGACTTGGTTAAGTTTTGGAGTCAGAGATTTTAAAAACCATACGTGCATGTTACTTGCATGCAGAAGACGATGGGCAAGGCTAAGCACGTGATCCCTCGGAAGGAGGTCGAGACATGCATGGGCAAGGCGATCCCTCGGACAAGCAGGTCCGGCAGATGGTGCTCCTCCTCTGCAGCGTGCCTCGGCACGAGCTGCGGGCGACGCCGCCGTGCTCGCCGATCGACGCCACGGCAACCGTGCGGACGTAACGAACGCGGGCGCGCCTGAGGGACATCACCGCGGCAGCGCTGCTGTGTGCCCGCCGACGCTGGCATTGTCGCCGTGCCGCGCCAGGCGAAGCCGTCGCTCGGCCGGTACGACTTGGGCGAGATCGTCCGCACGCTGCTGGTTATTGGGGTTAACCACTGCGCCAGTGATCCACAGGCTGCTCAGCTCCGTTTATATAGGTCGTGGCAGCGCACGGCTTCCGATCACGATCGCTTCGGTCGTCAGACTGTCGAGATTCAGACCTTATTTATTTCCCGTCAGTGACTGACGCAGCAAGTCAAAACGTCATCGTGGCTGCGACAAATCTCAGGATGATCGTTATTCTCAGACTCTCTCGGTTGATAGCGCCGCAGGGCCCAGCCAGAGCTATCATGCACGAATTATTACGTAGTACTCCATTAGTCAAAGCTTCGTTCACCTTGAGCTCTGGAATTAGCACGCACTGATTGAGTTGAGATGCACTTCTTCTCGTGGGTACGGGAGCGAGCGAGCAAGGGAATTCGGGCAAGGCACGGCAAGCCAAGCCGGCCGAAGCAGCCATCAACTTGTTCTTCAGACTTTAGCCAGGGAAAGCCCCGCAAAATTTGGACAGTTCAGACGTGTCTACATGAACCCTCCAAATTTGTAAACAGTGCAATCATGCATCCAGGAGTATATATAACATGAAATCAATCTCCAGCTGAAGTAGCAGTCGTTATCCAGGATGACCTGTGACGTGGACTCGCCGTGAGGTGGCACTTTGGTCGACAACATCGGTGAGTGAGTGATGATGTGTTGTGTATGCGAATCCATCAGATCAGTCACTCGTTCTGAGGAAAAATCCTTCGTCACTCAACGGATATCGCGCGTCACCAAAAAGTAAGAAAAACAGAGGATAAGCTAGGCCTTCATCAAAGTTCGGTATTTTTGGTGACGTCTTATTAATCGCCCAGACACCACTAGTTCTAGTAGCGGTGCCCTGCCCGAGAAAACAGTGAACACATGATAGTCTTTCACAAAGTCCAAACTCGCGGCCTAGTTGGGAAACTTTTCAGAGTAGCACAAACGAAGGAGATTCAACCCACACAGCCCGAGAAAGCTTCAACGACGAGTGTTTGCATCTAGGGATATAAATGGAACGGACTAAATCGGAATTTGTCTATACCGTATCCTTTATCACATTTTTTCACCGGATTCGAAACGGAGCGGATAACGACCGGTTGCAATTTTGGAGGCGGATATTTGTGATCGCGGATTCAGAACGGAAACGAAGCGGATTCGGGGCGAACATAAAATTAATCGGATAGGGCACCGACATAGAAACATTGTCAAACTCTACACACCGTGTTTTGTTGTTGTTATTAACCTAGTAACCTAACAAACCGTATTCCATAGTCACAACAATGACTATCTAGGTGAGTTGTTATTCAACGGATGAACTCGGCAACTCATTAGCTACAACTGTGCAATGTTAGGTTAGATATTTCGGTAGGAAAATCGGATTATCCTATTTAATTTCCGGATAATCCATATCTAAAGCTATTCCTCATACCATATCATATACCGTATCATCCTACACTGTATCCGTCTGCCAAGTTCGACACCGAATATGTTTAAAACGGTTTCGAAATTGAATACGGTGCGGAAATTATCCTATCCGTTTACACTTTAAACCTAGGCTTAGTCTCCAATTTTTTTTTTTTTTTGAGAACTGCATCTAGATTAATAGATCAAGGATTACATCGGTGATACACTGGATTCATCCAGGCCCCTTTTACAGAAACTATCCTGAGGAAAAAGAAAAGACGCACGCAACCCTGGAAGCTTCTGCAAATCGAGATCCGCCGCCGATCATATCCTCGTCGCTGCACCGCCGGAGTGGAGAACGAAGAGAAGAAGCTCGGCCGCTGACGTGGGCCTACCCTTCGGGTGACCCACTGTAAGGGTACCTGGTGCACGTATAGGGAGGCCCATCAAGATAACAAGACCAAGGCCCATGAAGACCCACAAGGAAGGATTGTTCTCCAAGATTAGGCATAGTTAGAGTCGGTTTAGACTTACCATATCTGTAATCCTAGTCGGTTACCCGAGACCCAGCCACCTATATAAGTGCTGGGAGGGTCCCCGATCAAGGACACGATAGCATACTCGCAAGTCTAGCCTCATAACCTTGGCGAGATCGACATCTCGCCGAGACCCTTGTAACCTCTGTGTTCACCTCATCAATAATCAGACAAGCAGGACGTAGGGGTTTTACCTCCACCCGAGGGCCCTGAACCTGGGTAAAGCCTTGCTTGTCAGCCGTAGATAACTGCCGGTGCTACCAAATCTCGTTCCTATTCTCAACCCTAGGTACGATACCATGGGATTTGCCGAGTTAACCCCTCGTCAATTGGCGCCGTCTGTGGGAACGAGTGGCACTGGATTCACGGTTTCGCCGGCTCAATCTGCATCCGCAAACGGCAGCTCGCCGATCACCATCACGGGACCGATCCCCTTCGGCTCCTTCGACTACAACCCGCACTCGACGGGATCACAACCCGCGAGTTCGGATCTGCAATCAGGTGAGAACGTTCCCGTTTGTTCTTCAATCATAGCTGCTAACCAAGCAGGGACGTTCGTCACGGCACAATCTTCAACACCCGCATCTCCATCGACTAGATCTGCTCCCGCGGTTCCACCGTCACCCGCAAAGTCGGCGACTTCGCCTGCATCAACTCCACCAAGATCGCCGACGCTCTCGGAGATGATGTCAATGATGGCTACACCTGCATCTACTCCGGTGCCTTCACCAACGCTTTCAGAGATGGAATCTCTGATGAACCTGCAACTCGACGCAGCCCCAACGGCACCCGCGTCTCCTTCGACTAAAGATTACACGCCTTCATCAGCAAAAGAAATCGCGTCAGACGACGCAATGGATGTCGAGTCCGTCCACAGCGACGATGGCTGCGGACGTCAGGCCATGATCGACTTCTACTTCAACACCGCCGCTGCCTTCATCAACAATCGCAGCAACGGTGAAAAAGGCAAAATTTCGCGTGACACTCCAAACCAGATCTGCATGGTGCAGATCACTCGAGAGGACGGAGCGCCCGAATCATCGGCGAGTGGAGCAAGCCGTCCTAATGTCAGAAACTACCCGATGACTGTAACCATGCCAGACGGCAGCACGATCGTCATCACAAAGGAGCAAGCGATCAAAGCAGCCAAGGCCATAAATGAGTGCACCATGATGCCCGAAGATTCGACAGCCGAAGAACTCGCGGCGCATGATAACCCACAAGTATAGGGGATCGCAACAGTCTTCGAGGGAAGTAAAACCCAAATTTATTGATTCGACACAAGGGGAGCCAAAGAATATTTATAAGCCTTGACAGATGAATTGTCAGTTCAGCTGCACCTGGAAGTAGACTTGCTCGACACAGTTTATCAGTAGCAACAGTTTTATGACAGTAGCAGTAGTGAAACAATAGCAGCAGTAAAATAAAGACAGCAGTAGTAATTGCAGTAGACAGCAGGATTAAAATACTGTAGGCATAGGGATGGATGAACGGGCGCTGCATGGATGATATAGTTCATGTAATAGTCATTCATAGGGCAATTGCAGATAAATAATAATAAGGTATCCAGTAATAATCAATCATAAGCATGTGTTCCGTATTTAGTCGTACGTGCTCACAATGAGAAACTTGCACAACATCTTTTGTCCTACCAGCCCGTTGCAGCGGGGCCTCAAGGGAAACTACTGGTAATTAAGGTGCTCCTTTTAATAAAGCACCGGAGCAAAGCATTAACACTCCGTGAACACATGTGATCCTCACGTCAAAACCATCCCCTCCGGTTATCCCAATTGCTGTCACTTTGGGGCCTCGGTTCCGGACAATAACGTGTGTAACAACTTGTAGATATGATCCAAAACAATAATTATCATCATGATTCAATAACATGTTCAGATCTGAAATCATGGCACTCGGGCCCTAAGTGACAAGCATTAAGCATAACAAGTTGCAACAATGACATAAAGTACTACCGATGGATACTAGGCACTATGCCCTAACAAATCTCACAACTATTACATGAATGATCTCATCCAATCCCTACCATCCCCTCAGCCTACAGCGGGGAATTACTCACACATGGATGGGGGAATCATGGATGGTCGATGGAGAGGCGGCGGTGATGATGATGGCGATGATCTCCTCCAATTCCCCGTCCCGGCAGGGTGCCAGAACGGAGTTTCTGATCCCCGAAATAGGGTTTTCGATGGCGGCGGAGCTCGGGATGTTTTTGGAAAAAGTGACGAACCCCCCGAAGTTTTTAGGTCAGAGGCTTTAAGTAGTCCAAAGGAGCGTCGGGGGCCACACAGGGTGGCCACACCACACCTGGCGCGGCCAAGGGCCTGCCGCGCCCTCATATGGTGTGGTGCCCCTGTGCACCCTCCTCGCTCCATCTTCTGGCTCCGTGGGTCTTCTGGAAAAATAGTTTCTGTATTTTTCTGGAATTTTCTGGAACTTCACTTTCTGCACAAAAACAAGACATCAAGGCAATTCTGCTGAAAACAGCGTTAGTCCGTGTTAGTTGCATTCAAATCACACAAATTAGAGGCAAAACAATAGCAAAAGTGTTCGGAAAAGTGGATACGTTTTGGACGTATCAACTCCCCCCAAGCTTAGCTTTTGCTTGTCCTCAAGCAATTCAGTTAACAACTGAACGCGATAAAAGAAACTTTTACGAACACATTTGCTTCATATGATGTATACATACTACTATATGATCAACTACTTAGCAATTTCATAATAGGAACCATGCAAATAATGACACCTAGTAGCTATGCAAATCATGAAAAGATACCAAAGTACTAAGAATGAATAACATAGCATATCTACCACAGAATTGCAATGTCGTAAAAAGATATGACAAAGTGGTATCTCGCTTGCCTTTGTTTGAAGGGCAAAACATAAATGCCAAGGCACCTCTGAATTTCAAGTGAAGACTAGATATAAAGATATCAAAGATAAGAGTATCATAGTTATACCTCAATTAATCGTATTCTGGGACAAGCACATTACACTAAGAATGACAGTTATGCTCTCGAAGAGGTGCTCAAAGAAGATGGTGACTCAACATAAAAATAAAAGATTGGCCCTTCGCAGAGGGAAGCAGGGATTAACACGTGCTAGAGCTTTTTATTTTGAAAACAGAGATAAAAATGTTTTGAGAGGTGTTTGTTAATTGTCAACGAATGGTAGCGGGTGATAACAGTATTCTACCTGTCAAACGGACTTTTAAGAGCGGCTCCCATAGGACGTTATTTCTACCAGCAAGGCAGATCATCCCTTTTCTCTTTGGTTTACACACATGCAGGTATTTCACTGTTTGTCATTGCTTACTGATGAATCAGGGCAAAAGTGTGAAGAGAATTAATGGTTAAAGTTGTAATTAATTGGGACTGGGCACCCCGTTGCCAGCTCTTTTTGCAAAATTAGAGGATAAGCGGATGTATATGCCGCTAGTCCAGGTGTAAAGTCCATTTGACAAAGAATAAAGAATAACCACACTAATTCCTCATGAGCTAGTAAACATTGACACAAAAAGGGAAATATTTTGAAGGTTTTAAAGGTAGCACATGCAAATTTACTTGGAATGGCTTGAAATACCATGCATAGGAATTTTTGGTGGACTCTTTGGATAACTTGGTTTAAAGGATTTGGATGCACGAGCAGCATTCCCGCTCAGTACAAGTGAAGGCTAGCAATAGACTGGGAAGCGACAACCACGAGAGCGATAACGGTCATAATCATGCTTGCGACAAA
Organism: Poa pratensis; assembly: GCA_947311845.1. NCBI lineage: Eukaryota > Viridiplantae > Streptophyta > Magnoliopsida > Poales > Poaceae > Poa > Poa pratensis. The sequence goes on along the minus strand of CAMZMU010000045.1, from coordinate 59,538,832 downwards.
ATAAAATTAACGGAGGCATAAAGATGATACTAAAACTCTGAGGCAAAATAGATCATCAAGGCTTAATTGACTTTATTTTTCAGTCATAACATGTGTGAGCATGTGCCAAGTCGAATCAAGTGAATTATTCAGAGGAGGATACCATCCTGCCATACCGTTTTACGAATAGAACAATGCATGTGAATATCTATATGACATGTTATTCACTATTAGCAATTTGGTATGATCATAAGAGACATGAACTACTAAGCAATCATTAAATAACATAACCACTACCATGATAGCTAAGCATGTTCACATGAGTAGGTATATTTACAAAAATGAAAAACAAATAGAGTTCATACCAGCCTTTTACCACATCCTATTGTCGTAGATCGTCATTATTGCTTTTCACTTGTGTGGCTTGAATGATGTGAAATGATAACCAAGCCCAAAGTGGAACCACGGAAATTTTCGAACTCTGAAACAACTATACAAAACAGCAGAAGAACAACAAATATTTTTGGGTTTTCGATTTAAAGCAAGCATAAAAGAAACAAGCAAACAAAGCAAAATCTTTTTGGATTTTTGAATAACAAACAAATGAAAAGTAAACTAGCACTACAAATTCAAAAGCAAGAGAAATAAAGGAAATATTTTTGGTCTTTTGATGTTTTGCGAAAATAAAATGAACAAGAAACAAAAGCGAAAAGAGAAAAGAAACAAACTAAACATGGATATACAAAGTACCGACGATATGAATATGATAAAATGAGTGAACTGTCGGCATACCTCCCCCCAAGCTTAGGCTTTTGGCCTAAGTGGGAGACATCATCCCCATGGCCCAGAACTCCATCCAGGCGGATCATACCTAGCGTGATCATAATCAGGATCCTGTGAAGAAGAAGGGCCTGAACTCCATAATCAGGATACTGGTGTGAAGAGCTCGTAGTGTCGAAGGGCTGAACAAAGTCCTCCTCAGGACCCCCTCCCATGCTATCAGCATGAAGGCCATGCTCCTCCATATATGCATCAAGGTCATCCTCTGAGAATGACCATCCTTGCCTGACATCAAGGTTAAACAAAAGAGGCAGGCAAACAACTATGCGTTCATAGATTTTAGTTCTCCACCTGGTCTTCTTAACAAAAACCAATTCATAGGATAGATTATCAATGGTGGACCAGCGGGAAACAAATTGGTGGCTAATCATAGAGTTAAGATCAAGTCTTTCAATGGGAAGCTGAATATCAATGATGTGGTCCTACACCATGCATGGCTAATAAACGAGAAGCAATGAGACCACCACAAACCCCTCCTTTTTCACGGTTAGTGGAGAGACGAAATGCAATCATAGCTCCCAAGTTATAAGTTCTATCACATCTTAAGGCAGCAGAAAGAAATGCCAAATCATAAACAGATAATTTACTTGCATTCTTCCTAGCTAGAACACATTTGCTAATGTAGTAGCAAAATATCGAATAGATGGAGTTGGATGTTTCGAATTTTACCATCTTCGGCTGTAAAACCTTCCCTTGGCAAATCTCTGAGTAAAGGTCTTGTAAATGCTTTGGTTGACCTCTAATCCTCTCATGAGATCCCCGTGTGGTACCTTAATAGCTGCACAAAAATCATGAAGAGACAAATCTACAGCTTTATTGTAGATATTATAATGAACCATGGGAGGTAAGTTCCAACTAAATCTAAAACTTTGAACCACTGACATAGTCAGCTTTACATATTGATGTGGTTCATCAGAAACAAAGTATTCCAACCCTGCATTAGAGATTAGAGTGTTGAAATCATGCAAGATTCCTGCAGCATTCATAAACTCATGGCATGGATAAATGAGGGAACACAGAGTCTTCACGGTGACTCCCATGACCTCTGACATCCAATCTTCATAATTAAGTTGGTTTCCATCCATCTTCCTTTTCTGAAATTTTAAACAAACCTCATAAAAAGATTTTGGAGTGGTTAAATAAGGGAAACACTAGGGAGACTTACTAGGTGACTAAACATGCATCAAAACTATTTAATCTAACAAGAACAAGCATGCAAGCTCAATAACAAGTCTCATACAGTACCAAAATGCCAAAGATATACACAACTAAACAAAATTCTATTTGGATAATCGGAGGAGTCACATACCGGAGAGCAATTGATCCAAATTTCAGCAGCAAAGATGGGCTGAGCAAGTAGATCGAAAAATTCGAGCAAGAGCAGCAAGAACACGAGTTTGAGCAATGGTGGTGTGTTTGGTCGGGAGAGAGAAAGAGTGGGAGGAAGAGAGTAAGTGGAGGGCCAGGTGGACCCCACACCAGGGCAGGGCGCGGCCTGCCCTCCACCGCGCCGGTGGCGTGTGGTGGCCTGGTGGGTCCCCCTGGTCATCCTCTGTACTCCCACGTTCCTCTTTAAAAACTAGGACTTCTAATATTTTTCAGAATTTTTTGAAAACTTTTATTTCTGACATTTTCTGGGTATTTTAAACAATGAAAACTAGAAAAGAATTTATGTAAAGACTAAACATTACTCAACTTTGAAATTACAGTAGCAAAACAGTAGGCAAAAACAAAGATGAGAAAAAAAATGTTGTTTAGCAATTTTATGCATGTAAAACATATTTGTTAACAAGGTTGATCAAGTCTTGCCACCAAATACATTTTATATGACATAAAAGAATTAAACCACATTGAACAATCATGTTACCTTAAATTGTATAGGTATAGATCCAATCATAATATATTGAAGTTCTTCATGAGGTTCATATATAGGGCAATCAATACTTCCCACTTTGATACTTTTAAGATTGGTAATTGTATTCACTCCAAATATTTTATCCAGCTTCTTGGGAAAATAAACAGTATGCTCTTTGTCATTAACATGGAAAGTACTTTTCCTTTGTTGCAATCAATAACAGCCCCTGCAGTGTTAAGAAAAGGTCTCCAAGAATAATAGACATATTATCATCTTCAGGCATTTCAAGCACAACAAAATCAGTTAATATTAAGCAATTATTAGCCACTTGAACAGGAACATCTTCACATATACCAACAGGAACAGCAGTAGATTTATCAGCCATTTGCAAAGATATATCAGTTGGTATCAATTTTTCAAGTAAAGCCTCTTGTAAAGAGAAAAGGCATCACACTTACACCTGCACCTAAATCACATAAGGCAGTTCTAACATAGTTATTTTTAATAGAGCAAGGAATAGTGGTATACCTGGATCTCCAAGTTCTTTGGAACCTTACCATTGAAAGAATAATTAGCAAGCATGGTAGAAATCTCTTCATTAGGATTTTCTCTTGTTAGAGACAATATCTTCATGTACTTTGAATAAGGAGGCAACTTAATAGCATCAGTCAAAGGAATTTGCAAAAACAAAGGTTTCATCCATTCACAAAATTTGTTATAATGCTCTTCTTCCTTAGATTTGAGTTTCTTAGTAGGAAAAGGCATTTGTTTTTGCACCCAAGGTTCTCTTTCATTACCATGTTTCTTAGCAAGAAAATCTTCTTTAGTGTACTTTTTGTTTTTAGATGCTTTTCAGGTTCCTCTTCACTTTCCTCTTTATCAGAAACATCATTCTTATCTTTATCATTAGCATGTTCATTACCACTTCAGTTTCAGCATCAGAGATAGATATACTATTTGGATCATTAACATGCTCATTGTCTTTAATAGGTTCAGGAGATTCCTCAACATGTTTATGTTTCTTCTTCTTCTTTTTCTTAGAAGGAGTAGTAGTTTCATTAGTTTGTTGAGAATCTTGCTCAATTCTTTTAGGATGTCCCTCAGGATATAAAGGATCCTGAGTGGAAGCACCACCTCTAGTTGCTATACCAAAAGCATGTTTATCATTTTCTCTAGAAGCATTATTAGCAAATCTTTTTGCACTTTAGTCAATTGCTCAATTTGAGTTTGAACCATACGAAAATGTTTAATGAGTATTTTAACATCATTAGAAGTTCTTTCCAAAACATCATGCAAATGATTAATGACATGAGAATTTTTCATGAAGCTATTTTCTATCTCCTATTGAAATTGTTTTGCTTAACAATAAAATTATCAAATTCATCTAAGCATTGATCAGGAGGTTTAGAATAAGGGATATCTCTATCATCAAAGCGTTGGAGAGAGTGTACCTCAACCGTGGATGAGTGAGGAATTGGCTTACATAATTCTTCTATAGGTGGAAGGTTTTTCACATCTTCAGATTTAATACCTTCTCCTTGAGATTTCTTGGCTTCCTCATTTCTTCATCATTTAATTCAATAACACCTCTTTTCCTCGGTGTGGGAACCGGAGTTGGTTCAGGCAGGGTCCAATCATCATGATTTTGACTTATCTTAGCCAATAATTCCTCAGCTTCATCTGGAGTTCTTTTCCTGAAAACACAACCAGCACAACTATCCAGGTATGTCCTAGATTCAACAGTTAGTCCATTATAAAATATATCAAGAAGTTCATTTTTAGCTAGTTGATGTCCAGGCCGAGCTCTAAGTAAAGAACAAAACCTTGCCCAAGCTTCAGGCATTTCTCTCCTCATTTTGCTTAAAGTTAAAGATTTTCTGTAAAGCAGCATGTTGAGCACTAGCAGGAAAATATTTTGAAAGAAAGCATTTACTAAACCCATAGGGCTCTCAATAGATCCAGGAGATAAATCATTAAACCAAGTTTTAGCTTCATCTTTCAGTGAGAAAGGGAAAATTTTAGTAACAAAGTAACTGCGTTTCTTAATATCATCAGAAAACAAACTACTCAAAGTAGAGAGAGTGTTCATATGTTCCACAACACTTTCATTTTCAGTTCCTCGAAAAGGTTCTTTCTCGGCAATAGTTATGAAAGACTTTTTAATAGCATTAGCATCTTTAGAGGTGTCACAATTCATGCATTCATCAATAAAGTCATCATCAAGTTCAACATAGGTTTCCTCAAGATCATCACTAGTAGTTTCTCTCGTTTCAGGAGAATAAGCAGGTGTAACAGGAGTTTCATCAGGTGTTTCAGTATTTTCAAGTTGTTTAGATTTAGCAATTGTAGCATCTAGAAAAGGACCTAGTGAACCTCTTTCATCAAGCACAGTAGAAGCATCATCAAATTCATCAGAAACATTCTCAGATTCAGCAGAAGTAGCAGCATGTGAAGCATGTGCATGTGGTGGTGTGACAAGTTGACTTATAACAGACGGTGAATCAAGAGCACAAAGTGTTGAGAGCTGTACCTCTCCTTGTAGTGGATGGCAATATGCGAACCTTATCACGAGGTTTACCCATGATGAATGAATTGCAGCGAGCAATACGACTCCCTGGTGAGCTTATAAATAGAGCTATGCTCCCCGGCAACGGCGCCAGAAAATAGTCTTGATAACCCACAAGTATAGGGGATCGCAACAGTCTTCGAGGGAAGTAAAACCCAAATTTATTGATTCTACACAAGGGGAGCCAAAGAATATTTATAAGCCTTGACAGATGAATTGTCAGTTCAGCTACACCTGGAAGTAGACTTGCTCGACACAGTTTATCAGTAGCAACAGTTTTATGACAGTAGCAGTAATGAAACAATAGCAGCAGTAAAATAAAGACAGCAGTAGTAATTGCAGTAGACAGCAGGATTAAAATACTATAGGCAAAGGGATGGATGAACGGGCGCTGCATGGATGATATAGTTCATGTAATAGTCATTCATAGGGCAATTGCAGATAAATAATAATAAGGTATCCGAGTAATAATCAATCATAAGCATGTGTTCCGTATTTAGTCGTACGTGCTCACAATGAGAAACTTGCACAACATCTTTTGTCCTACCAGCCCGTTGCAGCGGGGCCTCAAGGGAAACTACTGGTAATTAAGGTGCTCCTTTTAATAAAGCACCGGAGCAAAGCATTAACACTCCGTGAACACATGTGATCCTCACGTCAAAACCATCCCCTCCGGTTATCCCAATTGCTGTCACTTTGGGGCCTCAGGTTCCGGAAATAACGTGTGTAAACACTTGTAGATATGATCCAAAACAATAATTATCATCATGATTCAATAACATGTTCAGATCTGAAATCATGACACTCGGGCCCTAAGTGACAAGCATTAAGCATAACAAGTTGCAACAATGACATAAAGTACTACCGATGGATACTAGGCACTATGCCCTAACAATTCTCACAACTATTACATGAATGATCTCATCCAATCCCTACCATCCCCTCAGCCTACAGCGGGGAATTACTCACACATGGATGGGGGAATCATGGATGGTCGATGGAGAGGCGGCGGTGATGATGATGGCGATGATCTCCTCCAATTCCCCGTCCCGGCAGGGTGCCAGAACGGAGTTTCTGATCCCTGAAATAGGGTTTTCGATGGCGGCGGAGCTCGGGATGTTTTTTGGAAAAAGTGACGAACCCCCCGAAGTTTTTAGGTCAGAGGCTTTAAGTAGTCCAAAGGAGAGCGTCGGGGGCCACACAGGGTGGCCACACCACACCTGGGCGCGGCCAAGGGCCTGCCGCGCCCTCATATGGTGTGGTGCCCCTGTGCACCCTCCTCGCTCCATCTTCTGGCTCCGTGGGTCTTCTGGAAAAATAGGCCTTTCTGTATTTTTTCTGGGATTTTTCTGGAACTTCAACTTTCTGCACAAAAACAAGACATCAAGGCAATTCTGCTGAAAACAGCGTTAGTCCGTGTTAGTTGCATCCAAATCACACAAATTAGAGGCAAAACAATAGCAAAAGTGTTCGGAAAAGTGGATACGTTTTGGACGTATCAGCGCACAAATACATCTTCTGGCAGGAGACCCTACGGCTGAAAAGCCTGCAAGCAGCACTTGACGAGCGCAAAAAGGCAGCAAGTGCATTGAGTTCACGACGCGCCCAGCTGTCGTCACTCTATTCCTCGGGAAGAACTTCTTCGCACCATCGCTCGCGATCTAGGCTGGCACACCTGACAGAAAGCGAGAGGGCGGCACTGACCCGTGATCTAGGTGTATCGTTCATGACGCACGACGAAGATGGAATCCCCATCCCCAAAACGGCTCAGGGAGCCCTAATGTCAGTGGCCACGTACCTGAAGGCAACGCAACTTCCAGATAATGACCCGAACGCGGCCTTGCATCGTCAGCAAATAAAGTCGCTCCACATGGCGGGTGGAGCTCTGGCCACAGTCGAAGAACACCCTGGAGGGAGCAGAACCCGTCGCGAGGACACCCCGCGACGCGAGGTGCAGCCAAGGGAGAACCGCGACCGAGCAGTCGCAAACCAAGACGACCGAGACCGGTCAGGACGCGGTCGACGCGAAACTCAGCATCGCGAGGCGAGTGGTGATCGCCGCGATGTCATGACTCAACAGCGGGTTAGCAGAGGCAGAAGCAGAAGGTCCACGCGATCTCGAAGCAGTGATTCACACTCAGGCGACGAGTGGGAACCTTGTGGAGCGCTATGCTTCACCCGACGCATCCGTCAGTCGAAGATGCCCAAAAGATTCAGACTCACATCTGAAACACCCAAGTTCGATGGCAGACAAGAACCCTCCTCCTGGCTAGAGGATTACAGAACAACGGTCTCCTGTCAACGGGGCTCAACCACAACTGCGATGCAGTATATCCAGCTTATGCTGTCTGGGACTGCGCGGGATTGGCTGAAAAGGTTACCCGAAAATTCATACGACTCTTGGGAACGATTCCAGGAGGACTTCATCAAAAACTTCCTCGCAACATGCGATCGACCTGCGACATTCGCAGAACTACAGGCTTGCAAGCAGCGTTCAGACGAACCGCTGCGCGAGTACATCAGAAAGTGGACTACGATGCGCAATTCCGTAGGAGTGGTGTCAGAAGATAGGGCAATCGACGCTTTTATCGCAGGAGCTGCCGCACGACTTCCGGGAGGTGTTATTCCGCCAAAAGCCAACGTCCATAGCACAGCTCATGAAAGTAGCCAACGAGTGGGCAGACGGAGAAGACATGGTGCGAGATCATCAAGAATCACCACGAGGCAACAACAATGGAAGCTGGGATAGAAGAGATGACCGCAGCAGGCGCAAGCGCAAATCCCACCGCTACGATGACCAAGACGGAGTCGAATTTGTGGCGGCTGGCTACGACAACCGCGACGATCGCAATCGAAGCGCGGGTCGTCAAGATGACCGCGGTAGGAGTCGCCAGGACGACCGTCGCGACTATGGAACACGCAGAGACGGATATCGCAAACAGGAGTGGTGCAAACGCCGATCGCGGTCACCCGAAGGTTTGGGTGATCAAGAGCTAGACGAAGAGTGCAGATTCCACATGTTCAAAGGGCAAGATGGCAAACTACACTCGAGTCACCTGGTAAAGGACTGCAGAAAATTCACCAGGATGACAGACGCATACATTAAACACATGCAAGCAGCTCGCAGTGCAGCAGTAGCAGGAGCCCCTGCACCACCTCCTCCTCCAGCTCCACCCGCAGGTCAAAACGCGCATGTGGCGGGCGCAATGCAAAATCAAGCTCGCATAGAAGCTCCACCAGAACCGGCAGAACGCTACCCTGAAGCCCGTGGACAGATGAACATGATCCAGAAGGGACGTCCAACTAACAGAGAGCAAAAATTGATCACTCGGCAGGTCAATATGGCGGTCATGGCACCTCCAGCGGTACCCGAATATCTGAAGGGGTCAGAAACAAGCATAACGTTCTCACGTGCAGATCATCCCCCAGCTGTGGCGCGACCAGGGCACGCGCCCCTGGTACGACGCTCAAATCGGTGGCTACGCCATGTCGAAGGTCTTCATGGATGGTGGGAGTGGAATCAACATCATCTTCACCGATACGCTCCGCAAAATGAATCGCTCAGTGGAAAACCTTCCTGAGTCCGACACAACCTACCATGGCATAGTCCCAGGCAAAGCAGTCCTGCCACTCGGGACACTGCAGCTCCCAGTCGTTTTTGGTGAGCCAGGCAACTTTCGAATGGAGAAGGTCGACTTTGAGGTTGTCGACTGGAAATCGCAATATCACGCGATCCTGGGACGCCCGACGTTCGCTCGGTTCATGGCAGTTCCGCACTACGCATACCTGATGATCAAAATGCCAGGACCCAAAGGAGTTATCACCGTCAAGGGCAACTTCCAGCGATCTGATAGCTGTGACAGAGAATTCAGCAGAATATCCGAAACATTCGGAATGCAGGAACAGCTCAAGGAGATCTCCCTCACCAACAATCGCACGGTGTTTCCTCAAGCAAAAAAGCAGGCACCCGACGCCGCTTTCAATGCAAAAAACGACACCACGTCGCATCAGGTCCACCCGACGGACCCAGCCAAGACGGTCAACGTGTCGTCCAGCTTATCACCCACATAGGAAGGCGCGCTCGTCGAGTTCCTCCGTGAGAACTGGGAAGTCTTCGCCTGGTGTCCAGCTGACATGCCAGGTATTCCCAGGGAATTCGCCGAGCACTCTCTTCAACTATTTCCAGATGCAAAACCTGTGAAGCAATCAATGCGACGCTTCTTGAGCCGAAGCGCGTAGCTATTGGAGAAGAAGTCGACAGATTACTCGACGCAAAATTCATTCGGGAGATCAAAAAATCTGACTGGGTCGCCAACCCTGTCCTGGTGCCAAAGAAGAATTCGACTGTCCTCCGCATGTGCGTGGACTTCACCTCCCTTAACAAATGCTGTCCCAAGGACCACTTCCCTTTGCCGCGTATCGACCAGATTGTCGACTCAACGGCGGGGTGCGAGCGTCTATCCTTCCTGGACGCCTATTCGGGTTACAACCAGATTTGGATGAGAGAAGAAGATGAGGACAAGACTACCTTCATCACCCCTTATGGTGTCTACTGCTACACAACTATGCCTTTCGGGCTGAAAAACGCGGGTGCTACGTACCAGCGTATGATGCAAAACTGTCTCAAAAAGCAAATTGGACGCAACGTCCAAGTCTACGTCGACGATATCGTCATCAAAACAAAAAAGAAGTCGACACTCCTCGACGACCTGCGCGAAACCTTCGCCAACCTGAAGCACTACAAGATCAAGCTCAATCCCAAAAAGTGTGTCTTTGGCGTGCCAGCCGGACAACTTTTGGGTTACCTTGTGTCTGCCAGAGGCATCGAGGCGGACCCAGAAAAGCTACAAGCTATCCTCACCATGCCACCACCAACAAAACTTCGGGAAATACAAAAACTGGCCGGTCGAGTCGCAGCACTTAGCCGCTTCATCAGCAAACTGGGCGAAAAGGCGCTCCCGTTCTATCAGCTGATGTAGAAAACAGACAAATTCGAGTGGACACCCGAAGCACAAGCAGCCTTTGAAGATCTCAAGCGAGTGCTGACAAACCCTCCAATCTTGGTGGCACCCAATGAGCGCGAGCCATTGTTCCTCTACGTCTCCGCGACTAATCGGGTGGTCAGCACTGTCCTGGTGGTTGAGCGCATGGAAGAAGGACACTCGCATGGCGTACAGAGACCTGTATACTATCTTAGCGAGGTCCTTTCAGTATCAAAACAGCGGTACCCACATTATCAAAAGCTAGCCTATGATGTATTCATGTCTTCACGAAAGGTGGCACACTACTTTGCTGAGCACTCGATCATTGTGGTTAGCTCAGCAGGGCTGCGAGACATCCTCACAAACCCCGATGCAACCGGGTGGGTCGCCAAGTGGGTCATCGAGTTGGGGCCTCGTGACATCCGCTACGAACACCCGAAGGCAATCAAGGCACAAGTTCTTCCTGACTTCACCACCGAGTGGATCGAAGCCCAACTACCCGACGTTCCGGACTTGTCCAATTCTTGGACAATGTACTTTGATGGGTCGAAGAAGCATGAAGGCACAGGCGCAGGCGTCATACTCATATCACCAAAAGGCGACAAGCTTCGCTACGTCCTGCAGATGGACTTCCCCTTCCCCTCGAACAACGAGGCAGAATACGAGGGACTCCTGCACGGCATGCGGATGGCAAAAGCGTGCGGCTGCACTCGACTCATGATCTACGGTGACTCGAACCTGGTGGTGCAGCAAACTATGAAGGCCTGTGATGCTACAGCAGATAACATGATCGCCTATCGCGATCTGTACAACATCATGGAAGGCAGCTTCGACGGGTGCGAGCTACGCCATATTGGACGCGAAAGCAATGAAGAAGCAGACAAACTCGCCAACATCGGCTCTACAAAGGCACAAGTACCACCCGGAGTTTTCCTCGAGAAAATTGAGCATCGCTCCATCAAAACAAAGCAAAAAGCAGAGTCGAAAACTTCGACTGCACAAAACGCAGCCCATAGCACTGCACCTAGCGTCAATGATCCACCAGTCGAAGTTTTCCTGGTTGAGCCAACATGGACGCATCGATTCCTGGCATACCTGAAGAACGGCGAACTTCCAGCCGACGTCGCAGAAGCTCGGCGGGTGGCCAGACGTTCAAAAGCATACACCATCATCAATGGTGAACTGTACAAGCGCAGCATCTCTGGGATACTTCAGAGGTGCATAGCACACGAAGATGGCGAGGCCATCCTTCGAGACATACACGCAGGGACCTGCGGACATCATGCGAGCAGTCGAGCTCTCGTTGCAAAAGCCTTTCGAGCGGGGTTCTACTGGCCCACCGCACTAAGGGACGCGGAGGACATCGTCAAAAAATGCGTCGGCTGCCAGAAATTTGCGACTAAGCCGCACACACATGCGTCAGAGCTGAAGACAATCCTGTTGGCGTGGCCTTTCGCCCAATGGGGACTCGACATGGTCGGGCCACTCAAGAAATCCTCTCGAGGCGGACACACTCATCTCCTGGTGGCAGTCGACAAATTCACCAAGTGGATCGAAGCGGTCCCCATCACAAGTTCGACTGCCTCAACAGCGGTTAATTTTATCCAGTCCATCATATACCGCTTTGGAGTCCCTCATAGCATCATAACGGACAACGGCACTAACTTCACGGCAGAAGAGTTCAAGGACTTCTGTAAGGACCAAGGGATCAAACTCAACTATGCATCAGTGGCGCACCCGCAGTCGAACGGTCAGGTGGAAAAGGCAAACGGACTCGTCTGTAGCGGGCTCAAGAAGCGACTGTTCGTTCCACTCAAGCGAGCAGCAGGTGCGTGGGTCGAAGAACTGCCATCTGTCATGTGGAGCCTCCGCACAACTCCAAACAGGTCGACGCAATACACGCCCTTCTTCATGGTGTACAGAGCAGAGGCAGTCCTGCCGTTCGACATTCGATTCGACGCGCCAAGGGTCACTGCATACGAAGAGGACGACGCAGAAGAAGCACTCGAGGACGGTGTCGACACATTGGATGAGGCCCGTGATATCGCCCTTGCCCGCACAGCTGTGTACCAGCAGAGCCTCCGTAACTATCATAGCCGTCGACTGCGCACTCGATCTTTCATGGTGGGTGACCTGGTCCTTCGCCTGAAGCAGAAGAAGGTGCACAAGCTCGCCTCTCCATGGGAGGGACCCTTCATCGTCACGGAGGTCATCGATGGTGGAGCTTATCGACTGAAGCACGCGAAGACGGGGGAACACTCTCACAACCCGTGGAACGTTGCGCACCTGCGCCGTTTCTATGCTTAGACTGTTCAGTCATCAAAATGTAATAGGGCATATGTCGGATAGCTGCAGGTTTCAGACGTGCTCTTTTCCTTACCAGGGTACCTAAGGGGGCTGGAAGGTTTTTAATGAGGCGGCCTGCAGCTTACAAAAAGGAATAAAAATCAATGTTCCTCTCATATTTTTTCTTCGCAAATACTTTGTTACACCCGAACGCTCGGGGGCTACATCATACGATAAAACGCAATACACCTTAGCTACGCTCGAAGACTCGGGGGCTGGGTCGTACGCTGATCTTGCAAAACAAAAAATAATTCAACGCACTCGAAGGCTCGGGGCTGAGTTGTTCAAATTACACGACAAAACAAATTTTGTTCATTCAAATGCTCGGGGGGCTCGCCCTCTGTACAAACAGCAAAGCTTTACATCAATTGTACAAGTTCCATATTTACAAAAGCACTAGCCTATTCGGCTGGTTCCTCCTTGGGCTCTACCCAATTCTTTTCTTCCTTCAAAACCTTGTGCACTATCACCAGGGCATCTGCTCGAGTCGCCTGGTAGTGCTCTTGCATTGGCACAGGCCCGCCACCAGGTACAGGTGGTGGCCCCGCAGAAATCCTTAGAAAATCAAAATTCGGGTAATGAGACCGAACCCACCCGAGTGCAACATTGGCCCCACCAATAAGTTGCTCTCGCACAAATTTCTTGATCGCCTTGCCTTGGCGGAACCTTTTTAGAAGCTCGAACAAGCCCTCGGGTTGCTCGTTCATGGGAAACAACGAGCGGTGCACTCGAGCCAAGGTTCGCCTGCAAGCCTCCAGCACAATGGCAGTATGCCAAGAACGGTCCAAAAGCGTCGCAAGTACTTGACCCCTAGCCCTGTCTGACCAAAAGGGGTGGGTGGAGTACTGTGCGCTGCTCGCATAACCATCCAGCCGATCGCGCACGCGAACCTCCTCTTTGGACTGATCGAAGCAAACACCTGCAAAAAAGGCAAATTTCGAGTTACTGGCAATGCAACATAACGCAAACTCGACCATTGAGCAGGATGAACTTACACTCCAGCTGATGGTTGACAGTCTTTAGTTCGGCAAGCAGAAACTCTTCCCGCTCAGTAGAGGTGGGATTCGACTTTAGTCCATTCAGCTCTTCCTGTGCAGCCGTCAGATCCGCCTCCAGCTTCACGATTCGATCCTTCATCCAGTCCATGATTTTCTGGTCATTTCGGCTGCGTTTTGGAGGTTGAGAAGGAGCAGTCGTGGATGGAAGATTCACAGGCACGGCGGCCGTTCCATGCTGTCAGAAGCAAGGAGGCAAAAGCATGAGAAGCCTACTCGTACAAAGGAATTGCAAAATAGACTCGGGGGCTCGAACCCCGCGAGAACAATAAAAAATCACAAGGGTGCAAAAGAAAACTTCATATTCATCATCGAGCACGAGTTCATTACAGGCATACACAAAAGCGGCACTCGAAGCTACACTCTAAGATACTGACTCGGACCTAGCCCTAGCATTGCGAGCCACACGCTCAGCAGCAGCAGCAGCCCGCTTCTCCATCATGGCAATCATGTCCTTCCCCAGCTGGGTGGATCGCTCTTTGATGGCTTCCAGGGGAGTCGCCGGCATTTCGGCTCTCTTGGGAAAGCCAGATACTACCTTCTCAAAATCGGCGACAACGCCATGGAGCTGCATCAGCATAAAAGCAGACTCGGAGCCACATACCGTCTGGGCGCGCACGAAGTCCGCCAAGGTCGAAGATCCTGGGCCAAAGAGCTTGGTCAACTCCTCAATCGACGAAGGGACATCCTTGGGGGAAGATGCCCTGGTAAACAGCGGCAAGGGCGTCATTCGACTGGCTCAAGCGATCCTTGACTTGGGCGCACAGCAAATTAAAAGCACCGACGGCACTTTCGAGTGACTCATCTGCCGCATCTTCGGGTGCAGGCTCCGTGCCAAGAGCACCTGATAGACGCTGGATTAGCAGAAAGTTACACGAAATCAATTTTCGAGCAGGAACAAAACTTACCTTCAACCACATCCGCCATTGCGCGGAGCCGCGCTGCCTGAAGGCCCTCAAACTCCTTCGCTTGATTGGCCTTTCGCTCGGCGTCCGTGCGTTGAGACTCGAGCTCCTTTTCGAGCTCCTGTACGCGGTCGAGTGCGGCTTTGTGCTCCCGTGCATAATGGCAAAATTCGAATCACATAGCAAAGGACGTCAAAGATAACGATCAGTAGAAACACTTACGGGCAGTCTCCTCCATCTTCACTCGAAGTTGGTCGCGCTCCTGCTCCATTCGCACGAATGTGGCGGCATCTTCCATCATACGAAGGATGAAGGGCTATCCAGCAAAAGTCAGCACAAACAGCAGACACGGGTAGATGGTTTCTTTGAGCCTATAGCCAACTATTCTAGTTGCCTATAGCCTCGGGGGCTACTCCCATCGGGAGCGCTGACGCGCACCCGATAGAAATTCAAGCAAAAACAAACTTACGTGGTCGCGAGGTAGAGGAGAAACCGGGCCCGAGGTGGACGGTGTGGACTCCGGCAGATTTGGAGGCGCACTCGCCTCCGTAGTTGGGTGCGGCTCGACCTGCGCCACTTCTTCAGTCGCCGGGTTCACCTCCGGCGCAACGGGAGGAGTGACGTCCCGGGGGGCATCATCCTTCGCTGGGCTGAAAGAATATTGTCACATGAAAAGCAAAATTAGCAAGCATAAGAAAGAAACGACGCAAAAGCAAACGTGATGGGTACAAAACATACCTGACATCTTCGTCGTCGTCAGACACAAGCTGTGGACGTCGACGAATCGGGTGAATCCAGGAGTGCTGGTCGGGGGCGCCATGCGAAGGGGCGCCACTGCAACAGGATCCCTTGCAGGAGGTGATGACGAGCTCGAGTCATCATCCTCTAGCTCGGGTTGGTTCTCTAATTGGAGGGCGCCGGCAGTCGAAGCGGCCTTCTTCAGGCGACGCTTCTTGTGAGCCTGCTCCTGGCCTTCCTCCTCCTCCGATTGCTCGGACCCATCACCTTCTTCGGGTGTGTGTGCGGAGGCCAGCGAGATCTCCTCCTCCACATCCGCATCCAGCACTTCCACTTCGGGGTGGTCTCCATCTTCGGGTAGTGGAGGCAGGCTAACAAAGGTAGGGTGACCCTACATAAACATCATGCAAACTTATTTTTCGAATGACTGTGCATAAATGCAGAAAGCAAACTCGGCAAAGCAAAATACGTACCTCGGGAAGTGGGTGCTCGCTGTCGTAGGGATCCACTGGGCAGTCGAGGGGACACGGGTCATTCCTCGTCAGCTTGGTGATGGCACGAACCCGGTCCTCCACCGCTTTCTTCGCAGGTAGCGGATCAGTCGTCAGGCGAGTCGGGTCTTGCGCGCCCTGGAACTCCCACATTGGGTGCACCCGAACTCGCAGCGGCTGCACATCCCTCTTGATGAAGGTCGAAATCAAGTGTAGGCCGCTGACAACGCGGCCTTTGGTCTTCATCAGCTTCTCGATCTTCTCCATCAAAGGCTTGGCCTCCGCCACCTCTGTTGCAGAGGTTTGGTGCAACTAGGCTCGGGTCTTCACCAATGGCGTGTGCTCCACAAAATCTGGCAGCCCCTCTTGTTGCGAGGTGAAGTAGAACCACTTCTTGCGCCAGTTTTGTGCGGAGTCGACCTGGCGGATGTCGAAATACGAAACTTGTTTGCGGGCCTGGATGATGAGTCCACCAACGGTGTACACACCACCAGCACCCGCATTCCTCCTCACACTGAAGATCTTCTTCCAAAGACCCCAATGCGGGTGGACGCCCAGAAAACACTCGCATAAAACCACGAAAACAGCAACGTGCAAAAGCGAGTTTGGGGAAAAATCGTACAGTTGCACCTTGTATGCATACATCAGTGCACGCAGAAAATTGTGGACAGGGAAGGAGAGGCCCCTGACCACGAAGTCGTGGAAGCAGACGCGCTCGTGCTCCTTGGGCTGCGGGGTTACCTCGTCGCCTGGGATGCGCGTGGGAAGCACATCGGCCGATGGCAGCAGCCCGTCGCGACGGTATCCGTCGACCTTGGATACCGTGATCTCAGACCGTGCCCAGTCGCCGATCTTCTTCCTCAGGGGGGCCGTGGTGCTTGCAGAAGCAGTGGCCGGAGCGGCCTTGGCAGCAGTAGCCGCAACGGCGGCAGCCTTCTTACGCTTGTCTCCCTTGGCCATAGCGAGGAGTGCGCAAAAAGCTGTGGAGATGGTGGCCGGCAAAACAATGGCAAGGGCGCGAGGAGGAAGAAGTTGCAGAGGAAGCGGCGGCGGGAGCAAATGGCAAGTGGGGAAAATTTCTCTCACCCCAACACTATTTACCACTGTGCGCCCTCAAATCGCAACCGTGCAAAACGAGCTTCTGGAGCAAAAGCATATCTAGCCGTACACGTGGCAGCAGGAGAGGGCAACCGTCGCCGGCCACTCCGCCCACTACGCGCGAGAAACGAGGAATCATAATTACCACGCCGTGAAAATCGCGCCAGGGCGGTCAAGTCCCGTCAAAACAGGGCACCGTTGGTCAACACTGTCAGTTGGGCCCACTGGTCACGTCCCATCTATCACATAGCGTGTGGCATTGCTTGGTAGATGGCGCAGTCGCCAATTCACGTCATCCCTGATGTCATGGGGGGAGTGGAAAACAAGCGCGAAAATTATTCGGGTTACACCGATGCGCACAAAACACTCCCATCGGGAGCGACTCGACATTTAGTCGACTGTTTAAATTTTTCGAATGAGATTATCCTCAACTGCAAACAATTAAGTATAATCTCGGGGCTACTCCCATCGGGAGCGCTGACGCGCACCCGATAGTCAGAGCAAAAGATATCATGTTCACTCGAATAGCGTTCGACTCAGCTGCTTAGCTAAACGCATAATGCAAATCAGATCGCAATCTCCCCAAGATGTATTTTCGATCCTTGGAAGCTGCATACATGGTGCATAGGTAAGACCCTTCGATCTTTCGAGTGGGCCGGGACGCGCACATACTGCGTTAGCTCTGAAACTTTCCGTGCCAGACGACGAAGAAAATTCTGGCGGACGCGCTAGGTACCCTAAACAGTTATACTGCTGGACGACTCTGTAAGACCTCCGCGGCCTGAGTCGATTCTGACCAGTCGATTCGGGTTCGAGTCTGGGGACTCGAATTTGATGTAGGCTAGTAAGGTTTTGCCCAAGAGCAGTTAACTGGTCCCGATCCGTCGAGTGTACCAGGCTTACTATGTCATTATCCCCAACACATTCGTAAAGGCAGTAAAAGCTGTCCAGAGCATTAGTCGACTTAAAAGTTGGCTCCATCGCAGTAATCAGTGGTCAGTCGAAGTATATAACGACTGATACAATACCCAATCAAGATAAGACGTGCACTTTCGGAGGAGTCCCTACCCGAATCTTCGAGTCAGCCAGTCACTCGGGGGCTACTGACGTGGGCCTACCCTTCGGGTGACCCACTGTAAGGGTACCTGGTGCACGTATAGGGAGGACCATCAAGATAACAAGACCAAGGCCCATGAAGACCCGCAAGGAAGGATTGTTCTCCAAGATTAGGCATAGTTAGAGTCGGTTTAGACTTACCATATCTGTAATCCTAGTCGGTTACCCGAGACCCAGCCACCTATATAAGTGCTGGGAGGGTCCCCGATCAAGGACACGATAGCATACTCGCAAGTCTAGCCTCATAACCTTGGCGAGATCGACATCTCGCCGAGACCCTTGTAACCTCTGTGTTCACCTCATCAATAATCAGACAAGCAGGACGTAGGGGTTTTACCTCCACCCGAGGGCCCTGAACCTGGGTAAAGCCTTACTTGTGAGCCGTAGATAACTGCCGGTGCTACCAAATCTCGTTCCTATTCTCAACCCTAGGTACGATACCATGGGATTTGCCGAGTTAACCCCTGGAGGTTTCTTCACCGCTAGCCACCAAGCACCGCTCGAAAGCGCCGGCAGCAAACTCCGCAACGGCATAGCACCAGACGCCATATAGGCAAACCCTAATACTAGAACTACACCTACTATATACAGAGCAAGTCAACCACGAGAACCATCTCCTCGCCGGCCGGCAGAGCCGCCGGAAAGAAAGAAGGAACGGGGCGGCCGACGGGTGCGGGAGTCGACTCTCAAACGGGGAGAGGATAAGGTAGAGGAGAGGAGAGAGAAGTAGCTAGCGAGTCCTTTCGCCGGGTCGGGTTGCAGCAAGTCGTTGGTAAACTGGGATCTAGCGATCGATCGATTCCCGACGGCGACGTGCCGTCGAGACGAAGAGATCCCCACCGGCCGGGAGCGGAACAGGACCAGGCCCAGGCGAACGTCTCGTCTCCTACTGCCGATGACGGAATCTCAAACGAAAGATCATGGCGACGATGGATACATCGAACAAGAGCGGCACGGCCGGCCAGATCCATTCCGGGAACCAGAACACAATTCTTTTCCTTTTGTTTTATATTTTACTTTTATCTGCGTCCAACGTGGGGCCCGCATCGAGCTCGTGGGATCTGGCTCGCTCTCGCAAGTTGCGACGGAGGTAGCGGCCACGGCACGTGCCGCGCCTTATCTTGGCCACCCCGGAAATTCCAAGGGCCGACGAGAGAAAAATAAAGCTTTTCTTTTCTTATTAGTTTTTTTTCCCTGGCTGGATGCCGCTGTAGCCTGCCTGTGGTGGCGTGACTCGTGCGTGGCCGCGTGCGGTGCGCGTCCACTGCTTCTGGAACCCTCTCCAGCTAGTGTGATCTCGCCCCTTCTTTTTCTTTCCTTTTTTCCCCCACTCCACCTATACATGTATTTCTCGTTTCTTCCCCTTTTCGGTGGCTACTATGCAAGACGGACTGACTGTTCGTGGGGTCTCGGACACACGCGCCCGATGGAACGAGGGGTCATGTATTTTTTGATAGGAAGGCACCACAAGTACATGCCGCTCAACGAATAAATAGCCTCTCAAATCTAACAGAAAAAACAAATACATATATTCTCAAATCTGCAATTCCCACAAGAATTGTGTTTCAACAACACCATAATAAAAATATTTGTATCCCGTTGAGTGGGCGGACGGTGTCGGGACTCGTTATTCGTCAACATTTTTCCGAGTCATGTAGTATTTGTTTTCCGCGACAAGTAGCCGAGTGACATCGATGATCGTGAAAAGTTTTACCGCGAGATGGATCCATGGGAAAACAACATGCTTGTTTTACAATGTATTTATGTAGTTCTACGATGGACGGCCAAGCATCTCGTATCTCCCTAAAAGTTAGTACTCCACCGCTTGAAGAGCACTCACTTAACTTGTGTTGCACCGGTATTGCTACGAGCAGCCGGGTGATTTACTGATCATTAACCGTGTTACCATGAGCTGGTAACACCTGCACCGGTAGTACCAATTTAACTCTCTAACGTGATTTTACACATTTAATTTATTAGCACTGTTGGATCCACCAAGAAAACACTAACTTGCCTTGTATTACGAGTTTTTTTTTGTTATATCGAGTAGTCGAGCAATGTCACCACTCATAAATAGTTGTATAATATGAGCTGGATCCACCGAGAGAACACGTGTTTACATTGTATCCTCGTTGAGTAGACGACGGATATTGTTACTCGTCAGCAGCAGCCGCGGCATTGCTCATAACCACCCATTGAATATGCACTACTTGATATTGATTTGGGTAGCCTATTGCTCATTGACAGTTGTTTCGTGAGCTGGTAACACTTGCAAACAAATGCTCCTCCTTTTATTTCGTCAATATGTTTACGTTATTAACATCATATCGTGAGCTGGCAGCGCTCATGGTATGGCGTTCCTCGTTCTTGTTGACAATTGTACCATGGTAGGGTCAGTTTTGACAAACTTGTTCCTCCTTTTTTCGGTAAATCACCTATGTCTTTCATACGAAAGAAAAAGACAATGACTAAAACCTACTAAACCCACCAAGCTAAGAAAAGGATCAGCAAGTAATTCTATAAAATCACACCCTCACACCACATAAAACCAAGCAGAAAAGAAGAAGAAAGACAAACACTAAAAAAAAAGGCCACAACTCAGTGACTCACACACACACAACCCCTAAATAAATAAATAAAAACAGGTGAAAAAGGGAGAGGAGAAAACGGGGAATCTGAAGGAGCCGTGAGCCGTGGACGTCCGCGCTTCCTCGCTATATCAGCCGCGGCCCCTAACCCTAAACCCCCCTCTTTTCCCCTCGCAGCACGCCACTGTACCACTACTCTACCACTACAGCTGCTGCTACTGCTGCTAGTCTCCTCCGGTGGCGGCTCGCCTCCCTCCCCCCACCTCTCTGTACCCCGAGCTCGCCCGTAGCTATCTGCGGTAGCGAGAGAGAGGAGAAGGGCCGAGGGCGCTCCGGTTGGTTCCGTCGGATCTCGCCTACCTCCAGTTTTATCCGTCCCTTGGGATCTCGCTCGGTATGGCCGTCGTCGCGCCGACTCCCGCCCCGGCCGCTGCGCCGGCGCCCGCCGCCGCCGCTGCTGCTCCTGCCGCCCACGCCCTGCCGCAGATCGTATCCTTTCCGTGCTTGCTTTCGCTTTCTGACAAGGTTTTGTGGTTTGGGAGGGGCCGTTTGTTGATTGGGTTGGGTACGCTTCGCTAGACTGTGTGCTGGGGCGGCGGCCGCCGGCCGGCCGGCCGGCCCCATATGCCCTGTGCGCCTGTTCGTCCTTGCGGTCGCGCTTGCTTGCTTGACTTTTCCAGATGCGTTTTTACTGTAGTAAGGCTTCGTACGCCGGCTGTGGACTATAGAGGGCAAAAGAAGTAATTTTTAATTAGTAGAGCAGGATTGTTTGTGTTGCTTGGTAGTGAGATTTAGTTCACAAGGTTTAGGATCTCAATTCACCGTGTTGACTCCTTAATTCGACGGTTTCGATCTGCAAAGAAGCCACGGATCTGCTGCAGAAGATGTCGCTGGAATCGCAGCCCAAGGCGGCTGATGCGACCGAGCCTGCCGGGGCCATGAAGGTATTGATAAACAGTAAAAATCCCCTTTTTCTTAGTCTTGCGCATGTTCTTAGCTTGCTCCAGGTTTTATGTGATCCTGATGTGTGTGCTCTCTCTCTCTGCTAATTAAGCAGGGGCCTGTCGCCAGCCAGCCACTTAGCGTGTCGATCCCGCAGGACCGGTCCATCACGCCAGCCGTTCAAGATTTTACGGATCCCAACATGTTCTATCTGCCAGCATACTACTATGGAGGTGAGGTGGACCGTCCAGAAATTATTATCGAGATCACGCTATTAAAAGCTCCGCTATTTTATCATATCTGTTACGGCTTCCTTTCATGTATTTTGTTGTAAGTTAACAGACTTAAGTTGGTGATTGTCTTCCAGGTTACGACGGAACCATGAGTGAGTGGGATGAATATCCTAGATATGTAAATCAAGATGGAGTGGAGGTTGCCCCAGTAAGTTACCCTAGAGGATATTATCTTTTAGCTTTATGTATGTCGCTCATCATTATTTGCACCATACGTCATAGTCCTGGTATGTAATGGTGAAGATTTTTGCTATTATTGTCTGCTGGGTGCTGTCCTGTCAAGTCCATGTAGCATATATGCAATAACTAGAATGGCTATACACCCCCTTTTTAGGTACTTTTTGTATGTGATCTTGTGCTGCTAATGCTCTATGCACAGTTTCTTCTCGAATCTATTGAAAAGTATTTGTGTTATTTGGTTGTACTAATATCTTTTCATGATAATGTCAACATCTTTTGTTTCATTTTTGTTGTGCTCTTATAGGTGTGTTAACTATATTAATTGGTCTTTGGAATTTCACAGGCAGTATATGGAGATATTTATGGATATGGGTATGCTCCTTATGGTGCATACTCTCCGGCTAGTTCCCCAGTACCAACGGTTGATGGTCAGATGTTTGCCGCGCAGCACTACCAGTACCCAACTGCATATTATCAGCCTGCTACACCGATTCCTTCTTCCACTCAAGGTGACCAGCAGCCTTCTGTCAATGCTGATAAGCCAGCAGCTAAGGCAGATACTGCGAAAACAACGTCAAATGGTGTTACTAATGGTACTGCCACAGTAACAGCAGAACTGCGCCCCTTGGGTCAAGCTACCAAAATTCATCGCTGACCCCTGATGGAACTTATGGGCACCCGTGCTAGGTGGAGTTCCCTCTACTGGTTATGTGGACTCAACCTATGGGTATGACACCACAGGAGCACACTATGCATGGTATGATGGTTCTGCTTATACCAATGCACAGCAAAGAACTACAGCTAATCACACGCCGTCTTCAGCGTATAATAACAATGGCTCTTCAGCAAGGTATCAGACCAAGAGCCCCACACCACAGCAGACGGTGAGTTTAGAAATTGTGGATATTTGTATTATTGTGTATTGGAGGAATTTAGTATTCACTGTTTTTCTGCTCGTACATTTTCCTGACACGCTGTCACTACACTGCTTCATAGTCACAATAGCATGGGATGTATATAGTTTCTCTTTAATCAAGTCAAGATATATGTTAGGGTGCAATCTCTCTGAACTTTCATCTTATTTTCTTCTGCTAGAACATACTGAGATTCCATACATAGAAAGCTTGTTTATGTGGTCTTGCCATGATTACGCTGTATATTGTTTGTACGCTGAAAGATGTTTTCTCTGTATCTGTCTGTATGCAGGGCGTACATAACCGAAGACCAGCGACTACAACAGGGTCAGCTACTCCTACGTATCAGAATAGGATGTATCCGAGCACCCGGTCTTACAGCCAGTATGGGAATTCAGTCAAAACCGGGTCAGCTACTCCTACATATCTGTATGGAAGCAATGGATATGGGAGCAGTGGCTATGGGAGCAATGGATATGGAAGCAGTGGCTACGGCGTTGGCTACGGGAGCAACGGCTATGATTCCAGGTTATATGGTCGGTGGGGTGTTACTATGGATAACAGATACAACAGGCCCAGAGGCCGTGGTAATGGATATTATGGTTTTGGCAATGAGAGTCAAGATGGAACAATTGAGCTGAACAGAGGTCCTAGGTCAGGTCGTTTCAAGAACCAGAAATCATTTGGCCATACCGTTACAATCGCTGTGAAAGGGCAAACCGTTCCATCAAGTGAAAACAAGAGTGCTGATGATGTACCTGACAGGGCACAGTTCAACCTAGATGATTTCCCTGTCCAATATGATGATGCAAAGTTTTTTGTCATTAAATCATACAGCGAGGATGATATCCACAAGAGTATAAAATACAATGTGTGGGCAAGTACCACCAATGGGAACAAGAAGCTTGATGCTGCTTATCAAGAAGCGCAAGCAAAGAGCTCTAGCTGCCCTATATTCTTGTTTTTCTCGGTAAGTAGGCTATCCACACTTGCTACTGCTTTAGGAATGTTCAGTATATGTTTTCTCTCGGTTGATTGAATCTCCTCCATTACAACATTTCAGGTGAATACAAGTGGACAGTTTGTTGGTGTTGCTGAAATGACTGGTCCTGTTGATTTTGAGAAGACTCTGGACTACTGGCAACAAGACAAGTGGAATGGTTCATTGTCTGTCAAGTGGCACATCGTTAAAGATGTGCCCAACAATATTCTCAAGCACATCATCCTAGAGAACAACGAGGGCAAGCCAGTCACAAACAGCCGTGACACACAAGATGTAAGTGTTGTGGAATGTTTAATTTGTTTGGTTCACTGTCTTCCAGATTGACTGTATCTTAGTTCTTATTTTATCCTTTTTGTCAACAATTCAGATAAACCTTGAGCAAGGTCTTCAGATGCTGAAGATCTTCAAGGAGCATGTCAGCAAGACCTCTATCCTGGAAGACTTTACCTTCTACGAGAACCGACAGAAGTTGATGCAGGAAAAAAGAGTAAAACAACAGCAGATCCAAAAGCAGGTACATGTGATTCTATACTAAATCATCAAATTTGCACCACTGTGTCCGCTGTTCTGTCCTTTTTGTAGTAACTCTGGGTTGGTTGTTCAATCATGTAGGTCTGGGACAGTAGGGCTCCGAACCCTGTTTCCGGAGAGAAGCAACAGGACACCGTCAACGGGAAGCCGAATTTAACTTCACCAAACGGTGTCAACGGGGAGAAACAGCCGGATATTGCTAACGGGAAGCCAAAGCAATCTGCACCGAACGGTGTCAATGGGGACCTAAAGGTTCCAGCAGAGAAAGTTGCTGCTGCTGCTGCTCCAGCTGTAACTTACGCGGCGAAGGTGGCCCAAAACCAAAAGGCAGCGCCCGAGAAACCTGTCCTCGCCAATGGTGCCCCCAAAACCGCCGTAGCTTGATCGCATACCCGAAGCTCCCAGCTAGCCATGAAAAACAACTGGATGGTCCCAACAAACCAGGTGGTCCCAAGGATCTTACATCGAAGGCGGCTTGCTGGAGGTCGAGCAGGTGGCTAGTTAGATTTCCCTCTTCTTTTTCCCTGTCGTCGTCATATTCCTGCTTTCAGTTTGCTTTAGCTCCAAAGACTCCTCCTATAGTAGTAGTATCTTGGGAATGCCAGGAAAAGAAAAGAACCTGTGGGTAAGACAAGTAGTGGGTCGTCCCGTGTGCGTTTGCGTCTCTTTTTGTATTGGGTATCGGTGGCGTCGAGTAAAGTACTCTGTGTGTGTTGGGTGAGTGGATCTGAAAGTGGGTTTAGATTTTAGCGGTTTTTCGTCTTATGATTTTCATATTACTAATAGAATCTCTTGCTTTCCTTTCTTGCCGTGCTGATGCTGATGTAGAGGGCTTGTTTTGGGTGCTCCACTAGACGGCATGGCTGGTGCGAAGCTGACCAGGCAGAAGCATAGTGGTGGCTTCTTTTGTGCCGTCACTCGTGTGCTTTGCTTGCGGTTGAGTGCTGTGCTGCCTGACTAGCTGTTTGCTAGTGCAGTGGATTGGTATCTATGCACCGTCAGTTTTGTACCTTGAAATGTTTCAGATCTTCAGGCACTATTCTGTTTGGTTACTATAGTTGTGAAGATATCAGTGCCAACAGTGTAGCCGACTGTTGTCATAAAACAAGTGTTGTGGGTCGGGAGAAAAATGTGCAGTAGCATGTCTTCAGCCGGCCTGAGATCGGGGGGGACGGTAGCCGGATAGAGACTGGACAATTGCAATTGTCTGAACTCTGAGGCAAATTGGAGAAATCAGGATGCCTGAAGCGGTTAAGCCCATCGGCAGCCGGGCGGCGGTATGGACCGGTACCTACGAACAAGAGTCAGCAGCAGCTGGAGCGCTCTGTTATTTGGAACTGCTTTGGTTATCGTGGGAAACTGCGAATCAGTGAGTCGAGTAGTCTCGCTGTAGGATCAGCTGCCAGAACATACAATGTCAGCTGAGCATGGTGTCCGGCGTTTGCAAGTTTGAATTCATGACGAGGCTCCAGAGTGTGAAATCACCCTCAGCACCTGTTGATGTGGGATTTATTATCTTAGCAAATGGGATTCAGAGGAGCCAACTAGTCTGCAGAGACAGGCGGACAGCCCGGAGCTAACTTGTAGACGAAGCACCATGTCTGAAGCGGTTAAGCAAGCTGCAGTCCATCTGTAGATCGTTGGCTAGTCGATTCTTTGCATGGAAACAACGTCTCGATCCATTTATTCGACTGCACAGTTCCAAACGAACAAAGCAAGGGATCACGGGAGCAGCAGGATCCATGCGTGCACGTCTGATCACTTGTATTTCTGCGCCATTGCCCTGGCAGTGGACACGTACGTCTCCTTCCTCCGCGCCAACGCGGCCAGCAGCGCCTCCCTGTCCGGCATGCACCGCCTCACGGCCTCGTCCGCCTCGTACTCCCTCGCCCACGCGCACAGCGCCGGGTGCTCGTCGGCGGCGAGCAGGCTCACCCCAGCGATCTCCTCGAACACGCCCAGCCAGCGCGTGAACCCGCTGGCGGCGATGTAGAGGAAGCCGATGTGGTCGCCCCCGAAGAACCTCCTCCCGGCGAGCTGCGCCTCCAGGAGCGTCAGGTTTGCCTTAGCCTCCCTCGCCGCCGCCTCCCGCGCCTCGCCGTCCTCCGCCCACAGCGCCACCCACGTACACTGCCCGCACTGCAGATCATCATACAGGCCGGTCGAGAGCAATTAATTAGTGCAGTTCGACGACCGATCCCGTGAGCGAGTGCACGAGCGAGTTCACCTTGTCGTCGGTGAAGCCGGCCGGCTGTCGCCGTGGAGGAGCACCGGGACCTTGTGGTGGACGGGGTTGTGCTGCAGCAGGAGCTGGCTCTTGTTGCCGAGGTCTTCCTGGAGGAGCTCGTAGGGGATCCCTTGAGCCGCAGGGCCACCTCCGCGCGGTGCACCGCCGGGCTGCTGAAAGTGCCGATGAGCTTGACCGCCGCTTCGGACATGCTGGTTAATTTCTCTGCTCCGGCCGGCCTCCACCTCCTTGAGTTGGAGAGATGCAGTGTTAATTTCTGGCGAGAAGCATCATGGTATCTTCGCTCGCATCAAAGTAGTTAATTTGGCTATAGATATATGATTGTAACTTGTGAGCACATCAATGTTTTTCTACTGGTCGCTGAAAGCTACTGGCCGGGAGTCTTTTGGCTGCTCTAAAAAATTGCTGGGTAGCTAGCGATAAGCTTTTTTCTTTTCCACTTGTACTGAGTCGCGGTACTCAGTAACGAGCGACAACAGCACAAAGTTACACCCGTTTCTGAGTTCTGCAACGGCCTGCCATACATGCCCATGTGCTTCTTTCTTGTTCTTTTTTAATTGTGAGCAGAAAACTCATAATTATGAATTTATGACCAACTCATCTATTGTTTTTCTATTAAATTCAGTTAACATGGGCTTCAACAAGTTAATATGACGTATCCTTTATGTCCGATGATTTGTTTGCGCTGTGATTTCTGGTTTGACAATTGGCAGGACCCAATGAAGATAATAACTTCGAATTGCCGGGGTTTTGGGGAATGGCCCGGCAATTCGTGGGTTTCTGAATCTCATATGAAAGAGGACCCAGTGTGCTGTTCTTGATGGAAACAAAACTCACGAAGGAGAAGGTGAAGGGCTTGAGATGGAAGCTCAGCATGACGAATGTAATTGTGAAGGATTGCGAGGGCCACCGTGGTGGTCTAGCTATGTTCAGAAAAATGAAGTTAATTTGGGTGGAGAAAATCATGTTGTGTATCACTTCGGCCAGATAACAAGTAAAGGTCAGTGGCTGAGTTACGGATGAAATAATACCGTGCACTAACCAATCTGCATACCTCTTGCGATGTTTCGAACCCAACCATCCAAATAAAAAGAACCACCAATTCGTTAGTAGAAGAACAAGTCCCTTCACATGGCCAATGATACTACTGTGTGCCTGTCGTCCCAAGAGACGAACTCAAAACATTACAGAAATCCATGCTAAGAAAAATATCTGATCAGGCAACCAAATCGAGCGTGATCTGAAGCCGTGCACTGCCATCGCCAAGAACTACATAACCGGAGCTATGCAGCCTGTGGATGATCAGTAGCACCTTCCCCATCCGTGGACTGAGCGCCGACGCCGGCGTCCGGCAGGTTGGTGACCCTGACGACGAGCGGCGTGCGGACGCGGTGGTAGCCGTCGGACCAGACGATCTCGCCGAAGTCGTACCGGCCGCGCGACAGCTTCGCCGGCGTGACGGTCACGTAGTACTCGGCCCTGGCGCAGTGTGGGGAGAACACCAGCGCCGGCGGCCACACCGCGACGCGCGCGCCCTGCGGGCTGACGACGGTGACATGGTACGCGGCGTCCCTCCGGAGGCCCACGTTCGTCACCGTCCGCTTCACGGTCGCCGCGGCGCCCAGCTCGGCGAGCACGATGGCCGGGTAGTTGAGGTCCGACGCGCCGGCGGCGCCGCCGCAGCTCGTGTCGAGCGCCGGTGAGGGGAGCACCATCTGCCTTACCTGCGCTTCTGTGTAGCCGAGGCCGCAGAGATACCGGACGTGGTCGCGCGCGTCCGCGTCGTATACCAGGCCCGGGTCCAGCGCCCGCAGCGGGTCCACGTGGCCCGCGCCGGCGTC
This sequence comes from Poa pratensis, assembly GCA_947311845.1. Classification (NCBI taxonomy): domain Eukaryota; kingdom Viridiplantae; phylum Streptophyta; class Magnoliopsida; order Poales; family Poaceae; genus Poa; species Poa pratensis. The sequence continues at coordinate 59,510,321 of CAMZMU010000045.1, read as the reverse complement.
GAAGGCGTCCACCGCCTTCATCGTCCCGCCGGCAAGTATGGCGTCGGACGTGTCATCGTGCACGTACGCCGTGGTCATGAGCGCGGACTTGACGGCGGCCGGCGACCAGGTCGGGTGGACGGACCTGAGGATGGCGACGATGCCGGACACGTGGGGGCACGACATGGACGTGCCTGTGTCGAAGTTCCACTCTGTGGAGCGCTTGTCCAGGGGCAGCACCGTCGGCGACGATTTGGGCGGCCATGCCGCAAGGATGTTCACTCCCGGTGCGGTGATGTCAGGCTGCGAATCATGTGGCAGAGTATTCGCTTCAGTCACCCCAACATACTCTTCACACACACCATGCCAGGCGATATGTAAGTGTTCAGATGATCGTATTGTCTACCTTGAGAATGTTTGGAGAAATGGAGCTGGGTCCTCTGGAGGAGAAGTAGGCGATGGCCGGTGCCGGCGTCTTGCCGACGACGGTCCTACTCGGCGAGACGTGCACGGTCGACCGTTGCCTGCACGTTGCGCATGTACGATGGATGCGCGGTCAGTCACCCTCTTTGAACCGACGATGGACATATGGATGGATGGTTTACCCTGAAAGGCTCTGGATGTAGTTGAGGATCTTGGTGCCCTGGCGCAGGTTGATGTGGACTGTGGGCAGGAAGTTGTCCTGGTTGGATTTCCGGGAGCTGGTGTCGGCGAAGATCACGCCAGAGCCGCCGCCAGCGTACACCGCCAGCGCCGCGCCCTCGCTGGACACCATCCCCATGGTGGAGAAGCACAAGACGATCTTCCCGGACGCCGCCGTGCGGTTCACCAGCTGGTCGAACGAGCAAGTCCTTCGCACACAAATCGATTTGTCAAACAGTCGGGTCACACTACTCAAGCCAGCGTGTATGTTACAGGGAGAGAGCGAGAGAGATTACCCATCTGCAAAGACGCTAGTGCTCTCTACCAACGGCATGTTCATGTCCTTCACAATGAAGCCCTCTCCCTGTGCAAATGAACACCTCAAATTTCATCCGATATTACACAGAAAAAGTAAACACATTACATATTGGCTTACAGTTCACCAAGATGGAAGTGATGTCAACAATGGTGTGCAGACCTGCGACTGTGTTTGTCATGCATGTACACTAGGTAAGGTAACTCACCACGACGGAGGCATTGTTGCCGAGCGCGATCACCGTGGGGAACCTCCTGTCGATGGTGCTGGCGGCGACGGTGATGCCCCAAGGCGACACGTTCTGCACCATGGCCGCGTCCGGCCCGTCGTTGCCCGCCGAGAACACCGTCGACACCCCGAGCTGCATCGCGTGGAACGACCCGACCTCGGTGCTCGTCGCGAACAGCGGCGCCAGCGGCGGCGACGACCCCAGGGACGCCGAGATGACGTGCACGCCGTCGCGCAGCGCGTCGTCGAACGCCGCCAGGATGTCGGCGTCGCTGCACCGGCCCGTCAGGTCCTTGAACCAGCACACCTTGTACACGGCAAGCCGCGCCCTGGGGGCGCCCCCGCGCGCGACGCCGCGGCCCAGCCCGCCAAAGTAGCTCGCGTTGGGGGACACCGCGCCCACGGCCGTGGACGCCGTGTGCGTGCCGTGGCCGACGCGGTCCCGAGGTGACCGGTACTCCGCGCCGCCGCTGGTGTTGAGCCGGCCGAGCTCACTCTCGATGCCGGCGAGGTAGTAGCGGGCGCCGATGAGCTTGCGGTTGCACGCTGTCGCCGGTTCGAACTGCTGGCCGCCCACGCACGTGCCGCGCCATGACGATGGGACGGGGCCTAGGTGGGGGTCATCTCTGAAGCTTTCCGATTCAGGCCACACACCTGTCGACAATACACACATGAAAACATCCAAATGGAGTGTAATGCTAAGGACCACAGCACTGAAACAACTGACATGAATGAGTGAGTGCCAATAAAATTGTTAACATCAGAACTTGGTAGGCGTGCCAGCATCCAGGAAATGATTTTACTTCACTTTGAGGTTTGTTCAAATCTTTTCATCTGAATTGCTGTTGGAAACCACATTACAGTGTTTGTTCAGGCTAGAGGAGCATGCAGCGACTTCACAATTCATGTGTGCAGATGGAGAAGGTACAGTAAAGTGCAGCAGGATTTTCAGGAATAGGAAACCGTTGGAGAACAAGTACCCGTATCGAGGATACCGACAATTACATCGTCTCCATACTTCAAGTGCATTTGGGAGGATGGTTGCTCCATCTGCAAATGAAGGCTGAGGCCCATGAAATCCCAGCTCCTTGTTGTATGGAGCTGCAGCATCCTGCTCCTGAATACTGATATGACGTCCTCTGTTTCTGATTATAATAATCATGGAGTTCCTTGTAAATTCATGGCAGTATACAAGTGCCCACAACTAGGTATATACAGATGCAGCTATATATGATGTCTGACAAAAATCTAAAGGGTATAGGTAATTTTTACCCGACAAGGTGGTGGCCTGCGTCGAATTGAGCACTGCTGCAAAACCAGAGAATCCATAGCTGTAGCTATACAGAATAGCCTGCCTTGCTTCTTCTGGCCTGCAATGTTGTGTTCATGTAAGTGTCCTTTTAACCAAATTTTCTAGCCAAAGGAGCACAAGCACGTCCAGATTCTCTGAGTATTAGGGTTCTTATTGTTTTCTAAATAACTAACTGAATTCCTTCAAGCTATTGCATTCAATACAGATTGGGTAAAAAAATGAGAACCGGCATAAATAGTTTCTACTGTGGTATAGAGAGTACAGACAAAACAACTACCTAAACTTTAACCTGATCACCGTAGTTTTACGCAACAATAACTCAGATAAATTTGCATTATGAAATGCAGAAGATGGCGCTTTTCACCCCCATTTGTTTATCAACTTCAAGAAAACTCAATGGTCTTCTTCTTTTGTTCCCCCTTTCTTTTGAAACGGGTTTTGTTCCCCTTTAATTTTAGTTCAAAAAGTAAAGATAGTAAATTACTCTGCAAAGACTCTCGACAGAAGTTCGAGATGAAACCGTGTGGTCAGAGAAGGAGTCAGACCCTTGTTGTGGCCCAAGTACACAATGTGAACCTGAAACAACAACAGAAAAGAGGACAGGAACAAAATGAACATCTGATTCGACAAACAGATAAAAGACGACTGAAACCTGCACAAGAAAACACTACATGTGAATGATATTCTGGAGTGCATCGAACAGAGTCGATGGTGGCAAATGAGAGCGAGGAAACAACGAGCAGAAGCAGAAAAGGAGCCATATTGTCCTTTACACAATGGCACTGGTGCAGTGGCAGAGAGATATATAGACAGACAGAAGGACACGACATATGATTCTGCAGGGGAAAGTGTTCGTGCCATGCCATAGGGTGCTTGCAACACAAGATTGGACCTGACATCCCTCCATGGCAGCATCATTCCCATGCCTTGTTCATCTAGTGGTCTAGTCTATAGACGGTTGACGGCGATGATTAAACCTATCGAGTTAAGTACACTGTCTAGTGACTGTAGATAGCACAAGATAACAGACCTAAACTTTGTTAATTGCAACCTAAACCTCTTGCCCTCGTGTTTTAATCATCTCATCTAGTGCTCTGTTACTTCTTGGACAGAAGAGGCAAAGATCCAGCTATCAGCTACAGGTACATTTTACATGCTGTAGCCTTTGGGATTCTCCAAAGGCTAACTTCAAGGAAAATAACTCGTAAAAGGCTAAGATCTAAGTTGTCGAGTTTAACGAGAAATAGGCAAGTGTCTTGAGCTATGAAGATAACACGTGTGCTCAAATCATTAGGCTCTGAAGATCTAGTTTAATAACAAGACAAACTCTTCTGACCTACCATTAGTAGCCAGTTTATAGTGAAGTAAAGTGAGCCTGTGAGAACTTGTAAAGTACCTGATCTATAATATCTAGCAGTTGGACCCTCTGAGCTAAAGTGGAAAAGGTTTTCTGGTAAAACCATTTATAGTAAAATCGAAAAAGATAATAAAATCATCACTGTTTAGCTATGTAGTGAAGTCTACTGCACATGTTTTTAGACTAGAGACTATGTCATAATTCTTTCACTGAACAGTGATAATGCTGAGCACTCACTCTTGACACGAAAATTAAAAAAAATTAATCTGCATGGACCATACTTAATTAATCTTGTTTCATCCTTAACACCCTACTTTATATGAACTTGCAAATGGTTGCAACTTTTAAAGAGCAGGATGTGTTCGATCTAGCATGCAGAGAAAGCAATCCTATTATCTGCTGCATGCATACTATCAATAAGCATGCTTGTAGACCCAACCTTGAGCCTTGTTCCACTATGTGCAGTTTTTTTAGGCTGTCACCGGGGACTCGGGGAGAGAGATTCCCCACCTGAATTTTGCTCAAAACCAAAGAAGTTACATGTTACAGAGGGTGAGGTGGTCACCACAGTTCAGCTGCCCCTCGAGTTTCCGTTGTGTAAAAACAGTGAGACCAAAGAGTGAGGTCCTGGACGATGTTTCTAATTGTTACCGTACAATGTTGGTCTATCTTTGTAAACACCATAGAATTACGAGCATTCCATATTTTCCAAAGGATAATCAGCAGGATGGAACCCCAAATATTACGTGGGAGGTCGGCTGGTAAAGAAGAGTCCCAAATGGATTTGAAGGGCGAGGCAGCAGGCGTGATTCCCATTCGTTGCCAAACAAGAACCGCTTGTGGGTAGGTGAAAAAGAGGTGGCTCATGTCTTCTGTTGGTTTTTTTTAGAAAAGGGAGTTTTATTAATTCCAGCCTCTGCATCGAGTGATGCACACAGCCGATTATTACAAAGTTTGAACGTACGTTATTAAAGTTTACATCTCAAAAAACACGAAAGATAGAGACACACTACAACCGACACTGACAAAGAGAAGCGCAACTACGAAAGTCGACTAATATGTTGCCACGTATGCCGGAAGAAAAAAATCCTGTGCCACCCGCAGTACTCTCGTGCACCCAGCCACCATAAGTTCCCGCTGGTCCGAAGGTAGCAGGAAAGCCCATAACTGGATCCAGTGCACCGCCATATGAATAACCTGTAAGACATGAAAAGTATCTTTCCTGTTAAACACAAGATTGTTCCTACAATTCCAAATAGACCAACAAATAGCTGAAATGCCAATACGAATCCTAGCCTTGGTCTTTTTATCTACCCCATTTAACCAATTCCCAAACATGTTCGAAACATTGGTAGGGGGAGGAATATTGTAGGTACAAAACACAACACGCCAAACAAGTTTATCAAACGGGCAAGCTAGAAACAAGTGTTCAATAGTTTCATTGCAGCCACAAAAGGCGCACTTAGTATACCCTTGCCAATTCCTTTTTGTAAGGTTGTCCTTTGTAAGAAAGACCTTTCTGTTAAGGAACCACATGAAATTTTTAATTTTAAGCGATATTTTTAACCGCCACAGATAGGTTCGTAAGAACCTAGTGTGACCATTCATCAAGTCCTCATACATGGATTTAACAGTAAATAAACCATTTTGAGTAAGTTTCCAATGGAAAGAATCAGGAACATCATTTAACGTAATATCCATCAATCTATAGACTAAATGAGACCACATGATCCATTTGTTGCCAGTAAGTGCCCTCCTAAAACTCAAATTCATAGGTGGCACATCATGTAGCACTTGATGAACCGAAACATCCTTGTGCTGCACAATGTTATAAAGTAATGGATATTGGTCTTTTAATGGAGAGTTACCTAACCATGTGTCCTCCCAGAACCTCGTAGTTTCCCCATTGCCAAGTGAAAGTGCATGTGTTGTCCCATGCGTGGTTTTGGTAATTAATGACAATCCTTATGGACTAATGTTTACTTTGAGATATACTTGTAGATCTTGTCCATAGGAAAAGATTGGAGTTCATGTGTTGGACTCTAGAAGATTACATGATGATCAATGCTCTATTCAAGGGTTTATATGAAGAATGATCATATGAAGAATTGAGCTTATTGCAAGCACGGCTTGGAAAAGAAGATTGAGTGAACTTCATGTTTATCTCCAAGCCATCATCTATATCAAGAGAAGAATATGAAGCGCAAGTGGATACATGAAGACGGAGCTAAGCGAGGCTCTCCCATAATGGTGTATGGGGGAGCATTTGGAGATGTCTTCATCAAGCATGTGCTAGCAAGCACACAATCAAGAAAGGTGTTCCAACTTGAGGGAGTCAAGATCGTCTTCATCTAGCTCAAGTGGAATGCGCAAGGCAAAGGTATGATCTTGATAGGGTTTCTATTTTACCGGTCTCATGGTGTTAGTGGGAGACCGGGTTATAGGATAGACGGCGTACTATCAAGAGGGGCTCTCAAGTGAGTAACTTGATCGCATCTTTGTGGAGAACTCAAACCTTTGCATACTTGGCATATCATCTTTCTTGGTTCTTATTTGGCTTTTATCCATGTGAGAATTTAGAGCTTGTGTTCATCTCCATACCAAGCTCTAGTTCACCGAAAACGGATTTCGTATTGAAAACTTGTTGCGTTTTCGGTTTTGAGGTTTTGCCGGTTCATCTTCTTTAGAGAGGTTTTACCTTTCTACATTTGGTCTTCTCCTCACATGATGGACTATGATGTTTCTCTGCATAATCTTGTAGTGCTCTTCGTTGCGATTCCAACGAGCCCAAGATCATCGAAATCGGAGTCCGGATGAAAAAGTTATTGCAGTTTTCTTTTTGCTGTTTTCAGGTTCTGGCAAGCCGGCCCACAGGCCGGCCAGGCCGGCTCACAGGCCGGCAGCCTCGGGTGGCAGGCCGGCCCAGGCCGGCTCCCTGGCCGGCTGCCTCGGGTGGCTGGCCGGGCCCCAGGCCGGCTTCCCTGGGAACGAGGCCAGCCCCCAGGCCGGCCCCCAGCCCGGCCCCCAGCCCGGCCAGGCCGGCTCCCAGGCCGGCCTCACAGTTTTCTCCAACGGTCAGTTTTTTGAGGGGACCTATTTAAGGGGTGTCTTCCCCAACGGTTCCCCAAGCTCTTGAGCACGAAAAAGCCCCCCATTGTTGACCTTCTTGAGCTTGGATTTCTCTCTATTCCTCCATGATTCTTGCCTCAAATTAGAGGGAAAGAGAGAGGAGATCTAGATCCACCATTCCACCAATCATTCTCTCCTCTAAGTGAGGGGAAGCCTTTGGATCTAAATCTTGGAGGGATTTGGTGTTCTTCCTTTGTTTTTCCTCTCTTCTCCCCCCATAAGCATTAGTTGCTTTTGGTGTATTTGAGAGTGAAGGATTTGAGCACTTGTGCTCTTGCCATTGCATTGTGTTGCATCGGTTTGCTCTCTCCACGAAGATTCGTGGAAGTGAAAGTTCGTGAGCTTGTTACTCTTGGGTCATTGGACCCTAGACGCCTTTTGTGGCGAGTGGCGCCTTTTGTGGCGGTGCAAGGCCTTTTGTGGCCGCTTGGGTGCTCCCGATCCTTTTGTGGGTTGTGCCTCAAGTTTGTTGTAAGGGACTCGATTTCCGCCCAAAAGGAAATCAATAGTGGAAGGTGAACCGAGCTTTTGGGCAAGGTTCATCGGAGAATAGGGTGAGGCCATTTGTGGCATCTTGAGTTTGATACTCACACCCCTCCAACGAGACGTACTCCCCTAAAAAGGAGGAACTCGGGAATACATCGTCGTCTCCGCGTGCCTCGGTTATTTCTATACCCGAGCTCTTTACTTATGCACTTTACATTGTGATAGCCTTCGTGCTTGAAGTATATATCTTGCTATCACTTGTTGTTTCTTGCTTAGCATAAGTTGTTGGTGCACATAGGTGACCTAGTTTATTTAGGTTGTTGGCTTGTTAATTTAAACACCTAGTTTTATTCCGCAATTAGCAAGCCTAAACCGGAAAAGTTTTAAACGCCTATTCACCCCCCCTCTAGGCGACATCCTTGTCCTTTCAATTGGTATCAGAGCCTGGGCTCTCTTTATAGGGCTTTACCGCCTAGAGAGTAAAGATGTCGTTTAGAGAATTAGTGCACAATCCCACTTTAAATTCGATGGCACTAATTATGATGTTTGGAAAATTCGCATGCTTAATCTTTTTAGGGCCATGGGTCCAAATTATATCAGAGTATTGTAGATGTGGGTTTTTCTCCTCCAAAGGATTCGCAAGAATTATCTTTAGAGGAGGAGGAAAACTCTCATCTCGATACTCAAGTATCTAATGGCCTTATATGTGTTTTGAGCGATGTAGTTCTTGCTTCAATCATGCCTTTCCGGAACGCTCATGAGCTTTGGACCAAGCTTCAAGATAAATATGAAGTGTCCAACATTATTGAGGATGATTGTTGTCCCTCCACCTCCGGACGTGATGAGCTCACTTATTCTTCCACTTCACCAACATGTGATTTGTCACAAGGTAATGACATGGTGAGTGGTGATAGAAATTGCATTGTTGATGGTGAATCCTCTATTGACTATACGTCATCTCTATCTCATTGCAATGTTCTATCTTTGGACTTAAACACTTCTAGCACCTCAAATGTCTTACATGCTAGTGTTGATAGTCCTTGCATATCATATATTAGTTGTTTAACTAAATCTCATGATGATATGCTTCTATGTCTTGTTGTCATGAAAACAATGCTTCCATATCCTCTATTTGTGTGTGCTAACAATGTAGAGGAAAACCAACATTTGTTGGAACAAGACATGGATCTCAATGGTGCTTCAAGCTATTCTTCATCTTCATCGTCCATTTCTCACTTTTGCCTTATGGCTAAGGTTCAAAGGTATCTTCACCTTTGGAACCCTCTACATCTTGTGATGATGAGGATGAGGATTATTATGGATTAAAAGAGAATGATATTGACTCCTTAAAGAAAGAGTGAGATGGTTTTTTGCTCTCCTAAAGGTAGTCAAGCTTGCTCTTATTTGTGTGAAATTTTGTCTTTGCTATTAAGTGCAAGGAATCATTGAAGAAAAGGGAAGGATCGAAAGAGAGGATGCAATGGAAAAAGCATCCTTAAAATGCTCTTGAGGAAGAACATGAGCTTCGAGTGTCTCTTGATGAGAGAAATGATTTAGTGGTTGCTAAACTCATTAAGGAACATGAGCATACCATTGCAAAATATAAGTGCTTAAAGGAAAAGGTTGAATTTGGTGTTGGCAATGCTAGACTATTGAGGATATAGAGAGACTTGACAAAGCTCATAAGGCTTTGGAAAGTGAACACTCTCTCCTCACCAAGTCTCATGATCAACTCCAAACTCAACTATCTAAAATTGATGTGCCTAGCTCCTCTACTTCCTCTTGTAATCATGCTAATATTATTGAGGAAAATGCTAGGTTGAAAGATGAGCTTGCTAAGTTGTCTTCTTCCATTTCTAATATTAATGATGCTTGTGCTACTAACTCCACTTCTGTGAAGCATCTATTTTGAAGGAGAATGTTGAGCTAAGGGCTCAATTTGAGTTGCTAACTAGCAAGTATGGGAAATTGGAAGAAAGTCATGAAAAGCTCTCTAGCTCTAATGAGGATCTTCTAGCATCCCATGCTAGGCTAAAGTTAGCTCATGAGGCTATCACTACAAAGGTAACATCTTGTGAGCCTCATGTGGACAAAGGCACAACTTCTACTAAAAATGCTATATTGCCTTGTGCTAGTCCTAGTAATTCTACATCACATACTATTGCTAAATCTTGTGATGAATTACTTTCCTTGCCTTGTTGCTCTAACAATGAAGCTTCTACTTCCTCTAGTGTTGTGTTGATACTAACCATGTAGAGGAATTAAATGAGCTCAAGGCCCAAGTCACTTCTTTGAAGAAAGACTTGGAAAAGCGTCATGTGGGATTCTACACTTGACAATATGTTGAGTGTTCAAAGACGCCCCAATGACAAGAGTGGACTTGGATTCAACTCCAATAACAAGAACAAGTCCAAGTAACAAGAAGAAAAAGGGCCAAGAACAAGTTAAAGATTCGGCCAAGATTGTTTGCTTCAAGTGCAAAGTTGAAGGGCACCATGTTAGATCTTGCCCTTTGAAGAAGAAGCCTCTTAGTGAGAAGCAACAAGGGAAGAAGCCTCAAGTGCAATCTCAAGTTCCTCAAGTGAAGAACGGCCTCTTCCCAAGAAGAATCAAGCTACCCCTCCTCAAGTCAAGATTTCAACTAAGAAGAAAGGAGGAAGCAATGTTGCTACTATGCCGTGAGAAGGGTCACTTTGCTTCTTCATGCACTAATGGTACCTTATCCAACCCCATTATTATTGATGATGATTATTCTCTTCGGAAGGATAAGGTTGGCAATGTGTTTGCCAAATATGTTGGTACTCAAAGTGGTGTCAAGAAAAGAACCATTTGGGTTGCCAAACCTATTGTGACTAACCTCTTAGGACCCAACTTGGTTGGGGACCAACAAGCTAAAACTTGATCAATAGGTGTTGTTGGAGGGCATTGGAGACTTGGCTACATTATGAAGAATTAAGGGATCTTCATCAATTATATTCTCTCAAGTCAAGTCATTTGGATTATATTGTTCTATCTCATATCCAATGTTCCTCCTTGCGGTAACTTTTATTTAAATCATATATACATTGAAAGTTGCTTGCACCCTTGCATGTGTTAGGTTTTGTACCTTGCTAGTGTTGGTATGTGTTGTGCTCTCTACTTACTTATCTTGAGTAATCAAGTATGTGTATGTTGGTTTGCACACCATTTACTTGTGTTGAGCCTTATTGCTTTTATTTGATATCTTATCTTGTCGGCTCTCTTTTTGAGAGATTAATGGACTATCCTATTTTGGGGAGTGATATGCTTCGTGCACTTCACAATCCTAAAATTGTGTATACATGAGGAATACCACTTAGTGTTGATATATCAATATTATCTATTCTCTATGTGGTATGTCATGCTCATGAGAAATTCAAATTCTATAATGTCCATTAATTTCTGAGTTGGTTTTGTTTGCCTCTTGTTTTAAAATAAATGGATTATCACATTATGGGGGAGTAATAAGCTATGTGCATATTACAAGCCTAGAAAATGTGAACATGTGAGGTATTGCCACCTAGAATTGATATTCTTCATTATCTTATTCCTATGTGGCATGTTTCTCAAACAAGTTCCATATTTGCTAAATGATTTTGTTTAATCACACTTTTGGATCTTGTTTGTGATGGAAGTTCTTGATATGGCTTTCCCTAAATATGTTCTCATATATCTTTTTGGGAAACCAATTGCTTCAAGCTACTCTTGGAGTTGCTTTGCATGATCGCGTGAATATTTGAAGCTATCAAGAATATCTATCTATCTAAGCATGGCTTTTAATTCCTATCCTTGCCATATGCTTATTTTGTGAATATGATCTTGAATATATCTTTGCAATCCACCACCGAGAAATATCTCCATACATTACTTGTCTTGACAAGTGATAATCATATTTGTGGTAAATATATTGATCATATTCACTTTGTCTCTTGCTTTGAATTGCCTTATTTGATTGCCAATGATTTGTTTTGATCTAACTCTCATTTGTCTTCCTTGTATCTTTTGGATCCTTGTTGCTCTACACAAAATTTGTTTTGTGCTTTCTTGAGTTGGGAAAAGCAATGATCCAATTCTTGTGCATTGACATTCAAAAGTCATACTTCTTAATAATGCACTATTCTTTGGGAAGCTATCCTACTTTGAGTAAAACACCGTTCTTTAAATTGGTATTGCAATTTCTTGCCTTTCTTGAACATGACTAGTGTTTGAATAATATATATGGAGAGTGATGATCTCATGTGTGTGCATTTTGTATTCAAATGCAAAATCATAAATAATGCACACATCTTGGGGGAGCAATCCTATATGCTTTTTGAACATTAGTTGTCTTCATTTGTATTGATCCCGATGACTGTCTCCTTGGAAGACAAACATTTTTCGTCTTGGTACTTTGTGCCATCATGAAAAGTGTAGAGGGTTTGGTTTATTCCTTGATGATATTTTCATCAATTGGTATCTTGATTTCATTGGTATCTTTTCAAAGTGGTATCTTCAATCATGTGTTGATTTGGGTCTTTGATATAATTTGGGCAATTTTTTTCTTGTCACACTTGTGTGTGCTTTGTTGGTTTAATTGGTGTTTTGTCCAAATTGTATCTCGTTTGGTTCTTGAAAGTTTGTGCATGCATATTTACTATATGTATATCTTATGGCATGCTTACTTCTTTGATCCAATATATAGGATAAACTCCATCAAATCCTAAATGGCTAAGATGTGCATGAAATTCAATTTCATATCAATATGCACATATTTATGTGGAGTTTGTCCTATGTATGTAGTGCTCTAACTACTTTGGACCCAATTAGTTTGGGAACCATGTTGTACTTGAATTTGTTTTAGGTACACTTGAGATGCATTGGAAGCTTGTCTCATTTACAAGGAAGGTGTTATCACCATGTGCTTAGTGGAGCCAAGCTCGGATGATCGTGAACTCTTATCTTCTACATCACCAATGCTATCTCGGTAACAAGTATCTACCTCATGCATACTTTTCTAGCTTCAACCTTGTGTAGGTTGTTTTCATGGCATGAATCTCTTTTGTTGCAATTCATTTGGTTCTTGCAAAACAACTTTGTTGCAAATGTGGGCAAGCCGGGATGATTACATATCAAGGGGAATACATATAATCATTTTCATGATTCATCAATCCCATATATGTTAATCTAGCACTTTCTACTCTATGTCTCACATATGCAATATTGATGCTTTTCAAAATCATTTGCCTTTTGCGATACTTGTTATCTTTCTCGGAGCATCCCATTTATCACTTTATCCCTTGTGGATAGTTTCGATGCTATGATGAGTATGTGTTGGAAGTTCATCTATATCCCTTTAAGATAAAATTGAGCTTTGTGCTATGCTTTTAAGCAAAGATCTTATTGGTATATACGACTTCCACTTGGATATCATGTTCTTCACCGTAGTATCTACTTTGTGTGTGCATGTTTCTTTGTGGACTTATATCTTCGTGATTGGTGTCTACTTAGAAACTTATAACATGAGAATAGTTACATCTTTAATTGGTATTCCAATTCTTTAGTGACCACCCCTTGTTCCTTTTTTTTTTTTGATTCTTTGGTGGTTTCTAATTGGCACAAGCTTTGTTTTATTTGTTATGCTTTTGCATCTTAATAAGCTTGTGGACCTATTTGCTCCATCTTTTGGGTTGTGTTTATGGAAAGACATGATATGCACTATGTGCCACTTATATTGAACGACTATGTTGATGCTACGCATCTTTGCATCAGTCTCCTAAAAAGTCTCTCTTTATCACACCCATCCTTTTCGTTTGAGCAAGTCTTTATTTGTTACTCCTTGCTTTTGTTGCTCAAACTTCTTATTTGTTGCAAGTTGTTTTGCTTCTTTTCTTATATGCTCTCTTGCGAATGTTTGTGTTCAAAATTTCTAGGAGGGAGTGAGGATTCCATGTTGTTTTTAGACTAGAGACTATGTCATAATTCTTTCACTGAACAGTGATAATGCTGAGCACTCACTCTTGACACGAAAATTAAAAAAAATTAATCTGCATGGACCATACTTAATTAATCTTGTTTCATCCTTAACACCCTACTTTATATGAACTTGCAAATGGTTGCAACTTTTAAAGAGCAGGATGTGTTCGATCTAGCATGCAGAGAAAGCAATCCTATTATCTGCTGCATGCATACTATCAATAAGCATGCTTGTAGACCCAACCTTGAGCCTTGTTCCACTATGTGCAGTTTTTTTAGGCTGTCACCGGGGACTCGGGGAGAGAGATTCCCCACCTGAATTTTGCTCAAAACCAAAGAAGTTACATGTTACAGAGGGTGAGGTGGTCACCACAGTTCAGCTGCCCCTCGAGTTTCCGTTGTGTAAAAACAGTGAGACCAAAGAGTGAGGTCCTGGACGATGTTTCTAATTGTTACCGTACAATGTTGGTCTATCTTTGTAAACACCATAGAATTACGAGCATTCCATATTTTCCAAAGGATAATCAGCAGGATGGAACCCCAAATATTACGTGGGAGGTCGGCTGGTAAAGAAGAGTCCCAAATGGATTTGAAGGGCGAGGCAGCAGGCGTGATTCCCATTCGTTGCCAAACAAGAACCGCTTGTGGGTAGGTGAAAAAGAGGTGGCTCATGTCTTCTGTTGGTTTTTTTTAGAAAAGGGAGTTTTATTAATTCCAGCCTCTGCATCGAGTGATGCACACAGCCGATTATTACAAAGTTTGAACGTACGTTATTAAAGTTTACATCTCAAAAAACACGAAAGATAGAGACACACTACAACCGACACTGACAAAGAGAAGCGCAACTACGAAAGTCGACTAATATGTTGCCACGTATGCCGGAAGAAAAAAATCCTGTGCCACCCGCAGTACTCTCGTGCACCCAGCCACCATAAGTTCCCGCTGGTCCGAAGGTAGCAGGAAAGCCCATAACTGGATCCAGTGCACCGCCATATGAATAACCTGTAAGACATGAAAAGTATCTTTCCTGTTAAACACAAGATTGTTCCTACAATTCCAAATAGACCAACAAATAGCTGAAATGCCAATACGAATCCTAGCCTTGGTCTTTTTATCTACCCCATTTAACCAATTCCCAAACATGTTCGAAACATTGGTAGGGGGAGGAATATTGTAGGTACAAAACACAACACGCCAAACAAGTTTATCAAACGGGCAAGCTAGAAACAAGTGTTCAATAGTTTCATTGCAGCCACAAAAGGCGCACTTAGTATACCCTTGCCAATTCCTTTTTGTAAGGTTGTCCTTTGTAAGAAAGACCTTTCTGTTAAGGAACCACATGAAATTTTTAATTTTAAGCGATATTTTTAACCGCCACAGATAGGTTCGTAAGAACCTAGTGTGACCATTCATCAAGTCCTCATACATGGATTTAACAGTAAATAAACCATTTTGAGTAAGTTTCCAATGGAAAGAATCAGGAACATCATTTAACGTAATATCCATCAATCTATAGACTAAATGAGACCACATGATCCATTTGTTGCCAGTAAGTGCCCTCCTAAAACTCAAATTCATAGGTGGCACATCATGTAGCACTTGATGAACCGAAACATCCTTGTGCTGCACAATGTTATAAAGTAATGGATATTGGTCTTTTAATGGAGAGTTACCTAACCATGTGTCCTCCCAGAACCTCGTAGTTTCCCCATTGCCAAGTGAAAGTGCATGTGTTGTCCCATGCGTGGTTTTGGTAATTAATGACAATCCTTATGGACTAATGTTTACTTTGAGATATACTTGTAGATCTTGTCCATAGGAAAAGATTGGAGTTCATGTGTTGGACTCTAGAAGATTACATGATGATCAATGCTCTATTCAAGGGTTTATATGAAGAATGGTCATATGAAGAATTGAGCTTATTGCAAGCACGGCTTGGAAAAGAAGATTGAGTGAACTTCATGTTTATCTCCAAGCCATCATCTATATCAAGAGAAGAATATGAAGCGCAAGTGGATACATGAAGACGGAGCTAAGCGAGGCTCTCCCATAATGGTGTATGGGGGAGCATTTGGAGATGTCTTCATCAAGCATGTGCTAGCAAGCACACAATCAAGAAAGGTGTTCCAACTTGAGGGAGTCAAGATCGTCTTCATCTAGCTCAAGTGGAATGCGCAAGGCAAAGGTATGATCTTGATAGGGTTTCTATTTTACCGGTCTCATGGTGTTAGTGGGAGACCGGGTTATAGGATAGACGGCGTACTATCAAGAGGGGCTCTCAAGTGAGTAACTTGATCGCATCTTTGTGGAGAACTCAAACCTTTGCATACTTGGCATATCATCTTTCTTGGTTCTTATTTGGCTTTTATCCATGTGAGAATTTAGAGCTTGTGTTCATCTCCATACCAAGCTCTAGTTCACCGAAAACGGATTTCGTATTGAAAACTTGTTGCGTTTTCGGTTTTGAGGTTTTGCCGGTTCATCTTCTTTAGAGAGGTTTTACCTTTCTACATTTGGTCTTCTCCTCACATGATGGACTATGATGTTTCTCTGCATAATCTTGTAGTGCTCTTCGTTGCGATTCCAACGAGCCCAAGATCATCGAAATCGGAGTCCGGATGAAAAAGTTATTGCAGTTTTCTTTTTGCTGTTTTCAGGTTCTGGCAAGCCGGCCCACAGGCCGGCCAGGCCGGCTCACAGGCCGGCAGCCTCGGGTGGCAGGCCGGCTCACAGGCCGGCCCAGGCCGGCTCCCTGGCCGGCTGCCTCGGGTGGCTGGCCGGCCCCCAGGCCGGCTTCCCTGGGAACGAGGCCAGCCCCCAGGCTGGCCCCCAGCCCGGCCCCCAGGCCGGCCAGGCCGGCTCCCAGGCCGGCCTCACAGTTTTCTCCAACGGTCAGTTTTTTGAGGGGACCTATTTAAGGGGTGTCTTCCCCAACGGTTCCCCAAGCTCTTGAGCACGAAAAAGCCCCCCATTGTTGACCTTCTTGAGCTTGGATTTCTCTCTATTCCTCCATGATTCTTGCCTCAAATTAGAGGGAAAGAGAGAGGAGATCTAGATCCACCATTCCACCAATCATTCTCTCCTCTAAGTGAGGGGAAGCCTTTGGATCTAAATCTTGGAGGGATTTGGTGTTCTTCCTTTGTTTTTCCTCTCTTCTCCCCCCATAAGCATTAGTTGCTTTTGGTGTGATTTGAGAGTGAAGGATTTGAGCACTTGTGCTCTTGCCATTGCATTGTGTTGCATCGGTTTGCTCTCTCCACGAAGATTCGTGGAAGTGAAAGTTCGTGAGCTTGTTACTCTTGGGTCATTGGACCCTAGACGCCTTTTGTGGCGAGTGGCGCCTTTTGTGGCGGTGCAAGGCCTTTTGTGGCCGCTTGGGTGCTCCCGATCCTTTTGTGGGTTGTGCCTCAAGTTTGTTGTAAGGGATTCGATTTCCGCCCAAAAGGAAATCAATAGTGGAAGGTGAACCGAGCTTTTGGGCAAGGTTCATCGGAGAATAGGGTGAGGCCATTTGTGGCATCTTGAGTTTGATACTCACACCCCTCCAACGAGACGTACTCCCCTAAAAAGGAGGAACTCGGGAATACATCGTCGTCACCGCGTGCCTCGGTTATTTCTATACCCGAGCTCTTTACTTATGCAATTTATATTGTGATAGACTTCGTGCTTGAAAATATATATCTTGCTATCACTTTGTTGTTTACCTTACTTAGCATAAGTTGTTGGTGCACATAGGTGACCTAGTTTATTTAGGTTGTTGGCTTGTTAATTTAAACACCTAGTTTTATTCCGCAATTAGCAAGCCTAAACCGCGAAAAGTTTTAAACGCCTATTCACCCCCCCCCTCTAGGCGACATCCTTGTCCTTTCACCAAGTTTAAAATAACCTCTAGCAAAGAAATCTTCCTTAACCCTCATAAGACCCTTCCAAAAAGGCGAATATGTTGGTTGTGCCTCTATTTGAGCTAAAGTTTTATTAGAAAGGTACTTATTATGCAGAAGCTTCTGCCATACCCCTTCCTCGTTTAAAAGTTTAAACAACCACTTGCTGAGTAAACATTTATTTTTGAGCTCCAACACCTCTACCCCCAAACCGCCCTGGTCTTTGGGTCGACATATGATGTTCCATTTAGTTAATCTATATTTCCGTTTGTTCTCATCACTCTGCCAGAAGAAACGTGATCTATAGAAGTCAAGCCTTTTCCTTACCCCCTTTGGTATTTCCAGAAAAGACAACATAAACATCGGTAAACTTATTAAGACCGCATTAACCAAAACTAAGCGATCACCATAAGACAACATCTTGCCTTTCCAGTACCCAAGTTTGCCTTCGAAACGGCTCTCAACTGGATACTATTCGGAGTTTCGAAGTTTCCTATAATGAATCGGAACTCCAAGATACTTAAAAGGTAAAGACCCAGATTCACAACCGAAGATTTGTTTATACTGTGCCTCCTCCTCTTTCGCCTTCCCAAAACAAAAAATTTCACTCTTATGAAAATTTATTTTGAGACCCGACAATTGTTCAAAAATGCAGAGTATGAGTTTCATATTAACCGCTTTTGCTAAATCATGTTCCATAAATAAGATCGTGTCATCCGCATATTGTAGTATGGATAATCCACCCTCTACTAAATGAGGGATGAGACCTCCTATTTGACCATCTTTCTTCGCTCTAGCGATAAGAATGGCTAACATATCTGCTACAATATTAAACAACATAGGAGACAAGGGGTCCCCTTGTCTTAGACCTTTTTTGTTTGAAAATAATGACCAATGTCATCATTTACCCGTATTCCGACACTCCCTCCCTTAACAAATTGCATAATCCAGTTGCGCCATTGTTGTGCAAAACCTTTCATACGCAACGCTTGTTGGAGGAAAGGCCATTTCACTTTATCATACGCCTTCTCAAAATCGATTTTAAAGAAAACACCATCCATTTTCTTCCTATGAAGTTCATGGACAGTCTCATGGAGGACAACCACTCCCTCCAGAACGTGTCTTCCAAGCATAAACGCTGACTGAGTCGGCCTAATAATCTTCTGAGCAATTTCGGTAATACGATTAGTACCGACTGCTGACGTGAAACACACGTTCGTTGGGAGACCCCAAGAGGAAGGTATGAAGCAGTGCAGCAGCAAGTTTTCCCTCAGTATGAAACCAAGGTTATCGAATCCAGGAGGAGCAGTAGCACTTCAGAAGGTTGTCAGTGGCGGATTATGGCACGGCGCAACACCAGGGAATCCGGCGCTGACGTGGAACCTGCACACAACACAATCAAACTACTTTGTCCCAACGAAACAGGAAGGTTGTCAATCTCCCCGGCTTGCTGAAAACAAAGGGTTAAACGTATGGTGTGGAAAACAATATTTAATTGCAGAAAGTAAAAGAAAACAATGATTGCAGTTGGTGGTTTTATCAGTGTAAAAGAATGGACCGGGGTCCACAGTTCACTAGTGGTGTCTCTCCATAAAGATAAATGACATGTTGGGTAAACAAATTACAGCTGGGCAATTGATAAAATATTGAGCGCATGACAATGCATATATATAACAAGGTGACTACCATGATATTTAATTGGGCATCACGACAAAATACATAGACCGTTTATCCAACCGCATCTATGACTAATAATCCACCTTCAGGTTGACTTCCGTGTTCCCCGTTGGTATTAAGTTGCAATCAACGGATAATCGCATTAAGCAATGTGCGTAAAGTAAACAAGTACATATGACCGTGGACATAGCATTGTTATGTTACCCCTAGTAGCAACAGCACATCCACAACCTTAGGCGTTGTTGTCACTCGCCCAGATTACTGGAGACTGAACCCACTATCTAGCATAAATACTCCCTCTTGGAGTTACAAGCATCTACTTGGCCAAAGCATCTACTAGTAACGGAAAGCATGCAAGATCATAAATAACATGTATCATAGATTAATAATCAACTTGATCATAGTATTCAATATTCATCGGATCCCAGCAAACACAACATGTATTATTACAATAAGATGATCTTGATCATGTTAGGCAGCTCACAAGATCTAAACATGATGGCACAAAGTGGAGAGACAACCATCTAGCTACTGCTATGGACCCGTAGTCCAAGGATGAACTATTCACGCATCACTCCGGAGGCAGGCATGGTGATGTAGAGCCCTCCGGTGATGATTCCCCTCTCCGGCAGAGTGCCGGGAAGAGGTTCTGGACCCTCCCGAGCTAGGGTTGACGACGGCGGCGCCTCTGGAACTTCGTGGAATATGACTCGGGTATTTAGGGTTTTCGCATCGGGGGAATAAGTAGGCGAAAGGGCGGCGGCTGGGGACCCCCGAGGGGCCCACACAAGGGTAGGGCGCGGCCCCACCTTTGGCCGCGCCGAGCCCTTGTGTGGCCACCTCGTGGCTCGGCTCCGTCTCTCCTTTGGACTCCATGTGTGTCTCGGTGAAATAGGGACCTCCGTCAATTTTCGTCCAATTTCGAGAATATTTCCAGAATAGCTTTTCTGGAATACAAAAACAGCAGAAAACAGGAAATGCACTGTGGCATCTTGTTAATAGGTTAGTCCCAAAAAATGTATAAAAGTGATATAAAGTGGATGCAAAACATGTAACAATTGGTATAATATCAACATGGAACATCAAAAATTATAGATACGTTTGAGACGTATCAGCATCCCCAAGCTTAGTTCCTACTCGTCCTCGAGTAGGTAAACGATAAAACAATATAATTTTTGAAGTGACATGCTACCATCATAATCTTGATCATATAGTATTGTAAGGCACATGTAATGAATGAAGTGATCCAAGTCAATGGTCTATAGTTTGCTATCAAATAGATAATGAGTAAACAACTGAATCACACAAGCTAAACTTTTCATGAATAGTACTTTGGAGACAATGCATCCACAGGTTCACATAAGAGTTAACTCATAAAGCAATAGATTCTAACAAAAGGTATTTAACCAACACAAAGGAAGATTTAAGTTTCAGCATTTGCTTCAACTTTCAACATATTTATCTCATGGATATTGTCAACACAAAGCAATATAATAAGTCCAATATGCAGCATATAACAAATGTTGTACCAAAGTTGACACTAGTGTTTTATTGTGGAAGATAGAAAGAAGTAGGAAAACTGACTCAACATAAAAGTAAAAGAAAGGCCCTTCGCAGAGGGAAGCAGGGATTAAATCATGTGCTAGAGCTTTTTAGTTTTTGAAATCATATAGAGAGTAAAAATTAAGTTTTGAGAGGTGTTTGTAATTGTCAACGAATCAGCGGATGAAAACAGTATTCCCCTATCAAACAGACTTTTAAGAGCGGCTCCCATGAAGGACGTTATTTCTACCAGCAAGGCAGATCATCCCTCTTTCTCTTTTGTTTACACATGCAGATGTTTCACTGAGTAATCAGTTGACAAAATGTGAAGAGAATTAAGCGGTTAAAGTTGTAATTAATTGGGACTGGGCACCCCGTTACTTTTTTTGCAAAATTAATAGATAAGCGGATGTATATGCCGCTAGTCTGGTGGTAAAGTCTGTTTGACAAGTTGAATAAAGAATAACCCACTACTTCCTCATGAGCTGGTAAACATTGACACAAAAAAGAGTAGTAACAATTTTGAATAGTTTAAAGGTAGCACATGAAAAATTTACTTGGAGTGGCAAGGAAATACCACATATAGGTAGTTATGGTGGACACAAATGGCATGGATTTTGGCTCAAGGATTTGGATGCACGAGAAGCATTCCCTCTCAGTACAGAGTTTAGGCTAGCAAGGTTATGTAAGCAAACAAGAATATCAACCGTACACCAAGTTTTATATGACCAACATATTGCAACATTATAAGACTTCACACCGTCTTCCTTGTTAACCAAACCCTTTTATTAGAAAATATCTAGACCTTAGAGATACCACTCATGCAAACCAAATTTCAACAAGCTTTACTGTAGTTCTTCACTAATGGGCTTAACTTACATGATGCAAAAGTTTAATCATGATCTACTTGTTAACTCAAAACAATTGACAAGTATCAAATTATCCAAATTAGTGATCTACAAGAATATGCAAGTCTTTTCCATTATACCATTTACCACATGCAACATTTTCTGTTCCAACCAAACACCAATCAATTTATTTCAATAACTCTCCAAACAAGTATAAGTGAAGCAAGAGAGTACTTTATTTAAAATAACTAATAGCTCTGACAAGAGATACATGAAAACAAGAGCTAAAAGCTGAACAGCGCTAGATATGAATACTCAACAAATATAAGTGAAGAATAGAGTATTCTCATGAAAAAGCGGAGCGTGTCTCTCTCCCAATCAAGAATGCTAGGATCCAATCAAGTTGATCACAAAATAAAAATAACATACTGAAAATAAAAGCACACAGACGCTCCAAGAACAGCACATATGATGTGAAAGAATAAAAATAGTTTCACTAGAGATGACCTGATAATTTTGACGATGAAGAAGGGGATGCCTTGGGCATCCCCAAGCTTAGACGTTGAGTCTTCTTGAAATATGCTGGGGAGATCCATGGGAGCCTCCCCAAGCTTAAGCTCTTCACTCTTCTTGATCCTATTATATCACTCTTCTCTCTTGACCCTTGAAAACTTCCGCCACACAAACTCAAAGTAATTCTCATTAGAGGGTTAGTGCATAATCAAAAACTCACATGTTCTGTAAGGACGCAATATGACCGTTACTTTAAACATTAGCTACTGCCACTGATGTTATGTGAAGCTCTTCCACCCAAAAAAGAATTCACTCAACACTAGTAAAATAGAGAATGCAAAATAAAAGACATAATCTGTCTAAAACAGAACAGTCAAAACGAATTTTTCGAGTCACTTACGACGCTCATATCGAAAAACTTTGAACTAACAAAAGATGCACACATATATAAGGATTACGCACAAAAAATTTCAGATTGAATTCACATTCTGGTGATTTTATAGAATTAATACGGAACAGCAGAAATCAGTTCCTGCGCAGTAATCAAAATTTAGCATCATCTTATCATTAGAGACTACTCTTGGCACAACAATGCGAAAAAGTAAAGATACAAAGGAGTTGCTACAAAGTAAACACCCTCCTTGACTCAATAAAAGAAAAATTGCAGAAATAAAAATAATGGGTTGCCTCCCATAAGCGCTTTTCTTTAACGCCTTTTAGCTAGGCTTGATAGTTTTAACGATGCTCACATAAAAATAGAAAAATGAAGCAAAAGGAGCATCAAGAAGCAAATTCGAAACACATTTAAGTCTAACCCACTTCCTATGCATAGGAATCTTGTATACAAATAAATTCATAAAGAACAAAGTGACAAGCATTGGAAGGTAAAACTAGAGTAACTTCAAAACTTTCAACATATAGAGAGGTGTTTTAGTACCATGAAAATTTCTACAAACATATTTTCTCTCTCATGAATAATTTTCAGTAGCATCATGAACAAACTCAACAATATAACTATCACATAAAGCATGATTTTCATGATCTACAAACACATAATTTTTATCAAGTTCAAAAATAGTGGGATTAAAATTTTCAAATCCACTTTTAACTATTTTATAACAAGATGATTGATCATTCTCACGAGGTATAGGGCTCCATCTAGATAAATTCAAGGCCTCTCCAATACCATTTTCAGTAGTAGAATACATAATATTGTCAAGCAATATAGGACCATCATCTAGAGCTTTGTCATAAAAATCTTCCAAGCAAAACTCCTTAGTACCATGCATTTCGATATTAGGCAAAAATAAAGGATTATCATAAGATTTATCAAAATAGCATGGATTATCATAAATAACAGTAGCATAATTATTCTCACAAGTTTTACTCATAGGGAATATTTCAAGAGAATCCACAGGAACATAACATTCATCCTCATTTGGTAAGCATGGAGGGAAATCACATAATGTAAGAGTTAAAGAGTTACTATCATTAGAATGTAGATCCACCTTTTGTTCTTCACTCTCCTCCTCTTTTTCATCCAATGAGATCATGATTTCAGCAATTTTTTCTTCCATAGGTCCCTGAAAGGAAGCAAGTTGTTCTGGAGAATAAGTTTTCTCAAGAAATTTAGTGATATAAGGATTATCATTGTAATATTCAAGGCAGTAACCAAGTATCTCGAAATTCTCAGACTTATAAGGAGCATCATCATTCTGAAGCAAACAAGCAATTTCATAAGCACCCTTAAAAGCAACAAATTCTTCAATTTTTTCAAGATTAACAAAGTCATAGTTTCCTTTAGCATAAGAAGCCAAAGTCTCATCATCATTATAATCACATTGGAAAGGGAGGTGTTTATCAAAAACATTCATTAAAGCACCAGGATTCATTATAAGTAGAGCACAAGTTTCTAGCAAAACAATTCAATTTATATATTTGTACCCATAAGTGTTCCTCTTTTCGAGACAAACGGTATTCCTTATAATAATTTTGTTGTTCCTCCGTGAACCCACTTAGCCAACAAGATTTTGTTTCCATTGATAGCAAGTAAACAAATAGACATAATAACAAACCAAAATAAACTAGATGCAGGAAACTATTTTTTTGTGTTTTTGATAATTAAAAGCAAACAAGATAAAATAAAATAAACTAAGCAAGACAAAAACAAAGTAAAGAGATTGGAAGCGTGAGACTCCCCTTGCAGAAGTCTGCTGACTCCCCGGCAACGGCGCCAGAAAGAGTCTTGCTGACGTGAAACACATGTTCGTTGGGAGACCCCAAGAGGAAGGTATGAAGCAGTGCAGCAGCAAGTTTTCCCTCAGTATGAAACCAAGGTTATCGAATCCAGAAGGAGCAGTAGCACTTCAGAAGGTTGTCAGTGGCGGATTATGGCACGGCGCAACACCAGGGAATCCGGCGTTGACGTGGAACCTGCACACAACACAATCAAACTACTTTGTCCCAACGAAACAGGAAGGTTGTCAATCTCCCCGGCTTGCTGAAAACAAAGGGTTAAACGTATGGTGTGGAAAACAGTGTTTAATTTCAGAAAGTAAAAGAGAACAATGATTGCAGTTGGTGGTTTTATCAGTGTAAAAGAATGGACCGGGGTCCACAGTTCACTAGTGGTGTCTCTCCATAAAGATAAACGACATGTTGGGTAAACAAATTACAGCTGGGCAATTGATAAAATATTGAGCGCATGACAATGCATATATATAACAAGGTGACTACCATGATATTTAATTGGGCATTACGACAAAATACATAGACCGTTTATCCAACCGCATCTATGACTAATAATCCACCTTCAGGTTGACTTCCGTGTTCCCGTTGGTATTAAGTTGCAAGCAACGGATAATCGCATTAAGCAATGTGTGTAAAGTAAACAAGTACATATGACCGTGGACATAGCATTTTTATGTTACCCCTAGTAGCAACAGCACATCCACAACCTTAGGCGTTGCTGTCACTCGCCCAGATTACTGGAGACTGAACCCACTATCTAGCAT
Organism: Poa pratensis; assembly: GCA_947311845.1. NCBI lineage: Eukaryota > Viridiplantae > Streptophyta > Magnoliopsida > Poales > Poaceae > Poa > Poa pratensis. The sequence continues at coordinate 59,485,427 of CAMZMU010000045.1, read as the reverse complement.
AAATACTCCCTCTTGGAGTTACAAGCATCTACTTGGCCAAAGCATCTACTAGTAACGGAAAGCATGCAAGATCATAAATAACATGTATCATAGATTAATAATCAACTTGATCATAGTATTCAATATTCATCGGATCCCAGCAAACACAACATGTAGCATTACAATAAGATGATCTTGATCATGTTAGGCAGCTCACAAGATCTAAACATGATGGCACAAAGTGGAGAGACAACCATCTAGCTACTGCTATGGACCCGTAGTCCAAAGATGAACTACTCACGCATCACTCCGGAGGCAGGCATGGTGATGTAGAGCCCTCCGGTGATGATTTCCATCTCCGGCAGAGTGCCGGGAAGAGTTTCTGGACCCTCCCGAGCTAGGGTTGACGACGGCGGCGCCTCTGGAACTTCGTGGAATATGACTCGGGTATTTAGGGTTTTCGCATCGGGGGAATAAGTAGGCGAAAGGGCGGCGGCTGGGGACCCCCGAGGGGCCCACACAAGGGTAGGGCGTGGCCCCACCTTTGGCCGCGCCGAGCCCTTGTGTGGCCACCTCGTGGCTCGGCTCCGTCTCTCCTTTGGACTCCATGTGTGTCTCGGTGAAATAGGGACCTCCGTCAATTTTCGTCCAATTTCGAGAATATTTCCAGAATAGCTTTTCTGGAATACAAAAACAGCAGAAAACAGGAACTGGCACTGTGGCATCTTGTTAATAGGTTAGTCCCAAAAAATGTATAAAAGTGATATAAAGTGGATGCAAAACATGTAACAATTGGTATAATATCAACATGGAACATCAAAAATTATAGATACGTTTGAGACGTATCAGCATCCCCAAGCTTAGTTCCTACTCGTCCTCGAGTAGGTAAACGATAAAACAATATAACTTTTGAAGTGACATGCTTCCATCATAATCTTGATCATATAGTATTGTAAGGCACATGTGAATGAATGAAGTGTTCCAAGTCAATGGTCTATAGTTTGCTATCAAATAGATAATGAGTAAACAACTGAATCACACAAGCTAAACTTTTCATGAATAGTACTTTGGAGACAATGCATCCACAGGTTCACATAAGAGTTAACTCATAAAGCAATAGATTCTAACAAAAGGTATTTAACCAACACAAAGGAAGATTTAAGTTTCAGCATTTGCTTCAACTTTCAACATATTTATCTCATGGATATTGTCAACACGAAGCAATATAATAAGTCCAATATGCAGCATATAACAAATATTGTACCAAAGTTGACACTAGTGTTTGCTCGTGGAAGATAGAAAGAAGTAGGAAAACTGACTCAACATAAAAGTAAAAGAAAGGCCCTTCGCAGAGGGAAGCAGGGATTAAATCATGTGCTGATGCATGTAAAATACATACATGAACTTTGCACTTTAATTGCTTATATTCCAATCATATTTGCATCATATAAGGGTTATATCAATGTTTTATAATGATTTTGGGAATATTCATTTATTTCCTATTTTTATGGAATTAACCCTGCACAGGCAGAAAACCCCGTTTTCTTATTTTAATGTTTCAGGGACCCAAACGTCAACGAAATCACCTGGAAATTTACGGGCGTCAATATTTGGAAGGAAGAAGACCTGTGGGCGAAGGAAGCGAACAAACGGAGGTCCGAGGACCAAACGGGGGTGGCCCACGCGGCCAGGTACTGTGGCCGCGTGGGGCCCACTCGTTTGGCCCTCGTGGCTCCGTTGCCATCGATCTTTGCTCCACCGACATAGTCTTGACCTAAAAACGCCTATAAAAAGGTCCCCCGACGTTCTCTGGAAGGAGGCGGCGGAGAAACAGAAACCACGAAACAGAGAGTCAGAAGGCTGCCGCCGGAGAAGATCGGAGGGGGGAAACGCCGCCGGAATCACCTCCGGAGGGCTCCACCCCCCTCCGGCGTGTTCATCATCAACATCTACAGCAAGATCATCTCCATCTCCCCACTGTAAACTCTTGGCAAACATGATGTATGATGCAATATACTTTTCCCTTGATCTATTGTGTCTCTCCATCTATGTTTGAGAAGTGATTTGTTCATGGCAATAGTGAAATAGTTCGTTGTTTGGTTGCATACAAGTTTTGTTATCTTTTATGATTGTCTTGATGTACAATATATGAGTGCACGCATATGTTGGGGAATGCATGTAAGGTGATCACCGGTAAGGTAATGGAGTGAGGGTGACTTGGGAGGACATGTAAACCTGAGACCGAATCATGAAGTTACTTTATTGGGGATATATATAGGGGACCTTAGAACTTAAGGCTATGGTGGGACTTCTATGTCTTAATAACTCTTGTGCAGTCATTTACTTGGCCATAAGAACCATCATAAGGGGTTTAGTTCATTTACTTGGCTACACCTATTTATGGCTCCTTCCTAGAAGAAACAATTAAGACTGAAACATGTGCTTCACTAATTGTGACAACCACACGAATGAAATAACAATTGCTAGAACATTTGCTCCCTTGAGATATTTGCTACTTGAGATCTTTGCTACTTGCTACTTTGAGAAACTTGCTTGAGAAAACTGCTGAGAGAAACTTGCTCTAAGAAACTTGCTACTAGATAAACCCATTCCACGTCACTTGCTTCCATTAGTTAGATCCTTTCATATTTATTGCTTTGCATAAAAGGCCATATAAGAGGGTTATAGGGCTTTAGAGAATAGATAGTTTACCTTCAGCTCCTCGTGGGTTCGACACTCAAATACTTATCGAATAGTGCTACAGTGATTCCTTGCTCTTGGGGATTATCAAGTACTTTTCTGGCGCCGTTGCCGGGGAGCGTTGTGCTAAACTTTTATTCTTGTTTGCATTGCATACTAACATATAAATCTAAAACACAAAAAAAATTATAAAATGGAAAACAACAAAACAATCCTAGAATTGTATAATATCTATCTTGAGTTAGGACATGAAGTGTTTGAGGAGAAAATTAAAATTTATTTGCATAACAATCATGTCTGTGGTAGTACTAATTCTTTTAACAACTTTATTGCTAATACTGAGGAAAACCTTAAGCTTGGGGAAGTTTGTTTTGATGAATATGACATTTTTAGTCCCCCTACTATTGAGGATGAAATTGATTGTGAGTTTGATGATCCAATATGCTCATTAGATGATAAGTCTTTATGTGGTGATTCTATTCAAAATCATGTGGGAATATTTAACTTCAATGCTTGCAACTATTATGAGAGAGGAAGAGATAAGAATCCTCTCTATGTTTCTATGTTATTTAAAATGCAAGCTATTGATCATTATATGCATTGGTTACCTCAAATGGGGTGTTATTTATTCATATATAAAATGCCAATGCATAGGAAAAGAGTTAGACTTAAAAGTTAATGGTTTAATGTTTTGAGGTGTGCTCTCTATGCTTTTATCTCCTATTCAGTTTGGGCACACCTTTATATCTTGAGAACCTGCAAAATAACTTTACCTACTGATTTCTAACAATTAGTTTAAGATTTTCACTCTATATGAAATTTGGGAAAGTAAATGAGAAGGATGAGTAATGGAGAAGTTGGGGTCGACCTTGAACATGTGTTGTTCATGCCAATGGAACCATTGCAAAATCTCTATCATTTAAACTTTTCCCAAAGCTAAAACCAAATAAAAAGAGTGATAATAGTAATTCGCTGTCCAGTTTTTGACATATCCTGTCTTTATTCTGCATTACTCTCATTACTTGTGTTTTGTGCGGTTCTTTTGATCAAGGAGCATTACATAACCATAGTAACAGTAGCTAATGTTTAAAATCAATTCATGATATGTCTTTGCTGTGCCTATGTGGATTTAATTTATGAAGGCACTAACCCCTCTAATCAAGTTTGTGACGAGTGTTGTGTAAAGAGAATTTTAAGGTGGAAGAATTGAGGGTGATGAACAAGATCAAGAGGGACAAAAACTCAAGCTTGGGGATGTACCCCTAGGCTCACCCTACATATATCAAATAAGTACAAGAATTTAAGCTTGGGGATGCCAAGCCACCTCACTTCAACCATCTTGATACCAAGTAAGTAAGCCTAGCTATATGGCTATAAAGAAAGCGCTTTGCGGGAGGCAACCCGGTTATTTTTGTGTGTGATTTTTCTTTGTGTCCTCTTGCTGTAACAAGAGATCTTGTGTCTAGTTTAGTTCAGGAGTTTTTAATAAAGTGCCAAGTTTTACCCATGTTGGTCTTGAAAAGTTGCTATTTGAGTTCGGAGATTTTATTCCTGCACGAATCTGTGCACGGTATGATTTTTAATTCTTATTCTGTAACTCCGAATGAGCTCATATTTGAACTGTAGTTGCAACTTTTCATCCTCTGTATGCATGAATTTTTCGGAATTTTTCGAGAAAGTTTGGTAGGGTAGAAAAATACGTTTTGCTGCTGCTGTTTTTTGGACAGATTCTGTCCCATTTTGTTTGATGCATGCTTTGAGCTTTTAAGTTGAATCTTTTTGATCCAATTGAGTTTATGAGTAGGCATACAACATTATACACTTTCTGGACATTCATATGAATTTTTGTTCAAGGATTATATGCAGCAAGAACCTATTTGTTTATCACTATTAATGCACCCCACAGAAAAGAGATGGGAGAAACGGTGTTTTGAAGTTTTTTCACAGGGATTGGAGGAGATGCACCAAGAGCTATCCAAGGATGGTGAAGACCATAAGCTTGGGGATGTGAAGACAACCCCGCTGGACCTACACACTCTCGGTTTGCACACGTCCAACTTCTGTTTTTCGATCGAAACACTTTATCGCATAAACTTGGAGCGTCGTTTTTGTTTGTTTTTGTTTTGAGAGACCACCACACTATCATTTATATGAGAGAGCTACTGGAAATATGGGTTGAAATATGTTGGATGCTTTTATAAGATTGGGAAAAGGGATGTTTGATTGATTTTTAATGATACATATAGTTGCATGATTCATGAGCTTGTTTATGAGTAATAGTTTGCAAATTCTTTTTGTAGAGCTATCACTTATTCATGTTTTGGTGCTGATTGTTATTTTACTTGGTTTAACATGGATTAGTTAGTTCTATGGACACTCATGCATGCATCTAGATGGTCAACTTTCTCCCTTTTGCTAGCCCAAAAACTCCAACAAGCAAAAACTTGTTTCCAACACCTTCAACCAAAGTTATTCCAGTGAGTCCACCATATCTACCTATTGGCTTTATGCTATTCCGAGTATGTTTAACATGTTGTTTGTGTTATCTTACCTCTGAATGAAAATGTTTATGTTATTGATTGCAATGGAAAAAATTGGTTATATAGCTCTCACGAACTTGATGCACAATGTTCTTTTATTTGCATAATAAAACTTGACCCATTGTGATTAAGATTATGATGTTTGTGGCTTGATGAATGTTTTGGGTTGGAAGTTAGCCCATATGTGCTGTCACATGGCAAGCTTTCAACACGCTCTTCATCTCATTTAGTTGATATCATGTGCTTTTGTCTATGGATGCTTATCATGTTGAAATAAATGTGGAAATAGAGTGAGTTTAAATGAGTTTGTGTAAATGGTTAGAGAGACGCCTGGGCCGCTAATCTAAGCCATGCATCATTCATGGTGGAAATTTACTTACATACTATGGTGAACCTTCTGTGATACACCTTGCAATAAAAAACTATTCCAAATGGTAAATAAAAAGGGTGTTGAGATTGTTCATTTTGTTTGTTTGTCTTGTCATTTTGATATGGGCTTGTTCCATATCTTGGGACAAGAGGTACCCCAGTTGACGCTCTTGATGATACTATTATGCTTACAATGATATTTAATTGAACTTGCTTTGTTTCCCAAGTTGAGTAACACATGGTGTAAGTACTTGTATTCAAGGGGCATGAGACATTCAACCCATTCTTTATCAAGCACACTACTCATATTTGCTTTCACTTTAACCTTAATCATTCAAGATGCTATGATAGGGGCAATGAGAGCTTGACACCAATGAATACCTTATTGCAATCATTAACTTAAGTAGAAGAGTTTGGAAGTTGGATGAAACTTATGCATGCTTTACCTCTACTCACATATACATCTTTCCAAAGTGTACACCTATCATATTCAGATTTTCATCTACACTCTATGACCATTGTAGGATGTTCTACTTATCATTATGCATACATGTGTTCCATATTACTTGCTACTATGTTACACTTTGTGAACTATCAATGAACATCCTTGTCTTGAATACTTGATATCACTTCATAAACTATTTGCATATTGCTACTCCTTTGAAGAATGAATCATTTGACTATATGTAGCAATTGTAATCATCTTTGATATTCATTGTTAAGTATTAAATTGCAAAGTCCATGTTAGTTTTATCATCTTCATACTCGAGGACGAGCATGGATTAAGCTTGGGGATGTTGATGCATGTAAAATGCATACATGAACTTTGCACTTTAATTGCTTATATTCCAATCATATTTGCATCATATAAGGGTTATATCAATGTTTTATAATGATTTTTGGGAATATTCATTTATTTCCTATTTTTATGGAATTAACCCTGCACAGGCAGAAAACCCCGTTTTCTTATTTTAATGTTTCAGGGACCCAAACGTCAACGAAATCACCTGGAAATTTACGGGCGTCAATATTTGGAAGGAAGAAGACCTGTGGGCGAAGGAAGCGAACAAACGGAGGCCGAGGCCAAACGGGGGTGGCCCACGCGGCCAGGTACTGTGGCCGCGTGGGGCCCACTCGTTTGGCCCTCGTGGCTCCGTTGCCATCGATCTTTGCTCCACCGACATAGTCTTGACCTAAAAACGCCTATAAAAAGGTCCCCCGACGTTCTCTGGAAGGAGGCGGCGGAGAAACAGAAAACCACGAAACAGAGAGTCAGAAGGCTGCCGCCGGAGAAGATCGGAGGGGGGAAACGCCGCCGGAATCACCTCCGGAGGGCTCCACCCCCCTCCGGCGTGTTCATCATCAACATCTACAGCAAGATCATCTCCATCTCCCCACTGTAAACTCTTGGCAAACATGATGTATGATGCAATATACTTTTCCCTTGATCTATTGTGTCTCTCCATCTATGTTTGAGAAGTGATTTGTTCATGGCAATAGTGAAATAGTTCGTTGTTTGGTTGCATACAAGTTTTGTTATCTTTTATGATTGTCTTGATGTACAATATATGAGTGCACGCATATGTTGGGGAATGCATGTAAGGTGATCACCGGTAAGGTAATGGAGTGAGGGTGACTTGGGAGGACATGTAAACCTGAGACCGAATCATGAAGTTACTTTATTGGGGATATATATAGGGGACCTTAGAACTTAAGGCTATGGTGGGACTTCTATGTCTTAATAACTCTTGTGCAGTCATTTACTTGGCCATAAGAACCATCATAAGGGGTTTAGTTCATTTACTTGGCTACACCTATTTATGGCTCCTTCCTAGAAGAAACAATTAAGACTGAAACATGTGCTTCACTAATTGTGACAACCACACGAATGAAATAACAATTGCTAGAACATTTGCTCCCTTGAGATATTTGCTACTTGAGATCTTTGCTACTTGCTACTTTGAGAAACTTGCTTGAGAAAACTGCTGAGAGAAACTTGCTCTAAGAAACTTGCTACTAGATAAACCCATTCCACGTCACTTGCTTCCATTAGTTAGATCCTTTCATATTTATTGCTTTGCATAAAAGGCCATATAAGAGGGTTATAGGGCTTTAGAGAATAGATAGTTTACCTTCAGCTAATCGTAGGTTCGACACTTAAATACTTATCGAATAGTGCTACAGTGATTCCTTGCTCTTGGGGATTATCATGTGCTAGAGCTTTTTAGTTTTTGAAATCATATAGAGAGTAAAAATTAAGTTTTGAGAGGTGTTTGCTAATTGTCAACGAATGGCAGCGGATGAAAACAGTATTCCCCCTATCAAACAGACTTTTAAGAGCGGCTCCCATGAAGGACGTTATTTCTACCAGCAAGGCAGATCATCCCTCTTTCTCTTTTGTTTACACATGCAGATGTTTCACTGAGTAATCAGTTGACAAAATGTGAAGAGAATTAGGCGGTTAAAGTTGTAATTAATTGGGACTGGGCACCCGTTGCCAGCTCTTTTTGCAAAATTAATAGATAAGCGGATGTATATGCCGCTAGTTTGGTGGTAAAGTCTGTTTGACATGTTGAATAAAGAATAACCCACTACTTCCTCATGAGCTAGTAAACATTGACACAAAAAAGAGTAGTAACAATTTTGAATAGTTTAAAGGTTGCACATGAAAAAATTTACTTGGAGTGGCAAGGAAATACCACATATAGGTAGTTATGGTGGACACAAATGGCATGGATTTTGGCTCAAGCATTTGGATGCACGAGAAGCATTCCCTCTCAGTACAGAGTTTAGACTAGCAAGGTTATGTAAGCAAACAAGAATATCAACCGGTACACCAAGTTTTATATGACCACCATATTGCAAACATTATAAGACTTCACAACGTCTTCCTTGTTAACCAAACCCTTTTATTAGAAAATATCTAGACCTTAGAGATACCACTCATGCAAACCAAATTTGAACAAGCTTTACAGTGGTTCTTCACTAATGGGCTTAACTTACATGATGCAAAAGTTTAATCATGATCTACTTGTTAACTCAAAACAATTGACAAGTATCAAATTATCCAAATTAGTCATGTGTTCATCCAAAGTGATTGTATTTGGTGTCGGATCTCCAAAAAGTTTCTTGTAGTATTCAGAAATGTACGTTTTTAAATTCTCTTGGCCTATAATGGTTCCCTCGTCTTGCTCTAACTAAATTATTTTCTTCTTCCTATGCTTCCCGTTGGCAATAAGATGAAAGTATTTAGTATTATTACCACCCTCCTGGATATATTTTACCTTGGCCCTTTGAGCCCATTTTGTCTCTTCCTCACGTCTAAGACAACAGGTCCTATCATTTGCTTCCCTCAAAGCATCCCGCTCGGACGCAGAGAGCGGCGTGTTTCATCTTTAACATCCAACTCATCTATAATTTTTAACCATCTTTCTTTTTCTTGTTTATACTTGCCACTTTGGTTCCTCGCCCAACCTCTCAAAAAACGCCGTAGGTGTCTAATTTTATTTTGCCACACCTCGATAGGTGTATCACCTTTCGGAAATGCAGCCCACTCGGCTGCCACCATCTCATAAAAAACCTCCAATTGAAGCCATGAGAGTTCGAATGAAAAACGCGCTTTATTTCCTATATGAGCATGAACCCCTGAATCTACCAACAAAGGCGTGTGATCAGAACCCGTACGAGTCAAAGCCTGCACCGTAATGAGAGGGAATTTCTGTTCCCATTCCACCGAGGCCAGAATCCTATCCAATTTATCGAAAGTTGGATCTGTCCTTCTACTGGCCCAAGTATATTATCTGCCCGAAAGCTCAATTTCTTTTAATTCCAGACTTTGAATTATTGCATTAAACATGATAGGCCATCTCGGGTTGTAATTATCGTTGTTCTTCTCTCTAGGGTTTCGAATTATATTAAAATCCCCACCCACCATCATTGGTAATGGTTCATTATCACATAATCGAACTAACTCTGATAAGAACTGTGGTCTATGTTCATCTTGGGCTGCACCATAAACCGAGACCAAAACCCACTCGAAACCATCATTTTTAGATTTTACGAAAAGTTTCACACAAAAATCTCCTACGTCCACCTTTTTAACCTGAATGGTCGTGGTATTCACTCTGATGAGCATACCCCCAGACCTACCTCTAGGTGGTAGAAAAAACCAACTGAAATCGAAACCAACCGCCAAATTTGTTATAAAAGGTGTTGAAAAATTAGACCTCCCAGTCTCCGATAAAGCTATAAAGTCTAATTTTATTTCCCTAATTGTTTCTTTAACAAAGAAGTGTTTACCAGGGTCCCGAAAACCCTCACTATTCCAAAAAAGTCCTCTCAAATTATACATCTTTACTTTTTGCTTGGATTTTAATTCTGGCACTTCTTCTTCTCTTCGGACAGGAATAATCCTTTCTTTTTATAGGTTTCTTAACCTTTTCTATCACCACCGAACAGTCCACTCTATCCTCAAAAGACATAGAACACTCCTCTTCTTCTAAATCCCCTGAAAGACTTGCTGCCCTATTAAGAACTGGGCACTGAGGATCGTTGTCGTGATTCAAATTATTTTGCAAAACACAAACTGTACTATCTAATTCAGATTGTTTAATCAATTGAGCCGAAGCAATAGACTGCGTATCTGTCATTCCTAGAGACACCCCAAACTAGCTGCTCTATCCGCTATTTGCTTATCGAAAAAAGAAAGAATTGAAAAGGTGGGATTCAAATTTGTACCTTGTATGAAATCTCGCCGTGCGGCCAATGCCATGGCCTTCCCCATCTGGGTGTCATCCGCGTTATGCTGAGCACGGATGCGCCCACTAGATCGAAGCCCCGAAGCCTCGACATCTGGAATGCCACCAAAGTCGATGACGCGCTAATTGGATGTCCTCCTCTCGAATTCACCCGCTTGTTTCATTGGAAAGAAAGGCATCGGAGACACATACACCGGTGCCGAACACCGCTGCTGCACCTCCCTCCTCGATCCAGCACCCCCGCCTTGGGTACTAGGAGAGCCGGGAGAGGCCAGCCCCCCACTCGATCCGTCTCCATCGCCTGTGGTGACTGGAGAGTGACGAGGAGGGGACGAAACCCCCTCATCCGAGAGTATCGGCGAAGACAGAGGTGTAACCTCCTACTGCACCTCCGTCCGAACCGAAATAACATCGCGCTACTCACACAAAGGAGCAGCAGTCTCCGTAGCTTCTGAAACCAGTGCCCCCACCGACGCTGCTGAGGTATCTTCCCGCGCCCCCTCCTTCAACTCAGTCGACATGCAAACACTCTTCTCCCCCCAAGCCGTGTATCCGAATCGACATAGCCGGTGAGTAAAGTAGCAACCTCCTTTCGTGCCAAGTCAAAAGATCGGCGAACCGCCGGTGAGAACACCACCCCTGACACCGTAGAACTGGGTGGTTTTGCTGAAGCTCCCCCTCAGGATCCTTGTCCTCCGGTGCATCCTTCACAACCGTGTCTTTAACCTTAGATTTATAACCATATTTAGCTACAGCGTCCTGAAAGTCATCAAGCTCCTCATCGTCATCCTCATCATCCCCATCATTTCCTTCCATCTCAACATCCGCCACTGCTGGATCCACTCCCTCCTCGACCACGAAGGTGAGGTTATAGAAACCATCTTTGATGAACAACGGAAAATGTGCAGGGATTTTTTGTAGTCCAAGCATCCTATCTGAATTCTGAGAACCCCATGCTTTCTAGTATAAGCCATGTCAATCTCCAAAGTCATCCCGAACATATCACCAACAGCCCATAGAGCAAGAAAATCCCCAATGTGAGGTCTTGGGATTCCTGAGACCCTCAACCATACCTCTGGCAAGTTATTCATCGGCTGAGGGTTTTGAGCCCAACTGTCAACCGTTAGCTCACAAACACTGTTTGGCACTCGGCACAGCCCAAACACTCTCAACCTCTCTAGGTCATGTCGAGTTGGGAATTGAACTTGATAGATATTGTGGCCAATCTGACGAACATCCCAGATAAAGTTCTCAGTTGGAACCAACCGCTGCAGCTGTGCTACAATGCCAGGAATGGTCATCTCCCCCTGACACAACCAAAGAGGCTAGCCTGACATTTTCCATCTTCGGTTTGTAGGAGGTTGTGCATGGGTACGCAAAGAAGATAAGTTCCTCATGTGCATAACCATACACCCAAATCTGCGGCTTTGGAGCAGTCAACAAATGACAGGACCGATCTCCGTGAGCAGGTCCCTCGCAAATCACACAGATATCAACCTTGCAATCAACCGAACGATGACCAACAACACCACACCTATAGCATCTCTTTCCCTTCTTCGGTACCGTTGTTGCCAGAGCCAAATCCAACTGTTCCGCCGAAGCAGCAGCCACAGGTGCCGCTTGATCAGCAGCGTGCACCTCAGCAGCACCCTCCGGCACGACAGGTACCAGCGCAGCCTGCACCACAGCAACTGGCTGTGTCACCGGGATCGGCGCAGCAGCCACCATCGGAGCCACCGGCGCCGGCGCTTGAGGCACCCCATAGGCGGAGGCATGGCCAGTGCCCCTGCCGCAATCACGGGATGCGCCACAGGCTGCCCAAAAGCATCCCCACGACCGCCCCCATTTCCAAAAGATCCATCACCGAATCGCCCGCGAACACCACGAGTCTCCGCGTGGCCACGGCTAGCTCCGAAGCCGTATCCACCATCAGCACGACCATAGCCTGCTCCATATCCACCATCAGCACGGCCATAACCAAAGGCCGCGTTCGCTCTTCCACGACCACCATAGCCAAAATCGCCACGGCCCCGTCCCTCGAAACGACGACCACGGCCGCCGCCCGCCTGGTAGCCTCCATGCCGGCCCCTGGCCGCAAAGAAACCGGCCCCCGCATTGAAACCACCAGGGTATCCACCTTGATTTGCATACTGGAACAACTGCGGCGCCTGCTGCCCACCGGCGGTGCCGCTCAGACCGCCCACCTCGAAGGTGCTGGCGCACCCAACTCCATTGGAAGCGCCACGACCAGGCGGAGCACCCCCGCCCCGGCCACCGCCCTCATCGCAGCCACGATTCGCCATAGCGACTGCGCCGTCGTCTCTCGAGCTAGATTGGGAAAAACGACTCCAAAAGGAACCGAAAATACGTCGGAGACTAACTCCGATTGTATTAGGGTTTTCACTTTTTTCCACCTCCGTATCGCGCGACAAGCCCATCCATCTTGATGGGCTTCCATCCAGGGCGGGATTGGCAGGGCCGAAACCCACGTTGCCACGTCCATTTTGAAATTTGAAATTCGATCCGAAAAACCTGGATCGGACCGCCGGTGAACGTACCTTCGCTGCCGCTCGACATCGTCGCCGGCAAACCGTGATCCAGTCTCCTGTGCCGTCCTCCTCGATGAAGAAAGAGGCCGGCAACACTGGCAGCTTCGGCACCCGCACCTTGGTCGATCCTGCTTGTGAGCCCAAGCGTGGCATCCCCAGCTTCGGCACCCGGAATCTCCTTACCATGACCGGCGCGTCTGCAACAGAAGACAAAGTCGAAGACAACGTCAACGCCGCTAACCTTTCGGTCCATCCGTGACCCCGACACAGACGATCTGCCCGAGACCGTCTCGGTGTCTTGCATTCGTCCGCCAATGTGACGTACTTGTTGCCCGCCGATCCATCTTCAGAGCTCCCCCCCCCCTCCGCCCCTTCATCGTCAGACTCCGGCACCGACAGGCACCAGAAGCGACTGCCTACCGGAGTCAGGAGAGAGGGTGAGCAGCCCAGTCGGCCACCCAAAGGCGGCGACGTGGACGAGGGATTTTCCAGCGAGATCGCGGTCGAGACCGTGGTCGCCTCCGAGATCGCCCCTAACGGCTCTTCCATAAAAAAGGACTGTAGTGAGAGAGACCATAGGCTGTGCCGAACACCTTGGGCAGTTGGTGTAGTCTAGGATATTTTTATGGTGCAAATTTGCTCGAGTATTGATTCTGTCGGGCGAGAGGAGCCATCCAAACACTTTTACCTTGCCAGGAACTTTGGAGTTCCTGATACGTTCAACATCCGGGTCTTGAAGTACATTTTGCATTGAGTGGTACCTTTTGTGGAGAACGCGGTGCCATCCAGCAACATTCGTTCGTCTGGTTCATCCGATGTCGTGACCCCCTGTGCCATCCAACAACATTCGTTCGTCTGGTTCATCCGATGTCATGACCCCCTGCAAGAGCTGAGAAAGAAAAGCAAGCTGGTTTGTGGCAGTGTTTGTTAGCCGATTACAGAGGTCCATCTCGACACCATTTTGCAGAACATCCTCAATGAGATCGTGCTGTTTGAGGTGGTGGCTTATGGTTCATGTAGCAACCATCTATAGTGCCAAAAGAAGATAGAAGGCACAACGTGCCCGGCTTTAAATTAATAAAGCCCCAACGTCAGAGTACAAACAAGCTACTGGGTTCACCAGCTTAGAGTTTTACAGGCCAGCCCGTAGGCAACATAAAGAGCTTAACAAAATAAAGACATTATGTGAACACATAAGATAGTTCTAGTTCTGTTTTCCATGTTGAGGTTGTGGGGTGGGGCAAGTGCTGGAATTTTGTCCTAAATGGCCCAGCGGGCCCAATTATTTATTTCCATAATTCCTAAAAATTCTAGAGCCTCATGTGGCTCATTCATACATGGCAAGAGGTGTGACAAAAGTTAATCCCACATTGCTAATTTAGAGAGAGTCGCACCACTTATATGAGCTCTTCCACCACTAGTACGAGGATGAGAAGAGGAGAGCCTCCCGCGCGCTCCTCCTCCGCTGCCCGCCTCGTCACGATGCGCCGCGTTCGGGTTTCGGGAATGAGTCGTGATACGTCTCAAACGTATCTATAATTTTTGATGTTTCATGCTTGTTTTATACGTGATGCTACATGTTTTATTTACACTTTACATCATTTTTATGTATTTTCTGAGACTAACCTATTAACAAGATGTCACAGTGCCAGTTTCTGTTTTTTGTTGTCTTTTTGTTCCAGAAAACCTAGTCGGGGAATATTCTCGGAATTAGACGATGGTTTACGTGATTTATTTTTGCAATGAAACGAAGACACCGCCCGAAGGAGAGGTCGAGGGGACCCACCAGGCGGGGAGGCGGGCCCCAGGCGCGACCTGGGAGAAAACAACTTTGCTATATCTACGTGTCATTTGCATTGTTTACATGACACACTTTGCTTATTGCGATAATCTGTTGCTTACAACTTAATACCTGCGGGAGACACATATGTTATTTCGCAGGTGGATTATTAGTCATTGATACAGCTAGCAAGCGGTCTATGTATCTTGTTGTAATGCCCAATAAATACTACAGTGAACATTATCTTGTCATATATTGCATTGTCATGCCATCACCATTTGTCAATTGACCAGCTGTAATTTGTTCACCCAGCATGTTATCTATCTGTTTTGGGAGAGACACCTCTAATGAACTGTGGACCCCGGTCCTTTCTCTTACACTGATAAAAACACCATTTCCACCACGCTCTACACTCATTCGCTCGCTGTTTATTTTTGCATTTAAATTTATTTTCCACACCATACGTTTAATCATTTTTATTCAGCAAGTCAGGGATATTGACAACCTTCATGTTTCGTTGGGGCAAACTATTTGGATTGTGTTGTGTACATGTCCACGTCAACAGCATTTCAACGACGCTGTTGTTGACACCGTGTTGAATCTCGCCCAATTCCTACTCGTTCGATAATCTTGGTTTTGAAATCAAGAGAAAACTTCTGCTAGATTACATCATACCTTTTTCTTGGGGTCTTCCAACCAACGTGTGTGTTCACGTCATCAAGCCGTCACTCAGCCGCTTCTTTTCAGCTTCTCGCTGCCTGTTCGCCTTCTGCTGATGTGCCTATATAAGAGAGGTCGCTCCTATCTCATATGCGACTGCCTCCTGGTTCTCGAGCATTGCGCCACCAATAAAGAATTCACCATCCCGTGCCACGGCGTGCACCATGGGACGGGACAGTAGGCCTCCGAAACCCCGCCTCTCGTGATCCTGTACGGGAGAGGGGCGACGCGACTACTGACTTCTTCGCCAACACGGACGCCGACGACTACTTCCCCGACGTCGGCGACTACTTCGGCAACATGTCTACCTCCAACATGAACGGTTCTTCCTATGCATCGTATGATGGTTCATGTTCTACTACTTCCAATCTGTTTGGACTTGTTTAGCTCGTACTTTGCAGTAGACCACATGTCTACTATTTTTCCTATACTTTTAGCCATGTTTTATCTACTGTCGTTATGTCTTTATAGATTAAATCATTTGGAAAATTGCTCACATATCCAACAACAAGCGGGTAGATGCGTAGAGGTCTTGAAGCAGCTTCACCAGCTCGTCCACCATGGGCATCAGATTAGGCTTGAAGAGAGGACACCATTGTTGCAACAAAAGCATATATTTATAAGCATATTGTCGTGGGAATATAGCCTCAAAAGAAAACTTATTGCGCGTCACCCAGAGCGCCCAGCTCTGGGCCACGAACATGATCTAAATGACTTGCCTAGATTTACCAGAAAACCCTGCAAACTATAAAAGAACTCTAAAAAGGACGAGGGTTGCCAAGTAACATCCAGCATGGCTCGCACGCCACTCCACGTGAACTGAGGAAGCGCACGCTCAAAGAAAATGTGATCAACCGTCTCAATGCACCCACACAGGGCCACAAGCCAGTAGAAGGGCCATGCCTCTTGGCAATTTTCTCTCTCAAGGGGAGGCGACCTCTAGCTAGCTGCCACGTGAAAATCTTAATCTTGAGTGGCAGAGGGGTCGACCTGATGTCCTTAGCAAAAGGGTCGCAGACCCCTTGGCACAATTTGGCATATAGGGATTTGACGAAGAATTGAGCCGAGGGTTCGAGAGCCCAGGACACACTGTCCCGCTCCACAAGAGGCTCAATCTCCTCAATCTCAGCTTGTAACTCAGTCCATTGCTGCAATTCTTCAGGGCCAAAAACTTTTCAAAAAGTCAAACTCCATCTAGTTCATACATGGGCTTGGGCAACCAACACTTCAGGAGTTGAGCAGATCGCGAACAGCCGCTGATAACGAACACTACTTTGAAAGCCGCGCTGTAGGGAGAATCTACACAATTATCTTTTCTAGTGTCACCAACAACAAATTAGGTTACCTTTAGGGCTTTGTAAGGAAGACCAAGTGGAGCCGGTTTTCTTTACGTGTTACTAAGAAAATGTCAGTTTAAAAGAGAATGCAAACTTATAAAGTCTTACACCCTTTAGCTCAGGTAAAAAATTTCCTTGGTGAACGGATAAAGGCTATCCCCCACTCAGGAAATGGCTACAAGGTATTCTCAAAAGTATTTAGACTTCGAAGTATCATGTGGTGTGTCAAGCTTGGTGTCATATCATGCTAAGTATAATCTGCTAGAGGCAGCAGTCTAAACTATATCCCCTAGATGCCACATCATAGTGTTGCGCTTCTCGTCAATCAACAGCTTTCACATCAGCAACGGACACAATCCATCACCGGTGCAAGTGGTCGTGCAAAATCCAAAGACAAACCTCATCCATACATCACCTCAATTGACTTGTACATGGTTAGGACAAACAGAAGGAGATAGGCAGCGTAATGCGCCAATGCAAATATGGAACGAGCTAGAGCCCAAACAGTCTAATAAGTTAAGAGTTTGATCTTTTTCCACGGTGTGCAGAGCCAGCGTGACAAATCGCATGGGCATTCGGTCGAACACCTGGTGGGCGCACGAAGGTTCTTCTGAAACAGTAGTCCAGTGAGAGGAGATTACCCATGGTAACAATTATTTATCCCTATTTTTACCCTTGGAAACAAGAAATGCACAATGTGATGTAAAGGCAGCCACCTTTAGTGATCTCAAGTCTATGGATATGAGACTAACCTGAGCATGGCCATATGACAAATGGGAATTTTCTTTTGTTTGACCTAATGAGGTGAGGCTCCAGGAGGAGGAACAGATGTTAGTTGGGCGTCGGACTTGTAAGATTGCCACTGGTCCAGGTATCTCTCTCTCTCTGCCACCCACCAAAAAAACGACGATGCTTTCGAGTCCACGCAAATTCCCCACCGCCACACGACTCCACAAATGATCGATCGAGACATGCACTTGCCCTCGAGCGAACGCAGATCATCACATCACGAGGGGAACAAAGCAAATGCGACAAGAAAAAAAAAGAGGGTGCACACCACTACCTCCACCAAGAAACTCCATCATTCCGTCTCCCTCCGTCGTTGAGGAGTGAGGGCAACGCCATCAAGTCAAAGACGACGATGGAATCCAATCCAGCCCACCACTACACTCCGCGATCACCATTGTCTCACTCTAACTCAAGTGCTCTCCCTGCCCTCTCCAGCTCTCATCGTCAGACCATGCCTTTACCCGCTGTTGGATTGCTGCATTTCCCACCACACTTTTCTCCTCTTCCACACACACGAAAATCCCCCGGAAAAGGAGATAAATGCAGCTGCGAGAAAGGGAAATCTTCCATGGCCTTCTTAAATGCGCCCTTGCTGTAATGGGATGCATGAAAGGAAACGGCCTGACAGAATTGAACCTGTTTCTCCTCCCTGTAACGCATGATACATAGAGAAAGGGATGTTCCACTTTGAGACATTCCTCGGCGGCTCTTCATTCTCTGTAGCTTTCAGCAGATAGAAGGGATCTGTGCCTTCTCCCATAGTTCAGAATTTGTTTTTATAGCTTTCTTCCTCTTCTTGGTGTTCTTGGTGAGACAGATAGGTTCTTTAGGAGTTGTGTATTATGGGTAACTGCTGGTTTAAAGGGAATCCGTATTTTAACAGGGTTTCTTCTAATGCAACGAAGTCAGGTACTGCTCTCCTTTCTTGGCATGCATTGTTTATGTGGCTTTCTGTTATTCCTTTGATGCCCCAGTTTAGGAATATATATACATGCATGCATGTTGATATGCAGTATTTGTTCATGAGTACAAAATATTGTTAGCTTTTTAACAATTCGATGGCAACGCCAGGCAATTAATCCATTCATGATGCATGTTTTCAATTTGTTTCTGTTTTTTCATCCGAATCAATGATAAAAAAAGTTTACTGATCTGTGCAGAGTTTTCTGAACTATTTGCAAGTTAATTTTGGAACTTCAGAAGAATTTGCAACATGTAGGTTCTATCCAGCTTGTGACATGCATAGCTTGCGCTTTTATGTGTTGCAGAATCTCCAAAATTGCAGAGCCCGTTGGAGAGGAATGAGAAGGATGATAGCCTGCTGCCATCCAACCCAAAAGAGGTGGAGGAGCTGCGCAAGGACTCGGCTCGGAAGAATCCTCTGATAGTATTCACATTCGAGGAGCTTAAGAGGATCACAAAGAACTTCAGGCAGGACTCATTGCTAGGAGGAGGTGGGTTTGGAAGGGTCTACAAAGGGTACATCACCAATGATCTCCGCGAAGGGTTAGCGATCGAGGACCCGCTGCGAGTTGCGGTCAAGGTCCACGACGGAGACAACAGCTACCAAGGCCACAGGGAGTGGCTGGTGATTAGCATTTCTCAATAATATATCTTATGTGGTATGCTTTGATATACAGTTTGTTACACATATGAAGTTGATTTTTTTGTATCATATCTGCAGGCTGAGGTCATATTTCTTGGGCAGCTCTCACACCCAAATCTAGTGAAGTTGGTCGGGTATTGCTGCGAAGATGATCATCGGGTTCTCGTTTACGAATTCATGCCTCAGGGATGTGTGGAATCACATCTGTTTTCAAGTAAGGTCCCTAAACCCCGTTCTTGGTATTGTTGCTTGTATTCCTGAAGATTTTCTTCGCTTGGAGATGCTCTGGAGTATGATGCCAGCCGGTTTCGTTTACATAGACTATTTTGAAATTTAATTATATGACTTTTACAGCTACTGTGAATCTGGAACCGAATTTGTTACGTAACTAAATTGTGTGACAAATTGTGGCAATTTGCCGTATTTCTTCAGTAAAAAATAAAATGAAAAGTTCAGTCAATTATTTTTTGCCGTCTTTATTCGTAATCGCGTTACCAATGTGGTCTTTTATTATGCATTATCATTTGTTAACATGGTATGACACACTACGTTATGTAGATTTCTTCAAGTAGTGGAATTTGCTAATGCAGGGGTGATGTTGCCACTGCCATGGTCCACCAGAATGAAAATTGCACTTGGTGCTGCAAGGGGGCTTGCCTTCCTGCATGAAGCTGAGAGGCCAGTCATTTACAGGGATTTCAAGACATCAAACATATTGCTAGACGAGGTAGAAACCGCGTTCCATTGCTCCGATGTTTGCGGAAATTCTCGTGCACTCATTGATCTGTTGTTGCTTCTGTCCTCTTCTTCTCTGAATTTTTGGTAATGTTCATCGTCATCAGGAGTACAACGCGAAGCTCTCTGACTTTGGGCTCGCGAAAGACGGACCGGTGGGCGACAAGTCGCACGTTTCGACTCGCATCATGGGCACCTACGGCTACGCTGCCCCGGAGTACATCATGACAGGTAACGACGAACGTGCTCTGAACCCTTGAGAGCAAAGCAATGGCACCTGTCTGTTCCCTGAAGAAGATCACCACGCGGCCATGTCTTTGCAATTGCAGGGCACCTGACGGCGATGAGCGACGTGTACAGCTACGGGGTGGTGCTGTTGGAGCTGCTGACGGGGCGCAAGTCGCTGGACAGGTCGAGGCCGGTGAGGGAGCAGACGCTGGCGGACTGGGCGTTCCCGCTGCTGGCGCACAGGAAGAAGGTGCTGGGCATCGTCGACCCGAGGCTCGCCGCCGACGACTACCCGGTAAAGGCCGTGCACAAGACGGCCATGCTCGCCTACCACTGCCTAAGCAAGAACCCCAAGGCCAGGCCGCTCATGCGCGACATCGTCGCCACCCTTGAGCCCCTGCAGCAGCAGCAGCAGCAGCAGCAGCCCGTGGAGCTTGTGGAGGAGACTCAGGAGAACACGGCGAACACCGGTGTGGGTGGTGGTGGTGGCGGCAGATGAATGTTCGGTGTTCCCTCCAGAATGCTCGGTGAAACATACATTACCATGTATCGCCTGCATATATATCCGTGTCAGACTGTCAGTAGTACGTAGAAGCTAGACAGATCGACAACTAGTGCCAGTGTGTTTCTTTGCCTACGCATGACATGAATTCTGAAAGGCATTTCGCTCCTCTCCCCGGCCGTTTTGCATGTTGAATTGGAAGCGTGAAATTGTTCTATTTTGGTTACCCGAGGAGCCTTTACATATTCGGATTTGCTAATTTGGCTAGGTGTATTATCTTGATATATCGGTCTATAGTTCATAAGAGCAATACAATTCTTGGATTTTTTTTTGAACTAAGAAAACTCATCATTTTGTTTAATAAAGTGGTAAATCTCCCACAGCCACAGACCAACCCGAGGACAAAAATCACAATCAAAAGATCTTTATTATTATTGACCTACCGGAGGAGCATCGACTTTATATCGGTGCCTACCAACCAAGTCTTCTTATAAGGAGCAATGTTTTCCTAAGCAAACGATGCATAGCTTATTTCTCATTTTCTTCTCTATCATGGAAATCTATGGTCTTATTTATGACTAGGTAAATTTGGTGCGGCGCACGCCGCACCTGTTGGGTGTAATTTTTTTTTTTTGAAATTCGCTAAAATTTGTTGTGTGGAGTATATCTATATACTTAATGGATTAAAATGTTAAAATTATATTCTTACATTAATATTTAACTTAATTTTATGGTAGTGGAAATACACATTTGTTGATTTGCATTCCGTAGTTGGAATAAATTAATTTAGATTGTATCAAAATAATTATCAAATTTGGAATGTTCAATTTAAGTCTGTAGATAGAGGGAATGTATGATTTGAATATTTAATAAAATTAACTTCATATAAGTGGAGGGAGTGCATTTGTTTTTTCCCTTGAAGTATTTATCAAATTGGTATGTTTAAACATTTTTTCCCCCTATAAACAGTTAGCATTCTTTTCACTGAATAAAAATGTTAGGTAGGTGTCAATAATGCTGATAAATTTGGCGCGACGGCACGCTGCGCCCTTGCTGAGAATAATTTGTGTTTTTTTAATGTGTTTTATATATATTGTAAGGCAAGACGATAGTTATAATTTATGTAATGTATTTAGTTGGAATTTAATTTGAAATTAATATAATTTATGTAATGTACTTAGTTGAAATTTAATTTGAAATCAATATGTAATTAGGGGTAATGATTCTGCATTTTCTGTAAATATTCTTCTAATTAAGCATTTTTTTTAATGTGAGTATGTAATTAGGTAGATTTAAGTTATATTACTTCTAACGTTCCATTCTGTCGTAATTTTCTTATTTACCAATGTAAATAGAGGAAATACATTATTGTTTTGTCTAATTATTATGTTTGTGTTTGAACGTAAATATGTAATTTAGATCTTTGATTAGAAGGAATATATTGCGTTATCAGCTATTGATGTGTTAGCTAAATTGAAATGGTTAATTCTAGTTCCATTTTGTTGTAATTTTCTATTTGAACGTAAATATGTAATTTAGATCTTTGATTAGAAGGAATATATTGCGTTATCAGCTATTAATTATAATCCATCTTTGGAGAAAAAGAATTTGAGATTTCCTGAAATGTGCATGTAATGAAACATTATTTAAATTTAAGTATGTAGTTAGAGAGAGTTAAGTTCAATCTGAATATTTAGTAAATTAAGTTGCATAATTGGAGAGAGTTTAGTTATATTATTTGTGAATGTTAACTTAGTCGATATGACCAATTGAAGGTGTTGAATGCATCTTAGGACATGGGAAGTAGATATGATCAGTTGAAGGTGTTGAATAACATGAAGATCAATTTAAGTGAAGTCTAGAATGATTAACATATGTCGTTTCCATAAAATATATAGCTGATATAAGAGGGTACATAAGTTCTTTTTGTTAATCGGGAATTACAAATTGATTAATAATGCATGGACATGCAATATTTGTAAAGTTTTCACTTTTCTGTAATTTTTGATATATTGTTTGTTTTTTAATTATAGTTTAAAAGATATGGGTTTTATAAATTTCAACATTTTTTTTATTAAATATATCTGTCAGTTGGGTCCCACATGTCAGAATTCTATTAAATATGGAAATGTGTAATAAAAAAAACTGACAGCAGCAAATTCAAGGTATGATGATGTGATCCACCAAACTCCAAGGAAAAAAACCTGCTATGATATCAGCAGTTTACTGCATTCTATACTCATATTTCCAATTTCTGTCTCACGATCGATCTCAATCGCCGCGATTACTCCAGCGATCAAGCATGATCAAATCAGTTCCAACAATATGATAATTTTCGTGGTGAATCAGGGTCACTAAGCTCACCTGATCAGGGTATTATTCACAAAGAAAACACTGAAGAATGAGCAGACGATCCAGCTCTGCTTCTGCTGCTAGTAGTAGTAGCTGCCGGCGCCGTGGTACGCCATGGGCATGGCCACGGAGGTGTTCGACGCGAACACGCTTCCGCCGCCGCCGACAGCGAGCCCGTTGAGGCCGGCCTGCCCCTGCATCCCGCCCTGCCGGTACTGCGCCCACATCCTCTGCTCCTGTGCCAGCAGCTCCTGCTTCCTCTCCATCTCCGCCATCTGCATGTACGACGGCGGCGGCACGGCCAGCGACGCCGCGAACGGGTCACCGCCGACCATTGTTCCTTCAGGGCCAGGGAGCGCCAGGAAGGGGGCGCCCGGAAGAAGAGCCACGCTGCTCGCGCTCCCGGACGCCGACGCCTGCGCGCTCACGTGGTGCCGGGCCACGCCTTGGTCGTACATTCCGTGCAGGAGGAGAGCGTCCAGCCCGCCGCCCAGCGCTGGTGCTTGCCGTGACAGGCTGCTCGCCGTCTCCACAAGCGCCAGCTCCCAGTCCGCCTTGCCGGGCTCCGCTGCCGGCGTACATATAATATGGAGAATTGGCAATGCATTTGATAGGCTTGTCAGAATGGAGCTGCGCAGACATAAGAAGCTCTAGATTTGGTTGCTTTTAACCTATCATGCATAATAGAGATATAGCTAGTGTCTAGTGCTCACATGGAATAAGCCGTTTTACTTCCCTTCATGTTGGTTTGAGTCAGTTTTCATGGTTTTCTACTATAGCGGAAAAGTAGAGAACATGGTTGTTATCTCAAAATAAAGATGGATTTTTGTAGTTGTAGGTTTGTCCGTGCATCTAGTGTTGGCAAAATGTGCTCAACATTTTTGGATTTTTCACACGCGGACATTTCTTTGTAATCAACGGTTCATGATTACTCCCCGAGAACGTATCATGTGGTCTCAACTCTTGTTTGCCCTCGGTACCCCATCCCAAAAGACCGCTTATTAAGAGTCATGTAAATTTTATCAAATGTAGTTCGGCGCATTACATAGAGAATGCATCACCATGTCATACCATTTTAGATTTAATTTCGATTCAAAGCTCGAGACTGTTCACGTTAAAAATTTAGTTCTTGTTTTTGGAGCTGGAGATCGAATTTTAAATATAAAATTTGGTATTACGACATAAACATGTTCCATCTATCCGGTACATTTGAAAACACTTTTCACGACCATAATGGGGGCCATTTCCAGGTTGGAAGTAGCAAGAGCAAAGTGAGGGAGCAGGAAAAGATTGCATCAAATGGAAATACGCCTCGTGTCGTGTGTGGTTTTACGTAAATATCGAATACACAATGTGTCGAGTGAATCAAGCAGGCAAAAGTCCGTCGCTTCGCTTCGCTCGGATCCGAAACGGTAAAAAAGAGCCCCGTACTCTCGTCTCCGATTCCCAGAATCCAATCCCATCTCCCAAATCCTCAAATCCGCTCAGCGGAGCGATGAAGAACCCTAATCATCCTCCGGCGAAGCCCTCCTCCTCCGCCAAGCCGCCCGCCTCAGCCAAGCCCTCCGCCGGCATGTCAGCCCGCAAGTCCCGCTGGGGCCCGCCACCCGCTGGCGCCGCGCCGCCCGGCCCCGCCGGCGAGAAGGCCGCGTCCACCTCCCGCCGCACCCCGACCCCCACCGCTTCCTCCAACCCCAGGCGGCATCCCGCCCCTCCTGCTTCCGCCCCTGCCCCGCTCGCCCGCAACCCCGCGTCGCCGGCGGCCGCCATCCGCCCGCCGCCGCTGCATCAGCAGCCGCCGGCGGAGACCCCTCCCCCACCCCAGTACGGCTTCCACAGCCTCGACCGCCGCACCATGTTGCTGGCCGACGGCACCGTGCGCACCTACTTCGCCCTCCCCCCCGACTACCCATTCGAGCCCGCCCCCTTGCCCCCGCTCGCGCACCTCCCTCGTCATGCCGGCCCCGAGGCCTGGCCGCCGCAGCATCACCAGCCGCCGCCGCCGCAGCAGCAGCAGCAGCAGTTCCCGCCGCACGACGTCAAGCGCAAGCACCACGCCGACCCCGACGAGGGCTTCTCCAGGCACCCGAAGCAGGCCCGGTTCGAGGCGCCGCATCACCCTTCCCAGATGCCGCCTCCGGTCGACCGGCAAGCGGTTAGGAAGGCCTTCCTCAAGTACTCCAAGATGCTCAACGAGAGTACTGCTCAGAAGCGGAGCTACCTTGAAGGTGGACGCGTCCCGTGCCTCCCCTGCGGCAGGTTTGGTGATCCCGCCTTTCTTCTCACTTTCTTCCTGGGGAGCGTTCTTGTACAGATTGTCGTGAGGTTTTTGTGCTGGCTTCTTTCCATTATCGAGCTCATTTTTACACTCTGACATTGTTATCGTCGTAAACTGATACTATATCTTGTGTATGTCTTGCTGGAGAGACCTGCATTGCAAATGCTTGCCAATAGTTTTGTGAGCCTTAGATTTTTATGCTGCTCAATTTGTATGGTATTTATTTGTGGTCTACTTGACGATGGGCGGTTGTCTGTTCATTTCTCTAGATGTCAGTTAGTGCTAGCTGTGGTGAATTGTAGCTTTCGTATTGCTTCATTTCATCTGATACAGGCATGGAATTGAACTGCACTTGAGGGAATGCCTTGATAGATTTTCTGCTCTCTGCTACTAGGTTCAATGCCATTATGGACTTTATGGTTCCTAAATTAGTTTCTGCTATTGAAGTTTTTATTTTGTCAGGTGAGAGTTATGGTATCAGCATATTCGACCAGACACTTATTTGTCACTGTCGCTTTGTGCTCCTTTCTGTACTTGCGTGTATCTGTGAGCTTGCCTCCCGGTTAAAACATGTGATTCAAGCTGTCTCTTTTCTACCCAAGTACCCACTTAATCTCAAAGCAAAGAGGCATTTTCCTTTTGTGATTAGGAGAGAACTGTGAGGCTTTCTTTTCTACTTGTGGCGTATCAAATCAAACACATTACTGCTTTAGTTTGGAACTTGGTATTAGACTATCAGTGCGGAACTTTCAAGTTATAAATGTCCTTTCATTTTTTCAGAGCTACACGTTGTGTGATTTTTCTGATTCAGCGTACTGTGGAGTATACTGTTTTGCAGCAATATATGAACTGCGTATTCTGCTTATATTTTTGCAGATGAGTAGTTACATATTGGCTGACACTGCTCATACAGATTTGATAGTAATAAGTTTGTTTGTTGGCTATGAATAGTATGTGTTTATTATTCTAATTTGAATCCAGTACCAACCGAAATGTACCATTCCACTACCCAAAACAGCTCAGCAGAGGCTACACTCTGTATTACCTCAGTTCTATCTTACTGTAGCAATGCTGGTCAACTATGGTTTTGAGTGATATGCATGTAGGAGCAGACCTCGTCGCAAGAATCTGCATCGTGCCCCGATGTGGCGCTTGCCTCACGTCCATGCATGAGTTGTGCCAAAGCTGTACTGCTTCACTGCCGCATGCACAGCTTCATGTTAGTGATGTTACATACTCATGCCGCTTAGAGCATACATCATAGTAATAAAAAATGAACTGGACCATGATCTAACTAGAAAACCCTGGAACCAGTGGCCTGTCATTTCTGGTTCAGTTAGAATACATTTATACATGAACGGGATAAAACCAGGAGCAGTCAAACCACCCAAGTGCGCCAGGGGACTCATCTTTTGATATTCCGCCGAAATTTGGTGCGCGGGTGGGATTTGAAACCGCGACCTCACCCACGGAGGTCCGAACTCCATCCGCCACTAACCAGCTAGACCTGATTGCGTTGTTGTATAATCCCAAGTTGGGACATATTTGTACTTTCAAGAACTTTGGTCATATTGGTGAACCAGTGGTTTGACCAATGAATCGATGAATGCCTGAACTCTCACTCTTCCGTCTTTTAGAAAACTACAATTAGGAGCTTGATGCTACGTGGTAATATACCAAGAGGATTTGTTTGTTTGAGAATTGTGAGGGAGGATGGGATAGTAGGAGAGAAATGGAGACATGAGCGACCGAGTGGTGTTATATTATACATTCTTTGACCTTTGTTTGGCCAGTATGTCTTGTTTGCATGGCCTTCTAGTGATATTGCTTTTGAATGCTTGCCTATTG
This sequence comes from Poa pratensis, assembly GCA_947311845.1. Taxonomy (NCBI): domain Eukaryota; kingdom Viridiplantae; phylum Streptophyta; class Magnoliopsida; order Poales; family Poaceae; genus Poa; species Poa pratensis. The sequence goes on along the minus strand of CAMZMU010000045.1, from coordinate 59,458,358 downwards.
ATACACATGTCATGGCTACTATTTATGTCGGAGGGCTTTGTGAGAACCCGTGCGTGTAATAGAGGTGCGAACTCATGGATTATATTATTGCAATTGCTAAAAACATCTTGAAATGGTAAGCCCAAATTGGCTGGTACGACCGTACAACATGGTCCTGTCCAAGAGGCAAACCCGGATGCAATTGACCACAACGTTGGTAATGGAATATTTTTCTTGTACCTTATAGGTTTATTTATGGATAGTTTGGTAAACCGTGACATAGTGATTTTGTGGTAGGTAAGGTGATAGAGAAATAGTTGCTGTTATTCTATCAAAGGATTATTTGCTTGATGCTAAAATTGTTTTAAAAATAACCTTATCGCAGCAGGGACTTGGAGATATCATCGTCGTAGAGGCACCGGAATTCAAGGTTTTAAAGCGCTAGGCACTGATTCAGCGTTTTGCTTCCGCTTTTCCTTTTATGTAGGATTAAAGCGCTAAGTGCAATTAATGGCATGTTTTATAAATAGTCTTATACCAACGGGGACCTTGAGATATCATTGTCGTAGAGGCACCTCTATTCAAGGTTTTATTAAGCGCTAGGCGATTCAGCGTTTTGCCTCCGCTTTTCCCTTTTCTGAAGAATTAAAGCGCTAAGCGTAATTAAATGCATGTTTAAGCGCAGTTAAGCGCTAGACTCGACCAATATGGCTGGAGAAAGCATGGACCAGATAGGTTGTTGGCTCTAGGTCTATGGGCCATGATAATTGTCCGTCTAAAATTTGAACCTAGAACCTCCGTCTTGAGCTGGTTTATAATCAATTTGCATGTAAGAACATAATATATTCAACAAAACTAGCACATTTTAATTGCCTTATTGCTTTTTAAATGTAATTATACCTAATATATTCCATCCATATATTCGAGGAGTGTTCTAGAGAAAGCACAGCCCCACTGATACCACTGGCCAACTGGGCCCCACGGGTGGTTGCAATAACATTGCCAAAAGTTGATAAGATCCTAGTAGACGTAGAAGGATCTGTCAGCCCTTCAAATGGCAACATTTATTATCCCTTCGTCCAAAGGGTATTAGGTCAGTAAATAGTTACTCGGAGAATGTCATCTTATCTCCACTTAACTACATCTAGTATATTTTGATTGTGGAGGCGAATATCGTGAAAAAGGAAAATTCCGTTTGCATGTCCTTATAGCTTTCGTGTGCGATGTTTGTTCAGACTCACCATATCTTATACTCCATATGGTATATTTAGATAATCTTCATTCCTTTCCGTAGTTCATGCAAAATGATCCCGTATCAAAAGCTCACTTTTCTTGTTCCACAAGCTGATCGCTTGATGATTACCTTTCCTAACATGTTTACCTAGATTTGCCTACACACAGGTTCCATTGAAACCCTTTGGTAGAACTACTTTCCTTTGTTGTCCTTCATTTCTAATCAGCATTCACCATTCAGAACTGAATGCGCATGCGTGTGCGTACAACTTATAGAGGTGATCTATACAAATGGCAAGCTTAGCGGTTGGTGAGCGTAGGGGATAAAAGGATGAGTTGGCTGCATTGATGGGACTATGCTTCAGCCATAGACAGGTTATGGAGCACTTTATAGTTGTAACCGCTCCTTATGTCAACCATTTAGCCCGGTATTCAAATGGATATATTGGCCAATTACTAAGAAATAGGCAAAAATAACATGGTCGGGGTTAACCCTTGGGAAGCTTCCCCGCTGCCCTGGTGCGTCCTAGTTAACTTCACGCTGTACCAACTGGAGTAGCCAGTAGGTTGCTTTACTAGTGAACAAACATCTATATTCTTTTTGTTGCCATGGGCTCTTCTTTAGCATTGGAATCCTATTTTCATGCTTTCTCATGACACATGTGGGATTGACATATTTTGCGGCTTCTGCAATGAATTTGAGATTTTTTTCCATCTGTACACCATGTCGTATAAAGTTTGTAACGGTTCCATTTATTTTGGTAGTTTTCAGCTTGTTGACCACATCCTAATTTGTTTGTGATCATGTTCTGGTCAATGTGCATAATTCCAGGTCTTCTAAGGACTTCGCTGATGTGCATGGGCTTGTCATGCATGCTTACAACCCACCAAATGCAGATTCATTTGTTGATCATCTTGGTTTACACAAGGCATTATGTGTCCTTATGGGATGGGATTATACAAAAGTCCCTGATAACTCTAAGGCATACCAATCATTACCTCCTGATCTTGTTCGAGCAAGTAGGGAGGACCTTATTATGTGGCCGCCGACTGTTATCATTCGTAACACTGCCTATGGGAGGAAGAAAGATGGACGCTCTGAGGGTTTGGGGAACAAAGAAATGGACAAGAAGATTGCAGGTATGTCTATATTGCAGTCTCTGACTTATAAAGTGAACAGTTACGTAGTTGGTTGGATAAGTTCACATAAGAGGTTTCTTATTTGCACTCGATGTGCTTGGTTTCCATTTTTATGCAGAAAAGTACAGGGGAAATGGATCACATAGAAATGAACCAAAAAAACTTATATAGTGACGCATTAATGGCCCATCACCCTGGTCCTTCACTTTCCACTGCAATATCATTAGAGCATTCCAATTCTTCCAATAATGTTAGGCCTATTAGAATTGAACATAAAAGACCACGACATAGCTCGTCAAACTGATGGATTTGATAAAATGGAATACTTCCCATTTTATATGACCTCAGTCTGTTTAATATTCTCTCAGGCGCGTAGCGCATTACTGCCACGTGCAAAGGTTGACAAAACTGACTGTTTGTGTCGAGTAGCTGACTTGATATGAACTTATAATCTTGTATGTTTGTAACTTCTGTTAGGCAGGGTGAGGGTCATGCGGTTATTCTATTTGTTGTTGGGTCATAGAGCAGAACTGTTTTTGCTGATTGGACATACTGCTGAGGCAGTAGCTCCGGAGTGTTAGGTTTTTTTGACAGAAGTGTTAGATTCAGGATACTCCGCTCTTGCAAGCTTGATCTCTGCAGGAGTTGTGGAGTATCTCATGTCATGTGCTTTATTAATCTGCAGAGTAACGCTTCATTACATGGATTCTGTAAAATACACATCCATTGGGAAGCGTTAATGCATAGAGTACTGTAATTGCAAGTTATTGCACTGTCCATGCAAAATTAGTTTGACGTGGCTGTCTTAATACTTGTCTCCTAGTTTCAAATTCAAGTAGTCTTGTTACATTCTGATGTGTGAGTCTGCAAAGCACCACATACTACTAGTGTGCTATGTTTGGTGAGGCTGTTTGGTCCCCCCTAAGCTTGCTACACCTACGGTTAGACATCCCACAATTCTTAGTTGAGTGTTTAGTTGGTTACCACAGTTGTGGCTTCTTGCCACTCTTTACTATTCACATTGACTCAGACGTCTCAGAGTTTTGACTTTTGAGAGTGTGGTGCTGATTGTTTTTAGCAAGATTTGGAAATAGGGGAAGACTCTACATTATAAGAGGAGCAGACAATAGCATTATATATGGGGTTTACATTCCTTGCTAAACAAAATATATTATGTAGAAATGACGTTGAGTGTGCAATCTGGAATTGATTGGTGAGCCACATTTAGACATTGAGTAATAAAACCACATGAGAATATTGTTCGCAGTTATGCAACTGTTGCTCTGTTGAGCACATGCTTATGGAGCAATACCGTATTCAGCACAGTAATATTTGCTGTGTCGTCATCTATCTTTTGTTTCCAGAACTAGGGTTTGCTGGTGGCAAGTCGAAGTCCTTGTATGGAAAGGAAGGGCACCTGGGACAGACACTAATCAAGTTCGCGAACAACCCAGCTGGTTTGAAGGAGGCTGAGCGCCTTGCTGAGTTCCTCGAGAGACAAGATCACGGACGTGTAGGTTGGTCACGGGTACAAGCCACTCGCTCTTTAGACCCTGATACGAGCCCCCTGCTGGTCGAGACCGATAACAGGGGTGAGAAAAAGAGGATCCTTTATGGGTACCTAGCAATTTCATCTGATCTGGATGAATTAGACTCAGATTCCAGAAAAAGGGCTACCATCAAGAGCAGAAAAGAATTTGACCCATCTGACTAGCCTCTTATCACAAAAATGTCCACCTTCCTGACAGTTTATTCAGTTTGCACCGAGACTTCTGTATCTTACCTGCAATGCCGTTTTCATAGATACATCAACTGCTGTGCTACAGAAGCCTTCAAGTATAATACCTGCTCTTAGGATGCTAATAATCATTATCGTTATTCCTGGGATTTGTTTTCACCGAGTTTTTCTTTCGGGCATGTACTGGTCACTGATCAAATGATTATATGGAAGAGTATAATTATTCTTCCCAATTGTTAGCTATTTATGTGATTATCAGCAGCTTCCAATATGAAGTGTGATGTTTGTCTTGTCTGTAGTGCGCCTGCTAGTGGTAGATAAGTTTCTTTGCACCGTGGATTATTTTGTTGTCCTTTGAGTATTAGAAGTGAGGATGTGGTACTTCTTTTTGGTGTATTACTGGTTATATGTTGCTTGATATCGTTACATTAGGCTGGCGCCTAGTGTAATTGCCTATTTCCAGGGAATTGCCATAATCCTGATGGATTTCGGGTTCGTATCGGTCTTAACATTTGGGTTCGGCTCTCAGCAACATTTGGGCAAAGCCACCTATATGTTCTATGGTTCTTTGAGTACATCTTTGTTCAATTCATGTTTGCATTAGGAGCAGCGTTATTTGCTTCCACGAAGTTTGAATATTAGATGCTGAAGTAGAAGAGGTTAGACAAATAGTTGCGGTGTAATCATACTATGTTATCACACTTGCTCCCCTTAAATATTGAAATCGGGATTTACATTCAAATAGGTAAGGGATTAGCTTAAGTACCACGGACGTCAGTTACACCTCAAAATAGTGCTAGTATTAAGCTAGCACAATTTAATAGGTCAATGATTGGAACAAGTAAACAGAAATATGTCATATGTATATATTCTGCCACTGCGTAACTCTAAGCATAGATTATTATTCGTCTCGTTTTCTGTGTATATTCCTTTACCTTGCAGCATTACCCATTCGGCTTCTCTGAACTGGAGCTTGTTGTGTCGAATTTCCATATCCCAGTTTGTGTTCCAGAGAAGAAAATGTGTGGGATAAGTTGTACTGGTTCATCATGTCTTTCTAATTTGACAGTGTTTCGTGGTGTCTGGTGCATCTCCACTCTCCAGCAGGGTGCAAGATCTGCTCTTGCCAGTATTCCTTGTTGCTGGGAGTGCAGCAGTGTTGTTGTGTCCTAATCTTGTGCTGTTCTTGCATTACTACCATTCTGCTTCTCAGAATCGGGTGCTTCTTGTTATCTAAGTTGTTCCATTTCCAGTCCTGTGTGATTGTAGAGCAGGTGTGTTGGAAAAGTGGTACCGGTACGTCCCCTCTTTCGAATTTTACAGTCTTTCGTATCCACCAGGGTGCCAAATCTGTTTCTATAAGCAGTGTTTCTTGTTGCTGAGTGCTGCTTGCCCACTCGGCTGTGCGTGCACGTGGCCGACCATCAAACGGTTATTTTGTCGGTGCCGCTGCCGCCAGAATGGAAGGACGAAACGATCAGACATTCAGACCGCAAGACCTGGAGGTGTGGAGCAGCCAAGTGTTGGCCGGCGGTGGGCTTGGTTCTGTTCCATGGGTGGATGCTGCTGCTATTAGTGTCCGCTCCATCTAGTAACATGTCCAGCCAGGTTTCTACATGATGCCTTTGCTGTCTTGACGTTGCCTGCTTTACTTTCCGGTTAGTTACACATCAGCCAGGTGACGCTACGACAGTGCTCAGACCATGATAAAAAAATTACTACGCATTTTTTGTGGAAGGCCACACCCAGCCGGCCAGCACGGTTGGAGTTGGCTGTTCAAATTTTCCTAAAAACTAAATAAAAAAACGAGTGGAGCTATACTTCAGTCTAGAATTTTGAATAGTTTGTGGAATTTGATATAAGCGGGGTATATTGCAAGTTGGGGAATCAGGTACATGGCTGGTTCTGAAACTATCAGGGAATAAACCATATGCACTCTTAAACTTGCTTATGCAACTGAGAAAGAATGTTTAAGTTTGTAATACTTGCTTGCTTGTGCACCTACCTCGGCATGTGATACTATGCGTGCTAGATCGACACGCGGCTTAATCCCAATCACATCCTGAGGCAATAATAGAGCGAATAATTCAGAGAGTACTCCACCACGAGCAGCGAAAGCACGCTCAGCCAATCCTCACTCGACGGCTCCGTCCTTGCTTAGGAAAAAGCCGAACCACTCACAGATGGATCTTTTTTTTAGACCTGAAAAGACGCTGCACCCAAGTGGAAAAGAAACACATAAACCGGAGTCATTCTCTATTCATCGCCCTGTCTGGCAGCAAGTCGTATTAAAATTTATTTGGTCCAGCATCATCAGGTGACTACTCGCAAAATTTTAATTTAAGAAGAAGATGGATGCCGGCGCCATCGACTCGCTCCTGGGCCGCCTCGCCATCGTCCTCGTTAGCGAGGCGCAGCTGCTGGGCGGCCTCCGCGGCGACGTCGAGTTCATCAACGACGAGATGGGGAGCATGAGCGGTCTGCTCATGCACCTCACCGAGTCCCACAACCGCGACAACCAGGTCCGGGCTTGGATGAAGCAAGTCGTCGGCCTCAGCCGCGACTGCGAGGGCAACGTGGAGCTCTACGTCCAGTATGTTGGAGGTGCTGGCCCCGGCGCTAGAAAGGGCCTCTTGGGCTACCTGCTCCGGACTCTCCGGTTTGTGCGGACCATGTCGGCACGCCACCGTATCGCGACACGGATCCGGGAGCTCAAGGTCCGCGCCCGTGACGTTGGCGACAGGCGACAGAGGTACGGCGTCTCTGTCCCGCCTGCACCAGTTCGGGCTATCGCCGATATTCCGCTCCCACAGCCCGGCGGACCGGAGGAGGAGGAGGATCTGCGAAGACGTGAGTTGCTCTGCGGTGAACCACCGGACACTATAGGGGAAGACGCCAACAAGGTCCGTGAGATTCTCCTTTCTGAGGAAGATCGCCGCTACAAGCACAGATTAATCTTTATTGAAGGAGAGGGTCGCGTGGGGAAGACGACTATCGCATTGAAGGTGTATGAGCACCATTCCGTGGCGAGTTCGTTTGACCACTTAGTCTGGATCAACAATGGAGGGTTGACAAGAGGATATGATGAGGTGCTCACGGAGATAGAACAACAGATACAACTTCAACGCAGGATAGTCGGTTTGACGCAGGTAGGAGGATGTGAGCTTCTGTCAGGTAAAAGAATCCTGATCGTTCTTGATGATGTCAATGATTACGGCGATCTTGTCATTCAATTTTACAAGGACTACATGTGGGAAGCAAGAGATATTGCTGTAATAATGACCGGAGTTCACTCCTGCGATATGCATGAATATTTGGAAGACAGATTTCATTATACAAAGTTCATATGTGACACTCGTCCCCGGTTTTACCGAAACAGAGCACTTGACCTAGCGAAGTGTGAAGGTTCTAAGATAGTGACCGTTTTAGTGAAGTGCTACCACGATACTCTTGCATTGCAACTGTTCCTTTGCCTACTGTATGTCAATCCTCACAGGTCTACGGCGGAACTGGAAACCTTATGCCGCGACTTAGAGGAGAACAAAAACAACACAGCTAAGGCGATGCTCATGTTCTGCTACAGCGAGCTCCCTAGCCATTACAAGAGCTGCCTGATATACCTATCAGTCTTTCCCCAGGGACACATCATCAAGAGAACTGATCTGCTCAGGAGGTGGGCTGCTGAAGGACTGATAACCAAAAGAACCGCTGGGACCGGCACGCTGGATGATCAAGCTGAGCGCATCTTTGACTCGCTAGTCACTCGGGGGTTCATTTGTCCTGGAGAAACAAGCACTGCGGGCAAGATCAAGAGCTTTACGTTGAATCATGTTGTTCATGACTTCATTGTTACAGATGTAGGATTCCTTGATACATCGTCACGCCCTGAACTAGCCCACCGCTTGTCCATTAACAGCGGGGTAGCAATACAGGAAGAATCTCTCTCTGAATCTGATCCATCGGGTAATGGCATCTTAGCTATCGTTGAATCTCTACCTGAATCTGCTCAATGGAAGTTTCTCAAGGTGCTGGATCTTCAAGGTTGCAGAGGGTTGAAAAAGAAGCATCTGAACAATATTTGCAAGATACTTCTGCTCAGGTACTTGAGCCTTCGGAACACAGATGTCACTGAGCTGCCGAAACAGATTGAGAATTTGCAGTGCCTGCAAACATTGGATATCCGACAAACAATTATACAAGCATTCGCCACAAAATATGTCTTGCTTCCAATGCTGAAGCATCTGCTTGCTGGAAAGAAAGACTCTCCGAGCAACAACTCTGATAAGTTCAAGAAATCATTTGTGACGGTGCGCCTTCCCAAGAGCATCCGAAGAATGGAAAAAATTGAGGTGCTCTCCCATGTTGAAGTTTCGAACAATGATGATATGATTGACGTTGGCAAGCTGCTACATCTGAGGAAGCTTGGGGTGATTCTTGAGGGTAAGAATGATGATCTGAGTCTTATGTTCCAGCAGATTGACAAATTGCATGGTTGTCTCCGTTCCTTATCAATCCAGATGAACCAGCAAACGAAAAGCGAGGGTGAATTATCTCCACCTCCGAAACTTCTTCAGAGCCTAAACATCAGCGGCATCACAGGTGGGCTTCACCTATGGATTGAAGGGCACGATATGCTTACCAAGATAACACTGAGCGAGACTGATCTTGGGGAGGATGCTCTATGCATCCTCGGCAAGCTTAGGATCTTGCGCTGCCTCAGGCTTCGACAGAAGTCTTACACCGAGAGCGCACTCAAATTCAAGAAAGAAGAATTTAAGAGTCTCAAGTCTCTGGTCGTTGAGGGAAGCAACATCACAAGCATTACCTTTGAGGCGGGGGCGGCTCCTAAGCTCGAGATGATTGTCTGGTCTTTTGTCTCCATGGGAACTCTTTCTGGAGTCAAGCGCCTTCCGAAGTTGAAGAAGGTTGAGCTCTGCGGTGACAGCTGCGACATCGACCAGGTTAGTGAAGAAATTAGAGAACATCCCAACCATCCTGAATTGAAGTACAACGGACAGCACATCAGCACTAAGAAACTGGAACTGCCTCAAACTCCGTGAGCAATGGATCCCTCAATTACTCGCCATCTACACGAAGCACCCGTACCGTGCACCTGGTATGTTTGTCATCGAATAAAGATGCAGCTGAAGAAGATCCTGGCCCTCTTCTTCCGTCAGTCACATGCATCACTTCGTGCTGGATTCTCCTGCTTCTGTTTGTTTGCAGTTCTGCGTGTATGTGTGCTTTGCTTTAATTCTCTATACTCTTTGGACGGCGGGTTTTACTATGTTCATGCCTCAGCAGTATGACATGGTTTATAGCGTCGTGTCGGATTTGTGTGTAACTGTACTATTATACGTAATCATGCGTGTCATTCGTGAGTGAACAATCATACTATGCATTTTACTCTTCGTGGTTTCATTACAATTCCGGCTTGGCTGCAGCAAACCTCTTCTCTGTATGGCGAGTCATGGTTTCATTAAAACGCCGACTTGTCAGGGCCGGGAGTACTTTGCCGCAGCGGAGTGCATCTGGGCTTGCAAAGCGCCGCTCAAATGCACAATATTTGTTTGGCTAGCTGTGAAATACCGCATCTGGACGTCGGAGAGGCGTGTTCGACATGGGCTACAACTGCAGCCGGACTACTGCCATTTATGCCTGCAGGAACTCGACACTACTGATCACATCCTAGCACAATGTGTGTACACAATGCTGGTTTGGCAGATCTTTTTTTTGATAAAGGGAGTTTTTATTACTTAAAGAGTTTTAAGCATTACACCCGGCCTCTGCACAGCTAAGGTGCACACAGCCTCACAAGTTCAACCGTCACGCCATAACGAAAAAATAAAAGGCGAGTTACATATCATCATGAGAAATTGTAAGAACGCCTATGCTGGAGGAGGACATATCCGAAGATCATGTTGCCATCATTGAGCGAGAACAGCTCCCTGGCCACTCTCTCCAAACGCGCAGCCGCCTCGGAAACCAGGTCCCGATGCTCCACCCGCAGTAGTGGTAGCCAAGAACAAATCATCGCCGTGCACCAGTAGATAACCTGCATAAAGGAAACAACTTTGTCATTGAAAACCTTGTCATTTCTACATAGCCAGAGCGACCAAATAACTGCAATCGCTCCCATCCTAATACGCATCTTAAACCTAGGATCCACACCATTCAACCAGCTCCCGAAAATATTCGAGACACTACGTGGAGGGTATAAGGTAGAGCCTATCTGGATGGCCGACCATATAGAAGAGGCAAACTTGCATTGAAAAAATAAGTGTTGTATAGTCTCGTCATGATGACAAAAGACACATTTTTTACTTCCATGCCAATTGCGCTTTGCAAGGTTATCTTTTGTAAGAATTACTCCGCGACGAAGATACCATGCGAAAACCTTTGTTTTCAGCGGGATCTTCATCGACCAAATTTTATGATTATTATCTACCGGTATATCAGGTTGGATCAAGATTTTGTACATGGAGTCAACCGAGAACTTGCCATTCTTGGTGAGATTCCATCGAAATTTATCCGGTCCCTGCGTCAGGTGGATAGAATCCAGCCGAGTTAGCAAAGCATTCCAGGATGCTAGCCTGGGACCAAATAGGCTTCTTCTGAACGAAACATCAGGTGGAGAAGTTCTCAACACTTTAGCTAGTGTATCACCTTTATATCTCACAATGTTATACAAAGCGGGATACTGTTCGCGGAGTGGAGCTCGTCGAGCCATTTATCCTCCCAGAACCTAATCTCAGATCCATTCTTAATAGCGAACGACCCATGTGGAAAGAAGAATTTTTTCGTAGCCATTAAGCCAGCCCAAAAATGCGAGTCTCCAGGTTTCCACACAACTTGGGAGACCGCTTTCGAGCCCACATATTTTCTTCTTAGGAGGGTTTGCCACAGCCCTTCTTCAGAAAGGAGCTTAAATAACCATTTACCAAGTAGGGCTCTGTTCTTGATCTCAAGATCATGAATACCAAGCCCCCCATGGTCTCTAGGTCGGCAAACCACACTCCATTTGGCTAGACGATATTTTCTTTTCTCACTATCCCCTTGCCAAAAGAATCTCGATCGGAAATAATCCAACCGTGTTAGAACTCCTTTTGGTACTTGGAAGAATGATAACATATACAGTACCATGTTGGTTAGCACTGAATTGATGAGGACCAATCTTCCACCCAAGGATAATAATTTTCCTTTCCAACTATTTAACCGAACTTGCAGTCTCTCCTCCACTAATTTCCACTCGGCATTTGTTAATCGCCGATAATGAATCGGGATGCCCAAATACTTAATCGGAAACTGGCCTTGTGCACAGCCGAATAAATCAGCATACAAGGAAGCATGGTTTTGAGCCTCTCCAAAGCAAAACAATTCACTCTTATGGAAGTTAATCTTAAGACCTGATAATTGCTCAAAAGCTGACAAAATCAGCTTAAGATTCCTAGCTTTCTCAATGTCATGTTCCATAAAGAGGATTGTATCGTCGGCGTATTGGAGAATGGATAATCCTCCATCTACAAGATGTGGAATGATCCCCTCAATTTGACCATCGGATTTTGCGCGTTCGATCATGACTGCTAACATATCAGCCACTATATTAAATAGTATAGGCGATAATGGGTCACCTTGTCTAAGTCCTTTTTTGGTCTGAAAGTATTTGCCAACGTCATCATTGACCTTGATGGCTACACTTCCACCCGAAACGCAACTATGAATTAACGCACGCCACTCCTCAGAAAAACCTTTCATTCTGAGGGTTTGCTGAAGGAAGGACCATTTAACCTTATCATAAGCTTTTTCGAAATCAATTTTCAGGATCACCCCGTTCAACTTTTTGGTATGTAGTTCGTGAACCGTTTCATGCAAGATTACCACCCCATCTAGGATGTTGCGACCTTTCATAAAAGCGGTTTGAGAGGGACGTACTACATGGTCCGCCACATTGTTCAGCCTTAGCGTCGCAACCTTGGTGAAAATTTTAAAGCTAACATTAAGTAAGCAGATAGGTCTGTATTGTTGAATCCTTTCTGCTTCATTAATCTTAGGTAATAAAATTATTTCACCAAAGTTTAGACGAAACAACTCAAGTTGTCCGTCATGAAGACAGCTGAACAATTCCATAAGATCTGACTTGATAATGTCCCAAAAATTCTGATAGAACTCCGCGGGGAAACCATCTGGGCCAGGGGCTTTGTTGTGTTCCATTTGGAAAACCGCCTTCCTTACTTCATCCTCCGAGTATGGAGCAGTAAGTAGGTTGTTTTCCTCAACGGAAACCTGGGGGATGTCGCTTGTTCTAGACTCATCCAGAGAAAGTTTCCTTCCTCTGGTGCCCCGAACAAGCCTTTATAGTAATTAGTAATGTATGTCTTAAGCTGATCGTGGCCCTCAATCGTTCTGTCCTCATCTAAAAGAGAGTAAATACGTTTCTTCCGATGTCTGCCATTTGCAATACTGTGGAAGTATTTAGTATTAGAATCTCCTTCCAGAATGAACTGGGCTTTGGAACGTTGATACCATTTCAGCTCCTCTTCACGCAGAAGTTTCGCTATCTGCGCATTGGATTGGCTCTTAAGCTCAATCTCCTGTGCTGATAGGGGGAACCTCTGCTAACGCTTCAAGAGCGTCAATAATAGAAGAGAGTCGAATTTTTTCTTTTTTAAGTAAGCCTGTTGTATGTCGTGCCCAACCCACAAGGTGTGTGCGAGTAGCACGAATTTTATTATTCCACCTCTGAATCGGGTTAACACCTGCCACAGGCCTTTCCCAGATTCGCTTGACCATGTCCTGAAACCCGTCTCGATGCAACCACCCAAGTTCAAACTTGAAACGGTGGTTACCCGGTGGTCTAGGCAAGCCAGTGGTCAGTAATATGGGAGCATGGTCTGACAAACTTTCGATACGTTCCAGCGCCCGTACCGAAACCATTGGAAATCTTGATTCCCAATCGGTGTTCATCAGTACACGATCTAGTTTCTCGTACGTGGGTTCTGGGAGGCTATTTGCCCAAGTAAACTGCCTCCCAATCATCGACACCTCTTTCAAGTCCAAGCTTTCAATTACTGCGTTGAACAAGAGTGGCCAACGATCATCAAACCGACCTCTACTTTTCTCGAAAGGGAAACGAAGCAAGTTGAAATCCCCACCAATAATAAATGGGTGTGGGTTGTCCTTTGCTAAGTTTACCATCTCTCGCAGAAAAGCGGTCTTGAATTCCGCTTGGGCAGGTCCATACACAGCGACAAGACTCCAAATGAAATTATCAGCTTTATTCCGGATATGCAATTTAATATGAAAATCACCTTCCGAAACAGCCAACACATCCATGGTTTCCATCTTTACACCTAGTAGGATACCGCCAGAGCGTCCATGAGGGGGACGAGAGTGCCACTCAAAGTCAATACCGCCAGAAAGACGATTTAATTGACTTTGCGAGAAGTCCCGTCTACCCGTCTCAGAAATAGCTAAGAAATCCAAATTATGGTCCCGAACAGAATGAGCAAAGTGCAAGTATTTAGCCAAGTCACCAAGACCTCTGCTATTTGCGAATAAGCCATTCATTGGGAAACTATATTAGATTTGGAGACCTTAGATCGTTTCACGGACCTTTTGTTAGAGTTAGATTTAGATTTTCGTCCGGATGATTTTAACTCATACAATGAGCTCAACCCGTCGTCATCCAATCCTATCTCCAACACTTCACCAATTAGATGAGAAGCAAGCTGACCGTCAGAGTCATTAGCTTCTTCATCATCCACATAGGTGGCGGTCAACTTGGTCGAAGCTTTCGGAATAACCGTTGAACGGTCAAATTCCATATGCCTCAAGACTCTAGTTGACACATCAATTTGATCCTGATTACTACCAAGTTTAATACCTACACTATTTAGCTTTGCAGAAATTGACGAGATGAAAACGAAAGAAAAGACTTGGAAGTCGAATCGTTACCGTGTGTGTCCAAGTTTTGTGTCGCTTTACGCCGCATAGCTCTCATGAGAGAGTCCTCGTCCGTCGGGGTGGCACCATCCGCCATGGCCCCAAACCTCTCACTCCGCCGTGGAGGAGTGGCAAGGGTCACGGTGGGCGGTGGTGTACATGTCGAAGTAGAGATGACGCCGTCGGCCGCCGGAGGCTCCAAGGGAGAAGCCGGGGTCAGTAACGTCGGCGTAGCAACTGACCCGGCGATCCCCAAGCTCCCGACAGCACTCAGCTCCAGCGAAGGGGTCATAGGTGGTGGAGAGACCCCTCCCGCTGAAACAGAAACCAGCCGAGCATCCTGGGGAGGCAAAGGTGTCGTAGCATCCTCCCCAGTACTCGGCCCATCAGCAGCTGCAGTCGTCGGCCCGTCCTGGAGCATGGCCGCAAGCCCAGCTGGGCTGCTGCTCCCGGCCTGCACTGGAGCCGAGCCAGCTGCAGCCCGAGCGACGGATAGCCCCATGCCGCCCTCGGCAGCCGGCGCCCCCGGCCCGCCAGCGCCATGCTGCTGCGTGCAGTGGCCCAGAAACATTCCCCCCGCTGCAGAATTCAGCCCAGCAATCTCCATAGCAGAAAAAACACCCCTTTTCTTAATTTCGGACCCATGAGCAGAGGACAGAAGACCTGGACTAATGGGGCGCACCAAGGCAGGAGCGACCTTGCGGATACCATCGACAATAGCCCTTGCATGAGGAGTTTTAGGACTATGATTATACGGCGTTACCGCCATCACCGCAACATGCTCAGAAGCCACTGTTTTGCCATGTTCTGCACTCCCGGAAGACGGAGTAACATCCATCTCCATGTTGGTCACCTGTGAACCTTGAGTGCCATTCGACATAACTACCAAATTCCTTAAGTTTAACCACACAAGCCACTCCCACATAACTACCCAACTCGCTATCCACCCTCTTCTCTAGAACCTTGGAATCAATCATACCGACCTTAAGCCGCACAATGCCACGGCTCCTGAGAGTAACCAGATCGACATCCAGAGTAGACCCAATGAGAGAGCCGACAGCCCAAATACCCAAAAAGTGTCTCAACGTATATGGAACTCCCTGAACATGTACCCAAACCTGCTCCAACTCTCTCGTGGGAGCGATATCCTGTGTCTTCCATATCGAGATAGAAGCCTGAGACTGATATGCTGGAATACACAACTGGAGACCATCCATACGGCGTAGGTCCTCGAACGAAGGAAAACCTATCAGGAAAGCGTTCTCGCCATGAGGTAACGCCTCCCAAGTCCATGACGAACTCGAGGAGCACATCCTAGATATCAGACTCTGGATAGCCACCGCCGGAACAGCAGCCCCAGTCACCGTGATCAAAGCTGTAGGAGAGCTCGCCGGTGCCAAGTGAGCCTTGTACACACTGTCGGGCAGCTGCATAAACGCTGTGTCATCTGTCCCATCGCCTGAAGTGAACGCAACCGGCTTCGGGAGCTTAAGTGTAGGACATCTGTGAGTCGGGTGTGCACCATTATCACATACAAGACAATAATACTCCTGTGTAGCTCTCGTTTCCCTCTAAAGAAGAAAAAATAAACTGGGTAGCTCTCGTGATGAGAATAGTATATGCTGCTTTGGGTGGACGCAAGTGACGATCTGCACCGAGCACGGGAGCGCACGCGTCCCTCGCCGGAGTGGCGGCATGAGCCGCCGGCGCCGGACTTTGGCACCGGCTGCGTGGGCGCGGGGGGCCTCGGGGACTCGATTCTCCTGTCTCGGGGATCTTGAAGCAGAAACCATGGGCGACTTTGGCCTCGACGAACAGCGCGATGATCTCGATGGCGAGCACGTCGCCGTCCAGACAGCCATGGACGTCGTGGGGGAGACGCCGCCGTCGAGTCGCTCGCCGGTCGCACGCCGCCCTACTACGTCAGATGCGGAGATCGTTCAAAAGTTTTGGGCGGAGGCGGGCTTCCCGTCGCCGGCCAGCCATGTCTGGGAACGAGGATCGTCGTCGGCTCAAGGTGAGGTTTCAATTTCTAACGCTGCTAGTGTGAACAGGTCTAGCAAGATGGTGGAGGTGCGGCGTCGATCGGATAGGCGGTCATCGCCGGCGGGGTTGCGGATTCCGCGATCACCTCCACGCATGGGATCTTGGAGAGGTCCTCTTCCGCCGCGCCGTGTCTCTCCGATGCCGGCCATTGGAAGCTTCATTGACAAGGCCTTCGCTGCGCGGTCGAGCTCGTCGATCAAGGAGTCAACTCCGGCGATGGCGGGGCTGGCTGATCCGCTCGCCGCGGCGGGATCTCAGGAACAGATCGTGAATTTTCAAATTGATCGGGCCATGCAGGATGGGGCCCATGCGGAGCATCTGAGCCGTCCTGTGGACGGGGCGCATCTCGGCCGTCAGCTCGTAACCTATCGACGTCGTCCTGGGACTCCTTCGACTCCTATCGCTACTCTGCGCCGCCGCCGTTTCTCGCCACCACCCCCGACTCCTTCGACTCGCCGCCGCTCGTTCGCCTCTGTCGTAGCCGCTTCCGCGCAGCCGACGATGGCTGGGCATCCGCAGCGTCCTCCGCCTCCGAGGGGTCCCAGGATGGGGCCGGTTCGGCCTCCGCCACCGTCGCCTACTTCGTTCCCGGTACAAGCCGCCGGTGCAGGAGGCTCCATGGGGATGGGGACGGCGCCCCTTGCGGGTCCGCCGGGCGTTCAGCTTCGCCCTCCGTTCCCCTTCCCGACCCAACCGCTGCAGCAGCCGTCGCGCCAGCCGGGGCCGCCGGCGTACATGCCCGCACCTCCCGCCGGCGTCCAGCAGTTCCAGTACACGGGTCCGATGAGCGGGATGATGCCGATGTCTGCAGGGCCGATGCCTCTCCCGACCATGCAGAATATGCCGCAGCCACCGGCAGTGCTGCAGAACGTGAACAAGCCTAGAAGGAAGAAGAAGAGAGTTACGCAACCGCAACAGCCGGGGCCTTTTGCCTACCAGTATGGGCAGCAACCTCTGGTTCAGCCAGTACAGCAGCAGCCGGCAACTCGGCCGCCCGTTTTTGCTCAGCCACAGGTGTACCAGGGGATGATCAACCAAGCTACTCTTGCGCCTCCCGTGTCTCTGGGGGCGGCGACACAGGGGGAGGCTGAGGTTGCGGTGGGGGATGCAGCTGCGGCTGCAGCCAAGGCCAAGAAACCAGCTACTCGATGCTGGGCTTTACAGTGCCAAACCTGACGGATCGGCTGGAGTTGTGGTGGCTAGAGGAGAGGAGCAAACTGGACAAGAATGAAAGACGGAGGTTTGACGCCTGGGTACTCATCTTGATTAGCTGGAGCATATGGCGGCAACGGAATGCGAGGGTGTTTGGCAATATCAGCCAGCAATGCAATGAAGACAGGCTCGCGGCAAAGATCCTGGAGGATATGAAGTTGTGGAACAAGGCCGGGTTAGGAGTAGGTGATCTGTTTATTGAGTGAGACAGAACCTATTTAAGTTTCGGGTGTGTGGCTTGCACTGACTGTTTGTAGTCGATGTAGCTCTTGTAATATACTCTACCTTCTATAAAAATAAGGTAACGCAATTACGTACTCTCTAAATAAAAATTACAACGCCGACTTGGCTTTGGCTGTATGCTGGAGGACTAGGCAGTCAGCCGACAAAATGGGTCGACCCATGCCCTGATTCTCCGCGTTCGGGATTGACAAGAGCCATCAGTTCAGATTGTAAAGCTTGTGCCGTTCAAGGTTTCGGATACCGGTTCAAAAAAAATTCCGGAGGGGGCCGATATTTTCGGTAACCGGGTTACCGGAAAATACCGGCCGGTAACCGGCCCAATATTTCGGCAAGAATTTAGGATTTAAACTTAAAATATCGAATTTTTTTGAAATTTAAATTTTTCGAGCACAAATTTGTTTCAAATTTGACTAATCCGAGATTTTTCATCCGAGATATGCAAATTCTGGGGGGTCCGAGAAATCCGGTTACCGGCCGGTTACCGCGGAATTCCGGCCGGTAACCGAAACCTTGGTGCCGTTACATTTCCTCTTCCCGCTGCAGCAGCAAACACAGGCTCACCGGCTGAACCTCTAGCGACTGCGCCCGAGCCACTCGTCTGTCTCTCATCTAAAAGCACCATCAAAATTAATCTTGATGAGATCTTCAGAAGGTGGCCTTTTTCATGGTTTAAACTGCCAAGTTTAATGATGTGTGTCCCGCCTTGTTGTTTTTTTTGCGTTTTCGGACGCAGATGGGCTCACTGTCGTGGGCCCCGTCGAATGTTCCCCTACAGTAATCTGCCAATGGGCCTCGTGAAGGGCCAGCGTGCAGCTGGAGGATACCAAGACCCGGTCACAAGAGGGCCCATGTATTCGCGTGACAGTAGTGAAATGTGAGGCGTGCAGGATCTCAGTGGCGTTCCCGAGCAGAAAACGCGTGGGAAAAAAAGTGGCACTGGCGCATCATCTCTTCCCAAAATTAGACAGTTTTCATGGAGTCCACTGTGCCTCCACTCTCCCCCATGGTGCCAAACCTTCTTTCAGCTTTGCCAGCGAGAGTGCAGAGCAGTGTTGGCGGCTGTGTCCCAACGCTACCTCTGCTTGCCCACGCAGCTGTGCGTGCGCCTGGCCGGCCAACAATGGTGATTCTGTCGGCGTCGCTGCCGGCCATGGGCGAGGATGGAAGGATCAAATGATCAGACCACAAGACCTGGAGCCCCGGCCGGTGGTGGACATGGATATCTCGATCATGCCGCTCCATCCATGGACGACACTGCTGCGGCTAGCTAGTCGCCGCTCCAGTGCCGCTCTGCTGCTGTTGCAGGGATCGCAACATGTCCCCATGATGCCGTTGCTTTCCGGTTAGTTACGTATCAACCATCCAGTAATCACGTAGGCCCCGGCCGGAGCAGAGATACATATATAGATCTTGCTTGGACTGCATGTGAGCTGATGTGTTGGGGCCGGCCATGGACAAAGCAGATCCTGGCTCGCGGTTGCCGCGTCAGTGTCTCCTCTCTCCCGTCAGTCACAGGCTTAATATCGCTTTGCCTTTCGCCATTGCCGACTCTTTTTGGATAGGTTCGCCCTGAAGAAACGTCAGTAGTGGTCATGTCCATGATAGATCCATGTTATTGTTCATGTTTCTTCTTAGTTGTTTCGAACAGGTCTTCTCAAACAAAACTTCAGTTTCAGATATATGGCTACTGCTCCACATACAGTAGTACGATTCCGTCCAACATTACATTACGGCAGCCATGTGTGAGTGAGCAGCCCGTGCTTGTCTATGTACTGCGGCGATTGGTTTTGCACGGCGTCGATCTGTATAGTATTGCGTCCTGCTGCTGGATCCGAAGACCTCGCCCGCCTCAAGATCAGGAGACGTCGCTTTTGGGACACTGTGTAGCCGATAGTAGAGCCAACCAACTTGATATGGCCGTTTTTTCAGATGATAATGGTAGGTGGAGTGTTATTGGAGGAGAAATATCTCCCTGCCTCCTCTTCTTCTACTGTCACTGTAAAATCTAGAATAGTGTTTACATCTACAGAGCAATGGTCACGGTGTAAGTGTAACCATGGATGTTTGCCATGGGCTACCAAATCCAGAAGGCATACTGGCCTTCAGATGCCCCAACCAGGGATCTGGATTTCGGCCCGAAAAACCGAATTCCGGCCGAAATTCGCCAATTTCGGCCATGACCGGTAAGATAATTTACCGGCCGAAAACTTCTGTATTTTGGTGAAGTTTATTTAAAAAATTCAAATATTTGAAGTTTGGTCAACATTTGCACGAAAATCCAATTTTTTTTCACATTTCTGTCAATTTTCATTCTAAGATCCAAAATTTGGTTCCTACTTTTCGTCTGAGATCTGACCGAAATTTCCGAAATTCGCGAATTTCGTCCATTTCGGCTAGGACCGAAAATTTTCCTAAACCGAAATCCAAATCCTTGGCCCCAACACAACAGAAAGATAAAGGCTCCGCAGTGAAAAGAGCAGGGAGATGGCCGAAAAGACAAATGTAAATTGCACAAAGAAACAAAAGCAGGAGCAGCATTGTGGAAGCTAACATATTCTCGTCTTCGCTAGCACGCTCACACCTTTTGTAAAAGCGACGCACACAAAGTTACAAAGCGACTTTTGGCACGGAATTGCACACGACATGTGTACAGTCAGATGCATGATCTCGGCTAGTGAGCACAGCTCCAGCATTTCGCACCCAAAAAGCAAAAATGGAAGAACATGTTAAGCTCCAGCAGGCTGCTAGATGCCGTGCTGCTCATCGTCGACGTCGAGGTCGTCGGTGGCGGTGAGGCGGAGGAGGAGGTCGGTGAAGGCGCTGACGATGTACCTGTGCGCGCCCTTGTCGTTGAGCGCGAGGTAGCAGAGCAGCAGCTCGTGGAGGCGCGCCCTGTCGCCGCGCCGCCGCGCGTCCAGCCGCAGCGCCGCCGTCATCTCCTCCATTGAACTCAGGAAGTCGGCGTGCGGGTCCGGCGAGTAGGTCGGCACCGCCACCCCGGCCGCGCCCAGCCCCACCATCCCGGCGGCGTGCGCCGACGAGTCGACGATGGAGTTGGACCGGCCCGGGGAGGAGAGGAAGAACCGGCGGGACGCGATGGCCGAGGACAGCCCGGAGTCGACGGAGAGCGCGGAGGTCGGGTACTCCTTTGCTACGGCGCCGTCGGGGTCCCCGCCCCTGTTGGCACCGTCCCGGAGGCTCGCGTTCTTGAAGCGGGCGGAGGAGGAGGACGAGCGCGGGGAGGTGGGCGCGGAGGAGGTCGACGCCGCCGAAGTGGACGCTTCGTCGGACGGATGCTGCACGGGTGCCGGCACACCCGTCGCCGACGACGGCCGCCGTAGCCGGGAGAAGCAGCCCAGCATGGTACTTTAGTTGGGTGCTAGCTGCCTAGCAAGCTTTAGCTTGCTTGGTTTTCCCGAGGGAGTAGGGAGGTAGCTGTGCGTCGTGAATGGGGGAGGACTGAGTGAGAGCGTGCGTGAGATGGATGCTACGAGGAGTTTATAGGAGAAGTGAAGTGAGAGAGGCGCTGGCTTCAAGTAGGTCGAGGGGGCTCACCTATTATTGGACGTATTGAGTTCAGTGCAGAGCTGACAAGGTGACAACAGTTTGTCCGAGAAGGGTTAATAATTTACTCCCCTACCTAATTAACAGGTGCAGTAGATGCGGCTTTCTTCCTGCAGGGATTATTCACAGGTCTCTAGATGGTTTGCTTAGTCTTGTCCATGAACACACTAACACAGAAGGGTCCAAGGACCCAGAGCCAGCCAGAATAACACCCGGTAGGATTCGTTACTTCGAAAAACAGAGTTCGAACATGTAGTGCCTAGCTAGATGCACATGTTGAAGAGAATCTACCCAGAAATCAGACTCCCTACGTTTCTAAATGTAAGACATTTTAGCTTTTTTAAATTCGCATATATCTAAACGTGTTTTAGTGTATATGCTCACTCCTTTCACTCCGTATGTAGTCTACATTTAAATGTCTAAAATATTTTCTAATTAGAAACGGATACTGTCTAAGAAGAAAAAACAATTGAGGTCCTGGGAGAACTTGGACTCGAACCTCTAATTGTATTTTTGAGGGGCCTCTTGCAGTATGGCCAACCATACAACTAGTGGGTCAACGAGCAATCTCTTTGACAGACGAATATGGGGCGAGAGGCTGAGCCTTCCAAATTGATACTGAGGAAGCACCGACATTAGCATGATGGCAATGAAGCCTTGCACACAGTCCTCTAGCACCGCAATGACTCTAATACTTCCATGTCAAGCAAAGGAACAGATCTATTTTGGGCCCTCCACTAGGGCGTGTCGTTTTATTTTCAAAATGTGTTTTCAACACATTTTAAAAATGTCAAAGAACTCAGATAGAAAATTCCAAGCGTACATCTCGACATTTTATGTGCTCACAAAGTCGTTCACTGAAAACCGACATTTTTTATGTCGTATGTAAAAAAGATAAATTCTAGTACTAAAAAGGCATTTTATGAGATTTGTTTTTGCGTCTTTTACATATGCCACAATTTTTCTTCCGTTTTTCGGAAAACTTGGTGTGAGCACATAAGATATTGCAATGTACGCGCAAATTTTTGCTCGGAAATGCCACTCCCATCATCTTCCATCTATCTATCTATATATAAAGGACAAGAGGATTCTCGCGCTGAGAGCGAGCCGGCGCTTCCGCGGCACTGTTTTACTGTGCCCCGCTACAGTGTAACAGTGTTGCGGAGGACCTATTTGTAATTAGCCGAAAACTCAAGGGTTTCCTTGGAATAAAACTTTACAGAAACCCCTTGGAAAGGACTAGAATGTAATTTTAGCAAACTTCGAGGATTATTTACGCAGATTTTTTACAACAAACCCTCCGAAAAGGACCACATTGCAATTTGCGAAAATCTCCGGGTCCTTTCTCAAAAATCGTCCGCAGAACACTCTCTCTCCCTCTCCTCTCTCCCCGCGCGGCCCGGAGCTCCGC
Organism: Poa pratensis; assembly: GCA_947311845.1. Classification (NCBI taxonomy): domain Eukaryota; kingdom Viridiplantae; phylum Streptophyta; class Magnoliopsida; order Poales; family Poaceae; genus Poa; species Poa pratensis. Next base: position 59,435,850 of record CAMZMU010000045.1, on the reverse strand, counting down.
GGCGCCGCCGACGCGGCTCGACCCTGCCATGCTCCTCCCCCCTCAAATCCGTTCACGGCCCGAGCTCCGCCGCCTCGCCCCCTCCGTCGTCGCCGAGTCTCGCCTGCTGGGTGGCCGCGAGCGCGGCGGAATCGTCACCGCCGTACGCTTCTTCCGTCCACCGCGGCTGCTCACCGCCGCCGGCGCTCCAGCGTCCTAATTGGAGCGGCACCGCCGCATCCGGCCAGCACGCGTAACTCGCGCGGACACGGATGCGTCGCCGGTCGCGCGCCGGCGTGCTCACCGTCGCCACCGTATCCCGGCGTGCTCACCGGCGCCACCGTGGGCCCTGCTGATGTCACCATGACATCGCAGTGGGCCCGTGCTTTCAGCCTTTTCTTCCAAAAAAAAACAAAAAAAAAACAGAAAATAGACCAACATATAAATACCCATTTGTACATAAAAATGAAACATTATCAAAATGCTCACAAACCTTACTATTCATGACAGAAAAACAAACATGTCTGCAAAAAAATTGAATTGGCAAATATTTACTAAATTTATGTAAAAATACAAACAAATTGGATTATTTCACTTCTAAATCCAAATTTGAATATATTTCAGAATTTTAAAAGCCCTTCAAATCTGATCATTTTACAAACTTCAAAGAAATCAAAATCGCAATAACTTTCCAACTCGATTTGTTTTTTGAAAAATGAACATTTTTCAAAACGTGATTTTTTTTAAAATTCCAATAATTTCCAAACAAAAACAATTTTCCCTACATAGAGATTGTCAAATTATAATTATACCCATATTGAAGCATTCCAAACTAAATTTCAAAACTGATTATTCTAAAATTTTACAAGTCTTTCAAGATCATCATTTCAGAACCGTCAAATGAATTCAAAATTTCCAAACTTACCTAATTTAGCAAAACTTGCACCAAGATACAAACATTTTTGGGCATTTCAATTTAACAAATATTTAGAGAAAACCTAAAACACATTCCCTCTAATTAAATAGAATTGGAATTAAAAAAATACACACTGTATTTCCACTAATTATGGAGCTTAATTGAATATGTCAAACTACAGGCATAAACCTACATATTTTTGTTCATTTATAATTGCTAAAATTTTGAAGCTCATCCAAACGACATCTTCCAACGAATTTTAACACTTTAAATTGGAAAATTACACCAAAAAAAAATCAAAGAAACCAATTCTCTTTGCAATATATATTGTACATCTAAACCAAAAGAAACAAAGCACTAACACCTACCTAACTTTTTTATTCAGTAAAAAGAATGCTAACTGTTTATAGGGTAAAAAAAATGTTTAAACATACCGAATTGATAAATACTTCAAGGAAAAAAAAATGCACTCCCCTCACTTAAATATTGAAATCATACATTCCCTCTAATTACAGACTTAAATTGAACATTCCAATTTGATAATTATTTGTATACAATCAAAATTAATTTATTCCAATTACAAAATTCAATTCAACAAACGTGTATTTCCACCACTATACTCTTAAATTAAATGTTAATGTATTTTAACATTTTAATTCATTAGGCATTTAGATATACTCCACACAACAAATTTCAGCGAACTTCAATTTTTTTTTTACCCAATAGGTGCGGCGTGCGCCGCACCTAATTTACCTAGTTTAGTACAAGGAATGACTATTTTCGAGGTCCTGACTATTGTCAAACTCTATATGACTCAACACTTATTCTTTCTCCATCAAGTGTTAAAACTGTCTAAATTTAGTCCCTTAGCCCACTAAGATATGTTTGTTCATAACAAGATCCGGTGTCGCACACCTCGGCGGCTCAATTAGTATAATAAAATTACAATCAAGAGAATTGTAGAAAAACATACTTATGTAAAACTAGATATTCATAGGTAAATTGGTCATAATTTATTTTATTAAATAATTTAAACCCTATCTATTTTAGTTGAAATATTATGAGAAAAATAAGAACGAGTAAACTGAAGAAAATTAAGAAAGCGGGGAAATCAACAAATTTAAGAAAACAAGGTACTCACGGAAATTTGCTGAAAATTGCATAAATTTGAAATTACATACTGAATTGAAAATTGTAAAAAGGAAAGGTTTCGGGTTTTACAAAAATCCATGGTTTTGCGTAATATCTATAAAGATACTGCTATATCATCGTTAACACCATTTTTTTAGAAGCCTTTGATGGCTTCTAAAGCAAACGATTTCGATACTTGAAGGACCAACAATATCCAATATATATATATTTTTTAGATAAAAGGGTTTCCCCCGATTTCATTGAAACCAAAGAGTAACAGAGTCTTTGACGCGCCCAGGCCACACAACACATGTGTACCAGGATGAAACAAACAGAGCAACAAAAGCTAGACTACTACTCGTTTCCCAGATACAGGACATAACAATAGCCACACTCCGATGCCAAGAAACTACAACTCAGGCGCCTAAATCAGGTGAGGAACTTCGAGATCAGCAGGCGGCATGTCTCAGCTTGCTTGGCGTCGAAGGCCGCTCGGTCCACGTCAGATTCCTCATAATCTGCAATCATGGGAAGCTTGTTCATCAGGTCCAGGCGATGCGGAGGAGCTCGCCCCTCTTCTTGTTCAGAGTAAGAGTGTTTCTTGCCAGAAGCTCGGACGCTGCATCTTTTGATAGAATTCTCCATAGATAGAGATCTGCAGCCACCCTTCTCCAAATGTCTTGCACTCCTGGCCAAGTTTTACCCTGAAAACACATCTCGTTACGCAATTTCCACAAAGCCCAAAGAACAACAGTACAAACTACGTTAAGGACATAATTTTTTTTTATTGCTCAACCACCAACGGGCAACGGACTCAAAGTCACGACCAACATCTGTTCCAACAATTTCAGACACAATGGGCCAAACCAATTTAGCCACAAAGCAGTCAAAGAACAAATGATAACAGGTTTCCGGTTCAGAGCAAAACAGACAAGTCAAATCTTCTGCAGGTCGTCTCTTGGCCAGATAATCACGAGTGAGAATTTTATTATTAGCCAGCAACCACAAGAAAACTTGAACACGGGGAGGGATTTTCAATTTCCACACGGCAGGTGTGTGAACTGGGACAACCCCCTATCATTAATGATAGCATAAAAGGAACTAACACTACAAAGGCATATCATCATCTTGGGTAAGGGTTACATAGCTAATAAGTTGACATAATTCCAGCCACCGGTTAAACAGTTCAGGAGAAACACATCTTCTAAATGTGAACTTTAAGTCCACACCATCCCAAACCTAAGAAATGAGAAATGGTGCAATCTTGTTCATTCACAATAGAGAAAAGATCTAAGAAAAGGATGGCTAGGCTGCAATTGCCGAGCCAAACATCACTCCAAAACCTAACCCTCGTGCCCGAGCCCACCTTCCATCTGTGACCAAAGTGGCACCTGGGTGGTGCCTTCGCCGAGTGCCGTTCCCGGCGAATCAAGATTCGCCGAGTGCCTTTCTCGGCGAAGTGACAATTTGGTCCAGATTTTTTCTGTTTTTTGCGAATCCCTGCATTTGCAAAAACAGTATGCATATATATATAGGAAATATATCCCAGATCACTCCCAGCACACCCAGAACATTAAAATGAGATACATATAGCAAAATAGATCACACATTGTCGAAAAGTACACAAAAGAGTCCACAAGTTCTAAAGCATACAAGACAGGTTCAAAATATATCCAGCCAACAAGTTGTTCACACATCATCCACAAGCCAACAAGTTGAAGACAAGCATCTAGCCCTTAAGTTCAGCGAAGGCCTCGTGGATGCAATCCTACAAGTTTGAAATCTGTGAGCATTAGTTTCAAGACATGAGTGTTCAAATGTAGGTACATTTGTATTTGGGACTTGAGCTTAATTACCTAGAGTTGCTCGGGGTTGTTGGAGGCCGTTGGACTTGCAGCTCCGCCTCCACCATTCCCTCCATTGTCTTGAGCATCCGAAGGAGTGTGGGATCCAGCCGACCGCTGCTCCTATGAATCACATTAGACGAGTAAGCAAACATGTGATAAATGTTTTCCTACCTAGTCGCAAGAGCACTTACCAAGAGGAGGACGGGGGCAACTAGTGGAGGTACAGGAGGTAAAGAAGGAAGCGCCGACGCGGGCATCGTCTGCAAACCGAAGAGGAGTGTTAGTTTGCAAAGTTGAAGCACATGCTTTAGTTGAAAGAAAAAGTTGAAGCACTTACCGCCATAAGGGCCTGGAGGCATGCTTGTTGGTGGGCCATGTGTGCATGCATTTGCCTGTTGTTCTCCTCTGCAGCCTGCGCCCTCGCTGTAGCCTCCGCCGCCTCCTTCCTATTTTTCTCAACTTCAGCCTAGAGGATTGCAACATGAAAGAGATGCGGTCATGGCGATGCAAACATGTACAATAGTGGAAAAGATGGTTGAAAAATAACAAGTACCTCCATTGCAGCAATCTTATCAAGTCCGACCCTTGGGCGGCGCTCGATCTCGGGGGCTGAGCTCGTACGCCTAGCACGAATCTCGGCGAGTGTTGGGAGGCCCGATGAATTGAAGGAAGCACCGCCAATATAAGGCCGGCCATTCAGCTTGCCTTGTCCCGCGAGCATAGCAACATGGGGGTCGAAAGGCTCTGTCAAAGGATTTTTGTCCTCACCGTGTACCTCCTTGAACTTCTTGCAGTAGTTGTCATGTTGTTTCTCCGCGGTGTCGGTGATCCACTGCTTGTCCGCGGGTTTGTTCGGATCCACCTTCTTTGGCCTCCGGGTCTCAACGAACACTTGCATCTTCGTCATTTTCACTCCCTCCTTTAACTCCTACAAGTAATTGACACCAAAAAGAAGCATGCAAGTGAGGTCAAAAGAGGTTATCAAAATATTATGGGGCAGAAATAAAAACTTGAATGGAAAGGGAAAACATGACTTCTTACCTTGTGTGCCACGAGGCCGTCGAGTGTGAGGGGGCCTTGACGGTGGACTCCGCGGCCTACCATATTCCGCCGCGACCGTGCCAGCTTGTTTTGCGCCAGGAACCCATCTGACACCCACCTCTGTACAAGCTTCCTGTAGCAAGGCTTATGGGCGGCTAGCCATGCCGGAATCACCTATTTAACAAAAGACATATCCATATGAGTTGAACTTTTCATCAGTCCTGTGGAGAATAGTATGAAAATAAATGTGGTTACCTTCATGTACTGGGCTGTCGACATGTGTACGGGGCGAGCTTCCTCCTTGGTGACTGTCCTGTGCATATATTCTGCATAGAACTGTTGAACAGCGGAGATACGGGCCTCATAAATCTGGTCGGGGATGAGCTTCTTCGCCATCTTAATCAGCGCCTTTTGAGCCGCTTCTTCTTTACCTTCACCATCAACGAGAGTGAAGAAGTCCTAACAAATAGTGAGCATAGGATAAAGGGGTTACCACGAGGAAATCCAAACTGTTGGTATTTTTTAGTACTAAAGTTATAGAAACTACTAACCCAGAACTCGGCGAGCAGCCGGAAGCCGACGTGGCCGTGGACGCTGTCCTCAACCATCGTGAAGTGGGCCCAAGACCTAGCAGGCCCCCTTTCACCTGTGGGGATTCCATCCTTCTTGTAGTCGACCATGCCAGGGTAAAGCTTCTTGATAAGAAGGCCAAGGACGCCTGAAGGTAAGCGGTCCCACTTTGGGCCCACCCACGTGAATGTCCTGCACATACCAAAAACATAAGTTAGATGCTTGTGACGGAAAGGTAACTAAAGTAGAAGGTAACAACATTTTAAACCACCACTTACGCATCCGAGGTGACATCAAGGACTCCATGTGACTTGCGATCTGGAAAGCCCGAAGGCCCTCGCTGGTACACCTTACCCTCGCGCGGTAAGCCGAGCTCCTCAAGTGGATGAGCTGTCAAGAGATCCTCATCCGCCACGGCATCCTCCTCCTCCTCACTCTCCTCACTCTCCTCACGCCGCTCCTCCGCCTCCTCCTCACTCCCCTCATCACCCCCCCGGTCCTCGTAGTCATCGTCACTAGGCACGGCATCCTCCTGCAAGGGGTCCTCGGCCTGCTGCTCCTCCTCCTCAGAGGAAGACGAAACCGGGGGCAAAGGACTACTCAAGCGAGCAGTAGGCCTACCCCGGGGCGCCTTAGCGCCGACCACCTGTCTACCACGCCGTGCAGAAGTCTCCACCGTAGCGTGCCGGTCACGCTTCCTTCCAATGACCACACTAGTCCCTTGAGCATCCTGCGCGTATAGGTTAGACACTGTGCCAAGCTTTGCTCGCTTCTCCTTGCGCCCCACCTTTTTCTTCTTGGCATTCTCCTTGGAAATAGATCTCCTCGCCGCGAGCTGCTTCTCCTTGTGGTTCGGCTTCCCCCCTGCCATGTCTCAATCACCTGTCATCACAAAGAATGAGTTGATTAGTACAAGAACTCAATTAAAGAAAACTCGTAAGAAGAAATTGCCAGCTTGGGGATAGAGAGTAAGCAGAGCACACTTCTGAATTATAGAAACAAAAAATCGAGATTGTGTCAGCACTCAGCTAGCTATTTATCATCCCTGACCTGGCGGCCGGCGGCCAGCAGCTGAGCAGCAGCGACTCAGCGGCTCCACCAGTCGATACATCCAGCTAGACCTCTTCTTTACTACTTTGATTCTTGGTAAATGGTATATAGCTAGAAAGCCTAGGATATTTTCTTGTTCCTATACGAGCACAACCTGAATACCTGATTCACCTCAGCTCAGTTCCAAATTCCTAATGGGGATTTTTTGTTGGTTGAGTTGCAGATTTGTTCAATTTTGCTGTTGAGTAGTTGATTGAATTGCTATAAGAGGATTATCAGTGGTAGCGCCTCCATGGTTTAGTAGTATATTTTGGTACAACGATTCAAGAAGGAAAAAAAAATCTAGGCTTATCGGTGTGATCAAGTAATATATTTTGGTACAGTTAGTTCTTTTTTTTTTTGAATTTTGGTACAGTTAGTTCTATAGGAAGTAGTTGAATATAATGATATATGTATACATGGATTGCATCATACATGTATATATTTTGCAGCCAATATGGCCAATATCAGTATAAATTTGTCTCAAGTTTATTGTTCCAGTGATTTTTTTTTTGTTTCGCCCCCCCCAAACTTTTTTTGAAGCTCCGCCACTGATCGAACTTCAAGAAAAAGCAGCGAGGCGTAGATGAGCAAAAGCACGAGGGCGTACTCACCGGCTGCGGTGTTGGGGAAGAGCAGCAGCCGCCGTCGGTGTTGGGGAAGAGCAGCAGCCGGCTGCGGCAGCGGGCTGAAGGAGGCAGCGGGGTGAAGAGCAGCCGGGGGTGGTGGCGACGGGGAACCTAGGGTTTGCCACGGTGGAGGCCGGCCACGCAGCTAGCCCGACCCTCCCCCCATTGCTCCGGCCGCGGTGGCGCCTAGGGTTTGCGGGCGTGGGGACGGGGGGCGTGGCGGCGGCCTGCGATTTCTTGCGGTGGGGGGTGGCGGCGGTCGGGGAGAGGTGGCGGCGGCAGCAGAGACGGAGCAGGCGGCGGGGGTGGGAGTGGTGGCGGCGGGCGGCGGCTGGCGGCGGCGGCGGCGGGTTCGTGGAGAAGAAGCAGGCGCGGGGGGTGTTGGGGATTTTTTGGCCCGATTGGGCCGAAATTTTCCTTTAGTCCCCGCCAAATATTCGCCGAGTATAGGATTCGCCGGGTACTTTACTCGGCGAATACCAAAACTTCGCCGGGTAGGCCTGTTCGCCGAGCAGAGATCTCGGCGAAGACCTTTTTAAAATTATATTTTTCCCTGTTATTTCTTTTATAATTAAATTTTATAACGTGTACTACAAAACTAACAACCTAATGCAAATGTTAGGGCACCACCTCTGTTTTGGTGAGGTTCCGACACCCCGAAGCCCCCGGTTCCGTCGAAACCCCCCCAAAGTAGACCAGAACTCGACAGTGTCGTCTACCCCTTCGACGGGCGCCGAAAGGGGGTAGCTCCAAGGCCTTTTATACTTGGTTGTGTTTGGGTGGGCCATGTGAACATAAATAACATGATTTGGGCTCATCTTATGACATGGTTCCCTCCGTCGCACCCGAAACGGGGGTTTCCGCATAGAAGAGCATAACCTTCGAGGTGGATAAGTGGGGTTTGTGGAACCGGTCACACCTCGGAGTCTCGATATGTCTATATCAACCTACCACCACAACCTAATGCAAATGTTAGGGCACCACCTCTGTTTTGGTGACGTTCCGACACCCCGAAGCCCCCGGTTCCGTCGAAACCCCCCCAAAGTAGACCAGAAGTCGACAGTGTCGTCTACCCCTTCGACGGGCGCCGAAAGGGGGTAGCTCCAAGGCCTTTTATACTTGGTTGTGTTTGGGTGGGCCATGTGAACATAAATAACATGATTTGGGCTCATCTTATGACATGGTTCCCTCCGTCGCACCCGAAACGGGGGTTTCCGCATAGAAGAGCATAACCTTCGAGGTGGATAAGTGGGGTTTGTGGAGCCGGTCACACCTCGGAGTCTCGATATGTCTATATCAACCTACCAGCACAACCTAATGCAAATGTTAGGGCACCACCTCTGTTTTGGTGACGTTCCGACACCCCGAAGCCCCCGGTTCCGTCGAAAGCCCCCCAAAGTAGACCAGAACTCGACAGTGTCGTCTACCCCTTCGACGGGCGCCGAAAGGGGGTAGCTCCAAGGCCTTTTATACTTGGTTGTGTTTGGGTGGGCCATGTGAACATAAATAACATGATTTGGGCTCATCTTATGACATGGTTCCCTCCGTCGCACCCGAAACGGGGGTTTCCGCATAGAAGAGCATAACCTTCGAGGTGGATAAGTGGGGTTTGTGGAGCCGGTCACACCTCGGAGTCTCGATATGTCTATATCAACCTACCACCACAACCTAATGCAAATGTTAGGGCACCACCTCTGTTTTGGTGACGTTCCGACACCCGAAGCCCCCGGTTCCGTCGAAACCCCCCCAAAGTAGACCAGAACTCGACAGTGTCGTCTACCCCTTCGACGGGCGCCGAAAGGGGGTAGCTCCAAGGCCTTTTATACTTGGTTGTGTTTGGGTGGGCCATGTGAACATAAATAACATGATTTGGGCTCATCTTATGACATGGTTCCCTCCGTCGCACCCGAAACGGGGGTTTCCGCATAGAAGAGCATAACCTTCGAGGTGGATAAGTGGGGTTTGTGGAGCCGGTCACACCTCGGAGTCTCGATATGTCTATATCAACCTACCACCACAACCTAATGCAAATGTTAGGGCACCACCTCTGTTTTGGTGAGGTTCCGACACCCCGAAGCCCTCGGTTCCGTCGAAACCCCCCCAAAGTAGACCAGAACTCGACAGTGTCGTCTACCCCTTCGACGGGCGCCGAAAGGGGGTAGCTCCAAGGCCTTTTATACTTGGTTGTGTTTGGGTGGGCCATGTGAACATAAATAACATGATTTGGGCTCATCTTATGACATGGTTCCCTCCGTCGCACCCGAAACGGGGGTTTCCGCATAGAAGAGCATAACCTTCGAGGTGGATAAGTGGGGTTTGTGGAGCCGGTCACACCTCGGAGTCTCGATATGTCTATATCAACCTACCACCACAACCTAATGCAAATGTTAGGGCACCACCTCTGTTTTGGTGAGGTTCCGACACCCCGAAGCCCCGGTTCCGTCGAAACCCCCCCAAAGTAGACCAGAACTCGACAGTGTCGTCTACCCCTTCGACGGGCGCCGAAAGGGGGTAGCTCCAAGGCCTTTTATACTTGGTTGTGTTTGGGTGGGCCATGTGAACATAAATAACATGATTTGGGCTCATCTTATGACATGGTTCCCTCCGTCGCACCCGAAACGGGGGTTTCCGCATAGAAGAGCATAACCTTCGAGGTGGATAAGTGGGGTTTGTGGAGCCGGTCACACCTCGGAGTCTCGATATGTCTATATCAACCTACCACCACAACCTAATGCAAATGTTAGGGCACCACCTCTGTTTTGGTGAGGTTCCGACACCCCGAAGCCCCGGTTCCGTCGAAACCCCCCAAAGTAGACCAGAACTCGACAGTGTCGTCTACCCCTTCGACGGGCGCCGAAAGGGGGTAGCTCCAAGGCCTTTTATACTTGGTTGTGTTTGGGTGGGCCATGTGAACATAAATAACATGATTTGGGCTCATCTTATGACATGGTTCCCTCCGTCGCACCCGAAACGGGGGTTTCCGCATAGAAGAGCATAACCTTCGAGGTGGATAAGTGGGGTTTGTGGAGCCGGTCACACCTCGGAGTCTCGATATGTCTATATCAACCTACCACCACAACCTAATGCAAATGTTAGGGCACCACCTCTGTTTTGGTGAGGTTCCGACACCCCGAAGCCCCCGGTTCCGTCGAAACCCCCCAAAGTAGACCAGAACTCGACAGTGTCGTCTACCCCTTCGACGGGCGCCGAAAGGGGGTAGCTCCAAGGCCTTTTATACTTGGTTGTGTTTGGGTGGGCCATGTGAACATAAATAACATGATTTGGGCTCATCTTATGACATGGTTCCCTCCGTCGCACCCGAAACGGGGGTTTCCGCATAGAAGAGCATAACCTTCGAGGTGGATAAGTGGGGTTTGTGGAGCCGGTCACACCTCGGAGTCTCGATATGTCTATATCAACCTACCACCACAACCTAATGCAAATGTTAGGGCACCACCTCTGTTTTGGTGAGGTTCCGACACCCCGAAGCCCCCGGTTCCGTCGAAACCCCCCCAAAGTAGACCAGAACTCGACAGTGTCGTCTACCCCTTCGACGGGCGCCGAAAGGGGGTAGCTCCAAGGCCTTTTATACTTGGTTGTGTTTGGGTGGGCCATGTGAACATAAATAACATGATTTGGGCTCATCTTATGACATGGTTCCCTCCGTCGCACCCGAAACGGGGGTTTCCGCATAGAAGAGCATAACCTTCGAGGTGGATAAGTGGGGTTTGTGGAGCCGGTCACACCTCGGAGTCTCGATATGTCTATATCAACCTACCACCACAACCTAATGCAAATGTTAGGGCACCACCTCTGTTTTGGTGAGGTTCCGACACCCCGAAGCCCCCGGTTCCGTCGAAACCCCCCCAAAGTAGACCAGAACTCGACAGTGTCGTCTACCCCTTCGACGGGCGCCGAAAGGGGGTAGCTCCAAGGCCTTTTATACTTGGTTGTGTTTGGGTGGGCCATGTGAACATAAATAACATGATTTGGGCTCATCTTATGACATGGTTCCCTCCGTCGCACCCGAAACGGGGGTTTCCGCATAGAAGAGCATAACCTTCGAGGTGGATAAGTGGGGTTTGTGGAGCCGGTCACACCTCGGAGTCTCGATATGTCTATATCAACCTACCACCACAACCTAATGCAAATGTTAGGGCACCACCTCTGTTTTGGTGAGGTTCCGACACCCCGAAGCCCCCGGTTCCGTCGAAACCCCCCCAAAGTAGACCAGAACTCGACAGTGTCGTCTACCCCTTCGACGGGCGCCGAAAGGGGGTAGCTCCAAGGCCTTTTATACTTGGTTGTGTTTGGGTGGGCCATGTGAACATAAATAACATGATTTGGGCTCATCTTATGACATGGTTCCCTCCGTCGCACCCGAAACGGGGGTTTCCGCATAGAAGAGCATAACCTTCGAGGTGGATAAGTGGGGTTTGTGGAGCCGGTCACACCTCGGAGTCTCGATATGTCTATATCAACCTACCACCACAACCTAATGCAAATGTTAGGGCACCACCTCTGTTTTGGTGAGGTTCCGACACCCCGAAGCCCCCGGTTCCGTCGAAACCCCCCCAAAGTAGACCAGAACTCGACAGTGTCGTCTACCCCTTCGACGGGCGCCGAAAGGGGTAGCTCCAAGGCCTTTTATACTTGGTTGTGTTTGGGTGGGCCATGTGAACATAAATAACATGATTTGGGCTCATCTTATGACATGGTTCCCTCCGTCGCACCCGAAACGGGGGTTTCCGCATAGAAGAGCATAACCTTCGAGGTGGATAAGTGGGGTTTGTGGAGCCGGTCACACCTCGGAGTCTCGATATGTCTATATCAACCTACCACCACAACCTAATGCAAATGTTAGGGCACCACCTCTGTTTTGGTGAGGTTCCGACACCCCGAAGCCCCCGGTTCCGTCGAAACCCCCCCAAAGTAGACCAGAACTCGACAGTGTCGTCTACCCCTTCGACGGGCGCCGAAAGGGGGTAGCTCCAAGGCCTTTTATACTTGGTTGTGTTTGGGTGGGCCATGTGAACATAAATAACATGATTTGGGCTCATCTTATGACATGGTTCCCTCCGTCGCACCCGAAACGGGGGTTTCCGCATAGAAGAGCATAACCTTCGAGGTGGATAAGTGGGGTTTGTGGAGCCGGTCACACCTCGGAGTCTCGATATGTCTATATCAACCTACCACCACAACCTAATGCAAATGTTAGGGCACCACCTCTGTTTTGGTGAGGTTCCGACACCCCGAAGCCCCCGGTTCCGTCGAAACCCCCCCAAAGTAGACCAGAACTCGACAGTGTCGTCTACCCCTTCGACGGGCGCCGAAAGGGGGTAGCTCCAAGGCCTTTTATACTTGGTTGTGTTTGGGTGGGCCATGTGAACATAAATAACATGATTTGGGCTCATCTTATGACATGGTTCCCTCCGTCGCACCCGAAACGGGGGTTTCCGCATAGAAGAGCATAACCTTCGAGGTGGATAAGTGGGGTTTGTGGAGCCGGTCACACCTCGGAGTCTCGATATGTCTATATCAACCTACCACCACAACCTAATGCAAATGTTAGGGCACCACCTCTGTTTTGGTGAGGTTCCGACACCCCGAAGCCCCCGGTTCCGTCGAAACCCCCCCAAAGTAGACCAGAACTCGACAGTGTCGTCTACCCCTTCGACGGGCGCCGAAAGGGGGTAGCTCCAAGGCCTTTTATACTTGGTTGTGTTTGGGTGGGCCATGTGAACATAAATAACATGATTTGGGCTCATCTTATGACATGGTTCCCTCCGTCGCACCCGAAACGGGGGTTTCCGCATAGAAGAGCATAACCTTCGAGGTGGATAAGTGGGGTTTGTGGAGCCGGTCACACCTCGGAGTCTCGATATGTCTATATCAACCTACCACCACAACCTAATGCAAATGTTAGGGCACCACCTCTGTTTTGGTGAGGTTCCGACACCCCGAAGCCCCCGGTTCCGTCGAAACCCCCCCAAAGTAGACCAGAACTCGACAGTGTCGTCTACCCCTTCGACGGGCGCCGAAAGGGGGTAGCTCCAAGGCCTTTTATACTTGGTTGTGTTTGGGTGGGCCATGTGAACATAAATAACATGATTTGGGCTCATCTTATGACATGGTTCCCTCCGTCGCACCCGAAACGGGGGTTTCCGCATAGAAGAGCATAACCTTCGAGGTGGATAAGTGGGGTTTGTGGAGCCGGTCACACCTCGGAGTCTCGATATGTCTATATCAACCTACCACCACAACCTAATGCAAATGTTAGGGCACCACCTCTGTTTTGGTGAGGTTCCGACACCCCGAAGCCCCCGGTTCCGTCGAAACCCCCCCAAAGTAGACCAGAACTCGACAGTGTCGTCTACCCCTTCGACGGGCGCCGAAAGGGGGTAGCTCCAAGGCCTTTTATACTTGGTTGTGTTTGGGTGGGCCATGTGAACATAAATAACATGATTTGGGCTCATCTTATGACATGGTTCCCTCCGTCGCACCCGAAACGGGGGTTTCCGCATAGAAGAGCATAACCTTCGAGGTGGATAAGTGGGGTTTGTGGAGCCGGTCACACCTCGGAGTCTCGATATGTCTATATCAACCTACCACCACAACCTAATGCAAATGTTAGGGCACCACCTCTGTTTTGGTGAGGTTCCGACACCCCGAAGCCCCCGGTTCCGTCGAAACCCCCCCAAAGTAGACCAGAACTCGACAGTGTCGTCTACCCCTTCGACGGGCGCCGAAAGGGGGTAGCTCCAAGGCCTTTTATACTTGGTTGTGTTTGGGTGGGCCATGTGAACATAAATAACATGATTTGGGCTCATCTTATGACATGGTTCCCTCCGTCGCACCCGAAACGGGGGTTTCCGCATAGAAGAGCATAACCTTCGAGGTGGATAAGTGGGGTTTGTGGAGCCGGTCACACCTCGGAGTCTCGATATGTCTATATCAACCTACCACCACAACCTAATGCAAATGTTAGGGCACCACCTCTGTTTTGGTGAGGTTCCGACACCCCGAAGCCCCCGGTTCCGTCGAAACCCCCCCAAAGTAGACCAGAACTCGACAGTGTCGTCTACCCCTTCGACGGGCGCCGAAAGGGGGTAGCTCCAAGGCCTTTTATACTTGGTTGTGTTTGGGTGGGCCATGTGAACATAAATAACATGATTTGGGCTCATCTTATGACATGGTTCCCTCCGTCGCACCCGAAACGGGGGTTTCCGCATAGAAGAGCATAACCTTCGAGGTGGATAAGTGGGGTTTGTGGAGCCGGTCACACCTCGGAGTCTCGATATGTCTATATCAACCTACCACCACAACCTAATGCAAATGTTAGGGCACCACCTCTGTTTTGGTGAGGTTCCGACACCCCGAAGCCCCCGGTTCCGTCGAAACCCCCCCAAAGTAGACCAGAACTCGACAGTGTCGTCTACCCCTTCGACGGGCGCCGAAAGGGGGTAGCTCCAAGGCCTTTTATACTTGGTTGTGTTTGGGTGGGCCATGTGAACATAAATAACATGATTTGGGCTCATCTTATGACATGGTTCCCTCCGTCGCACCCGAAACGGGGGTTTCCGCATAGAAGAGCATAACCTTCGAGGTGGATAAGTGGGGTTTGTGGAGCCGGTCACACTCGGAGTCTCGATATGTCTATATCAACCTACCACCACAACCTAATGCAAATGTTAGGGCACCACCTCTGTTTTGGTTAGGTTCCGACACCCCGAAGCCCCCGGTTCCGTCGAAACCCCCCCAAAGTAGACCAGAACTCGACAGTGTCGTCTACCCCTTCGACGGGCGCCGAAAGGGGGTAGCTCCAAGGCCTTTTATACTTGGTTGTGTTTGGGTGGGCCATGTGAACATAAATAACATGATTTGGGCTCATCTTATGACATGGTTCCCTCCGTCGCACCCGAAACGGGGGTTTCCGCATAGAAGAGCATAACCTTCGAGGTGGATAAGTGGGGTTTGTGGAGCCGGTCACACCTCGGAGTCTCGATATGTCTATATCAACCTACCACCACAACCTAATGCAAATGTTAGGGCACCACCTCTGTTTTGGTAGGTTCCGACACCCCGAAGCCCCCGGTTCCGTCGAAACCCCCCCAAAGTAGACCAGAACTCGACAGTGTCGTCTACCCCTTCGACGGGCGCCGAAAGGGGGTAGCTCCAAGGCCTTTTATACTTGGTTGTGTTTGGGTGGGCCATGTGAACATAAATAACATGATTTGGGCTCATCTTATGACATGGTTCCCTCCGTCGCACCCGAAACGGGGGTTTCCGCATAGAAGAGCATAACCTTCGAGGTGGATAAGTGGGGTTTGTGGAGCCGGTCACACCTCGGAGTCTCGATATGTCTATATCAACCTACCACCACAACCTAATGCAAATGTTAGGGCACCACCTCTGTTTTGGTGACGTTCCGACACCCCGAAGCCCCCGGTTCCGTCGAAACCCCCCCAAAGTAGACCAGAACTCGACAGTGTCGTCTACCCCTTCGACGGGCGCCGAAAGGGGGTAGCTCCAAGGCCTTTTATACTTGGTTGTGTTTGGGTGGGCCATGTGAACATAAATAACATGATTTGGGCTCATCTTATGACATGGTTCCCTCCGTCGCACCCGAAACGGGGGTTTCCGCATAGAAGAGCATAACCTTCGAGGTGGATAAGTGGGGTTTGTGGAGCCGGTCACACCTCGGAGTCTCGATATGTCTATATCAACCTACCACCACAACCTAATGCAAATGTTAGGGCACCACCTCTGTTTTGGTGAGGTTCCGACACCCCGAAGCCCCGGGTTCCGTCGAAACCCCCCCAAAGTAGACCAGAACTCGACAGTGTCGTCTACCCCTTCGACGGGCGCCGAAAGGGGGTAGCTCCAAGGCCTTTTATACTTGGTTGTGTTTGGGTGGGCCATGTGAACATAAATAACATGATTTGGGCTCATCTTATGACATGGTTCCCTCCGTCGCACCCGAAACGGGGGTTTCCGCATAGAAGAGCATAACCTTCGAGGTGGATAAGTGGGGTTTGTGGAGCCGGTCACACATCGGAGTCTCGATATGTCTATATCAACCTACCACCACAACCTAATGCAAATGTTAGGGCACCACCTCTGTTTTGGTTAGGTTCCGACACCCCGAAGCCCCCGGTTCCGTCGAAACCCCCCCAAAGTAGACCAGAACTCGACAGTGTCGTCTACCCCTTCGACGGGCGCCGAAAGGGGGTAGCTCCAAGGCCTTTTATACTTGGTTGTGTTTGGGTGGGCCATGTGAACATAAATAACATGATTTGGGCTCATCTTATGACATGGTTCCCTCCGTCGCACCCGAAACGGGGGTTTCCGCATAGAAGAGCATAACCTTCGAGGTGGATAAGTGGGGTTTGTGGAGCCGGTCACACCTCGGAGTCTCGATATGTCTATATCAACCTACCACCACAACCTAATGCAAATGTTAGGGCACCACCTCTGTTTTGGTTAGGTTCCGACACCCGAAGCCCCCGGTTCCGTCGAAACCCCCCCAAAGTAGACCAGAACTCGACAGTGTCGTCTACCCCTTCGACGGGCGCCGAAAGGGGGTAGCTCCAAGGCCTTTTATACTTGGTTGTGTTTGGGTGGGCCATGTGAACATAAATAACATGATTTGGGCTCATCTTATGACATGGTTCCCTCCGTCGCACCCGAAACGGGGGTTTCCGCATAGAAGAGCATAACCTTCGAGGTGGATAAGTGGGGTTTGTGGAGCCGGTCACACCTCGGAGTCTCGATATGTCTATATCAACCTACCACCACAACCTAATGCAAATGTTAGGGCACCACCTCTGTTTTGGTGACGTTCCGACACCCCGAAGCCCCCGGTTCCGTCGAAACCCCCCCAAAGTAGACCAGAACTCGACAGTGTCGTCTACCCCTTCGACGGGCGCCGAAAGGGGGTAGCTCCAAGGCCTTTTATACTTGGTTGTGTTTGGGTGGGCCATGTGAACATAAATAACATGATTTGGGCTCATCTTATGACATGGTTCCCTCCGTCGCACCCGAAACGGGGGTTTCCGCATAGAAGAGCATAACCTTCGAGGTGGATAAGTGGGGTTTGTGGAGCCGGTCACACCTCGGAGTCTCGATATGTCTATATCAACCTACCACCACAACCTAATGCAAATGTTAGGGCACCACCTCTGTTTTGGTGAGGTTCCGACACCCCGAAGCCCCCGGTTCCGTCGAAACCCCCCAAAGTAGACCAGAACTCGACAGTGTCGTCTACCCCTTCGACGGGCGCCGAAAGGGGGTAGCTCCAAGGCCTTTTATACTTGGTTGTGTTTGGGTGGGCCATGTGAACATAAATAACATGATTTGGGCTCATCTTATGACATGGTTCCCTCCGTCGCACCCGAAACGGGGGTTTCCGCATAGAAGAGCATAACCTTCGAGGTGGAT
This sequence comes from Poa pratensis, assembly GCA_947311845.1. Taxonomy (NCBI): domain Eukaryota; kingdom Viridiplantae; phylum Streptophyta; class Magnoliopsida; order Poales; family Poaceae; genus Poa; species Poa pratensis. The sequence goes on along the minus strand of CAMZMU010000045.1, from coordinate 59,418,208 downwards.
AAGTGGGGTTTGTGGAGCCGGTCACACCTCGGAGTCTCGATATGTCTATATCAACCTACCACCACAACCTAATGCAAATGTTAGGGCACCACCTCTGTTTTGGTTAGGTTCCGACACCACGAAGCCCCCGGTTCCGTCGAAACTCCCCCAAAGTAGACCAGAACTCGACAGTGTCGTCTACCCCTTCGACGGGCGCCGAAAGGGGTAGCTCCAAGGCCTTTTATACTTGGTTGTGTTTGGGTGGGCCATGTGAACATAAATAACATGATTTGGGCTCATCTTATGACATGGTTCCCTCCGTCGCACCCGAAACGGGGGTTTCCGCATAGAAGAGCATAACCTTCGAGGTGGATAAGTGGGGTTTGTGGAGCCGGTCACACCTCGGAGTCTCGATATGTCTATATCAACCTACCACCACAACCTAATGCAAATGTTAGGGCACCACCTCTGTTTTGGTGAGGTTCCGACACCCCGAAGCCCCCGGTTCCGTCGAAACCCCCCCAAAGTAGACCAGAACTCGACAGTGTCGTCTACCCCTTCGACGGGCGCCGAAAGGGGGTAGCTCCAAGGCCTTTTATACTTGGTTGTGTTTGGGTGGGCCATGTGAACATAAATAAATTGATTTGGGCTCATCTTATGACATGGTTCCCTCCGTCGCACCCGAAACGGGGGTTTCCGCATAGAAGAGCATAACCTTCGAGGTGGATAAGTGGGGTTTGTGGAGCCGGTCACACCTCGGAGTCTCGATATGTCTATATCAACCTACCACCACAACCTAATGCAAATGTTAGGGCACCACCTCTGTTTTGGTGAGGTTCCGACACCCCGAAGCCCCCGGTTCCGTCGAAACCCCCCCAAAGTAGACCAGAACTCGACAGTGTCGTCTACCCCTTCGACGGGCGCCGAAAGGGGGTAGCTCCAAGGCCTTTTATACTTGGTTGTGTTTGGGTGGGCCATGTGAACATAAATAACATGATTTGGGCTCATCTTATGACATGGTTCCCTCCGTCGCACCCGAAACGGGGGTTTCCGCATAGAAGAGCATAACCTTCGAGGTGGATAAGTGGGGTTTGTGGAGCCGGTCACACCTCGGAGTCTCGATATGTCTATATCAACCTACCACCACAACCTAATGCAAATGTTAGGGCACCACCTCTGTTTTGGTTAGGTTCCGACACCCCGAAGCCCCCGGTTCCGTCGAAACCCCCCCAAAGTAGACCAGAACTCGACAGTGTCGTCTACCCCTTCGACGGGCGCCGAAAGGGGGTAGCTCCAAGGCCTTTTATACTTGGTTGTGTTTGGGTGGGCCATGTGAACATAAATAACATGATTTGGGCTCATCTTATGACATGGTTCCCTCCGTCGCACCCGAAACGGGGGTTTCCGCATAGAAGAGCATAACCTTCGAGGTGGATAAGTGGGGTTTGTGGAGCCGGTCACACCTCGGAGTCTCGATATGTCTATATCAACCTACCACCACAACCTAATGCAAATGTTAGGGCACCACCTCTGTTTTGGTGACGTTCCGACACCCCGAAGCCCCCGGTTCCGTCGAAACCCCCCCAAAGTAGACCAGAACTCGACAGTGTCGTCTACCCCTTCGACGGGCGCCGAAAGGGGGTAGCTCCAAGGCCTTTTATACTTGGTTGTGTTTGGGTGGGCCATGTGAACATAAATAACATGATTTGGGCTCATCTTATGACATGGTTCCCTCCGTCGCACCCGAAACGGGGGTTTCCGCATAGAAGAGCATAACCTTCGAGGTGGATAAGTGGGGTTTGTGGAGCCGGTCACACCTCGGAGTCTCGATATGTCTATATCAACCTACCACCACAACCTAATGCAAATGTTAGGGCACCACCTCTGTTTTGGTGAGGTTCCGACACCCCGAAGCCCCCGGTTCCGTCAAAACCCCCCAAAGTAGACCAGAACTCGACAGTGTCGTCTACCCCTTCGACGGGCGCCGAAAGGGGGTAGCTCCAAGGCCTTTTATACTTGGTTGTGTTTGGGTGGGCCATGTGAACATAAATAACATGATTTGGGGTCATCTTATGACATGGTTCCCTCCGTCGCACCCGAAACGGGGGTTTCCGCATAGAAGAGCATAACCTTCGAGGTGGATAAGTGGGGTTTGTGGAGCCGGTCACACCTCGGAGTCTCGATATGTCTATATCAACCTACCACCACAACCTAATGCAAATGTTAGGGCACCACCTCTGTTTTGGTGACGTTCCGACACCCCGAAGCCCCCGGTTCCGTCGAAACCCCCCCAAAGTAGACCAGAACTCGACAGTGTCGTCTACCCCTTCGACGGGCGCCGAAAGGGGGTAGCTCCAAGGCCTTTTATACTTGGTTGTGTTTGGGTGGGCCATGTGAACATAAATAACATGATTTGGGCTCATCTTATGACATGGTTCCCTCCGTCGCACCCGAAACGGGGGTTTCCGCATAGAAGAGCATAACCTTCGAGGTGGATAAGTGGGGTTTGTGGAGCCGGTCACACCTCGGAGTCTCGATATGTTACAACTTCAGTAGTTCTAAATACTGGATAGAACAAATTAAGGTACAACTTGAAATTACGATACAACACAAGTAAAACAAAGACTCAGCCTCTTTGCATTTGCCCTTGGAGGAAGCTTCAGCCTCCTTTGCCCTTGGACGAAGATTTTGCCTTCTTGCCTTTGCCCTTGGACGAAGCTTCAGCCTCCTTGCCTTTGCCCTTGGACGGCATGAAATCGTCGTCATCATCGCTGTCAACTACCCAGAGACAGGAACGACCGTACGAAACACGGTCAGCTTCAGTTCGGTAGAACGGACTATTCGTAACTTTCCTGTCAAACATATCTGCAAGCCTGAGCATTTCTGCACGAATTTGCAGCGGGGTCCTATACGGAAACCCATCGCGGCATAGCTTCGCCCCGAGCAAAGCGAGATGACTCTCAGTGTCCAAAATTTCTTCAATTGGAACTACCCTACCATCTACCTTCAAATTGCTCGAAAGCCTGGCGAGATGCTCGGATGCGGAAATGTGAAATCCGGACACACACTTCTCGCAAGGACCAATACACACCATGTTGAAAACCTAAATATAGCTGGAACAAAACACACGGTTTCCCCTAGCTACAGCCCTACAGTGATTCACGGTCGAATGCCGTTGCATTCACTGTAGGACGTAGCTAGGGAACCCGAATGTTTTGTGTCTAAGCACAAGGTACAAAATATGACTGAGTAAGCTGGAAGAAGCTGGAATGAGTGAGTAAGCTGGTGTAGAGGTGTGGTATTTATAGGCGTCGTTAGGGTTGGGAAGCTGGCTCCAAAACATCTTCATTTCACCGAGATGGACACCCGGCGAAAATAGACACCCGGCGAATAATTGGCGCGGAATGAAATATTCGTTCCCGCCCACCAGGTTGGCCGAGACAAGATCCCGGCGAACACAGATGCCCGGCGAAGAACTGGCGCGGAATGAAAATTTCGTTCCCGCCCACACAGTTTGCCGACGACGGATCCCGGCGAAGGAGCCAACCCGGCGAAGTTTTGGCGCGGATTGAAATATTCGTTCCCGCCCAAGCCTTCGCCGAGTGTCCTCCACCGACAAACTCGGCAAAGAGGAATCTTTTTGCCCGCGAAAGAATTTTTTTCCCTCCAGTTCTTCGCCGGGTATGACACTCGGCGAAGGAAAGCAGCGCCCAAAATGTTTTTTTGCAGTCACCTCTTCGCCGGGTAGGATACTCGGCGAAATGCACGCATCGCCCGCGCAAGGTGGGACCCAAGGACAGGCGCCACGTGGTCGTCCTGTTCGCCGAGACCTGCTCTTCGCCGAGAGCTATCTGTGGTCGTTGCCGATGGTTCTAGATTCGCCGAGTGCTGTTTCGCCCGTGTCCCGGCGAAAGTATGTTTTGCCGAGATAGCGCGGCGTCGCCGAGTGTTCTGCGAGCTGTGCCGGCGTTGGCCGTCTTCGCCGAGTGGCCCCGACATTGTGCGCTCGGCGAAGCCGAGACCACTCGGCGGCGAGCAATTTTCTAGTAGTGAACCGAAACTGATAATTGCCCTGCCTTGTTTTTGCATCAGAGTTTGAAGTTTGAACCACCATAATGCGTGCTTCGTACTAGTGTACTACTAGTAGAACACGACTGGTCCCAGATCGTAAGTTAATGTCCTGTCGAATACACTCGACTCGTACGCAATGCGCCCACTTACCAAGCACGGGGTCCAGTTGTACGTGTGCACGTCTGCTTGTGCGTGTGTACACTGTTTTACCGAGGATGGTTTTCCAAATAAGAATATACTGTGTCATAAATTAGTAAACCCTTGTTGCTGTGCTCGAAAGCCTTTTTTTTTGCGAAACACAGTACAACGCAGACACTCACATACACGTGTACACACTCACCCCTATAAACGCACGTACGCACACCGCTCGAAAGTCTCGCGAGGGTGGAAGTCTACATTTATGTAATGATAAACAGAGGCCGGGACTATGTTTTCCATTTTGAAAAAAGACAAACATAATAACACCATGACAAAAAAAGAACTGAACACATAAATATTGAGTGGATCTCTTAGTTTCTACAATCTCTTACAGTAGAACGGATCATGTAGAATAAAAGATCATAAGATGCGGGAGTAAGTTTGTGTAAAAGAAAAAGAAGATAATTTTATCCAGCAGATACCACAGGCCCGGGTGGGTCCAATGATTGCCATGCATGCGTTGCAGTACTGCATGGCGATGTTGCCTTGGTGTATCTGCATACAACGTCGTGTTCAAGTACTGGTGGTACACACCAAGCAACTTAATGATAAGAAAAAAAAAACAGGTAGAAGGCAGATCAGAGAGACCATACACATGGTGCGTACACATACATAACCCGGTTGTTATAGATGTATGCGCGGTCGATCATGGTTCACATGATCCATCGTGCAACCCGGATGCAACAAAACACATTAAAGATCTAAAGTGCAGATAATGCAATTAAAGATCTAAACCCGTGTGGTAATTGTCGAAACCAATCGCTTTATTCCAATCCAGTTGCGCGAGTCGATGAGGCAGGCTGTTAAGGGTCTTCTTGATGAGGCTGGTTATGATTCTTTCGATTGGGATGACCATCCGTTTGGGCTAGGGGTGTTCAAGCTTATTGATTCTCTGGCTGCGGATACTGTCATTGGGCTGACGTTCGAGGTAGATGAAATCACTACTGTCACTTTTGTTAGGCACGACCAGGCCAAGAACAGACGCCTAGCTGCGTTTGGTAGAGAGACTTGGATTCTTTTTCTTGGGTTTCCATTGGATTATCAGACTACTTTTTATGTGAACCGTGCTGTGGAGGATTTTGGCCTGCTCTCCGTCTGGCACCACCCCAGGGGAAACCTCAAATATGTGCTTGCTAAAGTTTGGCTTGTTCATCCGAAATTTGTGCCGAGGAGCATTGTTGTTACACAGTTGGGAGGTGCTAGAAACAGCTGGACTGTTCCTGTTTACATGCTCAGGAGTGCTGACTGGAATGCTCACTTGCATGATGTACCACCACCTCCTGAGGATCCAGAGCCAGAGGATGGGAACCCACATCCCCAATATGGGGTTGATCTCACTGCTGAGCAGATTTACCAGAACCAGCTGGCCAACTGGCTGCAACTGAACCAAGCACACAATGCACAGTTCAATAACCATGGACATGGTCACCAGCACATTCAGAATATCCCAATGCAGCATGCAGAGGTCCATGCTCCAGTACAGAACATGAACATACAGGAACAGCACTTGGAGGAGCCAGTTGCTGAACTAATGCTGGTGGATCCACCTTTGGTCAATTTCCAGGCCATCTTGGGGAGCAAGCTGTGGCTCTTCATGTTGGCTTTCCACCTGCCTCCAATCTGGTCGACAGCCCCATGCAGGCATGGACTGAATCCATTAGCAGCCCAGAAACTGAAGAAGCAGAGGAGATTGTTATCCAGTCTGTGGTTGTGAGTGAAGGGGCTCTGGCCCATGCTAACACCATGGCCCTGTCAGATTTTGCCACACTGAAGCTGTTCAATAAGTCTCTGTCTGCTGCTCAAGTTGATAGCCTGCACTTTGCTCAATCTTTGGCAATGGGCCTGATTCCCTTCGAACAAGACACTGTCACCCAGTTGTCACTGATAGACAAATGGGTTAAAAAGGCCTTCTGTCCCAGCCCACTACTGTTGAAGATGGCCCATGTTCAGAACTTCTCTTTTGTTTCAGTTGGGACTGGGAAACGAGCTCATGGTTTCTGAATTTATCTGCACTGCCACCTAAAAAAACTGCTCGTCTGTTAGAACTCACTGATGAGGGATCACTGCAACATGGTTCTGGACTGGATTTAGCTCTGCTGGAAGCTGACCAAGCTCTACTGAACACTGATGCCCCTGCTGTTCCCATTGTCACCTCCCAGGTCAGAAGGAGTCCAAGGGCAAATAAATATGCTGGATTTAGGGTGCATCTAATTTCTGATGCTAAAGTCAAGAAATCCAAGGTGAAAAACAGAGTTACTCCCAGGATTGTGGATGTTACCTCCAACTCTGATGAACAGGACCCGGCTATCAGTGCAGATACTTCTGATCAGGTTCCTCCTCCTACACCAATCCCTCTCCTGCAGCAAATTGGTGTCCAGATGTGTGGTGTTCCACCTGAAGAGATGTCTACCCAGAAGCTGTTGGCTAGCCCACAGGAGGAAGATATCCAGGAGGCCTAGGCCTTTTATTATTATTATTGTAATGAATTACTTAAGGAAGTGGTTTATTTTGTGCTGGAACATTAGGGGGCTTAATGCCAAATCTAAACAGTTGGCTCTACTCAATGCTATCAAACTAAGTGGTTGTGATGTGGTTTGCTTGCAAGAGACCAAGAAATCGCATTTTGATATGAGCTTTATTAAATCCTGTTGCCCTAGCTCTTTGATGAATTTGTTTACGTTCCATCCAATGGTGCTTCAGGGGGTCTAATTATTATTTGGAAAAGCTGTGTGTTCACTGGATTAGTCATGCACTGCCAGCCCTTTGCGTTGTCAATTCATTTCACCTCTAAACTGGATTCTTTTTCCTGGACATTAATGAACATCTATGGGCCTTGTGATGGTGATTTAAGAGATGCCTTTGTTGATTGGTTGTATGAGCTAAATATTCCTGATGGTGAAGACTGGCTCATTGTGGGTGATTTTAATTTCATTAGATCCCCTTCTAACAGAAACAAACCAGGAGGAAATATTGATGATATGTTATTATTCAATGATATAATTCGATCCCAGAATCTTACAGAATTACCCATTAAAGGCAGAAGCTTTACATGGAGTAATATGCAACAAGATCCCCTCCTCGAACAGCTAGACTGGTTCTTTACCTCCCTGCATTGGACACAATCCTATCCTGCTACGGTTGTTAATCCACAAGGGAAACCGACATCTGATCACACGCCTTGTGTGGTGTCGATTCAGACAAACATCCCAGGCAGCAAACTGTTTCGTTTTGAAAATTTCTGGACAGCACACAGTGGGTTTTTACAGACAGTAGCTGAAAGCTGGGCTAAACCAACTCATAAGAAAAACAGTGCTGCCAATCTGAATGCCAAACTGAAACGTCTCAGATATGATCTTAAATTCTGGAGCAAAGGAATCTCAAAATTATCCATATGCATTGATAACTGTAACAGAGCTTTATTGGAATTAGATAATCTGGAGGATAAAAGGGGACTTTCTGTTCCAGAGGCAAATTTCAGAAAAATTATTAGAGCTCATTTACTCAAATTACTGGATTATCAGAGGCAATACTGGAAGAAACGATGTACTATCAGATGGACTAAATTTGGGGATGAAAACACCAAATTCTTCCACTCTATTGCCACTGAAAGATACAGAAGGAATTCCATTGCTCAGCTCACTCTGCCAGATGGCTCTCAGGTTACTTCTCATGTGGATAAGGAAAAATTAATTTTTGACACTTATAAATGTCGGCTTGGAACAGCTAGCCATCCACCTATGGGATTTGATCTTGCTTCTCTCATCACACCTCGAGATGATCTTGCCTGCCTCTCAACTCCCTTCACTCATGAGGAAATTGATGATGTAGTTAAACACATGCCAAATGATAAAGCTCCAGGACCTGATGGATTTAATGGACAATTTCTGAAAACTTGCTGGCACATTATTAAGGGAGATATTTATGCTCTTTGTGATGAGTTCCATGCTGGTAATCTCAATATGGAAAGCATTAATACTGGGTTCATTACCCTTGTCCCCAAAATTGGTTCCCCAGAAACAGTCAATGATTACAGACCAATCACCTTGCTGAACTGTTGTCTAAAGCTAATTACAAAAATTCTAGCCAACAGACTGCAAAAAGTGGTGCTGAAAACTGTACACAAAAATCAATATGGCTTCTTAAAGGGGAGGACAATTCAGGACTGCATTGCCTGGGCTTTTGAGTTCATTCATCAATGCCAGGCTTCTAAACAGGAAATTATATTGCTAAAATTAGATTTTGCAAAAGCCTTTGATACCATTGACCATAAAGCTATGATTAATATCATGAGACAGATGGGTTTTGATGCCAAATGGCTGCAGTGGATTGAAATGATATTCAGCTCAGGAATGTCTTCTGTCCTTCTGAATGGAGTCCCAGGAAGACAGTTTCATTGTAAACGAGGTGTCAGACAGGGTGATCCCCTATCACCTCTCATATTTGTCCTAGCTGCAGATTTGCTGCAATCAGCAATAAACAAGGCTTTCAGAGATGGGCTTCTCCAAGCACCCTTCTCACCTGATTTTGGGATGGATTACCCAGTGGTGCAATATGCTGATGATACCCTCATAATCATGCCAGCTTGCCTGACTCAAGTGGCCAAAATGAAAGAAATTCTTGATACATATGCAAACTCAACTGGTCTGCAAATTAATTACCACAAGTCAGTGATGATCCCAATTAATGTGAGTGCTCAGAGAGCTGCTGGAATTGCAGGTATGCTTGGATGTGACATTGGTGCTATGCCATTCACTTATCTTGGACTTCCACTTGGCACTACCAAACCTACTGTGCAGGATCTAATGCCTCTTGTGGACAGAATTGAGAGAGCAATGACTGCTAATTTTATGATGATGTCCTACAGTGGGAGAGTGTCTGTTATCAATACTCTGCTCACTTCTATTGCTACCTTTTCCATGTGTGCCCTTAAAATGCATCCTAAAATTCTTGAGCATGTGGATAAAATCAGAAGACATTGCCTGTGGAATAAAAAGACAGAAGATGGGAGCACTGCAATTCTTTAATTGCCTGGGAGAAAGTCTGTAGACCTAAAGATAAAGGAGGAATGGGCATCCTCAACTTAAAGGTACAGAATGAGGCACTACTTTTAAAATATTTACACAAGTTCTATAATAAGGTGGACACTCCTTGGGTTACACTGATCTGGCAAGCATACTATACCAACTCAGTTCCGCATGCAACTGATAGCTGTGGCTCATTCTGGTGGAAGGATGTCTGTAAATTATCACCTATCTATAGAGGTATTTCCCATTGCACTATTGGAACAGGGGATTCCATTCTGTTTTGGAAAGACCCCTGGGGAGAGGGCATTGCATCAGAAAATTACCCGAGAGCCTTTTCATTTGCCCTAAATGAGGATGTTTCTGCTAAAGCATTCCTCACAGCCACCTCTCTGTCAGAAAACTTTGCCCTGCCTATCTCTCCCCAAGCTCTGATGGAACTCAGACAGGCTCAGATAGCCACCAATCAGATATCTCTAACATCAGGGGAGCGTGACCAATGGACTTATGTTTGGGGCTCTGATACTTACTCAGCAAATAAATACTACAAATTCTGCTTTCGAGATATTGTTCCACATATCTCCTTCAACTGGTTATGGAAAACAAAGTGTATACCGAAAATAAAATTCTTCTGCTGGCTCTTGCTCTCTGACAGATTGAATACCAGGAATATGCTGAGAAGGAGACACTACAACATTGGGAATAATTTTGACTGCTCCATGTGCAACGCTAATGTAGAAGAGACCGTGGAACATCTCTTCTTCAAATGTGCTTTTGCTGCAGATTGCTGGGAGGCCTTGGGCTTCACGATCCCTGCTGATGATACTCTGGACAGACTACAACTAATTGCTTATGCCAGAGACCACTGGAACAGGGCCATGTTCATGGACATTTTTGCAGTGGCTACTTGGAGCCTATGGAAGGAGAGGAATGACTTTTACTTCAATGGGATCACCCCTGACATTTGCTCCTGGAAAGCAAGATTCAAAACTGACTTCTCCCTTTTGGTTCATAGGACTAAGGAGAACAAGCATTCCTTTATATACTCTTTTTCTGCTGATTTATAAGTAGCTAGAGATCCTCCTTGTGTAAATTCATAATCTGTCCATGTAATTACTCCTGGCCCTCCTGAGGGGTGTTTTAATATAGAGGCAGTAGGAGCCTTTCCTACTGTCATAAAAGTTTCAAAAAAAAAAGTGCAGATAATGCATACATGCATGTGGCGTACATAAATGTCTACCAAAATGTGTCCCACTGTATGATTATACATTTGGACATGTATATTGTTTAAAAAGTGTCTTGATTATTTCAAAATCAAGCCGGGATTTTTTATATTACAAAATCGATGATCTTGATCATCGATTCCTGATCGAACGAAAATTGAGTATGTGGTTGCACATTCTAAAATTATGTGGAACTTTGTACACATGTTACTACATTCTAGATATATACTTCCTCCCTCCTCCGCTTTAAAATATAAAACATATATATTTGGACGAAAGTCAAAATTTAGTTAGTTTGACCAAATATATCAATAAAAATTTATTATCTACAATTCCCTAAAATATTGATGCACTGCTGGAGGATGCCTGAGACACTATGCTTGTGCAGTTCACCATCCATGAGCTCGTATGTCTTAACCCTCCGAACGATTTGTTTGGCTGTGATCTTGTCGTTCGGGAGGGTTTTGTCGATGAGGTAGTCGAAGTAGTGCCTCGGAGATGGTGGCGAGAACCTCATGTGCTTTTGAAGCTGGATCGGCTGTCGCCCCGTCGGTTGCCGCCTATATGTCCGCGGCGGGCTGAGAGGGAACTTATTCAAGTCAGACGGAGGGATGTGGAGTTGCTGAAGTAAAGTTCCGGCGGGGAATTCTTGGCCCGAGTTGAGCCCTAGCCAAATGAGTGCATTTGCTGCCTCCTTATCGCGTCGCAGCACATGTGTGGGTTCAAGGCTGTCGGACCTGGGCTCGAGTTTGCGAACGGCCTGGCAGTAGGGCACCTCCATGGTCGTATCGTTGCACGACCACTCATTCATAACCTGCTGTACGACCAGCTCGGAGTTGCGATGAGACAGTTATGCATGATTATCTGCTCCACACATTTGTGAGCATTACATACGTTATGCAATATTTTTATGGTAAATTCATTGATAATGATTTATTATTGTAAATGTTTTTTTTGAATGGTCACCGGGGGAGGGAGAAGACCCTCCACCTGAATTGTATTCATTTTCTGTTTAATGGGTTCAAGTGAACCAGAATTACAGGGATGCACAAAGGGAGAATTACAGGGATACACAAAGGGGGGAAAATAAAATAAAAACTAGCCAACAACATGGCACTAAGCACAACCCCGCAGGGAGAGCCTTCAACCCTCATCATCTTCCGGTTACCGTTGGACGCCAGTGCACAGGAAACTTCACCGCCGTAGAAGAAAGGCTTCAATCTGCCGAGACCAGCCACGATGGTGCCGGAGCAACCGAAGGGCAGCACATCGCCGAGTCCCCACCATAGGACGAAGGGCCATGCGTCGCCGAGGCTAAACACAACAGCCAACAGCGTAATCGAAGGGCGTCACACAGCCGAGTCGACACCCAGGAAGCTTCACCGGCACTGGCCCGGCCGTTAACCGTCGTCAGAGGAGGGAATCCAGCCCCCCGTAGAAGCACGAGCATCGTGGCCACGGAGAGACGACGCCGAGAGGAGAGCAAGAAGAGGAGCCCAACCACCGCCAAAAACCACACGTCCCTCCAGCCGAATCCAGCTCCAAAGTGACGCCCTCAAGAGGGAGCACGACACAGAGTGTCGCCATCGCTAGACCGGAGGAACCGGGCCGAGGGTTTCCCCTGGAGCATTCGGACGGAGAGCGAGACCGCCCTCGACGACGCCTTCATCAAGGTGATGACGCCCACGAGCGTCACCGTCATCGGACGACCAAGGCCGGGGCCATGCTCGCCGGCGGCCGCGCGGATCCGACCCCGAGGTCGGCTGACCACACCAAAATCACCACCATTACGGCGGCACCCCCGGGGCCGGGATCGACGGCCAAACCGCCGGGGCGCCGAGGACCGAAGCAACCAGGAGCACACGCAGGGGTCCAGGAACGCGGGGGGGCCACGCGGCCCGCCCGGCCCATCGGGGCCCAGATCGGGCCCGACACCCCGGCGCCGCAGGCGAAGGAGCAGCACAGGCGCACAGCTCCGCCGCCGCACCTGGGCCTTCGAAGCTCGAGTCGGGAGGGCAGCCAGGGCCGAGCGCGAGGAGACGAGGAAGGAGACGGCGAGGGGAAACACGCCGGCGCGCGAGAGGAGAGCCCGCACCCGCACCGTCCGCCGCGCGGGCTAGCCCGTCGGCATCTTCCGGCAACGGCGCGAAGAAGGTCGAAGGAACATCGACGGAGACGAGGCGCAGCCGCGGCGGAGCTTGACGCCGAGCAGGGTCCCCGCACCTAGCAGTCTTCCTCCATGCTGCAGGCTGGGGACGCGGATCCCCGCCGCCCCCGTCGTCGGCGCTGCACGGCCTTTGTCCGGCAGCCGCCTCTGGGGGCGACGAGGGGAGGGAGGTGGGAGGAGGGGCGGCGGCGGGAGGAGCTAGGGTTGCGGCCCCCGGTCGCCCAGAGGAGGTGACGCGAGGGACGCGAGCGAAAACGCCCGGGCGATCATTATTGTAAATGTTAATATATATATGCCTTATATATGTTTAGAACATGACGAAGTATCTGCCCTTCCCTGCCACCAGGTAGATAAGTTATTTGTCAACGAAAGGCTAAACAGGGAGTACAAAAGATGTTATGCGGCCAGATGACATATTGTTTGGTCGGCTCTGTACATCTCATTGTCGCCAGGCCATGAAGCAATAGCAGCCGATGGATGGAAAACAACGCGCAACGATATCTCTCCTCAAAGTAGAGTGGGGAGCCGGGTGCAGCTGCACCCACTATGTAAAAAAAATTTAGTTTTTTTTCAGAATGTCAAAAACTTCCGGAAAAAAATCCGGGTGTACATTACAACATGATGTGTTAGCACAAAAAATGGCAGGGTGAATTTTTTTTTGGTGATCCGTACAAAAAAGAGAAAAAACTGACGCGTATATATACGTTTCGGTGTGTCCGGATTTGTCTTTTTTGCACAGGTTGCAAAAAAACTTTTTTCTTCATGTAAGTTTTTGTGTCAACATGAAATGTCATGAACTGTATGCAAAACAATTATTTGAAATTTTTTGACATTTGGAAAAATGTTTTCTGGGTAGTGGGTGCACCCACTACCCGTTATGAATATCCGGGGGGGGGGGCGTCTAGCTTCCTCCCCAAAGCATCCTGCCGCCGGGAGATGAGACCTTCACGGGACCAGCATGCGGTAGCTTCATCACGACAATCAATGGCCGAAACAGATAGCTGGGAGAAAGGTACACGTACGTGGGCAGCTGCGTTTGTGTAGGCGATGTGCATATATAGGATCAATCAAACTGATCGATCGATGTCCAGTCCCCGTCGACGCACACGTGATCGCGTCGTTGATCGATCTCCATTGATCCGCTCGCACATCCCCATCCATCGATCGATCCGTGCCTACCAGCAGCCGCGCGCCGGGTCAGGTAGCTGGGGAGATCACTGCCACTGTACCACTACTGCCACCATCTCTCTTAGCGGCGTTAAGCGACGGAGTCAGCTATAGGCATAGAAGCTAGTTAAACCAGCGGGCATGCACGTATTAATTTGTAGCTGGTGTGGGTCTGATCGGTGGATATGTGAGCAGCTAGCGATGCAGCTAGTGCAGGAAATGGATTGGACGCGGATCGGATAGTACCCTTCTCATATCTATTTTTAAAACAAATACGGATATAAATAAGGATGTTGTCGGATACGAATGCGGATCGGATATTATATAAATACGGATACAAATCAGATGCTTTCTAAATTTGTAACGGAAACGAATATAACAAAATAATCAACTCGCGCGTCTCTTATAACGAGTCAGATGTTTCCCTACCTTAATGACGAAGACACGCGAGGCTCGCGCTTGTTCTTGGTAACATACGAGTCAACCGTAGAACGGCACGCTGATAAATATAGCTATGCAGTAGAAATATTTTAAAATCCAATCCCAGAAAAATACATTTACCCTTTTCTTACTCTTTTAGGTTGGTTAACTCCTATATCGGGGGTAGAACTAATAAAATTGACTAACCAAATTTTATTGAGATATACGGATAGTAACCATTTCTATATCCATATTGTTTCAAAAGTCATTACAACATTTGTATTTGAAGTTGTCAAATACGAATCCGGATATCTACCCCTTCCATTCTTATTTCGTTCGGACGTTTGCCACTTCCATTTTCAATTTCTTGAATACAAAGCATTTGTTGCATGCATGGGCAAGTGATGAAGTGGGCATGCAAGGGAAGCAACCGAGGCGTGCATGCTTCCATCAGCTACCAAGCTGGTGGGGCCTAGGGGGAATAAGGTGTGCATGTGATGAGCAGTACCGTGTATTAGTACGTAGTACGAGCAATAAGTGGCGAGTGATTGGAGGATCTCGATCGATCCTCTACTGGCTTCCGATCGTTCACACGAGTAGAGAGACTTGTTCAAAAAAAAAAAGAGTAGAGAGAGTTCCTATTCATTTCGTGACCCGTTTCATGTCATCGGCGCGGCAGCTGCACGATCGACGACACCCTGTACGCTGCATGGAGAGCTGCCGATCACGATTTTGCTTAGCCGGATGTGCCGCGCGCATGTCGCAAACAAGTTTTGAGACATGGGCCGGCCCGTCGTCGCTGCAGGCTGGCTGGATATGCCGGACGCATGGGAAACGGGCCGGGAGCGACAGACAGGATCCGCGTCTCGTGCCGCAATTGTGCCGCGCCGCCATAAATACATTTGGGCTTCGTCTTGTGAACTGTGATATGTGGTAAAAGACAAAGCACACCGTGGGGTCGCGTCGAGGGAAGCGCGTCCTCACCGAGCGCGACTCTTAGAGCTCCAGTCAGGGCGCCCAAACGGCCGCCCAAAGACGTTTGGGGCGTGTCGGACACAAAATCGCGCCCACTCGCGGCGCCCAAACGCGAATTCGGTCCGGCGCGGCCCAGTTTTGTGTCCGGCACGTCCAGCCCACGCCCTCAACTTGGGGAGGCTTGGGGCGGCCCGGATGGAAGTAAACGCACGCCTCCGACGTGCGGGCCACGCCTGGCAGTGACACGGCCACGCCCTGCCATGGTCAAAGGCGTCGTCAAAGGCGCGTGCCGCGTGGCGACTCCTCGTTTTCACGGCCGGCGGGCGGCCAGTGAGCCGTCGCGTCCCCTGCTCGCCGGAGTGAATGCGGCGCGCCTTTTCGAGGCGAGCGGCGTTAATGCCACCGCTCTCCGGCGGCAATAAAAGGCCGTCGCCCCCGCGTTCACTCGCCACACTCGCCGCCACCGCTCCCCCTCTCCCCCACACGCCACACTCGCCGCCACCGCCACCGCAAACCCTAGAGATGGCCGGCAACTGGAGGCGTACCGGTGGTGCCGCGGCGAACGGCTTCGCGCCGCGCACCCTGCTGAAGGAGCAGTCCGAGGCGCTGCGCGACAACGGCTACCCAGTGCCGCCGGATATGCGCGTTGGCCACGGCTACGCCATCTCCGTCCGCGGCATCCCGGTGCCGCGGCCGCTGATGCGGTCAAAACGCGACTTCTACGCGGCCCAGATCGCGCACTACTGGCGCGAACTGACGCCGGAGATGCGCGACGACCCGCGCCGGAACCCGGAGGACCCGGGCAACGCCGCCCGGTACGAGGAGGCGTTCCAGCGCCTCTTCGAGGAGGAGATGAACCGGTGGGAAGGCCCCGGCCTGGCGCCTAGGGACAAGAACGTCGCCGGGCGCGAGGCGTTCTGGAGCGTGCACGGCCGCACGCTCCAGGCCGTCATGGACCACATCGCCAACGGCGGCTCCCTGCTGGAGTGGCCCCACGCTCCGCCTCCGGCGCCGCCAGCCAACGTGTGGGCACCGCGCACGTCGTCCTCGCGCTCGACAGGGTCGTCGTCGCGGGCGTCGTCCTCGCGAGCGTCTTCATCGCGCTCCTCCTCCTCCCTCTCCCGCGTTCTGCTCTCGCCGAAGCCGGAGCCGATGACGCTCTACGCCGAGCTCCTGGCGGCGCAGGCGGCCCAGGACGACGACGAGCTCCTGCGGGCCGCGGAGGCCGCGTCCATGGAGGACGTGCCGCCCATGGACGGGCCATCTGCCTGCGCCTGGTCGGCGTACATGCACGCCATTGAAACTGGCGTGCCGTTCGTCGACCTCACCGGTGACGGCGACGCCGGCCCTAGCCGCGTCAAGAAGGAAGACGACGGCGCAGGAGCAAGCGGCGTGAAGAAGGAGGAGGAGGACGAGGACCCCTACTACGCCTTCAGGCGCCGCCACCGGGGCCGCCAGTAAATTTAGGTTAATTTTTTTAAAATTTCATTCAAATCTGTAAACTTTCCTAAATTTGAATGAAATTTGTCGAAATTTAAATTTAATTTTTTGTAGTTTGGGCGCCGCGAGTGGGGATCGACGGCGCCCAAATGGGCAAGGTAGTCCGGACGGCGCCCAAAGGGCCTGTCCGGACGGCCTTTGGGCGCCCATTTGGACGCCGCGAGTGGAGGTGCTCTTAGACTACAATGGGAGTATCATATAGTAGCAGTGGCGGAGCTTCAAAGAAATATCTGGGCGGGCCTGATTAAAATATAGCACAATTTTTTTGTTGACTAATTGTGAATTTGGAGGAAAAATTGAGTGAAAACATGCTATTGAGTGAAAATTTTGCACTGTTGGGCTCATTATAGCAGTACGGTGCTCGTTGGTTGAGCTGTATCGCTGCAAGGCTGTGGCCTGCCTGGTACTTCTCGCTTGGGTGTACTAACGGATTGGGCCAGATACAGGGGTATAGTAGATGTTTTGCAAAAATCCTGGGCGGGCCACGGCCCAGGTCGGCCCCTATGTAGCTCCGCCAGTGTATAGTAGTATCATGCATATGTTACTATCTCCACAATGGGTTGTAACATATGTGTGATATCATATAACACTGCATTTATTAGGTTGTAGACTCATTTTGTATTGAAATCTGTTATGTTACGGTATCTATATATGATATCACTATCACCTCTCTCATCATTAATTGCAGTGACACGTCATCTTTTTATCAACATGGCATGCATGATATCACCTATAATATCCCCATTGTGGCTAGTCTTATGACCCGACGACAGTCAGACGGTTTGTTTGGGCGTTGTCCAGCGTCCCCAGAGCAAGCCTCCAAACTTAGGCGGTGCTCGGACTAAATTGGGTGGGCCGTGGGGGTTACATTTTAGAGCTGTTTTGATCTCAAAGGAATAATATATGATTTTCCCAGAGCAGACAAGGGTAACGAGTTAATGCGTGTTATCGAAAAATTGAATACGTGCCAGTTTTGGGCCAACCGTTACAAATTGCGCATAATTTTGATCGTTCTCAATTCAACACCAGACCTGACAGGCTAATAATCACCGGCCGGATGAGCCGGCGTGGAAGCCGGGTCATGCTGGCTGTGGCCCAAGCTTTGACATTCAAGCTAGGGAAGCCAAACACGGATGCGCGCACTCGGTAGCCACGTACCACTCGATTCGAACAGTGACATACATACACATGCATGCTGATATTTATACCAGGCCTTCACTGTACAGCGGGCACTACGGACTCGTCACCAGAACTCACGGGTACTCGACTAAACAAGACTACGTACGAAAACTTGTACGCTAGCTTGTACGAAGGAATTGGTCTTCAGAAAAAGCTAGTAGGAACTACGAGGGACTCGAGACTATCGACAGACATAAGCAAACGGGAACGCTAAACTCCACCGGGCGTCGGCCGGCCATCATCCGCAGACCACTGGAAGGCGTCGAAGTGACTGTTCTCTGCCTACGCGCCCTGCTTATTCAGCCTCGCGGCCGCAGGCACGGACGCGGCCACCCCGCCGGGCCTCGCCGTCGCGTCGTCCCTGTTCCGCGACTCCGCGAACGCCACCCTCGCCGCGTCGTCGGTCTCCACCTCCTTGTCCACAAACAGCTTCGCCGTCGCATGCTGCACGCCGCTCAAACAAGTCGATTGATCAGTACACAATGACGTAACGAAAAACATGCATACAAAGTACACGTACGTACCGAGAGGACGTCGCCGAGCGTGGCCTTGTCCTCGTCGCGCTTCACCCAGGCGTTGGCGTCCGCCGCCGACTGCGCCTGCGCGGCCAGCCCGCCGGGGATATTGGCGTCCAGCCCGGTAGCCCTCACCTCGGCCGCCTGGATGGCCGCTGCGTCGCTGCGCTCCACCGGCCTGGTCCCAGCCGCGTAGCCTGCCGCCTCCAGCGCTTCCCCGATCGTTATCTTCGTCTCAACACCGCCGCCCCCAACGTCGGCGACATCATCGTCCGGCTCGAGGTACTGACCCACGGCCTGCCCGGCGACGAACTCGGTGACTATGCGTCCGCCGCCGGGGACGCGGGTCTCGGACACGGAGACGCCCTGCTCGGCGGTGGCGTCCGTGGCCTGGTCGTGGGCGACCACGCCAATGCGCTCGTTCCGCATGGCCGCGGACTGCATGGTGGCCGCCGGCCCGCCCTTGAGCGTCTCCCCGAACACCATGGTCTCGGCCGACTGCATCGTCGCCGCGTCCTGCGGCGCCACGGGCGCCTTCGCGAGGCCGCCGTGCACCGCCGGGAACACGTCGCCGTACCGGATCGCGCCCTCCTGGCCTTGCTGCTCGGCCGACGCCGGCCTCCTCCTCGGCTGCCCCTGGCTCATCTTTGCGAGAGAGCGTCGGGTTATGATCTGCCTCGTTGCTCCGATCGTGTGTAAGGTGGCAAGCCTGAATCTTGCGATCGGCATGGTGCGTGCGGGATATCTGTGGTGCTTATATATTGAGCCTGTGTTTGCTCGAGGAATGACATGTGTCTTTGGAGGGTGGGGACGTGGAGGCGAGCCAGGGGATGCATGCCAGGTGGCGCGGCCGGAAGCGGAATGGTGTACGCGGCGGCGTTGTCCATCAGCGGCGAGACGGCAGCGCGGAGTGGCACGCGCGTGCTCCGGGCATGCAGGCGGTAGGTTTTGTTCGTTCCCCGAGCTGCGGATTCAGCGATGTGGTGTACTCCCTCCGTTCGGATTTAATCTACATTTTAGAAAATTTCAGACAAATTAGGCTAGCATTTATTAGTACTCGCTCCGTTTCAAAATATAAGACGCACTATTTTTATGCTGGTCTTCGGTGCTCAATTTTGACCGTTAATACATAATAAATTATGTGAATCTAGAATGTATAAATGATATATTTTAATAAAAAAATTATGGTCATATTATGGGTACAAATCATGGTCAAAGTTGGGCGTCGTTGACCAGCGAAATTAAAGGGCGCCTTGTATTTTGGGATGGAGGGAGTACTACTTTTACACATCCCACAATGCAACACAATTATGGTCCATGATATATAAACTATCCATTGGTTAAACCAAGTTTAGTTAATAATCCATGCATTGGGAATAGCAAACCGGTGCATGCATGGTGTTTGAACCTTCTCCCTCCTAATTAATGGGATGTGACCCACCCAGAATATAAAGTAATTTCGAATAAATTTTGGGGCTAGAATGTAGATTAAATCCGAACGGAGGGAGTATGTAGTATGTACGAGCGTACGGAGTGGACACCGCTAGACTGTCTTTGTTCAGCAAGAACGGAGAAACGAGCACGACCAGCCGGGCTGATTAGTGCCCTGGTTCTAATTATTATTATTTTCTGACAGATTACCTTTGAAAATAAAAGAATATATCTGACATCAGTTATGGTTTTTGCCGTTTCCAGTAAAAGTTTGACATTATGATTAAAAGTAACAAAATCTCACAGAGAATCAATCATCAATCTGTTGTTGAATGATTAATACACAGTTTTGCTAGCTCTCTGTCGATTGAGAAATAATTTTGCAGTTAATCTTACCTAGCGATTCGTGCTAACCCTAACCCTAGGCTTCTTCTTCCTCCTGGCGATGGCGGCGAAGGCGAGGAGCACCTTAACCTGGGGGTGCAGGGGTGCGGAGTCGCCGGCGACGGAGAAGAAGAGGGATGGCTGGGGCGGCGGCGAACCGGCGGAGGAGGAGATTGGGGCAGGACGGGGCGGCAAGGCGTCAGCCGCGGGCGGGGTGGACTAAGATAATTCTCATTTAGTTCTCAGTCGATTGAGCGCTAGAGACACTCATTAATAAATTGGTTGTTTAGACCTCAGTTTTAGGCTTAACATATGTCTTGGCTGGAGCGCGTACATTTATATGATGAGCGTATATGTGAGTGTCTGAAGATTGCAACGAGTTGCAGACTTTCCTTTTATGCCTGTCTTGGGAGTATTCATTGGGTCTGACCATCCTTAAATATGGCATAATACAAAAGGCAAACCGGAGAGGTTGCTATTATAATTTTATTTTTCTGGCCACATTTTCTACACATTAGTCGAGACTTTAAGATCTATACTCACCTTTTGCAATATTTTAGGATAATATTAATAAATTATACTTTTGAAAATTCTACAAACTGCTTTTAACGTTGCTCCTGATCCAACTGTCCACCCACATCCGGATTCATTTACAAATCAACGCTTTTGTTCATGAAATTGTAGAAAACCTAGAAAATATTTCTCTCATGTAGAAATTTTATGTCGAAGGACTCACCATCGTAATAGTGGACATGATAGCTCCTATAACCACATGTACATGTACAAATAACCTCGCCGTGTGTATGATGAGGATTGGGTATGCATGTTTGGCATATTTGTTAATGTTAGATGTTTCACGCCTACTTTACTTTTTGTAGTAGTTATTCATATATATATATATATATATATATATATATATATATATATATATATATCTATTTTTCCTCACAATATATTTTAGTGCAAGGTGTCAAAAGAATATTTTATTGCAATATCCAACTGTGCCATTTGTTGTCGAGATAATTTATTTCATAATGTGCATGTGACAAAATAAATGATTTGTGATTCAGCAGGCAAATTTAGCTCATATAATCATTTACATACAATATCGCCATTTTTGACAAGATCGCCATTAGTTTGTGGATATCGGCATATTTCTGCCAAGAAAATTTAATGCGTGTCACACAATTATCTTGGCATATGAGATAAAAGGTTATATACTGTAGCATTAGTAACATGCGGTGGACAATTTATCTGTTTGAAATATTTTAGTTCAGTACCCAAACCTCACATTAGTTGCATGAGATTGAATACACTGGCGTAACTTTATATCGTGTAGCCAACATCGACATTAGTTTTTGTAGATAGATGGCAACTTTTCCGTGGCGTATAGCGGTGGAACAATAGTTTTTGTACCAACCATCACAAAATATTTAACATTTATGGTCGACCTTGTATGTAAATGAACACTCTGAAGTAGACACGCATGGACTAATCATAAATCATTTATTTGTAAAGTACACATCATCAATAAGATTTTTCAATCTGCATTTAATGCTAGATTTGGATGTTGAGCTAGAACGTATTGAGAGGGAAATAAATATATATAAATACTTCCTAGAACGAAAGTCTCAACCGCACAATACTTTTAGTCCTATAAGTACATATCGAGATAAACCAAATTCCATTCAAAGTGTTACCATGGCTTGCAAGATCATTATCGTTGTCGCCATCACGTCTATCATTATGTTGGTGCCTCTCATATCTTGTGGTAAGGAGAAGGGATGTGTTGCTAACTTGAATATATGAAGTTTTCATATGTTGGTTCTTGTTTTTACTAGATGAATGGAATTTTATACTTATTTCATTGTGTTTATCTATTTATATAGACATGGTTCAAAGGAAGTGCAGTCATTACCCCGTTGGAATGAAATGCAGTGGCGATGAAATCTGCGATACATGGTGCTTTGCCGGCTTCTATACTGGTGGCGGGTACTGTGATATTCAGGCTGGTACTTGTGTGTGTCTGATTTGTCCACTTGGAGTTTAATACTGCTAGTTTGTATTAGTGACTATTTGGTTGAATGAATAAAGTACATGTATCCGGCAGTATTGATATGCGCTTCCATATAGACAACCATGTGGGTTAAAACTTAGAAGTCAAAATAAGAAACTACCGAACCACCTTCCCGCGAGACGTTCGTGGTGACTTCGTCAATCTCAAGAACTGGTCCGCCCGCTCAGTTCATCGTGGGTGCTCATAAGGATAGGTTATGCGTGCATACATTCATGGGCGCCCTACATTCATAAACATGAGTGTGTGCGCATAGATGTGAGTGTATGTGTTGTACTATGTTTCACAAAATGAAATGGTTACCAAATTGTTTCTGTCATGCTACCCATAGTGGGAAGTAATATACACAAAGTATTATATATGATGTAAGAGGACGCGGATTTTCTAACAAGGGTGATAGCTAGGCGCGCCTTTAAAATCGTCCGATGTGGTTCTGTGATTCCTGCCGCCGTTTGCTTCCGTTCGCCATTCGCACAAAAAAAAGACACCCGTTACCAGCACTATCACCGTTGTCAACGGTGAAAAAACCACAAAAAGGAACTGAAAAAAGGCATCATGCCACGCGCCCAGAATCGCACCGCCATGGATGCTTCTTCGTGGCAGTGAGATTCAGGCTAGGGCGGACGGCAGCAGGGAAAAAACTGAGCACGCTGCTGCCGCGCAGGGTGGTCCGCCGACGCAGAGTGGTCTCAGGCGTCGCGTGAGATGGTTGCCAGGAGGAACGGGGGCACGGGGCGACGGCAGGGACGGAGACAAGGGGGGACGAGGGGGGCTTCGCCACCCCCATGGTTCAGATTTTCTTGCCATTGCTAGACATTAGAGCTCTTAATTCTTAGTAATTTGGTCAAACCTGCCCCCCTCATGAAGTTTATGACATTAAAGCTATCCATTTAGCCCCCTCAATGTCACAGGCTTGCTCCGTCCCTGGGCGACGGGGGAGGAGATAGGCAGGCTGCACTGGCGGCCGATGCACGAGAAGCAGGGGGCGGCGTGGGGTGTAGGAGATCGGCGGCCTCGCAGACAAGCCCGACAACACCGCCATCTGCGTCGTGAGGGGCCAGCGTGCTCGTCTGCTCGACACTGCCATCAGCGACGCACGAGGGTAACGTGCCAAACACCACCATCTGCGGAGCACGAGGAAAGGAGCATGCTGCTGGTTGGTCTGGCCTGGATCCCCACCTCTCTGTCATGTCTACCTATGGCAATGGGTACCCATTACCCGCATATCCAATGGGTATTTACCCATTAGGGTAAGGGTTTGGTTTAAAAAATACCCATGGGTACGTAAATGGTAAAAATTGTGTACCCAGTGGGTACCGTGGCGCGGGTATGGTAAAGTAGTATCCATACCCGCATACGCACGTACCCAGTTATTTTTGTTTATGACATGTATAATTGTGTTAACATGAGGTTATTTTAGAAAAAATCCCGAAATACTAACCCCTACGTAATTTTTGCTTGTTTCCCAACTTATGTTGGGCTGTAATGATGTCATTTTTCGTATATGTATATTGTTATTGATATCTAAAGTATTTGATGTTATTTTCATATACAATTAGTTGTTTTGTTGTTCATTTTATATATGTTGTGTTATTTTATCGTTAATTTTATATATGTGTCGTTTGCTGAAGCAATGAATAAATGAGCCTACTCTTATATATTGTGTTATTTGGCGGGTTTACCCGTGGGTTTATAATACCCTCGTGGGTGTGGGTATGGTACAAAATCTATACCCAAGCGCGGGTATGGGTGCGGGTGTGGTTAAAATTTTAGGACGCGGGTGCGGGTTTGGTTAAGCTCTACCTACACCCAATGCGTGCGGGTGCCATCGGTAGCCATGTCCTTGAATACACGACACCGATGGACGCGGGGGAGGGTGGCACCTGCGACCGAAGACGAGCACAGGGCAGATCGACCTTCGTGACCTTCTCCCTACTGGCCACGTCCGATCCCATCTCGAAGCTTCTTCCTCCCAAAAAATCAAGTGCCAGATCTTGCTGTGGCTGGAGAGGAGTCAGGTGGACTCCTCCGTCACCCGGACCTCCCCCGATTCCCCTATTGCCGCGCCGATTTCTGTGTCCCTAGGGCCGGGTTGAGTCGCTGCTAGAGGAGCTCATCGGCGTCGCATCTGGCCTCGACGCGGTGGATGTTTGGCGGCTGAGCAAGTGGGTCGTGCGAAAATTTTGGGGTGGAGCGGTGAGGCGGGTGGAGTGGGGAAAGGTGCAGGAGGGGGAAAAAGGACACTCGCGTTGTTAACGGCTGTTAAATTGATGTGCGGTGGAAAATGGCCTATAGGGCCGATCTATGGTTGGATGGTCATGCGTAGATATATCCCACGTTAGCCAACTATTTTCGTATGATGTAAACTATGTCACTACCTACATGATGGATAGTAACATATATGTTATCACGTAATACTAATTTTCTCTTCAATATGTTAACCCGTAGGTATAGATTCCAAATATAATTGCACTTAGATACAATTAGGGCACCTCCAACGACCCAGCGCATACGGACAGGCCTTATCCTAATCTGTCCTTCCGGACAGAGGAGCCTCTCCAACGGGCCGGCGCATATGGACAACTGTCCGCGCGGACAGGTTTTCGGCCCCAAACCTGGCCCAATTTTGGTCCTAGTTTGGGGAAGAAAACGGACAGCCTCTTGTCCTCCCTTGTCCGCGCCTGGCCCAGTGGCCAGCCAAACAATCCCCATTCTCCCCCCTCCTTCGGTCGCCGCCTGGATCGCATCGGCCGCCGCTGTCCCCTATCTCTTCGGCCACGTCCACCACGACAAGTCCCGCCTTGCGCTGTCGTCGCCGTCGTCCGCCGCCACCGCCACCGCCGCGAAGTCCACCGCCCGGAAGCTGTTCGACGGAAGGTATGTGAGACTCAATCTATATTTTTTGGTTGAACAAGTGATGTAAATTTCATTATAATTTGTTTGTTTTGCTTAGATGGACAGTGATGATGAGTTCTTCTACAAGACCTTCATCGATACATCGGACGAAGAATCGGAGGACGATTCCGAAGTTATGATGGTCGCAACCACGCTCATCCACAACTTCAACCAGGCGGAGTGGCCTCGGCATATTGGCTCGGTTGTTGGAAGGGCTCCGGCGTTGGATCGTGACCGGGAACAAGGTCCCTACCAACTTTGGAAGGACTATTTCCATCCCGTGAAGCCAACATATCCGGATCACAAGTTTCGTCGCCGTTTTCGGATGTCACGGCCCTTGTTCATGCGTATACTTGAAGGGGTGAGGGCATACGATGACTACTTCGTCGCCAGACCCGATGCTACTGGTACGTATGGTTTCTCATCTTATCAGAAGTGCACGGCAGCTATACGCATGCTTGCATATGGAGTAGCGGGTGATCTAGTAGATGAATATTTGCGCATGAGTGAGTCAACTTGCCTAGAGGCCATGTACAAGTTCTGTGAAGCTGTTGTTCAGGTGTTTGGTCCCGAGTACTTGAGGGAGCCAAATTTGGAAGACACTGCCCGCCTTCTGAACATGAACTCGAGCAGAGGCTTCCTTGGCATGCTTGGGTGCATAGATTGTATGCATTGGGAGTGGAAGAACTGTCCTTTTGCTTGGCAAGAACAGTACCAGGGACACGTTGGAGAGTGCACAGTCATACTTGAGGCTATTGCATCTAAAGATCTGTGGATTTGGCACTCCTTCTTTGGCATGTCGGGCTCTCACAACGATATCAACGTGCTTTAGAGATCACCAGTGTTTGATAGGTTGGCCGAGGGCAATGCACCGGTGATCAACTTTGAGGTTAATGGAAATGCATATGACAAGGGGTACTACCTTGCTGATGGTATATACCCTTCATGGCCTGTCTTTGTGAAGACCATTCGCAAGCGAGAAAGTGAGAAATCTCGTAAGTTTGCTCAGCAACAAGAAGCTTGCCGGAAGGATGTCGAGCGAGCATTTGGTGTGCTCCAATCCAGGTTTGCTATTGTTCGACACCCGGCAAGAACGTGGAGCAAGGAGGTCATGTGGGAGGTGATGACTGCTTGCGTGATCATGCACAATATGATTGTCGAGAATGAACGGGATGATTGATGCATGTAAAATGCATACATGAACTTTGCACTATATCACTTATATTCCAATCATATTTGCATCATATAGGGGTTATACCACTGTTATATAATGATTTTAGGCAATAAAATATTTATTTCCTATTTTTATGGAATTAACCCTGCGTAGGCAGAAAACCCTATTTCTTTCCTTTTAAGTTTCAGGGACCCAAACGACGTCCAAATGACCTGGAAAATTACGAGCGTTAATATTTTGGAAGGAGGAAGACTTGAGAGCGAAGGAAGCGAGCAAACGAAGGCCGGAGGCCCAAAAGAGGGTGGCCCACGCGACCACTGTACCTGGCCGCGTGGGGCCCACCATTTTGGCCCTCGTGGCTCCGCTGCCGTCGATCTTTCCTCCACCGACATCGTCTTGACCTAAAAACACCTATAAAAGAAGTCCCTCGTCGTTCTCTGGAAGGAGCGCCGCTGAAACATAGAAACACCGAAAGAGAGATCTGGAGCTGCAGATTGGAGGGAGAAAACTCCGGCGGGGCGCTGCCGGCGTGGTCTCCATCTTCCCATCGACATCTCCACCGTCTCCATGATGAAGAGGGAGTAGTCCACCTCTGGACTATGGGTTTGTGGAAGTAACTTATGTATCTCTCCTCTCTTTGAGCTTCACTAATTAGTACCGTATGAGCTGCTGAACATGATTACGGTCATCGTTGTAATTCCTATGTGGTGGATCTTTTTATGAGTTAATATATGTTTGAGATTGCAATGTTTGTTTCAGTTATGAATATAGATGCATATTATGTACCCCGTTCTTATTCACTTGTTATGATCAAGCATGTTTATGAGAGCGTGTGTGGGGTGATATGTGCATTAGTTGGAGTAACGAGGGTGGTGAGTGCGGTAAGTTGACAACTGTAATATCGCGATCCACTTGGGTGTTTACTTACTTTGTTGCCTCACTAGGGATAAACAAAAATATCATGCTACAAGGGTTGTGGGTGATTTGCCACTTCTCGTGACTAGATCTAGCATGTTCTTATTTTAACTTCATGTCATGATACTTAAAGCTATACTCTGAGCTATCTTAATTACTGAGGTGTTATGATTTGGTTCGCATCTTGGTGGAGTATAAGTGAGATTAATAACCAAAAGATCTCTATGTTAGGACGTGATGCCCATTTAATTAGTAACTTGTCATCAAACTTTGTGTTGCAATCTGATATGTCAACTCCTATGTTCCATTGTCTACCACTTTATTAAAGAGAGTGTGCATTTGTGAAACCATGAACCCCGGTCCATTTTTAATAATAAGAAACACCTTTCCAACAACTTTCACCACTTTTCCATTTTCTGCAATTATTAAATCCGAAAATACAAAAACATTTTTTCATCTTGCATTCATCATAAAAAACCCAAAAATATTATTCATCATTGTTATCATCATCCTTGCACATTTATTCACCACCATTGCATATTTATTTCTTGTTTGCATTGCATAATTATCTTGATATCATTCTTATACCTTGTGCTTAACAACCACAGGTGAGGTTGAGGACCAAAACATTTAACCTTGTTTTGTAGGTAACCAAAAAGAAGGATAAGGAGATAAATCTTTCACTACTGATTCCCCGAGAGTTCGATATTAAACCCTCGAGTCACCCCTCGTGGGGAAAACACGTCTTCCACTTACTACACACTCTGCACTTGGAGTCTCAACCTAACTCATTCACTTTTGTCGCAGGTAACTACGCACCAAGACATCAACTGTTTTCTGGAGCCGTAGATCAACCTCTTCAAGGGCCATCAAGACTATTTTCTGGCGCCGTTACCGGGGAATCATAGCTGAAAAGATTTATCCAAGGGTCCACTTGCTTCCCTTGCACCAGCTCTGTTTACTGGCGCCGGATTCATCACAACAAAGTCAACTTCATCACCAACTTGTGCTAACGCCTAAGCTTGGGGAGGTTGCACCTACGTGAGCATAATCTTATCCATCTTTACCTTCAAAGCAAAATTATTTGTTTTGTCATTGTCTTGCATATCATATTTCGGTTTGCATATTTTATTTTCAGTTTTCATCCAAAAACATAAAATCTATAAAAATTAAGTGTTGCTTTTAATATGTATGCTAAGCTATTGAGAAAGGTTATGTTAAAACTATGGGAGCTTACTATGAATATCGATCAACCAAAGAAGGAAATAGAATGCATGATTTGCTTGAACATCTCAATGATATGGCTATTGAGTTTTGTGAATTACATAATATAACTTGTTGCTTTAGAAAAGACTATAAACACTCTCCTTATCAATGTAAGTATAATAGTGATCCTATTATTGCTTCTTATCAAGAGTGTAAATTTGCATGCCATGATATAGAACAAGTTGAGAAATATATTGCTTATGTTGCAGCCCATGAGATAGACTTTCTTATTGATAATTTTTTTGCAACTAGTCATGAAGTTCGTGTAATGAAAGGACACATTTCTATTCTTCTCCAACTTTGCAAAAAGGAATTTAGTCATAATGTTTATGTTAAAGAAAGAATTCTTGTTGCTATGGAAAGTACTAATATTTCACAGAAAGAGGATGATGAAAACATAAGCTTGGAAGAGGAAGTATGTGAAGAGGAGATTGAAATGGATAGGTTCCAACCTAAGCTTGGGGAAGAATCGGATCTCCCAACTACACCATCAACAAATGATAGTAACACTCAAACTCAAATATCTTTTGTTATTTTTGAGAACCCATGTTTTGATGAGTGTGAAACTGAAAATTCTATTGTCCCATATGATAACCCATGCTATTATGATGAAACTAATAATGCTCCTTTACTTTTTAATAATGCTACTAGTGAACTTATAGATGATAATGAGGAGTGTTGCTTAAATATGCTATACAATAATGCTTTAGATGATGGTCCTATGCTTATTGATAATTCTCCATGTTTAGTTACTAAATTATGTGAGAATAAAAATGATATACTTGTTGTTTGTGAAAATACTTTTACTAATGAGAGTCCTACTTTGTTCCTGAATTCTCCTAATTACACCATAGAGGAGAAATTTGCTTATATTGAGAAATACTTATGTGGTTTGCAATTATTTTTAGTTCCAAATCTTTGTTGCAACCATGATATTAAACATGATATTGATTTTAATAACTATTTTGAAAGAGGGAAGCATGCTAATGAAATCCAAAATAAATTTAATGATCCTCTTTATGTGCCTAAATTATCTAAGTTGAAAGAGTCTATTGGTTATATGGTTGAATACACTCCTACTACTTGCAACTATTATGAAAGAGGAGGTGTTGAGAGCCCTCCTTATGTTACTATTAATTATATGCTGCAAGTACATACTCATAATATGCGTTGGCAAAGTCCTATTTATTGTTATTCACCTATATAAAATGTCAATGCATAGAAAGAAAGTTAGACTTCGTTGTTATTATTTTTGTGTTTTGTTTTTCTCTCTACTAGGTTTCAACTTGACTATTATTTTCGTTGGCTTGAGAGCACCATGGGATCCTGGTATTATGCATGAAACACTTCCCAAGAAAGAGGGGCACATCAAAGTTCAAACTCCCTCATGAGTTTCATCTTCAATAAACAACAAATAAGAAGCCTACCTATATGGCTAAAAAGAAAACGCTTTGCGGGAGCCAACCCGGTTATTTTTATGTGTGATTTTCTTTGTGTCCTCTTGCTGTATCAAGAGAGTTTGTTTTTAGTTTAGTTTCTGGAATTTTGAATAAAGTGCCAAGTTTTACCCATATTGGTTTGAGAAAGTTGCTTATAGCGTTCGGAGATTTTATTCCCGCCTTCCTTCGATTTCCCCCAACCCGCACGCACCCCCAGCCCTAAGGTTTCTCCTCGCCGTCGCCGCCTCCGCCGCGGCCAGGCGCGGCTCCGGCTCGGCTGGCCATCGTCGTCGCCGGAGAAGAAGACCACGCCGCCTTCCTTCGATTTTCCCCAACCCGCACGCACCCCAAGCCCTAAGGTTTCTCCTCGCCGTCGCCGCCTTCGCCGCGGCCAGCCGCGGCTCCGGCAGCTCCGGCTCGGCTGGCCGTCGTCGTCGCCGGAGAAGAAGACCACGCCGCCTTCCTTCGATTTCCCCCAACCCGCACCCCCGCGATAAGTTCTCTCCTCACCGTCGCCTCCTCCGCCGCGGCCTGCCACGGCTCCGGCTCAGCTGGCCACCGCCGCCGTCTGGAGGAAGAAGAAGGAATCGAAAGAAGTCAACGCGCGCGCGATCCGTGCGAGCGCTCGCACACGTGAGCATAAGCACTCCTGCAATTTTCTCCCCACACTCATGTGATTGAAGAAAATGCACACGCATAAGCAAGAGCTGAAAATAAGAAAATGACATTTTGTATTCAACTTTTTTTTGACCTGCAAGTGGTTGATATCCACCGATCGAATAGATAGAATAAAATTGACCCAATTTATAAAGGAAACCGGGTCCAAAAACCACACAAACTGTTCAAAAGAATCACACAAAAGAAGCGAACCACCGCCCACACGACACAAGTCGACCGTCACAACACACACCAGGGACGGAGCCATGATTTAGTTAGGGGGTGAGAGGCCTAAGAAATTCAGACCTTATGAAAGCTTAACAAACTCTGGCCAAAATAAAGGGGCTACACAAGCTCTATAACGGTGGTTTTACTCCATAATAAGCTGAATAATATCTATACACAAATTACCATGGCCCCTTTAGGCTTTATTATGATACCATAATGACATCAGAGAGAAAAATCACAAAACGTTCGCCCTAGGGGGCTAATTAACCGTGCATAAGTAGAATATATGTGCACTAATTATGGTTCTAATGATTCAGTTTTACTTGAGCTATTACTTGACATCAAAGCTTAGTAGAGACGGCTTGTTATAGGACACCACGTGTGGTGATACCTATAACTTCGGTTGAGTCGTGGTTTTGTCACTGTATTGAATAGTATACCAGCTTATTAATATCTCACTTCTTAGGTTCCGATCGAATGTATTGGGATTAATACAGAAAGATGTGAGAACGTTGTTTGTTGGGGATCCGGAGGCATACAAACCAATAGAGGAAAACATACGAAGTCCCGGTTTGAAGAGAAGTGGAGAACTTTATCGATTCTACGGAGGATATACTATGATTGCAATTGGACATCATGCAATTTTGAAGATGGTGAAACTTGGAAGTGCGACCCAGTTGAAGCTGTGTCTAGACATTGTCGATGGATAGAGACGACCAAAGAAATGTGCGGAAAAGTGATTATATTGTAGTCATCATAAATGTTGTTGGTTAAGGAAGGATAGTTAAGTGGTAGTTATTCGTAACTACGTTACATGGTTCGTGCAGTTCATTTGCCCCGTTCAAGAATTCAGTTTCAATGAGAAATCATTAATGTACATCCATGATCATCTATGTTGGTTTACGAAGATGTGAGTTATCAGCCACCTAGCTCTTAACTTTTGTTGTTTTGTTGCATAATACTCCTGGATAATGATCCAAATGAGGTACTATTTGGATTACTTCTTCAACAACTTATGTTCTACCCTACATTTACACAGTGGAAAAAATATAGATGTCTATAGTGGCGCTATAGTGGTTTTGGCGAGCACGGTGTTTGCATTTTCCTGTTTTTAAACCGTTGCAATGCACGGACCATTTCGCTAGCACGTTGTAAAATTGCGCGTAACGACCATAGGTGCGTTGTGGCCGTTTTGCAATTTGGGCCATACATACAAATTTGGGAATCAACCCGCTGTAAGAAAAAGGCCAGAATAATCACCCTCGGTATCGAGCGCCCAACAGAAACAGGGTCCCGCAGCCCTACGCGCCGCCGCCCTGCAGCCCTACCCGCCGCCGCCGTCCCCTGCGTCCAGCGGCCGCCCGTCCCCAGCTCGACGACGACAGGGACAGGGTATCCTGCGTCCGCCTGCGCTGCCACATACTTAGTGCGTCCGGCGGTTGCCCGTCCCCAGCTGGAAAATCAAGGTCTGTTTTCACCACTTCGGTCGTTCTCCCCCTGGATCAGTGTTAGGCAGAGGGGCAGAGCACTAAGTAGATCCCACGACTCCATCTCTATCAATGTGCAAGAAACCACCGATTTTCTGTAATCTTATTCTGGAGAGGAAACTTTAGACATTAAATTTTTATTGAACTCTGATTTCTACATAGAACGATATAGGGTGGACCGGAGGAGAAGGTTCTGGTTCTGCGAGTAAACCCATCAAGACCTTTGCTATGTCCATTGATTTGAAAGGGTCTTTGTTACTTGCAGCGGTTCTATCCCAATGGTCTGTCAATGCCAGTCTGACTAGAAGTCAATTTGGGAGTAGTTCTACATGCATTCTGTTTCTGTTTTCTTTTCCTTTTTCCTTAGAGCTATCCTCTCCCTGGCTTGTAACAGACATTATTCTGTCTTCTTAATTGATTGGGCAGAACAACTGCCATTTAGCTTCGAAAAAAAAACTAGAAGTCAATTTAGTGTACCTTTCTAGCCGATCCTTCATGGACATGTACTCGGCAGTCGGCATGTTTGATAAAATGATTATACAAACTAGAGTTAATAGTGGACCAATTTAGTAATATATCCTCCATGACCCTAATTAAAGTATGATCATGGGAATTCCAAATTTTGTTGTTATTTCTGGATATATCTATACCTGAAGATCAACGTAGATGAGTACAATCTTCAGTTGTAGTGAAAAACATTGCTCATGCAAGTAAGTATTTTTGTGTATCATTTGATCTGTTTTGGAAGAGATCAACTTTGGATTATATTATAGAAGTGAAATATTGAATTACTGAACACTCACTGGTCACCAAGCTAGAGCTTTTCAAACCTATGGTGACACAGAGAGTACTAGCAGGCTGAAGTGCATTCAGCTCCTATGGAGACTCCACGGTATGGTATCCATGTTGTGTCCTCTCTTCCTGTTAGAGTTTTGGTGAATAAGTAGGTTATAGTCGTTGCTACCACCTAAGACATGTGATAGTCTTTGCCCGTGGATGTCAAATTGTACTATTTTAACTGAAAATAGTTCATGCACCTATAACAATTTTTCGGTGTCAATGTAATTATCTGCTCTATACCTTTATCCCCAGACTCATCAGCCATAGAAAGTATCCTTATAGGAGCTAGACATCCTTAATGACCACCTGTTTAGCATATTTTGGGTGATATCTGTGTCATGATTATTTCAGGACTGATGATGGATATTCAAATTGAAATGGATGCTAAGTTGCTAACAAAATGAACTTCTCTGACTTTATGTACTCAGTTTTCCATCTTACTTTGGAGCTGCTTTGAGTTAGATTCATTTGGCTTATTTGTTCTTAACTATTTCACCTTTCAAGAGATCAAGCCCAAGTAAAATCGAATTTTCTGATATTAATAACATGGTTTAAAAGTAATTAAACATGTCTTTACACGGCACAGTGTAGCACCAGTGGATATTTTCTGGTGAATCTTCCTTCTAACCTACTCTTTAGCAACAACACGGACATCTAGGTCGCTGTCCCAGGTACCAGTTTGCTGCGATCTGCTTGTACTTGTACACATGTAGTACGATTGTATATTTTCTTGTTTCTTTGTCCTGTTCATTGAAAAGGGTGTCGGACCTAGTTTTGATTTTGTTTCCTCCAAGCACTGTATGGCAGACGAGCTCGTTCTGGCAGTTGAGATACGTGCAAGTATTTGTGCCCACTTGCATTCCAGGACATACTGGAGAATGAATGTACACAGGTGATTCCAACGACTAGTTCCAATATATCTGAGTAGCAGTCCTGCAAAGAACCTACTACATTAGAGCGACGGTAAGGGTATCCAATAACTCCAAACCAAACTACAACAGAGCGAAGCAAACTGAACTCAAATCAGCTAATGGCCGATCGCTGCTGGAAAGTAAGGAACACCAACATCTCGGAGTACATCATTTGTCACACCAGTACACAACCATTAGTTACTTCTACTAGCGTCATGTGAGAACATAGATAGTGGCGCACATATATACAAAGACAGAGCGGGTTGTTTGATAGGTCTCTCTCCTCATCCTCCTCCTCAGCCTGTTATTCCCCAACGCAGTCCGCAACTAGCTGCTACCCTGAGGAAACAACTTTGAGTAGACACTACGCTTCACCATTACCAGCAGGCCAAAGATGAGATAGCAGGGGATTTGCAGGACCCCGACCACTATGTACCTGTGCAAATATTTTTCGTTCTTCATTCATCCTTCTATCCCACTATAAAATAATTCTTAAATATTAATTTTGCTGGAAATCCAGTGATTAAATCATTACCACAGAGGCGCAAGCCGGAACGACAGGTTTAGGAAAGGGTACGGCCAGCTGTGGAAAAAAAAATGCAAGACCAATATTCAGCGATTATGAAAAATTCAACTACCGGTGTTACGTAGGGAGTAAAGGAAGCTAGAAATTTACTCCATTATAACTGAAGCGTGGACAATCCATTGGGAAAGTACGTAAAGGGATGTCCAAATCAAGAAGTATGCCATGCGGAACCAGGGGAAGTGCTGCAAAATTCATGCGAAGAAAAAAATTCATTGCGCTGAGTACAAGTACAGAAAGCACTTAAATGGTTTGTAGAGGTAGCTTCTTACCAAACTGTTTAGGACTGTGTCACCAAGTAAGAGAACTAGATTTAGCGAATGCATCACTATACCCAGCTGTTTTACATAAGATGATCGAGTTAGTTAATAAAAATATTATCTTTATATGGTAGGACCAGAGAGCCACGTTGTATGCATACTTACAAGATCTACACCATGTGGTTTGTGGCGAAGGACAGGGAAAATGATGCACCAATAGACAGTGTCCGTGAGCATGACAGCACCAGCGGTTGTCTGTTGAATCAAATAAAATGGCATCATACAATGTACTACGGTATGGTAAATAATGAAAAGTAAATGAAATATTTTCCCTAAAGTATTATACTTTACTATAATTCCTTTTTTACCCCTAGCAAATGTACCGCGAGTACAGTTTCTCAAATGCCGTCATACTTTACTAAAGTTCTCTAAACTCTACACAGGTAACCAGAGAACTAAACCGCAAAAAAAAGGTAACCTGAGAACTACGTTTTTTTTAGGGCAACCAGAGAACTACGTATATCATTTCGCAGGGCCGGCCTATAGAAGGGGTAGCGAGACGCTCTCTTTGGGCCCCCAGGAAGCAGGGGCCGCGGCCTAGGTAGTGGTTTAATAATAGTACCAGGATATTTCGGCAAATCCTATAGGTCGCGTACCGCGACGTTAGGGTAGCGTCGCGTACCCCCGATAGGTTTTGGGCCAGGCCCGGTAACCGCACTGCCTTCTTCCTCTTTCCTCCGGACCGAGCCGCACTGCCTGCTTCTTCTCGTTCTCCCCTTCCTCGCAGCGGATGTACGGCAGCGACTGGAATCATTCGGTCGGTCGGTCGGGTCAGGGGAAGACGGGACGGGGAAGAGGAGATTGCAGCGGAGGGACCTGCTTTACGACGAGGGAGCCGGCGTCGGAGAGCACGATGTAGACGAAGTTGAGGTTGCCGTCGCCGACCTCCCTGACCTCGAGGGCGTCGAGGCGGCCGTCGAGGCTGGCGGCATGTCCAACAGTGCGAGTCGTACCCGGCATGCAATTCTAGTCAGGTGTGTAGTACGGCAGCTTTGATATAGCTTGTGAAGTGCATGCGGGTTACTGAGCTGGAGTCGTGTCTGTTTCGGCGAGCGATATGATGGCTCCTTGATGACCGTGCCAAACATGTGTTTGAACCGGCCAGACAGATGATGCTCCACTCGTTTCTGTAGTGTTTGACTACTATGACCAGCACGCTGCTCTCCCTGCACCTTGTTTTAGCTGAAGAGAACGCTGGACAGCAGCACATCGGCTGATCACTGGTACGTAATAGTGTACTGCTCGATGTGTCAGCGAGAATAATAAGTGGCATCTGACACTGAATTGGCGGCAGAGGTTTACAGTTCAGAGCAAGTACAATAGACTTATGTAAACGGGCTATAAGTAATAAAATAATATATGTTTGCTTACATGGAGGAAAGAGAAGAGGAGAAAAGGGAGGTAGGCTCTCATGCAAGAGCCGGCTCTACGCGTGCTCCTAGGCAACTTGTGAGAGTGAAAAGTGGGTCATTTATTAATAAAGTAGTATATCTTTGTAGCCAACTATTATACATGTTGGCTATAAGATGGCTATATATGACATGGCAATTCCTTATAACCAGCTGCTGACTCTACCATTGAACTTGCTCTCACATATGCTTATTAAACATGTTGGCGACCCACACCAATCTTGATGCATCTAACGGTAGCCAAAGGGGTGGTATTCTCCCCGGGTGGTAACTCCACATTTCCGTTTCAAAAAATGGTTCAAAATTTGAATATGGTACCATTTTAAAAAATGGTTACAAATTTGAAAATGGTTCCAAATTAAAAAAAGTTCCAAATTTAATAATGGTTCCAAATTAAAAAATGGCTTCATTTTCAAAAATGTTTACGAAATTAAAAATGGTTCCAAATTAAAAAATGGTTCCAAATTTAATAATGGATCTTAATAAATGGTTCCAAATTAAAAAATGGTTCCAAATTTAATAATGGATCTTAATAAATGGTTCCAAATTAAAAAATGGTTCCATTTTCAAAAAAAATACGAAATTAAAAAATGGTTTCAAATTTGAAAATGATTCCAAAATAAAAAATGGTTCCAAATTTAATAATGGTTCTTAAAAAATGGTCGCAAATTAAAAATGGTTCCAAATTAAAAAATGGTTCCATTTTCAAAATAAAAATTACGCTTCCGAAATTAAAAATGGTTCCAAATTAAAAAATGGTTCCGGAAATTTTAAAATGGTTCCGAAATTTAAAATGGATCCGAAATTTGAAATGATTCAAAAAATGTTTCCAAATTAAAAAATGGTTCCAGAAATTTTAAACTGGTTCCGAAATTTAAAATGGTTTCGAAATTTGAAATTGTTCTAAAATTTGAATTGGTTCCAAAATGTTACTTGGTTCCGTAATTTTAAAATCTTTCCGAAATTTGAATTGGTTCGGAAATTTGAATTGGTTCCAAAATTTAAAACAGAGCACCGTGAAGCAGTCCAACGAAGGTCGAAGCGAAGCAAGTAAATGGGTACGCGACGTCGAAGCGAAGCAGTCAATGGGCCTGGGCGCCTGGCCCATTATAGCGTCGAAGCGAAACGAAAGGAAGGGTACGCGACGCTAACGTCGCGTACCGCGGCCCATAGGCGCTCCCGGATATTTCTCTGGGAGCGCCTAGTTCACGCACTATGCGGAGCACAACGCGCTCCGCCCTTGCGGATGCATCATGGCCCACTCCGATCATGGCCCAGTAACAGGTACTGTTCGATTTTTTCTGTTTAATTTTCTCGTTTCCCTATTTTTTTATAAAAATGAAAAATTTTAGGAGTATGAACATTTTCAAACTTGAACGTTGTTTCAAAAAATTAAAACCTTTTAACTATCAGCATTTGCAAATTTTGAACAATTTTTCATTCTAACATGTTTAAAAAAAATTGAATTCGAAGAATTTTAAAACATGAACTTTTCAAAAACTGAACAATTTTTAATTCTGAATTTATTTTAAAATCGGTACATTTTCAAAATTTAAAATTTTCAAATTTGAACATTCTCGAAAAATGAACATTTCGAATTTGGAACAGTTTTTAATTCTGAACATTACTCGAAATAAGAAAAAAAATGCAAAATAAATCCAAATTTGAACATTTTTCAAAAACTGAACAATAATGAGTTCTAAACATTCTTTAAAACTGAAAAAATATGCAATCGAAACTGAGAATTAATAAGAAATAGAAGAAATAATAAGACTGAAAATGGAAACAGAAAAGGCAAAAGTGAAAAGAAACACAAATAAGAAAAAAACGAAACAGAACAAAACCAGGAATATAACTAACTGGGCCGGTCCATAGTGCTGCGAAGGTGTGCGGGAGCGATTCCGCTCCGACTTATGCGGCAACTAGGATTTGTCATTTTTCTGCCTTTGGTACAAGAAAGCAAGAGAAAAAACAGGCCGACAGCCATGGAGCAAAAGGTCAAGCCCACCACGCAGCTCAACAATTGACACGAGAACAGCGCTCAGACCCAATT
This sequence comes from Poa pratensis, assembly GCA_947311845.1. Lineage (NCBI taxonomy): Eukaryota > Viridiplantae > Streptophyta > Magnoliopsida > Poales > Poaceae > Poa > Poa pratensis. Next base: position 59,379,727 of record CAMZMU010000045.1, on the reverse strand, counting down.
AATCAGCTACAACGTTGGATCCAAAAGCCTAAACAATGTTATAAGAACCATTTCATTCATAAGCCTGCCACTGAGATCCACCGGGCACAAGTTCAATTAGAAAGCGGAAAACGCCGGATCAGTTGTCGGGGGGCTACCCCCGGTAGGGTAAAGATGAGGTAAAGACATGTAAGATTAAGGCAGTAAGCTGTCCGAGGTGACAATTGAGCAAGGACGCAGGAGGCGTCATCCGACGTAAGGTGTACGTCTGAGGTATATTCTCCGAGGTATATCCTCCGAGATATCAACCTCGGGGCAGTCAGCTAGCTACCACAGGAATAAGGTATTCTCTACCGAGGTATAGGATCAGGAGTGTTATCCGAGGTTGGCAGCAAGGATCGAGGCATGTCAGAGAGGTCACGGGCGCCGCAGAGCTCGTAGCCCGAGCTTCAGAGGACGGCGAGGTCCGTCCACGGGTTTCCCGGAAGCTCGGGGGCCTAGGAGCTGACTTGGCTATTTCGGGAAAGGTCTACAGGCTAGACCTCGGCAGGCTACTGAAGTATGACCGGAAGAGGAAAGCTAGGCCTGTGGCCTGACAGTCCGGCCGTTGAGCTGGCAGGAGGCAGAGGCTTGTCTTCTACCTTTTGGCCATGCCATTGTTAGTTGTAGGCAGGGGTAAAACTGTACTTCGGCCTATGTATATATGCGGCATCTCTACCTCCAGGGAGGAGGACGGCAAAAACCCTAGCTCATTTCCCCCTTCGTAGTTTCACCTTCTACCTCGAGCTCTCACTTTGGTAGCATCATACAGCTCGAGGAGCACCTTGTACCTGAGAACGACACTGATATATTGAGAGAGGCAAGGCAGGAGTAGGGGTTTTACTTCCTCACGAAGGCCCCGAACCTGGGTACATCGTGGTGTCTTTTGTGTTCTTGGCTTTCTTGGTTTCTTGTTCATGTTCTTGTGGTTTCTTGCATGTTCTTGCTTGTGCACGTCTTGAGTGCATAAACCCTCCCCGGATTCCCCCAACGACCATTCGGCCCCAACTAAGCCATACCCATGGCATCTGCCGTGATCCCACCACGACAGTTGGCGCCCACCGTGGGGCAGATTGAGGCGTTGGGTGGAGTTTCCATCCGGACGGGCTCCTCTGAGTGTGTTCTTTCTGGCCTTGTTGCCAAGATCGGCGAGTTCGCCTTTGTGAGCGACAATGCGGGGTGCTTCGCCGGCAAGCCTTTCCCCACCGATGGCTTCCTCATGATGCTCGGCAGCTTCCCCACATACGTTGCTGTCGAGGTGGTTCGCGAGTACCCGGAGCAGGTGCTCGTGGACGACGAAACTCCTCTCCTGGCGGCTTTGGGCCGTGTCACTCGCCCTCCGAGGTGTGTGGAGGTGATGATGGCTGGTACCAGCCTGCAGCTAGCAAGGCAGATGCTGGCAAGGTCGCGCTAGCCGAGGTGGAGGCGACGCCAACCGCGCTGCCTGAGAAATCAGGTCGGACGGCGAAGTTTCCGTACGAGAAACCTAGTCAGAATGAGCAGTTGGGCATGCCAAGGGAAGAAGTTCCCTTAGAAGCTATCGTTGATAGGTTAGCTCGGCCACTCGCAGTAGAGGCAAGTGTGGAGCATACGGTGGCCGGGTTAGAGGCAGAGCGCCAGAGGGTGCTGAGAGAAGCTCGGTTGCTGGCCGAGGCTAAGCAGCAGTTCGATATGGAGCAGAAGGAGTACAATGCTGCACATGGTATAGAGGATGGTTTTACTCCGGTTGTGCGGCGTAAGAAAGCTGCTCTGCTCAACCGAGGCAAGGACCTCTATGGGAGATGGCTAGGGCTGCAGTCTCGGGCTCGAGTAAGGCAACAAGTAGCAGGTCGGCTACTGGTAGGCCGGTGTATAGTTCACCAGCTAAGAACCTTAGAGCAGCCGAAGCAGTAAGGGCCGGGCTATCGGAGTTGACCGGAGATGCATGGCGTGAGCAGCAGAAGCGGCTCAATGAGTTAGTGCATGTGGCCAGCAAGCAAAATGAAGCCCTCCGCAAGGCCGGGCTTGGCGGTTCGCAGGCGGTCCATTCGATTAGGCCAGTTAGCCAGGGGTCCAAGGGGCAAGCCTCGTCTCCACACGTCGGAGGAGCCGATCGTGCCCGGAGTGTCACTTCAGGTCGGAACAAGGAGATGCAGCTGCAAGTGTACGATCCGGTGTTAGCTGGGAAGCAAAAGGTCGGCAACGCTAGCCGAGCCAATGGAGACCCCGGCCCAGGTGATGCAAGCCGAGCTAAGGGCCGTTCAGCTCAGGGAAATCAGAACGGTGGGCAAGCAGCGTCGGCTGGCCGAGGTAAACCACCTCAGCCCCCGAGGCATCAGCAGCAACCCCGGCCGCAGGAGCAGTATCAGCAAGAGCCGGAGTATGTTCCGCAGCCGAAGAACGTCGGTCGAGGTGGCGACCGATATGATGATGGAAATTCAGCCATGGAGCGGGCTGGATTCTATAGAGTGGATGGTGCATTGGGAGAGTATCGGAGCTCGGACGTTGCCTACAGGTGATGCGCGCTACAAGCTAGATCGGATTTACATGTCCGAGAAGTTGGAGGAGGAAGGCCCTCCTGGTCCGGCGTGTTTTGGACCTCGGATCATGAAGGAACCACCTCCACCAGTGTCTCAGTTTCAGTTGGGTCGGAGTACCAGGCCGTACAATGGGAGCACCAAGCCGCAAGATTGGCTAGCTGATTATGTTTCAGCAGTATACATTGCGGGGGGCAATCGCCGATGGGCGGTCCGGTATCTCCCGCACATGTTGGAAGGTCCTGCTCGGATCTGGCTGAACAATCTGCCGGAGAATAGCATCGATTGCTGGCTGGATTTAGAGGAGGCATTCAATAGCAACTTCGCCAGCACTTACAGGAGGCCAAACCGACCTCAGCTTTTGCAGGCGTGCAAGCAGGAGGACAATGAGACTGACCGAGAATTCTTGACTCGGTGGAGCAATGTTCGGAACTCCTGTGAGGGAGTTATCGAAGCACAGGCTATAGCGTGGTTTGCTGATGGATGTCGGTATGGTAGCATGTTGTGGCAGAGGCTCCAGAGAGATATGCCAAAGACTCTGGCCGAGACGATTCGGATAGCTGATTCCTATGCCCTTGGCGATCCGATGCAGCCTCTGCTGGATGGGAATGCCCGGAACAGGAGGAATCCGATGAACAACCGCAACAACGGACCGAGGTTTGATAACCGTCAAGAGTTCGGGCAGAAGAGGAGAGAACCAGATTTCCAAGTCAATGCTGTAAACCCAAGTCAGTCCGGACCTGGAGGCGCCCAGAAACCGAAGACTGAGGGTCAGGCGTGGACTCCGAACCAGAACCAGAATCAGGGAGGTGGTGCGAAGCAGTGGCAGGAGGCCGGACCACCTGTGACTTACGAGTCATTGGTGAATGGACCATGTATCTATCATGGCAGGAATGGCAGAACACCCAACCATACCACTCTGCAGTGTAGTTTTCATCACCGAACCGCTGCAGAAGGGGCGAAAGCTGGGGCAAACCGGAGTGGGCCACCGAACCAATGGCGTAGACCTCAATATCCGAACACGCAGCAGCAGCATAAGCCGACCATAGCGGCGCAGAATCAGAGCTTAACCGGAGCAAATTCAACCCCGGTGCATGCGGCCCAAAACCAGAAGACGGTGCAGGCGAAACCGGTGAATGCAGTGAGTGCCCAGGGCAACAACAACAACGGTGGTGCCGGCCAAAGCCAAACGTGGTCCTTTGAGAATCAGAGGTATGAGAACCCCGGTAATGATTATAGGGAAGTACATCAGAGCTACGTGGTGTTTGTGACTGAGTCAACTGATAAGAAGAGTATGCTGAGGCGTGCCAAGGAGGTGAATGCAGTAACTCCGGCGGTGGTGAAATACATGAACTGGTCCGAGCAAGAGATCACTTGGAGCAGGCAAGATACACCTCGGATCATGCCGAGCCCTGGAAACTATGCACTGGTGGTGGATCCGACGTTTTGTGGGCCGACCAACAATGTGAGATTCACCCGAGTCTTGGTGGACAATGGGAGTGCCATAAATATCATGTACCGAGACACAATGGTCAAGCTGGGATACTCACCGAACCAGTTGCAGCCTAGCAGCTGTACATTTCACGGTATTGTGCCCGGGGTCTCTTGTGCACCTATGGGAAAGATTTGGGTCGACGTGGGTTTTGGTACCCGAGATAACAGCCGAGTTGAAAGTCTTGAGTTCGAGGTTGTGGACTTGCAGAGCCCTTACCATGCCTTGCTGGGAAGGCCAGCCTTGGCCAAGTTCATGATCTCCACTCATGTGGCTTACCTAAAGATGAAAATGCCGGGGCCCAAGGGAATAATAACCATTTCTGGTGACTACAAGAAGGCTATGCAATGTGCCTCGGCGGGATCTAGTTTAGCCGAGTCCTTGGTGATCGCGGCGGAGAAGAAGCAACTTCAGAAGGTGGTGGCAATGGCGCAGTCTACTCAGCTCGGCATGTCCGGACTAATTACTCCGGACATGAGCGCTTCATTCGAGGTGCCCAAGGAGACCAAGAAAATCCCGCTGGACTCGGAGAACCCGGAGCGTTTCGCCATCATTGGTACTGGCATGGACGAGAAATAGGAAAGCGCGCTCTGTCACTTCCTCCGTGAGAATCGGGACATTTTTGCATGGTCGGCTAAAGACCTGCCAGGTGTTCCGAGGGAGTTGGCAGAGCACTCTTTGTTTGTTCGGCCAGAGGTGAAACCAGTGCGTCAACCGACGCGGCGGCTCTCAGATGACCGAAGAAAGGTGGTACTCGAAGAACTGGCGAAGTTACTGGCTGCAGGCTTCATCATGGAAGTGCTGCATCCGGACTGGATATCTAATCCAGTCCTCGTGGAGAAAAAGAAGGACGAACCGGCGGTAGTCAAGGTGTGGCGCATGTGCATTGACTTCACCAACCTGAACAAGGCGTGCCCGAAGGATCCCTTTCCTTTACCTCGGATTGATCAAGTGATCGATTCTACGGCTGGATGTGAGCTGTTGTCTTTTATTGATGCATATTCTGGTTTTCACCAGATCCCACTGAACACTGATGATCAAATAAAGACTGCCTTTATTACCCCGTACGGGGCGTATTGCTATCGTGTCATGTGTTTCGGTTTGAGAAATGCCGGGGCAACTTATCAAAGGTGTATGCAGAAGTGCTTACATTCTCAAATGGGCAAGAATGTGCAAGTGTATGTCGATGACATTGTTATCAAAACTAAAAAGAAGCATACTCTCATCGAAGACCTCGAAGAGACATTTGCAAATTTAAGAAAGTATCGGTTGAAACTTAACCCGGACAAGTGCACCTTTGGTGTCCCGGCTGGAAAATTGCTCGGTTTCCTCGTATCGAGCCGAGGTATAGAAGTTAACCCGGCTAAGATCCGAGCTATCGAAAGAATGAAGTTGCCGAACTGTTTAAAAGATGTGCAGAAGTTCACGGGATGCCTTGCATCTTTAAGTCGGTTTGTAAGTCGGCTAGGAGAAAAAGCCTTACCATTGTATCAACTTATGAAGAAAAGTACCAGTTTCACTTGGACCCCGCAGGCGGACGCGGCGTTCAATGAGCTGAAGAAGATGTTGTCCACTGCTCCGGTGTTGGCATCCCCTTTGCAGAATGAACCGATGTTGATATACATTGCGGCTACAAACCGGGTCGTAAGTGTTGCAGTGGTGGTGGAGCGAGACGAAGGAGGCAAATCGGTGCAGAGACCAATCTACTACCTGAGCGAGGTGATATCCACGTCGAAGCAAAACTACCCCCACTACCAGAAGATGACGTACGGAGTATACCTGGCGGTTAAGAAACTGAAGCATTACTTCCAAGAGCATCCCATGACGGTGGTATGTGATGCTCCAATCTCGGAGATCATCGGATGCAAGGACGCAACTGGGCGAGTTGCCAAATGGGCGATCGAGGTATCTCCATACACTCCGCATTATGAAAGGCGAGATGCAATCAAGTCGCAGGCGCTGCCGGACTTTTTATGCGATTGGGCCGAGATGCAATATGAGCCGCCCTTGCCGGACTATAATTATTGGAAGATGCACTTTGATGGGTCCAAGACCAAGGTCGGATTAGGTGCCGGCATAGTCCTAACCTCGCCGAAGCAAGACCAGTTGAAGTATGTGCTGCAAATCCATTTCTCGGCGTCGAACAACGTGGCGGAGTATGAGGCCCTGATCCATGGGCTCAAGGTGGCAAAGGAGATAGGCGTCCGGCGTATAGAATGCTTCGGCGATTCAGCTTTGGTGGTGCATCAATCCACCGGCACTTGGGATGCATTGGATGCGAACATGGAGTTGTATCGGTTTCATGTGCAAAAGGTGTCTGGGTTTTTCGAAGGATGTGAGTACAAGCACATACCTCGGGGGGAGAATGAAGCCGCCGACGTATTGTCCAAGCTCGGTTCATCCAAAGAACCGGTGCCACCGGGGATAGCACTGAACATTTGAGACTCCTTCAATCAAGCCTTCTCCTGATTCCGAGTCAATTTTCTTACCACCAAATCGGAGCCTGAGCCTATGGAGGTAGACGTCGGATGCGTTTGGCCGGACTCGGGGACTGCTTCGCAGTATCCGGGACTGATGGAGCTTTTCCTATGGAGTGATGATGGGAACTTCGGGTCTGACCCGGGGACTTCGCACCAACACTCGGGGACTGGCCGAGCAATGGTAAAGGAATCATGGGAGATCATGGCGACCGAACCAATGGAGATAGATGAGAGCCTTTTTCCTCTACATCCAGTGCCGGAATGGGCGGAGCAGATAATGAACTTCATAACTGACGGAAGTTTGCCAAGTGATACAACCGAGGCAAGGAGAATCCAGAGGAGAGCTAAGGGATACACCATCATCAACAAGGAGCTATACAAGAGAAGTGTGACCGAGGTGTTGCAGAGGTGTGTCGAACCAGCTGAAGGCAAGGAGATGCTTTTAGAAATCCACCAAGGAGAATGTGGACATCATTGCAGCACAAGAGCTCTGGTGGCCAAGGTGTTCCGGCACGGGTTCTATTGGCCCACCGCCAATGCCGATGCAGAAGATATAGTTCGGAAATGTGAAGGGTGCCAAAGGTTCGCCAAGCAGCAGCACATGCCAGCTTCGGCGCTCAAGACCATTCCTATCACGTGGCCCTTTGCAGTTTGGTGTCTGGACATGGTGGGAGAATTCAAGCCAGCCCGAGGCAATATGACTCACATACTGGTGATGGTGGACAAATTCACTAAGTGGATCGAGGTGAAGCCAATCCGAAAAGTGGATGGTCATACGGCAGTGACCTTTTTGAAGGAAATAATCCTGAGATATGGATATCCTCATAGTATCATTACAGACAACGGCACGAACTTTGCTGTCGGAGAGTTTGCTCGGTTCTGCATGAGTAAGGGAATTCGACTTGATGTAGCCTCGGTGGCTCACCCACAGGCTAATGGGCAAGTAGAAAGGTCAAATGCATTGGTATTGGCCGGAATCAAAGCTCGGCTAGTAGAACCACTGTTGAAAACACCGGGGTGTTGGATCGATGAGATACCAGCAGTTCTGTGGGGTTTAAGGACCACACCGAACAGATCAACAGGCTATACGCCATTTTCATGGTCTATGGGGCCGAGGCAATGCTGCCAACCGACATTGAATATGATGCGCCCAGAGTGGCAATGTACACAGAAGCCGAGGCTAAAGAAGCTCGGGAAGATGCTGTAGATCTGCTTGAGGAAGCAAGAGAATTGGCCTTATCTCGGTCAGCAATATATCAGCAGGGTCTCCGACGCTATCAAAGCCGGCATGTAAAACCCCGAAAGTTTAATGAAGGAGATCTAGTGCTGAGGCTTGTTCAGCGCAGCAAAGGTCGGCACAAGTTGTCACCTCCATGGGAGGGACCATACATTGTGAGCCGAGCTTTGCACAATGATTCGTACTATCTTATAGATGCACAGGAGCCAAGGGGAGATGGGCTGGATAGACCCGATGCGGAGCTTCAGCGTCCATGGAATGTAGCTCTACTCCGACCCTTCTACTGTTGAAGGAAGTAATGTATGTACCTCGGCTGATCTTTAATAAAAACTTCGGCACCTCGAGAGTGAGCTCGGGGACTGCCTCGCTCTTATGATTGCATGTTTCTTTTTGTTTGTACTCTTTTTCGTTCGTATGCCGACTATTTTGAACCTCGTCTCAAACTTCAAGTACTGTATGCTATGTAACTAATCTTGTGACTCGACTGACGAACGCCAGCATGGCAGTCAAGAGCAAAGACGAAAGAACATGGGAAACATGAAAATGAACTCGGGACTCGGTCCAAAAAGACAGTTCGGCATATGTCGTTTACTAACCCCTGTTTTTACTTCTTTTTTATGTCGGATGACTTTGAAACATACCTCGGAATTTACCAAGTACTGTATGCTATGAACAACAATCTTGTGACTCGACTGTCGAACGCCAGAATGGCAGACAAGAGCAAAGAATGCCAAATATAGTAAACACGAAAGTAAACTCGAGCAATCATTCAAAAGGATTCGACATAAAGCTTAGAAAAGCATGGTTCGAATAAGCATGATAGTAACAGAGGTAGCAAAAGGAACTACTTAAGTTTGATTACATCTGCATCCCGGCATACCGGGGATTTAATGAAGTTTTCCAGTGCATAGGTTCAGGTCGAGGAATTTGAGTTAAACGTCGGCAGCAGCCGACGCATCAGGAGTGGGCTCCGGAGTAGAGGTAGCCTGAGAAGTGCTGGCAACATCGGCAGTAACCTCGGCATCAGTTTGGGGCGGATCCTCGGTTTCTTCCTCGGCATCGGAGGCTGTTTCATATTCACCATCTTCGCCATCTTCTTCTTCTCCTGTCGCATAATCCTCGGCGTCGGAGTAGGTGTCTCCTTCGCTCAAAATCTTTGTGTTGGCATATCCAGCGAAGAAGGCAGCCATCTTTTCGCGGCGCTTGATGAGAGTTGGGTCCGAGGACCAGGGCGAGCCTCGGCGAAGAGTGTCCATCTTTTCGAGGTCGATCTTCTCGCACCAAGTCATGATGAATTTGAGAGCGGCATCAGCTCCAGCGCGAGCTGAAGATGAACGCCACTCTCGGAGTCTTTGTTCGGCTTCACGAAGCTTGGAGGCAAGATCCTCGGTAGTCTTGGGAGCATCAGCAAGAGGCCATAAGGCTCGGAAAGCAGACACACCTGCATCGAGAAGTTCCGACCCAATGGTTCTCAATGGATGGATCCGAGACTTGATGGCCACGATATGGTCCTCAACGGTCCAATCGGGGTTCTGTTCGTTCCGCCTCTCCCTGTGCCGACCAGTGATGCTGCGGGCCGCAACTTGGGTGTAGGTAAAATGCTCTATAGTAGGGTAGCCTGTTATCAGTGTGAGAAATGGTTCGGCAGAGAACCAATGGTGTGGAGGACAAAGAAAAGCTAAGGGAGGCAAGAAACTTACCGTCCATCTCGCGGTTGATAGTTTGCAGCGTCGGGAGAAACTGGTTGACCTGCGCCTGCAGAGCTTCCAAAGCCTCTGTGGCCGAGTTGGCGCGGACCTCGGCTACTTGGAGAGCTTCTTGGTGGTCTTTGGCAGAATCCTCCCGAAGTTTCTTCTCTGCCTCGACGGCCTTATCCTTCTCATCCTTCAGCTTCTCCGTTTCTGATTTCCGGAGCCCATCAATGCGCTTGAGCTCCCTTACCAGACGAGCTACTTCGGCTTTCTCTTGTTGTAGCTTCTCTTCCAAAGAGTTCTTTTCTGCAAGGACGGCCTTCTGCTCGTCGTGGAGTTTCTTGTGGTCAAACAAGAGGGTATGAAAGATATCTGTGCGGATGTTCATAGTATTCTGCAAGGAAGAAAAATATAGCTCGGTTAGAAAGGCTATACCTCGACAAGAGTCTCGGGGACTCGGAGTCAAATCATTGGGAAAATGTTGCCGGGGTATGCCTCGACATGAGTCTCGGGGACTCGTACCCGAGGTGCATGCTAAAGTGAGATAAAATGGATTGGATACGTCGGATGAAAATGGAAAGTTGAGATTCAAGCCAAACAATTTTAACTCCGACGGAGCGTCAATAGTTTACCTCGAATCTCGGGGACTGGGGATGGTGGATATTAGATGAGATACTGCATGAAAGTAAAGAGAATAGGACTTACGTCGATGGCTTGAGCAGCACGCAGGGCAGCAGTTTGTAGATCATATACGCTTCGGCCGCAGGCGCTGTTTCCCGCGGGATGCTCAGCCACCGGAGCAGCTAAGGAGGCCGAGGAGACCTCGTCTGCAGAATTCCAGTCTGCATTGTAATGTTCCAAGGAGCCGAGGCTCTGGCCACTATCAGTGCGCAGAGGAGGAAATCCCCACGGTCCGCCCTGCTCGATGCCCCTAATCGAGGCCTCCACGGCCAAAGCAGCCTCGGAACTTGAAGCAGGCCGGTTATCCAATATAAGAGATGCCCTCCGAGCATATTCTTCGGCCGGAGGGGCAGTCTCATCAATGGGTGCGGCGAATGGAGGAATTCGGCGTGTCACCGGGGGAGGAGACCTCGGTTGGTCCTTGAAGGAGAAGAGATAGTCAGGGTGCCAGACCCAGATGTTGGTTTGGGGGTGACCTTGACCTTCACCGTCTCTTTCTCTTTCTCCTTGCCCTTCTCCACGGCAAGGTGGTTTGGCGGAGTGGTTTTTGGGGCTGTTGCTTGGGCTGTTGCTTGGGCTGTTGCTTCTGCTGATGCTTCTGCTGTTGCTGCTGTTGGTTGCGGGCAGTCTGGCTTCGGGGGAGAGTCGAGGCTCCGGCAAGGTGGTAGCCGAAGTCCTGGCGCGATTGGTCTCCGCATCCGTTTGAGGACGCGGAGAAGTCTGACCTCGGGTGGGGGCAGATTTCCCCAAGGCCGGGCCAGACCTCGGTGGAGGAGATCCGGGGCGAGAGTTCGTCGGGGAGGTCGTGGCTTCAGAGGCACCAACGGGTGCAGTCATGGAGGATACCTCCTGATCCACGTCTATGGGGGCACTGCAACGAAGAAGATGGTCAAGTGTTAATACCGAGGTAATATGTTTAAGCAACAAACATGTTGGCTATAGAAGCAAAGCATTACCCATCCGAGGTAGGAAACCTCTTGCCCCCCCGGGCATGAGGAGGATGTCCGGACTTCTTCAGCCGACGTCTCTTGACCGGAGCCTCAGTGGGTCCGGAGGCTCCAGTGGCGGAGGGTTCGGCGGTCGGAGTTGCGGCACCAGCGTTTCCGGCTGGTTGCTGGAGTAAAGTTCGGAAGGTGAGGAAGGCAGGAGATAGGTACCGCGTTTATTGGTTCCATGACGAGAAACCCCTCCTCGTCATCCGAAATCTCTTGAACTGAAGCTTGTGCTTGAGGCTTACCCGCGGTGGTGATGCGGGCCGAGGCAATGGGCATAAAATCCTCGTCGTCAGGGTCCACGTTGGATGGTGGGTTCTCAACAGGGAGATCCTCGCCGAAGTGGTCCGCAGGATGGACTCCATCCTCGGCGGTCTGGCGGGCGAACAGCTGTATGGCGGACATATGAAAAGGAGTTAGGAAGAAAATTATCAAGATGAACGTCGGTAGCAAGACCTCGGTGGTAAAGGAGTATCGAAGAAAACGTCGGAATAGCGTACCTGTTTCGCTGGCTTGGTCCTGTAGTGGGGCTCCCTTCCCCATGTCCAAGCATCAGAGATCTTGGACTTGGTGATAGCTCGGACTCGCCGAGCTACCGCGGCATTGTCCAGTGCAATGTGCGTATGTCGGGTGGGGTCATAAAGACCGCTCATGTGGCAGATCTTGTGAGACCTCGCCTGGAGAGGGGAGACCCTGCGCTTCACGAACGTGCAGGCCAGGTCGTCAGCCGTCAGGACTTTCCCGTCGTTCGCGGGGTCCTCCGGGTCCTGCCATTTCGCAATATACCCATGGATGGACTTGAGTTCGCCGGTGTGAGGGGGAGCGTAGTCCCAGTTGAGCTGTTCTGTAGGAGGGCTGAGGTTAAACGCCGGCAGGTTGAGGAAGTCCTCTTCGCCGGAGTTCTTCACGTAAAACCACGTCCGGAGCCACTTGCGAACGGTGTCCGGAGTAGTGATACGTGGGAAGATGGAGTTTCGGCGAGGAGCTATGGTGGCAGCTCCGCAGGCGGTTAGTTGCTTGGGCAGATCCTTGTTTTTTGGATCCGGGATCACTTGCCGCTTAAGTTGGAAGTAGCGAGAAAAGAGGTCTACCGTGGCTTTGAGGCCGAGGTATCCCTCAGAGAAGGAAACGATGCAGGAGAGAGTGGTGATGGCGTTGGCGGGGAGGTGATGAACCTGGAGTCCGAACTTGTCGAGGAAGCTCCGGAAGAAATCACTAACGGGCAGTCCGAAGCCGCGCTGGAAGTGCGCGATGAAGACCACCCGTTCCCCTTGCTTGACTTGAGGCTCGAGTTCGCCCTCTGGCAGGCGACACTCTACCCCGGTGGGAATCCGCCGAGTCGCCCTAAGCCACTGGATTTCGTCCGGAGTTACATCCGAACCTTCCCAGCCGGCTCGTTCTCCGACCTCCAGTTCGAGGTCTGGAACCTCGGTTTGTTCCGAACTCTCAGGAGGAGACATCTCGGCAGAATCAATCTGCAGAAATGCACAGAAGTTTAGCAAAGGAAAAAGTAAATCTGGAATCTAAGGCTATATCTGGCTAACTCAGGAGGAGTTGGGCGGCTATCTAATGTACATAGAGGCATATCTATGCTAGGCGAACATCTGTCCGAGGCATGAAACTAATTTCTACCCAAAAGAGTATGCGAGTAAGATCTACCGGAGGAGGTAAATAGAGTTTTATTCAAGAACATATGAAGAACCAAAGCGCGAAGAGGAAGAAACCTAGAGCAATGCCTAGGGTATCAAGAAAGGGAGTACATACCGTGAAAATGAGGTGCTGAAGGGCGGCGCCGGTGACGCGGTCGCAGCGGCGACGGAGGAGCTGCTCGTCGGCGGCGAGAACGTGCTTCTTCTCGAGCGGGAGCGGCGGTGTTTCTCGCGGAAGAGAAGGCAATCGAGCGGGATTGACAGGGGAACGCCTCTGGTCGTGCTTTATAGCCGCGGTCAATCGACGGTTTGCAGTGCGGCCGCTTGCGGTTCCCGAAATGGCGAGTGGGATCGCCTGTGCACGGTGGTCCACGTGGCGCGAAGATAGCGGTGGGCGAGCAGGCCACAAGATCGGTTGCAGGAGGCAAACCGTCGGGCGGTGCGGTTACTGGAGCGCGAAGCGGCGCAAGCGGGGAATCTCCGCTGACGTGGGCCGCGTGGTGGAAAGCACTCGAGTGCTTTGACTGTCGTGGACCAGGAAGTGATGGATGGGACACATGAGCAGTGTTCTCTGACCGAAGTCAGTAAGGATGCAGGAATCGAGGGGTTGACGTCCGAGATCTCGGCGGATACTTCGGAAAAGCAGTATGGCCCGAGGAACAGACCGATGGATTTTTCGGGATATTGGTTCGGTAACCTGGAAAACATTGTAGCGCATGTGGTTTCGGGTTGAACCTGATGCGGCCTTTCATCCGAGGCTGCAAGACCACATCAGCTTCGGGGACTACTGTCGGGGGGCTACCCCCGGGTAGGGTAAAGATGAGGTAAAGACATGTAAGATTAAGGCAGTAAGCTGTCCGAGGTGACAATTGAGCAAGGCGCAGGAGGCGTCATCCGACGTAAGGTGTACGTCTGAGGTATATTCTCCGAGGTATATCCTCCGAGATATCAACCTCGGGGCAGTCAGCTAGCTACCACAGGAATAAGGTATTCTCTGCCGAGGTATAGGATACGGAGTGTTATCCGAGGTTGGCAGCAAGGATCGAGGCATGTCAGAGAGATCACGGGCGTCGCAGAGCTCGAAGCCCGAAGCTGCAGAGGACGGCGAGGTCCGTCCACGGGTTTCCCGGAAGCTCGGGGGCCTAGGAGCTTACTTGGCTATTTCGGGAAAGGTCTACAGGCTAGACCTCGGCAGGCTACTGAAGTATGACCGGAAGAGGAAAGCTAGGCCTGTCCGGCCTGACAGTCCGGCCGTTGAGCTGGCAGGAGGCAGAGGCTTGTCTTCTACCTTTTGGCCATGCCATTGTTAGTTGGAGGCAGGGGTAAAACTGTACTTCGGCCTATGTATATATGCAGCATCTCTACCTCCAGGGAGGAGGACGGCAAAAACCCTAGCTCACTTCCCCTTCGTAGTTTCACCTTCTACCTCGAGCTCTCACTTTGGTAGCATCATACAGCTCGAGGAGCACCTTGTACCTGAGAACGACACTGATATATTGAGAGAGGCAAGGCAGGAGTAGGGGTTTTACTTCCTCACGAAGGCCCCGAACCTGGGTACATCGTGGTGTCTTTTGTGTTCTTGGCTTTCTTGGTTTCTTGTTCATGTTCTTGTGGTTTCTTGCATGTTCTTGCTTGTGCACGTCTTGAGTGCATAAACCCTCCCCGGATTCCCCCAACGACCATTCGGCCCCAACTAAGCCATACCCATGGCATCTGCCGTGATCCCACCACGACATCAGTGCTATTTGCGCTCCGCCCTTACCGATGCATCATGGCCCAAAGTCGCGCTCGAAATGCGCGACAAAGACAACTCGTTCGCCGGGTTGCAGATCCGGTTTGGTCTCATCGCCAGGGGCCCGACATATCACCTCTGCCGGGATACGCCGAGTCCGGATTAACCAATCAATCTCATCCCAGGTAACAACGGAACCTTCCCATCCGCCACGCTCGCTATCCTCGACGGAAGTGTCGGCAAGATCCGGGGTATGGCTGGAAGACATCTTGGCGGCGGCGGCGGAAATCTGCAAAGATGCAAGGGTTCGCTGGCAGTGAGCATCTTATGGTGTTTACTCGGTGGAGGAAGAGAAGCAACAAGCAAAAACAAGAACCTATGAGCAAATAACTAAGACGAAGATCTACGAGGAAGATCTAAAGACGAACTAATGAAGAAATAATGAAGAACTAAGAAAGATCTAGTGACTAGCCGTGGAAAATGCTGCGGGGAACAACTCACTGGAGATGTGGTGGCGGCGCGATGTGAAGAGCTCGGGACGGCCGCCGGAGAACTTGGCTCGACGGCGGTGCGGCGAACTCTGGTCGACGGCGGCTCGGGGGCTTCGACGTCGTGCGGCGTGTGGTGGTAGAAAGCGCTGCGCGGCGGCGACGATTTCTCGGTGGAGTGGGAAAGAAGTGGAGAGGAAGGAGGAGAAGAGGGATGCCCCCGCTCCTCTATTTAAGGGCGCGGGAGGTGCGCGGTTACCGAAACCGCCGCGCACGATTCCCTAATCCCCGCGCGGATTAATTGCGCGCGGTTTGCAGTATACCCCGTCGCACGATCGGCCGCATAGTGGGCCACAAAGTGGCAACCGTCCAGCGCGGGGTCAGTGGTGCGGTCAATGGCACGGTTATCGAGGAGCCGCGCGGTCGGTCAAACGAACTCAAGTGCGCTGCGGAGTTGACAGGCTGTGGGACCCGCCTGGCGTGGGCGGCGTGCGCAGACGCATGTCTGTCCGCGCGCAAGAATCGAGGCGACACGCAGTATGTTGGTGCCACGTGTCGTGGCAAGATCTTTGAAGAGATCAAGGAAATCATTTTGTGTCGGAGAAACCGACATGACGGAAGGTGTCGACAATAGTTGGAGGACTGATTTCGAGTATTTCGGTTCGACCGACGTATATATGTCGGATAGTTGGTCAAGTTGGTTTGCTTGTTTAAACCTGGTGTGGCCCTTCATCCGAATCTGCAGGACCGCACCAGCTTCGGGACTAATGTCGGGGGGCTACCCTCGGGTAGGGTCAAGGTACGGTATAAAGCGTGTCCTGGAGTGGACCAAGTTACACTGAGACCGACATAACCAGGTCCGGTGGGGACCGGGTTAAGATGTTGGTGCAAACCGACATAAGCTAACCGGCATATGCTGACCGGCATATGCAGACCGACATAACCTGACCGACATATGAATGTCGGTATCATCATGTTTTCTCTTATGCGCGGGAGAGAATAATCAAGGAAGGGGAATCCGGCATATCCATGCCGGGTTAACAAAGAAGCGGTGTCTTACCCCGGTTGGAAGTCAATGGAGTTGTATCATCCCGCCTGACACGGGAGCGTGGCAGGCTGGATATCACGGGAGCATGGCAGGCCGGACGGCGTGGGAGCGTGGCAGACCGGACAGCGCGGGAGCGTGACAGGCCGGATAATGCGCGTACGATGTGACCAGTCCACCTATCACTGACTATGCAAGTACAAGGGCACAGTGTACCAGGCATGGGCAAGCCACGTCTTGTCCGCGCCGCTCCCGAATATGCGCTGACCATGTGTCGTTCCTGGTTATGCGCTGGACGCAGGAGCACGTGGCTACAGTGCGCAGGGCAAGACCGTTGCTTAACGGTCAGCTATAAATAGACCCCTTCCCCTCCTGCGTGGACGACGACGACCACGAGACATTTTCCCCCGTAGTTACCTTCTTCTTCCTTGTTCTCTTCGCCATAGCAGCGAACATACAGCTCAAGGAGCATCATTGTACTTGTGACATATCCATATACAGAGAGAGGCAGGCAGGAGTAGGGGTCTTACCTCCTCACGAGGGCCCTGGACCTGGGTAAATCGTGTGTTTTTCCGTGTGCGCTTCTTAGCGCGCTATCCCTTCCCGGTTCCACCAGCGTCCATCGGCCCCATCATTAGCCATCCTATGGCATCTGCCGTGATACCACCACGACATTATTGAATGTGTAGGAACAGGACAAATTACACTTGGAAGATGTCTGCTAAAACTCTTGGGAGCAACAATAGATGTGGGAAAAGGCACTCTTAATTTCACCTCCACTCAAGGATGCGGTCATGTATTCCCTAAACCCAAGAGTAAAAATAATGGTAGGAGAATTAAACGTAAGGCTCCTGTTAATTTTGATGCTTCTTCTCTTGGAAACACTTGATCTTTGGTTTTGTGCCTAACTGAAAGGCATTAAAGAAAAGCACTTCTTGGGAGATAACCCATGTTTTCTTTCTGCAAATTTTCTTTTACTTTTGAGTCAAGGAGTTTCTTACTTCTGTACCATCTCCTTTGTATCTTTACTTTTTCAAATTGTTGTGCCTAGTAAAGTCTATAGTAGAAAGTTGATGCTAGATTTGGATTTCTGCATAGGAACAGATTTCTGCTGTTCACCGTTTTGAGCTCTATAAATTCCAGAAAAATTGAAAATTCTGCAAATTTTTGTGCATGATCCTCATATATGTACACAACTTTTGTTAGTTTAGAATTTTCGATTTTGAGCAACGTAAGTGACTCGAAAAAATTCGTCTTTACAGACTGTTCTGTTTTGACAGATTCTGCCTTTTATTTTGCATTCTCTCTTTACTATGTTTAGTGGTTTTCTTTGCTCCACAAAACATCAGTAGCTGTAGATAATGTTAAGAAGGTGTTGGTTATGCTTGTGTCCATGCAGAACATGTGAATTTTTGATTTATGCTAATTATTTTGAGTCTGGTGTGAAGAAAGTTTTCAAGGATCAAGAGAGAAGGATGATATAATGTGATCAAGAAGAGTGAAAATCCTAAGCTTGGGGATGCCCCCGTGGGTCACCCAAGCATATCTCAAGAAGACTCAAGCATCTAAGCTTGGGGATGCCCAAGGCATCCCCTTCTTCATCAACAACTTATCAGGTCATTTCTAGTGAAACTATATTTTAATTCTTTGACATCTTATGTGCTTTACTTGGAGCGTCTTTGTGCTTTTATTTCTGATTTGTTCTTTATTTTTCTGTGATCAACTTGGTTGGATCCTAGCATTCTTGTGTGGGAGAGAGACACGCTCCATTTTTTTCCTTTGAATACTCCTATTCTTCACTTATATTTGTTGGGTATTCTTGTCTAGCTGCTGCTATGCTTTTAGCTCCTGTTTTTCATGCACCTCTTGTTCAGAGCTGTTAGTTCTTGTAGAGAAATACTCTCTTGCTTCATTGTTAAATTATTTGGAGAGTTTATGTTGAGAAAAATTGACCTGGTGTTTGGTTGAAAGCAGAAAATGTTGCATGTGGTAGATGGTATTTCAAAAAACATGTTTATTCTTATAGATCATTGTTTTGGATAATTTGACACTTGGCAATTGTTTTGAGCTCTCAAGTAGTTCATATTTAAGCTCTTGTATCATGTGGTTAAAACCTATTAGTGGAGAACTACCGTAGAGCTTGTTGAAATTTGGTTTGCATCATTGGTTTCTCTAAGGTCTAGATATTTTCTGGTAAAAGTGTTTGAGTAACAAGGAAGACAGTGTAGAGTTTTATAATGCTTGCAATATGTTTTCATGTAAGTCTTGCTGTACCAGTTTATACTTGTGTTTGCTTCAAACAACCTTGCTAGCCTAAACTCTGTACTGAGAGGGAATGCTTCTCGTGCATTCAAACCTTGAGCCAAAATCCATGCCATTTGTGTCCACCATAACTACCTATATGTGGTATTTCCCTGCCATTCCAAGTAAATACTTCATGTGCTACCTTTAAACTATTCAAAAGCTATTATCTCTTATTTGTGTCAATGTTTTATAGCTCATGATGAAGTATGTGGTGTTTTATCTTTCAACCTTGTCATTTACTCCTGACAGATTTTCACCAATGAACTAGTGGCATATACATCCGCTTATCCAATAATTTTGCAAAAAGAGCTGGCAAATGGGGTGCCCAGTCCCAAAACTAATTACAATGCTAAATTCAAATTCTCTTCACATTTTTGCCCTAATCTAATCAGCCAAGTAATGATACCAGTTTTTAACTGCATTTGTAAACAAAAGAGAACAAGAGGGATGATCTACCTTGGTAGAAATAACGTCCTTCATGGGAGCCGCTCTTGAAAGTCTGGTTGACAAGGGGGTTAGAGTGCCCACTACCATTCGTTGACAACAACAAACACCTCTCAAAAACTATATTTTTATACTCTCTATATGATTTCAAAACTTACAAAACTCTAGCACATGATTTAATCCCTGCATCCCTCTGCGAAGGGCCTTTCTTTTACTTTATGTTGAGTCAGTTTCCTACTTCTTTCTATCTCAGAAGCAAACACTTGTGTTAACTTTGTGTGCAACAATTTTTACATGCTAGTTTATTGCACTTATTATATTTCTTTGTGTTGACAAATATCCATGAGATATACATGTTTAAAAAGTTGAAAGCAATTGCTGAAACTTAAATCTTCCTATGTGTTGGTGCAATGCCTTTTACTTAGAATCTATTGCTTTTTGAGTCAACTCTTATGCAAACCTTTTTGATGCCTGTTTGAAAGTACTATTCATGAAAAGTTTTTGCTCATATGATTCAGTTGTTTACTCTATATGACGAGGTTATACTCTGCGGGTACCCCAGCGTAAGGGTACCAGGTGCACGTGATCAAAGAAGGCCAAGTTTAATCGAAGCCCACGAAGGAAGGCCCAAGATGAAGAGTGCTTTCCAAGCTAGATTAAGTTATAGTCGGTTGAGACTTTCCATACATGTAACCGTGGTCGGTTATGTATCCTGATAACCCACAACTATAGGGGTGTATCGTAGTACTTTCGATAAATAAGAGTGTCGAACCCAACGAGGAGCAGAAGGTGTTGACAAGTGGTTTTGATGAAGGATTCACTGCAAATGCTCTCAGACAAGTTTTTAGGAGTTTTTGATATGACAGATAAATAGAGTACAAGTAAATAAAATGCAGTAGTAATAGTTGCAGCGAGTGGCCCAATCCTTTCTACAGCAAAGGACAAGCCGGTTGTTTGTATTTATAATGACCAAACGTTCTTGAGGACACACGGGAGTATTGTCAAGTGCTTTCGCTTCATATAGTTGATTAATCTTCATTGTTTTGATAAGTGTTGTGTGGGTGAACCTATGCTAATGCACCGCCCTTCCTAGGACTAATACATATTTGTGATTATACCCCTTGCAAGCATCCGCAAATACAAGAAAGTAATTAAGTTAAACTAACCACAGCCTTAAACTTTGAGATCCTGCTATCCCTCATGCATCGATATACCAACGGGTGTTCAGGTTTCTGTCACTCCGGCAACCCCACAATTGGCAAACGAATACACAATGCATTCCCCTAGGCCCATAAAGGTGAAGTATCATGTAGTCGACGTTCACATGACACCACTAGAAGAATAACACCACAACTTAAGCATCAAACCATTAAATATTACTCAACATAGTTCACTACTAACATCAAGACTTCTCCCATGTCCTCAAGAACTAAACGAACTACTCACAAGACATCATACGGAACATGATCAGAGGTGATATGATGATGAATAACAATCTGAACATAAACCTTAGTCCAATGGTTTCACCCAATAGCATCAATAACAAGAGTAATCAACACCGGGAGAGTTTCCCCTATGAAATAGACAAGATTCAGCCCTAGATGTTATAACGGAGACGGGGTGCAGCGCGGTGATGATGGTGTTGGCGGTGGAGATGATGATGATCCCGATGAAGTCCAGCTCGATGACGGTGATGATGGCGACGATTTCCCCCTCCGGGAGGGAATTTCCCCCGGCAGATTTCTTCCTGCAGGGGAGCTTTTCGCTCTCTGGTGTTTTCCGCCTCGTGGAGGCGGCGGAATATTTTGATGGCCGTCCTTCGTGTGTTAGGGTTTCGAGGGGTCAAGTGCGCGAAGGGGGAATGGCTGAGGTGGGCCAGGGCCCCCAAACCACATGTCGGCGCGGCAGGGGGACCCACCGCGCCAAGGGGTGAGGAGGGCCCACCATGGCCCATCTCAGCTCCCCCTTTTGGCCTCCTCCATCTTCTGGTAAAATAGGAACTTCCATATGGCTCCTTCGATTTATTGATCTTCAGAAATAGTGCATCTCGACGGTGCTTTTTCCAGCAGAATCCTGACTCCGGTGTCCAATTCTCCATTATTCATCAAACATGCAAAATAGGTAAAATAACATAAGTAACACTTCTAAATATGAAATATATCGATGAATAGCAGTAAATTATGATATAAAATAGTGATGCAAAATGGACGTATCATATCCCGAGACCCAGCCTCCTATATAACGGCTGGGAGGGTGATCGATCAAGGAGAAACCCGATCCATAGCCACCAAAACCCCGACGAGATCAGCAACTCGCCGGACCTTAGTAACCCTCATATTCACAACATCAAATACAGACAGGCAGGAAGTAGGGTTTTACCTCACTCGAGGGCCTTGAACCTGGGTAAATCCCGCTTGTCAGCCGTCGAGTCCACTAACACTACGCGTTCTCTACCACACAATCAACCCTAGGTACCTAACCATGGGACTTGCCGAGGGCACACCTCGACAATTGGCGCCGTCTGTGGGAACAGGTAGTGTTGGGCTCACGGTTTCGCCGGTTTCATCATCAAGCGGCCACTTGCCGATCGCATCTGCACAAGGTAATGCACCTGCTACGACATCAAACGGCAAATCGCCGATCATGGCTGCAAACGGCAACTCGCCGGCAAGATCGACTAGCATCAACTCAAGAGGCGATCACTCGCCAATCTCTCCAAGGAGGCTCACGCCACACTCGATGGAAGCTCAACAGGCCTTTTCTGGACTCGAATCAGGTTTGGATATTACAGTTGGAGAATTTAACTTCTTTGTCGATAAAGATGGTGTGCATGACCTGCTAGATCCACTCGCACGGAGACACTCGACGACGTCTCGACTACAACACCATCCATCTTGGCAGCGACGTCATCACAGATCGTTCCGATCCAATCGCCAAGCGACTCTGCAACATCCATGAACTCGCAGGAGTTCCGCGACGAGGTAGCCAAAAGACTTGGGAGGAGCGAGATCGAATCTGCGTACCACCCAAACAACTCAACCGAGTCACTCGACAACATCGTCGACTGCAACAACGTCATGGGGAACAAGGAGGACATAGACGACAACATATACCTTGCCGATCTCAACGGCCCAGAAATCCGTGCCAGCCACGAGATATTCACCTGCGACGCAGATAGCCTGGACAAAGCACTCGAGGATCTACTCGATTGCAGCGGAAACCCCAGCAAACAAAGCAACTCCAACATGAGCCTGGACGACGACGCCGAATCCATAATGCGCGTCAACAACATGTGGACAGAAGATCGGGTGATACCTTATCAGGTTTACACCGCGAGTACCGCAGAAACGTCAACAGCTGCAGCATGTCGTCGACCTACAGAATACCCTTGCACAGTCACTATGCCTGACGGAACAACCACGTTAACCATCACGGCAGAGGTGGCAGAGAATGTGAGCAAAATAATCGAAAGCTGCACAATGCTACCAGCAAACGCAACCCCCGAGGAGGTATTGACCTTGCAGTACTTCCAGTGGCAAGAATCAATACGGTTGAAGAACTACAGAGCAGTACTCGAAGAACGCAAAAAACAGGCCAGCATATCGAGTGCCCGACGAAGAGCGTTATCTGTAAGTTCGACGGAAGGAACGATCCTGCAAACAGGTCGCGAGTCATAAACCTTGGAGACGTAGATCGTGCAGCGGTCACTCGAAACCTGGATCTAGCCTTTATGGCAGTCGACGCGGAAGGAGTCCCCATACCTACTGAACCAGTCGGGGCACTGATGACGTTAGGCACCTACCTCAGAACAATCGAACCTCCTGCAAGAGACCCAAAGAGGGATCATCACCTCCAATTGTACAAGCAACTGTCGATAGCAGCAAAAGCCATACAGCCACCACAAGCAACTCCAAGGAGAGATACAGATCGGGACCGCCGTAGTCGAAGCCCTCGAGGAGGGAGCAGTCGAAAAAGCTCACGCCGTCGCCGCTCCAGCAGGAGCCGCTCTAGGAGATCATACAGCAGCAGCTCAGACTCGGAAGCAGAAATCGGACCCTGCGGAGCGCTGTGCTTCACTCGATGAATCCGGGAGGCTCGAATGCCAAAGAAGTTCTCATTGGCTTCCACGCCCAAATTCAACTGCAAACAAGAGCCATCAGGCTGGCTAGAAGACTACAGGCTGGCAGTCGGATGTCAGCGCGGCACTACAACCACAGCTATGCAGTACATACAACTCATGATGGAGGGAACAGCTCGCGATTGGCTCAAATCACTACCCAAATCATACTACGATTCGTGGGAACACTTCAGAGATGATTTCATCAAATACTTTGAACCTCTATGCGAGCGCCCCAAAACTTTTGAAGAACTTCGAACTTGCAAGCAAAAGTCAGATGAATCGGTGAGGTCATACATACGGCGATGGACCGCCATCCGCAACTCGGTAGGCAACGTATCGGAAGATAGGGCAATCGATGCCTTCAAAAACGGACTCTGGAGAGAAGACTTCAAAGAGACTCTTGGTCGAGAAAATCCAAGGTCAATGGCGGCACTCATGGTACTCGCAACAAAGTGGGCGGATGGAGAAGACTCTGTACGAGGCACTCGACCCGCGTCTTCACATGAAAACCACGAGAGTGGTAGTCGAGACCGCAGAGATAGCTACAGAGATGATCGGAGGCGCAAATGCAAGCATCGTTATCAATGATGACCATCCGAGCTTCATCGCGGCAGGCTTTGTCCAGCCACGGGACAACCGCGACCAGGCTGACAGACGACCCGACGATCACCGTGACAGTCGAGACCATCATGCAGATGACCGTCGTGATAATCGAGACCATCGCACAGATGATCGTCGCGACAGTCGAGATCGCTATGGAGATAACAGACGCGACAACCGCGATAGCTACAAGAGGCTAGAATGGCGCAGGCGAGCGGACAAAGAGCCTGAGCGTCCAGTCGAAGAAAGGATGGACGATTATTGCAGATTCCATCTGTACAAAGGGGACGGCGGTAAGCTTCGCTCTAACCATTCACTGAGAAATTGCAGGGAATTCGATCAACTTGCGATTGAACACATACTGCGACTGCAAAGAGATGGACGCGCACCTCCTCAACTGACGCAGACTCCATCGACTGCGCCACAAGCACAGCCTGTTCAGGTATATCCAGCGCCGCAACAAGCACAACAAACACAGGTATATTCCGTACCGCCGCAAACACAGCCTACTCAGGTGTATTCTACACCAACACAAGCGCAACCGACGCCAGTGTACATGGTACCAGCACAACTCAATACGGGAACACAAATGGCAGCAGACGTGCACCAGATGCAGCAAGGAGATGAGCAAAAATATCCCGTAACCCGCGGGCAGATGAACATGATCCAGCGAGGACGTCCATCCAATAGAGAGCAGAAGTTGCACACTCGACACGTCAATATGGCGGTCATGGCACCCCCAGTTGTCCCAGATTTTTTGAAAGGATCAGAAACTCCGATTGTCTTCAATCGGGAGGACCATCCACCCGCAGTATATCGACCAGGGCACGCAGCCTTGGTACTCGACGCTCAAATTGGAGGCTACGCCATGACCAAGGTCTTCATGGACGGAGGTAGTGGCCTCAACATAATCTTTGCGGATACGCTACGCAGGATGAACAAATCAGTCAAAAACCTGCCAAAATCCACAAGTACCTTCCACGGTATCGTCCCAGGCAAAGCAGTACTCCCACAAGGTACAATACAACTTGATGTTACATTTGGAGATCCTACTCACTTCAGAACCGAGTCGATTGAGTTCGAAGTGGTCGACTTGAAGTCACAATACCATGCAATACTCGGGCGCCCCACTTTCGCTCGATTCATGGCCGTCCCACGCTACGCCTACCTCAAGATCAAAATGCCAGGACTAAAAGGAGTCATCACAGTCAACGGGAATTTTCAAAGATCAGATTCATGCGACCGTGACTTCAGCAAAATCTCCGAGATGTACGGGATGGAGCAGTCACTCGCCGAGCTCGAGGTCTCCAACGACCGCACTCTTCTGCCAGAACACAAGAGGATGGCAATCGACGGAGAACTCAAGGCCATCAACGACACGATGAAGCACCAGGAACACCCGACTGACCCCTCAAAGACAGTCAACGTGTCGTCAAGTCCCACTAGTGCATAGGAGGGCGCATTCGCGTCAGTTCTGCGCATAGATATCCGAGTCTCATATGTAATAGCGCATAATGTCGGAAGAACCAGCAGGTTTCAGACGCACTCTTTTCCCTTACCAGGGTACCTAAGGGGACTGGAAGGTTTTTAATGAAGCGGCTTGCTGGTCGAACACACATTTTGGAATAAAGATATATGTTCTTCCATATTTCACATATATGCCTTTTATTATTAACCCCACTCAAACACTCGGGGCTGCAGCATAAAAACATAGGCATCAAACTCTAAACTCGCAAGCACAAGATTTGCAGCCCACTGGATAGACTCGGGGGCTGAATACACCAAACATTGAAGGTAAAACAACCCCCCTCGACAGGCTCGGGGGCTGGGTCAAACAGAAAACTCAACCCCACTTGACAGACTCGGGGGCTGGGTCAAACAAAAACTCAACCCCACTTGACAGACTCGGGGCCTGGGTCAAACAGAAAACTCAACCCCAGTCGACAGACTCGGGGGCTGGGTCAAACAGAAATACACAAACCCACTCGATAAACACGGGGGCTGACATAAATAAAATGTAAAAATATTTTGCCACATATACAAGAACGAATATTTACACTCGGGGGCTGCCCCGATTACACAAAAAGTTTACAAGCTGCAGAAAACTAAGTTTCTGGCTCATCCTTCATATCCAACATAGGGCCAAAAAGCTGCTCCTTGCAGCGATCGATGAAGTTTTCAGCAGCAGAGTACGTCTGATAACCCCCAAGAGCAGGGGATCACTGTAGCACCTCTCAATGTGGAAGTAGGGTATCGATCCGCAGGAGCAAGAAGGAAAAGTTATCTATTCCCTACAACTAAAGTGTCACAAGTTTTAGTTGATTATGCACTAAACAAGTTTAAAGAACAAGGTGGTTGATTTAATGGATGGAAGTTTAACGTAACAAAAAGAATGTAAAGTGTCCCAATCCTCTTCAATGCAAGAGGACAAGACAAAGGTTTTCTCTTATAGGAACAATGGACATGGGTTCATGGGTTCACTTAATCCTCTCTCTCTCATCTATGGTGATTATCATGTTATAGATAAAGTACACATAATTGTCATGTTTTAATGGTAGCTTTTATAACGGCTATATGTCCTAAAACACATAGTTGAAAGAAGTACTCATTTGTGTTGCTAGGTCACCCTCGTAAGGCTAGCGTGGTTGCTCTCACTCCCACATCATACTCTTTCTTTTTACCCCAGATAAAGGATGTTGGGCGGTACTGTGTCACTCAATACGCCGTGTCACATCGGCCATCCCGTACCCACATACATCATACTTCATAATGGACAATATTCTAAACACTAGTGCAATGATTTATATTTCGTGTGTGTTACATCTCTCTCATCTATCTACACTTGGTGGTGTCAATCACCTCATGATAAAGATAAACAAGGCATTATGCATAAATCAAACCATCACATGCATCATAGAATATCTCCAAAGTATGACAAGTCATAAAAGATCCAACACAATAGTAAATGCATAACAAATATTATCTCATACCACAATATCCACCATGGGAATTACATAGATGACCGTAATCATGTTCAGCAGCTCATACGGTACTAATTAGTGAAGCTCAAAGAGAGGAGAGATACATAAGTTACCACCACAAACCCAAATCCAGGGGTGGACTACTCCCCCTTCATCATGGAGACGGTGGAGAAGTCGTTGGAGAAGGTGGAGACCACCCCGGCAGCGCCCCGCCGGAGTTTTCCCCCCAATCTGCAGCTTGATCTCCGTTTCTGTGTTTTGGCGGCGCTCCTTTCGGAAACGTCATGGGACCTTTTTTATAGGCGTTTTTAGGTCAAGACGAAGGCGGTGGAGAAAGATCGACGGCTGCGGAGCCACGAGGCCCAAACGGGTGGGTCCCACGCGGCACAGTACCTGGCCGCGTGGGCCACCCCTTTTGCCTTGCGGCTCCGTTTGCTTGATTCCTTCGCTCCTACGTCTTCTTCCTTCCAAAATAATGACGCCTGTATTTTTCCAGAATTTTGACGACGTTTGGGTCCCTGAAACATAAAAGGAAAAAATAGGGTTTTCTGCCTGCGCAGGGTTAATTCCATAAAAATAGGAAACAATGATATTATTTCCAAAATCATATAAAACATGTATAACCCTTATATGATGCAAATATGATTGGAATATAAGTGAATAAAGTGCAAAGTTCATGTATGCATTTTACATGCATCAACATCCCCAAGCTTAACCATGCTCGTCCTCGAGTATGAAGGTGATAAAACTAACATGGACTTTGCAATTTAATACTAACAATGGATATCAAAGATGATTACATTGCTACATAAGTCAAATGATTCATTCTTCAAAGGAGTAGCAATATGCAAATAGTTTATGAAGTGATATCAAGTATTCAAGACAAGGATGTTCATTGATAGTTCACAAAGTGTAACATAGTAGAAGTAATATGGACACATGTATGCATAATGATAAGTAGAACATCCTACATGGTCATAGAGTGATGATAAAATCTGAATATGTTTGGTGGACACTTTGGAAAGATGAATAAGTGAGTAGAGGTAAAGCATGCATAAGTTTCATCTAACCTCCAAACTCTCTACTTAAGTTAATGATTGCAATGTGGTAATACTTGGTGTCAAGCTCTCATTCCCCTATCATAGCATCTTGAATGATTAAGTTTAATGTGAAGCAAATATGAGTAGTGTGCTTGACAAAGTAAAGGTTGGATGTCTCATGCCCCTTGAATACAAGTACCTACACCATGATTACTCAACTTGGAAAAAAGCAAGTTCAAGTTATATATCATTGTAAGTAATAATAGTATCATCAAGAGCGTCAACTGGGGTACCTCTTGTCCCAGGATATGGAACAAGCCCATATCAAAATGACAAGACAAACAAACAAGATGAACAACCTCAACACCCTTTTTATTTACCATTGGAATAGCTTTTTATTGTAAGGTGTGTCATAGATTTCACCATAGCATGTAAGTAAATTTCCACCATGAATGATGCATGGCTTAGATTAGCGGCCCAGGCGTCTCTCTAACCATTTATACAAACTCATTTAAACTATCTTTCCCCCATTTCACCATGATAGGCATCCATAACAAAAGTACATGATATCAACTAAATGGAGCATGTTGAAAGCTTTGCATGTGACAGCACATATGGGCTAACTCCCAACCTCGAACATTTATCAAGCCACTAGCATCATAATCTTAATCACAATGGGTCATGTTTTATTTATGCAATGATAGTAAAATGTGCATCAAGTTCGTGAGAGCTATATAACCAACTTTTCCCATGGCAATCAATAACATAATCATTTTCATTCAGAGGTATAGATAACACAAATATCATGATAAATACTCGGAATAGCATAAGCTAGTAGGTAGATATGGTGGACTCACTGGAATAACTTTGGTTGAAGGTGTTGGAAACAAGTTTTGCTTGTTGGAATGTTTGGGCTAGCAAAAGGGAGAAAGTTGACCATCTAGATGCATGCATGAGTGTCCATAGAACTAACTAATCCATGTTAAACCAAGTAAAATAACAATCAGCACCAAAACATGAATAAGTGATAGCTCTTCAAAAAGATTTGCAAACTATTACTCATAAACAAGCTCATGAATCATGCAACTATATGTATCATTAAAAATCAACTCAAACATCCCTTTTCCCAATCTTATAAAAGCATCCAACATATTTCAACCCATATTTCCAGTAGCTCTCTCATATATAAATGATAGTGTGGTGGTCTCTCAAACAAACAAACCAAAACAAAACAAAAGACGCTCCAAGTTTATGCGATAAAGTGTTTCGATCGAAAAACAGAAGTTGGACGTGTGCAAACCGAGAGTGTGTAGGTCCAGTGGGGTTGTCTTCACATCCCCAAGCTTATGGTCTTCACCATCCTTGGATAGCTCTTGGTGCATCTCCTCCAATCCCTGTGAAAAAACTTCAAAACACCGTTTCTCCCTTTCTTTTCTGTGGGGTGCATTAATAGTGATAAACAAATAGTTTCTTGCTGCATATAATCCTTGAACAAAAATTCATATGAATGTCCAGAAAGTGTATAATGTTGTATGCCTACTCATAAACTCAATTGGATCAAAAAGATTCAACTTAAAAGCTCAAAGCATGCATCAAACAAAATGGGACAGAATCTGTCCAGAAAAACAGCAGCAGCAAAACGTATTTTTCTACCCTACCAAACTTTCTCGAAAAATTCCGAAAAAATTCATGCATACAGAGGATGAAAAGTTGCAACTACAGTTCAAATATGAGCTCATTCGGAGTTACAGAATAAGAATTAAAAATCATACCGTGCACTGATTCGTGCAGGAATAAAATCTCCGAACGCTATAAGCAACTTTTCAAACCAAAAGGGTAAAACTTGGCACTTTATTAAAAACTCCAGAACTAACTAGACACAAAATCTCTTGTTACAGCAAGAGGACACAAAGAAAAATCACACACAAAAATAACCGGGTTGCCTCCCGCAAAGCGCTTTCTTTATAGCCATATAGCTAGGCTTCTTACTTGTTGTTTATTGAAGATGAAGCTCATGAGGGAGCTTGAACTTTGATGTTCCCCTCTTCTTGGGAAGTGTTCCATGCATAATACCAGGGTCCCATGTTGCTCTCAAACCGATCAAAATAATAGTCAAGTTGAAACCTGGTTGAGAGAAAAATAGAACACAAAAGTAATAACAACGAAGTCTAACTTTCTTTCTATGCATTGGCATTTTGTATATGAATGAAGTTTTCCAATGCATATTAACAAAAGTTACTTGCAGCCCATAATTATTAGTAGCATAAAGAGGGTTCTCATAACCTCCTCTCTCATAATAGTTGCAAGTAATAGAAGTGTATTCAACCATATAACCAATAGAATCTTCCAACTTAGATAATTTGGCACATAAAGAGGATCATTAAATTTATTTTGGAATTCATTAGCATGCTTCCCTCTTTCAAAATAGTTATTAAGATCAATATCAAGTTTAATATCATGGTTGCAACAAAGATTTGGAACTAAAGATAATTGCAAACCACATAAGTATTTCTCAACATAAGCAAATTTCTCCTCTATGGTGTTATTAGGAGAATTCAGAACAAAGTAGGACTCTCATTAGTAAGAGTATTTCACAAACAGCAAGTATATCATTTTATCCTCACATAAGTAACTTCCAAACATGTAGGATTATCAATAAGCATAGGACCATCATCTAAAGCATTATCATATAGCATTTTAAGCAACACTCCTCATTATCATCAATAAGTTCACTAGTAGCATTATTAGTTTCATCATAATAGCATGGGTTATCATATAGGACCATAGAATTTTCAGTTTCACACTCATCATAACATGGGTTCTCATAAATAACAAAATTTTTGAGTTTGAGTGTTACTATCATTTGTTGATGGTGAAGTTGGGAGATCCAACTCTTCATTCTCTAGTTGTTCATCTTTTTCAGCATCTTCTTGAGATTGCATGGGCATCCCCAAGCTTAGGTTTTTGTCCTCTTCTTCCTGCAAAATATTAGTTCTTTCCATGGCAGCAAGAGTTAACTTTTTACGTTTAATAGCATCTGCTTGAGAAAAGAAATCATCAGCTTCTTGTAATATTTCAAGTTCCTCAAGTGTAAATGTGCAAGTTCCTCATGTGTATAATCAAACAGAAAACCCATAGCAAAAGTAATGAAGAACTTACAACCAGACAATTTAAAGGAACCTCCCAAGCTTAATCTAGTGCACACAAGAAATAGAAACTTAAGCGTTACGCTCCCCGGCAACGCGGCAGAAAAGTACTTGATAACCCCAAGAGCAGGGGATCACTGTAGTACCTCTCAATGTGAAAGTAGGGTATCGATCCGCAGAAGCAGAAGGAAAAGTTATCTATTCCCTTCAACTAAAGTGTCACAAGTTTTTAGTTGATTATGCACTAAACAAGTTTAAAGAACAAGGTGGTTGATTTAATGGATGGAAGTTTAACGTAACAAAACAAGAATGTGAAAGTGTCCCAATCCTCTTCAATGCAAGAGGACAAGACAAAGGTTTTCTCTTATTGGAACAATGGACATGGGTTCATGGGTTCACTTAATCCTCTCTCTCTCTCTCATCTATGGTGATTATCATGTTATAGATAAAGTACACATAATTGTCATGTTTTAATGGTAGCTTTTATAACGGCTATATGTCCTAAAACACATAGTTGAAAGAAGTATTCATTTGTGTGCTTGGTCACCCTCGTAAGGCTAGCGTGGTTGCTCTCACTCCCACATCATACTCTTATTTTTACCCCCAGATAAAGGATGTTGGGTGGTACTGTGTCACTCAATACCTACGCCGTGTCACATCGGCCATCCCGTACCCACATACATCATACTTCATAATGGACAATATTCTAGACACTAGTGCAATGATTCATAATTCGTGGTGTTAACACATCTCTCTCATATCTACACTTGGTGGTGTCAATCACCTCATGATAAAGATAAACAAGGCATTATGCATAAATCAAACCATCACATGCATCATAGAATATCTCCAAAGTATGACAAGTCATAAAAGATCCAACACAACAGTAAATGCATAACAAATATTATCTCATACCACAATATCCACCATGGGAATTACATAGATGACCGTAATCATGTTCAGCAGCTCATACGCTACTAAATTGAAGCTCAAAGAGAGGAGAGATACATAAGTTACCACCACAAACCCATAGTCCAGAGGGTGGACTACTCCCCCTTCATCATGGAGACGGTGTAGAAGTCATTGGAGAAGGTGGACCACCCCGGCAGCGCCCCGCCAGAGTTTCCCCCCCCAATCTGCAGTTTCAGATCTCCGTTTCGGTGTTTCTGTGTTTCGGCGGCGCTCCTTTCGCGAAACGTCATGGGACCTTTTTTAGGCGTTTTTTAGGTCAAGACGAAGGCGGTGGAGAAAGGATCGACGGCTGCGGAGCCACGAGGCCCAAACGGGTGGGTCCCACGTGGGCACAGTACCTGGCCGCGTGGGCCACCCTTTTTGCCTTGCGGGCTCCGTTTGCTTGATTCCTTCGCTCCTACTTCTTCCTTCCAAAATAATGACCTCTGTATTTTTCCAGAATTTTATGACGACGTTTGGGTCCCTGAAACATAAAATGTAAAAAATAGGGTTTTCTGCCTGCGCAGGTTAATTCCATAAAAATAGGAAATCATTAAGATATTTCCAAAATCATGATAAAACATTGATAAACCCTTATATGATGCAAATATGATTGGAATATGAGTGAATAAAGTGCAAAGTTCATGTATGCATTTTACATGCATCAACGTCTCAATTAGATGTGTTTGGGATATGAGTGTACCAATCGCAGGAGGGCGAATCGCAAAATCTGGCTTGCGGCTACGGATGTGGGCCATAGTAGCGTTGGATCCAAGAACTGCAAGCTGCATCAAGGATTCTTTGATTGAATCTGTCACTCGAAAGATGTCAATCAAAGGAAACAATCCTTGTGGTTGAGGCCCTGACGGAAGAGCGCGCAATTCAGGCGAGTGAAGATACGCCTGCACATCTCGAGCACTTGGGCGTTTGCCACACCCGATCCTTCAAAGTAACAAGGGTGCGAGCATGCACCTTATCCAAATAAAAATGTTGTCTACCAGTAGTTGATACTTCAACAACAATATCAAGGAGTCGATTGACCCTCCTATCTCCTCTTGAAATCAGGCACAAAACCTGCAAGAGACCAAGGTTACTGGTTCAAGGCATAACGCAAAATATACAACCTTTTTAGCAAAGTGGTCATAAACTCACTCTCGAGTTGCCTGTTTATGTTATCCATCTCGCCAAGAACATAATCCTCGCGCTGGTAGCAAACTCGGCTTGGAACGCAGCAGCTGCCCCAATTCAGCTCGGGTAACTCTTGAGTTCTTGCTCTAGTTCACTCACCTCGATTTCTCCAAGAGCGACTGCCCTCGTGTCATTCCTTGCTTAATTGGCCAGATGTTCGAGTTCTGACACGAGATGGAGAAGTCCACCAGACTCGCATTCTTGTGGCTGGTTCACAAAGCACAACATTCAGACACCCAGACACACGAAGTTGCAAAATTCAGGCGGTTCAGCAAATTTCATTCAAGCAAAAGCACCCAAAAGTGAATACTAGCATAAAACATAAGTAGCAAAAGCATACATGCCGAGTTCGAGTAATCAAATTACATAGCAAAGAGTTCCTAAGCCTGCGAGATAGATTCTGCCCTATTTTTACGCGACTGAGCCCTAACAGCTTCAACTCAGCGTTCCATAGTCTGGACGCAGACCTCGCTCAGTCATGTAGCTGGCTCGGTTACAACCCCTGAATGATAGTGGCTTTCCATCAGGCTTTTTTCGGGTAGTCCGATAAACACTGTTGAAGTCGGCATCTACCCATTGCCTAACAAAAGCTTGAGGGTGTACTCTGATCCATCGCCAAAAGCCGCAGCAAGTCCTTCAGCAGTCGAAGGATCGGTGGCTGTAGGACACCCTCCCCGCGTGCAAGCTGCCAAGGTACTGGTCACGGTGCCAGATCACCTTTTGTCTTGGACAGCACAGACTCTAGTTCCATGATTGCATTATCGACAATGAGTCACTCAATGGTTCAGTGGAAGTCGAGGCGCCTTCAGAACTTTCAAAATTCAGAAAGCAGAAGCCATGAGCAAAAGCTACTAAATGACCAAAGAGCTAATTATCGCAAAGACAGATCACTCACCTTTGGCAGCACGGGCCATACTCGATAGACGTGCAGCAAGCTCCCTATCGCGGCGAGTGGTTGCTTCCTGAGCGTCAGCAAGTGCTTT
The DNA here is from genome assembly GCA_947311845.1 of Poa pratensis. NCBI lineage: Eukaryota > Viridiplantae > Streptophyta > Magnoliopsida > Poales > Poaceae > Poa > Poa pratensis. The sequence goes on along the minus strand of CAMZMU010000045.1, from coordinate 59,345,949 downwards.
CTTCGATTCAGACTGCCCGGAGAGAGAGCTTGGTCTGCAAGTCCTTCACTTGTTTCTCCAGGCCATCCACTTGCTCCTCAGCCGATTTCTTGTTTTCTGCGGAGTTCACAAACATTCCCATTAATGTCATAAACTTCAAAAGAAGGGAAAAGTTTTAGCAAAAACGCTTACTCGCAAGCTCAGTCGAGGTTGACTGCAGGGAGTCCCTCTCTTGCTCCACCCGAACAAAGGCCTGAACCCAAGGGCCATGGCGGCATACATCGGCTGAAACAAAATACTCATGTTATCATCAAGTGCAAAAGCAGAAAATTTAAAGTAGAGTAGGATCAAAAACACTCACGTGATCAGTCTAAGAGGTGGACTTGGAAGAAGAAGCCATGGCATCCGCGGTTGTGGCAGCCTTCTCTACAGCAGCCATCACCCAAGTTTTGTTCTTGGCCGCCTCAGGAGTAGTCCTATGTTGCTTCTGGAGTGGTGGATGGCTGCGCAATGAGCGACGTATCCGCAACTGGAGCCGGGATTGCGATTGGGACCTGACACCATAAAAACAGAGACACAAACAATCAAAAAGCAAAGCCATAAAGGTATTACCTCGAGTAAAAAAGAATAGCTCATAAAGTCAACCTTGGCTCGTCCTCTTCGTCCGAATCAGGATTTTTACCAAGGGCAAAAACGCCCAGGCGAGAAACGCTACTCGAAGCAGCGGGAGGACGAGATGCGAGTTCGGAGACATTCAAAGGATGACCTTAACAGGAGACAATGTGCTCGAGTCACCGGTGTCCTTTTGCTCATCCTCCTTGGACTCTGAACTCGACGACTCCATGCGAAGCAAACGCTGGCGCTTTCGGCTTGCGAGTGACTTGCTCAGCGTCAGACTCGACTGCAGCATCCACCACAACTTGCTCCACCTCCTCCCCTGTTTATTCTGCAAGATTATCCTGAGGAGTCGAGTGAGCAGAAGCAGGTCAACAATGGGCACTTGGGGTCCTCCTGTGCCGCCGTCCTCCGAGTAGCCCGGCTTCGGTAGAGGAGGAAGAGAGGCAGCAGTCGAGTGACCCTGTGACATAAGCACAATTCATATTCATAAGAACATAAACAAAAAAGTCACAAAGGCAAATGGTGAAAGCATAAAAACAGCAAAAAGAAGTACTCACTACGGGTAAAGCCTTGTTTGGCCCGTAGGGACGTGCGGGAAGTTGAAGTCGATTTTTCAGAAGCTTTGATGCTCGTGACCTTCTTCACTTGAGCACTCAACTCTTTCTCTGTCAACTCCACGGCACCATCCTGCGGCGTCGAGTGACCCTTGTACTACTGCCACATCGGGGTGGCACAAAGGCGCAATGGCCACACTCGCATCTTCATAAACGTGCTGATTAACTGAACACCAGAACAGTATTCAGCACTTGCTAAGTTCACTCATCAGAGGGGAGGCTTCCTTCGCCTCAGCAGCAGAAATTGGGTGGTCCCATGGCTAGCGTCTTCTGAGGAGGCTTCTCAGTCGAATAGGCTGGAAGTACCACATGTCGACTGGCACATAGAACCACTGTGGTCCCGCCAGCCTTGTGCGGAGTCGACTGCCTTCAAACTGAAGTAGTGCGAGTCGTTTCGCACCTTGGACAGCACACCCGCCCACCGGCACAGACCTTGCCCCGGCATTTGTGGCGCACTGTGAAGATGTGCTTCCACAGAGCCCAGCTGGGGACACCCCAAGAAACACTCGCACAGCACCATGAAGCAGGCGATGTGCATAATGTTGTTGGGGGTAAGGTCATGAATCTGCCACGCCATAGGCGTACGTAGCCCTTGCACGAAATCATGCAAAGAAAAGAGAAACCGCGGGAAAATTCAGCAAAACTGACGCGCTCGCCGTCGCGAGGGTCAGGGTGTACCTCCAAGCCTGGAGCACGCGCACACCAGCTGATCAGCCGGCGGCAGCCACCCCTTCTGACGGTACTCAGAAAGGGCGTCCTCGGTGACGCAGACCTCGTCCCAATCACAGGGACCTTCAGAAGAACATCTTCAGGCTCGCTAAGCCATAGCCACATCCTTCCCCTTGTCCACCGCGTCGGGGCGGGAGCAGTCGCAGCAGCGCGCTTCATCCTCTTTGCGCCATCGCAAGAGGAGCGGAGAGCAAGAAGCTTGGGATGCAGAGCAATGGTGGGCGTGCGCAAGGACGAAGAGGAGCAGAGGAAAACAAATGGCAAGTAAATCAGAATCTTGCGCAATAACTGCTATTTACCGCACCGCGTAAAACTTCATCATAACTGTCCATGCAAACGCGCATAGCATCTAGCCATACACATGGCGAGCGCAGAGAGCAACCGTCGCATCCCACGCCACCCACTACGCACAAAACCCTAGGAGTTTATGGCGCGGCGAAAAATACGCCACGTCCAGTCAAATCAAAGCTGAAACGACGTCTTCTGCGGTCAAAACTCTGAACAATGGACCCACAAAGACATGTTGTGGCGCCCCGACCCGACTGCTATACAGTGATGCTGTGTGTCACCGGTTAAGCGATACAACCGGAGGTTACGGGTTTACAATCCCCGGCCAAAACCTTTGGCAGGCGTTGCTGGGTACACCTCACTCCAGACAACGCAACACCCCGATTGATGCCTTAACACAGGCACAACTATCAAAGCATAATAGTAAGATAAGACTTGCGGAACAACTGGCACTTCACAGACTCTACTACACAAATCATATAGTTCAACTCTTATACAGAGAAAGATAGCAAAAGACAACCAGAGGTCACAGACCCAACATTACATCAAGCGGAAGCAAATTAGGTTGTTCTAAACAACAAGAACCAAAATATGGCCTAAGAGGCCTACAGATAAACATCACGCGCCAGCTGCTCCAGGATGTCCCAAGCTGCCACCTGGGAACCCCAGACTACTCGTCGACGTCCACAAAGAACCCACCTTCGAGATCGGTGAAGTCCTCCTCTGAAACAAAAGCAAAGACGTTGAGTTCGACGAACTCGCAAGATTAAGAGCTAATATATGCTCGATGATTAGCTTTCAAGGTTTTAGGCTGTTTTGCATAAAGCTGATTTTATTTATGAAAACATAACTCAAGGCATCGACTAATCAGATTATATTAAAAAGGGGTAAGAAGTGACTCTTCCTTTCATCACCTTTCTCATCATAAACCACTGTACCTGTTCATCAAAGGCACCTCCCCGAATCACCCTCGAGGAAGCTCGCCTTGCATATGTGAGTGGCACCTCTAGTACCCAGTTTTTAATCATTCCGTTAAGGTTATTCTATGATCTTACCTTCACTTCCCAAGTCGTCCATAACCGCGGACACGGCTTTTCGAAAATATTTATCCCTGCAGGGGTGTACAAAGTTGAAGTCCCCGGAGTCCCGAAGGGCCCCAGCTCCTTCGCCACACGTACCGTCTGGCCCATTACCTAGCTTTTAGCCCTCTTCCTTGGAGAGCCGGCTGGGTGGGAGCGGTGTCGACTTCTCCCTCGTTAAGGACTCTCCAGGATCATCAGTGCCGGTAGGACAGGTTTGGTGACTCCTCCAACCCCCTGTCCCGCGGACACTTATTTTTCCTAATACCATCATCCTCATACCATTCTCAGCCACCAACTCACGCACGCGCAAATGGAAGCCCGAACTAGAGGACCCTGGCTAGCCCCGCTCGAGTTATTTAGTCTATGAGGGTTCCTGCAAATGCATAGGCCTCACGCATGGTTGCACGCTCAGTCTTGGTTCAAGAGGTATAGCACTCGCACCTAGGCGGCGAGAACGAGACAAAGCACCACAACCACAGTGGCCTCTCATCCCCACCTTTAAGCAAAATTATTAACCACCACCATCACTTTCCATCACATCCGGTTATTCCATACCTGTTCCAACCATTGAAACATCCACCGGACCTGCAAACCTTTAAACTAAGCATGGCTAAGCATATACATAGCAAATATACTTATCTTTGGCCAACACTTCAATCCTATGGGTATTAGGAAGGAAACAGATAATGGCATAGATTTCTAATGCAACTAGTAGGATACTCTAGTCCAAGCAAAAGACATTTGGAACCGAATGCAATATTATAGTGGGGAAAATAATTGCAAAATATAGGAGGAGACATGCTCAGAGGGGGGGGGTTACGCTTGCCTTGTTGAGCGGAGGAGTCAAACTGCTCGTCGGAGTAATGATGCTCAACTCCGTACTCGTGATCTACCGGAGAGCAAACAACACCGGAAAGCAAAAACAACAATCAACACATGGCAATTGTGTAATGCATACAAAAATGATGATATGACATTTTAAAATGCACCCTAGAAGCATTGAACAGGAGCAACAAGTTAAATGGGGTCCCCGTTATATTTATTGTATTATTTGGAATGAACCCCATATTTAGAACTTAGTGATTTTAATTACTACGAGAGCACATTTTTGGAGTTGTGATCAATTATGCATGATGATGATGATCTGGGTGATTCGTATTTTTCTGAACATTTTGGTATAAGAAACACCATTTTCTGAAGTACCGATTAAAAGTTATTGATTTTGGAATTTCCTCTTTTTAATTGTTTACTTTTAATTATTCAAACTCCAACGATAAATATACTTTCTACTCGACCTCGCGAGAGAGCGATAAACTCGTAGGAATCATCGAGGATCAAAGTCCCTAAGTGTGCGAGGAAGTAGCGGAGACAACCGCTAACAAGGAGGGAAAGGAAAGACAACCAGAAAAAAAAAAAAAGAAACAGCACAGCCGGCCTCCAGCCCGGTTGGGCCGGTGGTGTGGCCGGCCTGCTAACAGAGGAGCCCGGCTCGTGGCCCGGATGAGACCGGGCCCAAGGCCGGTTAACGGCCCGAGACGATCGGCCTCGAGGCCGGTTTAGCCGGTTCCATGGCCGGGCTGCGCGCGAGGCGACGAACGTCGACAGGCACGTCTGCGACGGTGGCTACGGCGACTGATTCCATGGCGAGCAGCACGGCTAGCGCGAGATGGGAGAAGGGAAGGGGCCTGCGAGGGCCAGAAGCTCACCACGATCTCGTGCAAGGCGACGGCGTGGCCGGAGATGGACCAACGCGTCGGTGCGGAGCTCGGCGAAGCGGCGTCGGTGACGGGGACGAACTCGAACGGCGGCGGTGATTCCCTTCGTCCCCGGTCGATTCCTTCCACGAGGAGAGGGAGGAGAGTATGGCGGAGATGGTGGGGGTGCTCGTTTGGCGGCGGGGGCTCTGCAACGGCGGCGATGTGGCGGTCAACCGTGGCGGCTCGGGTGCGCCATTGGAGAGGAAGAAGGAGGAGCGGGGGCAGAGGGGAGCAGGCGAGTGAGTAGGGGGGCCCCGTGGAGCTCGTGTTCCTCTCGCTTCACGCGGTCCAGGGAGCAGGTGAGGGCACGGCGCGGTGCTGGTCCGGCGGGAGCGGCGCGAGCTCGGCGGGCTCGGTCGCAACAGTGGGGAAGATGAAGACGGTTTTACAAAAAGGCCCCTGGAACTTCTAAAATCGTCACAGATTGGTCCTTGCCCCTTTTCTTTTTAATAGAACCAGTAGCTTAGGGATTTTATTAGGGCACTAACCCATTTTATTAAAATCTGGGAAAATTTGTGTTGCCTCCCCACATTGTGAAGAAGCTCCACAAAAATGGGCAATTAAAAAATAAAAAGTTTTGGACAACATTTGTTTATAGGTTTCATTTATGGCAATTTTCCGAATTCCCCAAATTACAATCTTTTAGGAATTTTAGGGCAAAACCAAAATAGTATTTTGTACTCCTGGAACCTCCTTGACAAATATAAGTTGTCAAGATAACTGTTTTGCAAGTTTAAGTGCCTTCATTGTTGTGAAGTTTGATAGAGCAAGTTTGGCATTTGTTTTTAAATGGTGCCAAAACCATTTGTGTGTGGTTTAGCAAGTTAACATTAGATGCCATGATGCAATGCAACACAAAAGCGAAAATTTTTACTCGGGTTTTTAGGTTCTGAACTTTGGGCTGTTACAACTCTACCCTCCTTACAGGAATCTCGTCCCGAGATTCTAAGAGTAGGAAAGAGGGAAAGGGGTTTACAAGATACTACACAACTTTCTCGCTTCGGTGGCTTCTCTCTTGAAGAGGTTGATCAAGTGCATCATGAAGATCTTCATTGGCTTCACTTCGAGGTCACTATCCAAATACACCGTAGGGAAGAAGGAAACGACCCTAGAATGAGAAGGGTCCTCACAAGGATGCGAAGATCGGGTACCTCCTAGTAAACTTAGGATGAGACCTCAATCAACTCTTGATGAGATGAATAGGAGACACATGAAAGTAACCGGAGAGTGACAAGAGGTTCCCAGATGGTAGATAACGATTTCTCAAAAGATTCAGATATGAACTTTGCACGAGGCCTAGAATTTCTGAAGGCGAAAGGTGAACAAGATTCCGACAGATGAAGAGGCAACTTGTACCAAACAGCTTGAGTATAACTTTCCTCACGGAGGAGCATTTCGGATCACAGGAGAAGGGTCGAGAAGATGGACCGAGAGAACTTTAGAAACTCCGGGAACGTTAGTATCGGGAAAACTCCTTGATATTCTAGACATCGGAGTCGAGATTCTTGAGGATCACCAACCGTCGTTTCTGATTGAGATTCAGATCTGGCCAGGAGTAAAGATACTTCAGACTCGACAGGTATGAATAGGAAGTCTTCGCAAAGGATACCAACGGGTTTCGTTTGCTAGAATCCCAAGAGATGGATTACAATGTCAAACTCCAAAGGAGGAACGAGATTGCGGAACCGCGGATTAGCAACTTGTCAGGAGACAGCTGCCCTAATTGAATTACTTGCAATGAAACACAGATGAGCCCTTCTTGGGGAACAGCAAAGAATGAAAAAGAATTTTCCTGTAATCCTTCAACTTCTTGAACAGTTCCACTAGTGGCTTGGAGGCATAGATGAAATTTCTCAAGGATAGGAGGGAACAACGTACCACACAAGAATATGGGCACACACAGGATTGAGTTGGGATGATTCCGAGGAGACAAGTCAATTTACTCAGATCCACGGCGACATCTTTCGGCCATTGCACGTGGACCAGAGAAAGTCATTTCTAACTTCGAGAACATAAGCCTTGGACGACACAAGTTAGTGCTAACAAGTTTACAATGCCACGCCCGCTATTTCATATAACTCTCCGCAAACATGGACGAAAATAAGAGGTAGTTGATGGACTCAACAACCAACTTATCTCGTTACTCCAAGATGGTCGACTTATATGTCACATGAACTGCATAGACATTGCTCAGATTAACACATTCCCGTAGGTCGGTCGGAGTTTGATTTGACGATAGCTCGATTCAAACCAAAAGATTTGGAGGGTAGCATATCCAAAGAAGAGATACCACCTAGTTTCAACATGAACAGACTAGACATCCCCTTGAGAATGAACTATAACAGGTAGAGAATGATTCAGGACATCCAACACGAATTTCTTGGAGAAAGGAGTTGTTCAGAGAACCAGCTTACCCATAAGCTCGATTTTTCTTGGAGAAAGGAGTGGTCCGTGATGTTGAGCTTGGGCAGGCAAAAACCTGGCAAGGCTTTTGGAAGGAACAACAGAATATCACGATCCATCTACAGGATAACACGACATAGCGGTGGATCTTGAGTTCGAGAGAGGATCATGCCGTTCGGGGCACAAGGAGATGGTTTTGGGAGCTTCGGCGTGAACCTAGCTCTTTGACCGAGGAAGGGCACCGGAGAGAAGGAACTTGGAAACACAGTCAAACTCAGCTTATTGATCGGCTAACCAATCATGCTAAGGAGAACAAGAAAGGTCTTTGGATTTCCGCGCAGTGGAACTGCTGGGAATATCCGATAGCCACATCATTGTTCATGTCTTATCATTCTGGAGCAACAAGTCACTCGGAGAACGAAGAGTAACAAGTGTGGGAGCATCACTTCATCAAGAGGATCATGAAACTTAGCATAATACCTTGATATAAAAGAGTGTGACACTCTAAGGGGAATCAGAACAAAAGCTAGACAAGGCCCTTATTCTGCAGAGTACAATACTTTGACCTAGTCCGATGAACGGACAGGATACTTGAGTTTGTTTCTCCCAATCAAGACGAAGTGGAAGGTCTTAACGGATCAAGAGAGTGACTTGCATCGGAACACACCAATGCACGGTGAGAACAGGACGGTCAAACGGAAGACACGTGTCGGAAAGAAGAGCAAGAGTAACAAACATACTCCGGAAGATCCGAAGATGTTGGAGATGCACCGGTTATTACTCAATTGTGATAACCATGCCCATGGAGGAGAGATGCAGCGGAGTCACGAACATAGATGGGAGACTTGCAAAGAGAATCCTGGCTGTAACCACGATGGTTCCAAAACAGAACCTAAAGCGAGGCTAAGGAAGAGATGAAGTGAGGTAGCCAACGGAGGTGCGGTAATTTTAGGTTCAACCATTTACCACACAGACCACGGAAAAGGACTTGGGTTGAAGATCAGCATCATGTGCTACTAGCGAGAGTTAAGTAATCACAACTTAACACACTCTAGTTGGCACAATCCGGGACCTTATGTTCAAGTCCTTGGGTTAGAACCCAAAAGAAAGGATTAAGAGATTAAACTTGATAGGAATACAAGGTTTCGTAAACAACTGAGTTGATAAGAATCTTCGTCGTATTCCAGATGGTTTCTCGGCACATGAAGCTTCGGATTGTAGCGCGGCGGGAGCAACTGGGCACATAACACTAAAGGTCAAACCCACCCACGAGATCCTAATAATTTTGAAGTAACACACGAGAAGTTCAAAAACTTTAATTCAAATCGAGATAAGATTGCTCCGAGATTAGAAGGTAACCAGATAAGGAGTAAAAAGAATCCTAAGATGGTTTTCACAACTCATTTTTAGGTTAAAAATAATTTGCACAAACACTAGACTCAACGTCGACCAGTAGAAGGGTTCCTACAGGCAGTACTGCTCTGATACCAACTTGTGGCGCCCCGACCCGACTGCTATACAGTGATGCTGTGTGTCACCGGTTAAGCGATACAACCGGAGGTTACGGGTTTACCAATCCCCGGCCAAAACCTTTGGCAGGCGTTGCTGGGTACACCTCACTCCAGACAACGCAACACCCCGATTGATGCCTTAACACAGGCACAACTATCAAAGCATAATAGTAAGATCAAGACTTGTGGAACAACTGGCACTTCACAGACTCTACTACACAAATCATATAGTTCAACTCTTATACAGAGAAAGATAGCAAAAGACAACCAGAGGTCACAGACCCAACATTACATCAAGCGGAAGCAAATTAGGTTGTTCTAAACAACAAGAACCAAAAATATGGCCTAAGAGGCCTACAGATAAACATCACAGCGCCAGCTGCTCCAGGATGTCCCAAGCTGCCACCTGGGAACCCCAGACTACTCGTCGACGTCCACAAAGAACCCACCTTCGAGATCGGTGAAGTCCTCCTCTGAAACAAAAGCAAAGACGTTGAGTTCGACGAACTCGCAAGATTAAGAGCTAATATATGCTCGATGATTAGCTTTCAAGGTTTTAGGCTGTTTTGCATAAAGCTGATTTTATTTATGAAAACATAACTCAAGGCATCGACTAATCAGATTATATTAAAAAGGGGTAAGAAGTGACTCTTCCTTTCATCACCTTTCTCATCATAAACCACTGTACCTGTTCATCAAAGGCACCTCCCCGAATCACCCTCGAGGAAGCTCGCCTTGCATATGTGAGTGGCACCTCTAGTACCCAGTTTTTAATCATTCCGTTAAGGTTATTCTATGATCTTACCTTCACTTCCCAAGTCGTCCATAACCGCGGACACGGCTTTTCGAAAAGATTTATCCCTGCAGGGGTGTACAAAGTTGAAGTCCCCGGAGTCCCGAAGGGCCCCAGCTCCTTCGCCACACGTACCGTCCGGCCCATTACCTAGCTTTTAGCCCTCTTCCTTGGAGAGCCGGCTGGGTGGGAGCGGTGTCGACTTCTCCCTCGTTAAGGACTCTCCAGGATCATCAGTGCCGGTAGGACAGGTTTGGTGACTCCTCCAACCCCCTGTCCCGCGGACACTTATTTTTCCTAATACCATCATCCTCATACCATTCTCAGCCACCAACTCACGCACGCGCAAATGGAAGCCCGAACTAGAGGACCCTGGCTAGCCCCGCTCGAGTTATTTAGTCTATGAGGGTTCCTGCAAATGCATAGGCCTCACGCATGGTTGCACGCTCACTCTTGGTTCAAGAGGTATAGCACTCGCACCTAGGCGGCGAGAACGAGACAAAGCACCACAACCACAGTGGCCTCTCATCCCCACCTTTAAGCAAAATTATTAACCACCACCATCACTTTCCATCACATCCGGTTATTCCATACCTGTTCCAACCATTGAAACATCCACCGGACCTGCAAACCTTTAAACTAAGCATGGCTAAGCATATACATAGCAAATATACTTATCTTTGGCCAACACTTCAATCCTATGGGTATTAGGAAGGAAACAGATAATGGCATAGATTTCTAATGCAACTAGTAGGATACTCTAGTCCAAGCAAAAGACATTTGGAACCGAATGCAATATTATAGTGGGGAAAATAATTGCAAAATATAGGAGGAGACATGCTCAGAGGGGGGGGGGTTACGCTTGCCTTGTTGAGCGGAGGAGTCAAACTGCTCGTCGGAGTAATGATGCTCAACTCCGTACTCGTGATCTACCGGAGAGCAAACAACACCGGAAAGCAAAAACAACAATCAACACATGGCAATTGTGTAATGCATACAAAAATGATGATATGACATTTTAAAATGCACCCTAGAAGCATTGAACAGGAGCAACAAGTTAAATGGGGTCCCCGTTATATTTATTGTATTATTTGGAATGAACCCCATATTTAGAACTTAGTGATTTTAATTACTACGAGAGCACATTTTTGGAGTTGTGATCAATTATGCATGATGATGATGATTCTGGGTGATTCGTATTTTTCTGAACATTTTGGTATAAGAAACACCATTTTCTGAAGTACCGATTAAAAGTTATTGATTTTGGAATTTCCTCTTTTTAATTGTTTACTTTTAATTATTCAAACTCCAACGATAAATATACTTTCTACTCGACCTCGCGAGAGAGCGATGAACTCGTAGGAATCATCGAGGATCAAAGTCCCTAAGTGTGCGAGGAAGTAGCGGAGACAACCGCTAACAAGGAGGGAAAGGAAAGACAACCAGAAAAAAAAAAAAAGAAACAGCACAGCCGGCCTCCAGCCCGGTTGGGCCGGTGGTGTGGCCGGCCTGCTAACAGAGGAGCCCGGCTCGTGGCCCGGATGAGACCGGGCCCAAGGCCGGTTAACGGCCCGAGACGATCGGCCTCGAGGCCGGTTTAGCCGGTTCCATGGCCGGGCTGCGCGCGAGGCGACGAACGTCGACAGGCACGTCTGCGACGGTGGCTACGGCGACTGATTCCATGGCGAGCAGCACGGCTAGCGCGAGATGGGAGAAGGGAAGGGGCCTGCGAGGGCCAGAAGCTCACCACGATCTCGTGCAAGGCGACGGCGTGGCCGGAGATGGACCAACGCGTCGGTGCGGAGCTCGGCGAAGCGGCGTCGGTGACGGGGACGAACTCGAACGGCGGCGGTGATTCCCTTCGTCCCCGGTCGATTCCTTCCACGAGGAGAGGGAGGAGAGTATGGCGGAGATGGTGGGGGTGCTCGTTTGGCGGCGGGGGCTCTGCAACGGCGGCGATGTGGCGGTCAACCGTGGCGGCTCGGGTGCGCCATTGGAGAGGAAGAAGGAGGAGCGGGGCAGAGGGGAGCAGGCGAGTGAGTAGGGGGGCCCCGTGGAGCTCGTGTTCCTCTCGCTTCACGCGGTCCAGGGGGAGCAGGTGAGGGCACGGCGCGGTGCTGGTCCGGCGGGAGCGGCGCGAGCTCGGCGGGCTCGGTCGCAACAGTGGGGAAGATGAAGACGGTTTTACAAAAAGGCCCCTGGAACTTCTAAAATCGTCACAGATTGGTCCTTGCCCCTTTTCTTTTAATAGAACCAGTAGCTTAGGGATTTTATTAGGGCACTAACCCATTTTATTAAAATCTGGGAAAATTTGTGTTGCCTCCCCACATTGTGAAGAAGCTCCACAAAAATGGGCAATTAAAAAATAAAAAGTTTTGGACAACATTTGTTTATAGGTTTCATTTATGGCAATTTTCCGAATTCCCCAAATTACAATCTTTTAGGAATTTTAGGGCAAAACCAAAATAGTATTTTGTACTCCTGGAACCTCCTTGACAAATATAAGTTGTCAAGATAACTGTTTTGCAAGTTTAAGTGCCTTCATTGTTGTGAAGTTTGATAGAGCAAGTTTGGCATTTGTTTTTAAATGGTGCCAAAACCATTTGTGTGTGGTTTAGCAAGTTAACATTAGATGCCATGATGCAATGCAACACAAAAGCGAAAATTTTTACTCGGGTTTTTAGGTTCTGAACTTTGGGCTGTTACACATGTCTTGTCAAAACGGCGAGAGCACGCCTAGGATGTCACGAATGACGTCAGGAGAAAAGGTAGCATACATATTCGGTTAAAGGACACAAGACTGCAATCGACAAGGGATTCGACTGACAAAAGTACTCTCATGGGAGCGTATCAAAAATTTCTCGTAATTAATCGAAAAGAAACAAAGTGATTGAAATTATCCTCTACTTCAAACGAAATAAAGCATAATCTCGGGGGCTACTCCCATTGCGCTCCCATAGACTTCAAAAGCAAAATATTTCGATGGACAAAAAGCAACACAGAAGAATGATTTGAGATTGTCCTCTATTGCAAGACAATAAACCACAATCTCGGGGGCTACTCCCATGGGAGCGCTGTCGCGCTCCCATAGATTTCCAAAAAAGGTAAGAAATTCACTCGACTATAGACTCGACTAAATGCATTAAATACTTTACAAACCAAAGAATCATACTTCATAAATTCCCGGACTATTCCAATCGTAGATGTTTCGGATGCTGCATACGCAAATGCAAAGGTAAGACCCGCCGATTAATCGAGCTGGGCCGAGGGACGCTCCAACAGTGTTTTCCCTTGAATTTTTCCGTGTCAACAGACATGATGAAAATCCTGGCGGACGCGTTAGGTATCAAAAGTTAAACTGCAGAACGAGTCAGTAAGACCTACAACGGCCTGAGTCGAGTATGTCCAGTATGTTCCAGGTTCGAGTCCGAGGACTCGAATCTGATTGAAGGCTAGTATGGTTTCGCCCGAATGTGCAGTTAACTGAGCTCGATTTTTGAGTGAATCAGGCCTACTATGTCAAAATCCCTAGGCAAAAGTTTCAAAAGTGTTCCAGATTCAAGTTCGGGGACTCGAATTTGATTGAAGGCTAGTATGGTTTCGCCCGAATGTGCGGTTAACTGAGCTCGATTTTCGAGTGAATCAAGCCTACTAAGTCATAATCCCTAGGCAAAAGTTTCAAAAGTGTTCCAGATTCGAGTCCGGGGACTCGAATTTGATTGAAGGCTAGTATGGTTTCGCCCGAATGTGCGGTTAACTGAGCTTGATTTTCGAGTGAATCAGGCCTACTAAGTCATAATCCCTAGGCAAAAGCTTTTCGACTGTGTTCCAGGCTCGAGTCCGGGGACTCGAGTCTGACTGAAGACTAGTAAGGTTTCGCCCGAATGTGCGGTTAACTGAGCTCGATTTTCGAGTGAATCAGGCCTACTATGTCAATATCCCTGTATACACATGCAATTAAAACAAATTGAGACTAGAAGAACTACATCGGATCAGGAGTACAAAAGCAAAGACTACGACATGCATGATGAAGTGAGCACATGCTCGATTCTTCGAGTCAAGCAAGTACTCGAGGGCTAATGACGAGGTTATACTCTGCGGGTACCCCAGCGTAAGGGTACCAGGTGCACGTGATCAAAGAAGGCCAAGTTTAATCGAAACCCACGAAGGAAGGCCCAAGACGAAGAGTGCTTTCCAAGCTAGATTAAGTTATAGTCGGTTGAGACTTTCCATACATGTAACCTTGGTCGGTTATGTATCCCGAGACCCAGCCTCCTATATAAAGGCTGGGAGGGTGATCGATCAAGGAGAAACCCGATCCATAGCCACCAAAACCCCGACGAGATCAGCAACTCGCCGGACCTTTGTAACCCTCATATTCACAACATCAAATACAGACAGACAGGAAGTAGGGTTTTGCCTCACTCGAGGGCCCTGAACCTGGGTAAATCCCGCTTGTCAGCCGTCGATTCCACTAACACTACGCGTTCTCTACCACACAATCAACCCTAGGAACCTAACCATGGGACTTGCCGAGGGCACACCTCGACACTATATCTATTTGTTAGCAAACTATAGACCATTGCCTTGGATCATTTCATTCATAACCTGTGCCTTACAATATTATTTGATCAAGATTGTATGATGGCTTGTCACTCCAGAAATTATTTTGTTGTTAACGTTTTACCTACTCGAGGACGAGTAGAACTAAGCTTGGGGATGCTTGATACGTCCAAAGCGTATCTATAATTTCTGATGTTCCATCCTTATATGATACCATTTGCTACATGTTTTATATACACTTCATATAATTTTTATGCATTTTCTGGGACTAACCTATTAACAAGATGCCACAGTGCCTTTTTTCTATTCCAGATAATCACTTAAGGAAATATTCTCGGAATTGGACGAAACGAAAGCCCAGGTCCCTATTTTTTTGTCACGTACACGGAGTCCGAAGGAGACACGAAGAAGGGCACCGAGGCGCCCTCACCTGTTGGTGGCGCGGGCCCACCTCTGGCCGCGCCGCCACGTGGTGAGGGGCCCTCGGGCCTCCACCGACGTTGCCCCTTCGCCTATATATTCTAATATTCGGGAAAACCCTAGATACCCGAGCCATATTCCAAGAAAAGTTCCGTAGCCGCCGCCGCCGTCAACCCTAGTTCGGGAGGGTTCTGAAGCTCTTCCCGGCACCCTGCCGGAGGGGAGATCATCACCGGAGGGCTCTACATCGTCATGCATGCCTCCGGAGTGATGTGTGAGTAGTTCATCCTTGGACTACGGGTCCATAACAGTAGCTAGATGGTTGTCTTCTCCTATTATGCCATCATGTTTAGATCTTGTGAGCTGCCTATCATGATCAAGATCATCTTATTGTAATGCTACATGTTGTGTTTGCTGGGATCCGATGGATATTGAGTACTATGTCAAGTTGATTATTGACCTATCTATTATATGTTATTTATGATCTTGCATGCTCTCCGTTATTAGTAGATGCTTTGGTCAAGTAGATGCTTGTAATTTCAAGAGGGAGTATTTATACTAGATAGTGGGTTCATGCCTCCATTTAATCTGGGACAGTGACAAAAAGTTCTAAGTTTGTGGATGTGCTGTTGCTACTAGGGGTAAAACAGCAATGTTTTGTCTAAGGATAATTGTGTTCCTTACATTATGCACTTTACTTAATACAATTGTCTGTTGCTTACAACTTAATACTGGAAGGGGTGCGGATGCTAACCTGAAGGTGGACTATTTAGACACAGATGCATGCTGGATAGCGGTATGTGTACCATGTTGTAATGCAAGTAAATCTCATATTATTCATCATGCCATGTACATGCATTGTTATGCATTCTCTATCTATCAATTGCTCAGCTGTAATTTGTTTACCCAGCATGTTAATTATCTTTTATGGAGAGACACCACTAGTGAACTGTGGACCCCGGTCCATTCTTTTACATTGATAATACAATCTACTGCAAACACTGTTTCCTTTCATTCTCTGCAAACAAACATCATTTTCCACACTATACGTCTAACCCTTTGTTTTCAGCAAGCCATTGAGATTGACACCCTCACTGTAAGTTGGGGCAAAGTACTTTGGTTGTGTTGTGTGCAGGTTCCACGTTGCTGCTGAGTCCCCGGTAGTGCGCCCTGCCATATTCAGTCATCAACAACCTTAAGAAGATTCATAGATTTCCTACTGGTTCGATTAAATCTTGGTTTCATACTGAGGGAAAACTAGCTGCTGTACTCATCATACCTTCCTCTTGGGGTTCCCAACGAGTGTGTGCCTTTCTCGTCATCAGATCTCCGAGCGCAAGCTAGCTAGATAGCTTTAGCTAGTTTGACAATCGACAATTTTCCAAGCTTTGTTGCACCAGTTTTTTCTCTTTTTGATACAAAATCCACTAATCATTTGTAGCAAAATTTATTTTTGTATATCCTTGATTTTGGTGCAAATGTTTGGATGCTTTGTAGCAAGTATTTTTTTTTCTTTTTTGATGCAAATCCGTAGAGTAGAGTGTTTGTAGCAAAACAAAATTGTGCTGCCCAAGAAGCCGGCGTTGCTACCGATGGTAGCCGGAGTTGCTAGATAGTGGCGTTGCTACTGTGAAATTGCTCGTGTAAAGAACAAAATGCTACAAATTGTTCAGTAGGTGAAATGTATGGTACAAAGTTTTCAAAATATTGCACACCACATCAAGAAAAAGGGGTAAAATAGCGACAAAAGCGACGAGATCGAGGAGCACGCCTTGTTGGTGCTATGCTTCTGCTCGCCGTTGCACCACCCTTATAGCACCGCGGCTCATCGTTGGTAACATCGCCAGCTACCGCGAGTAACAACGCCGCCGACGTCCGAACCATAGCCGGTTCGTCGTCCGTAGCAACAAGGATGGGTATACGAGAATTGGGGACCAGTAGCAAACAAATTGTACTGTTGTAGCATTACCCCGGAATGATTGTAGCAAAACAATTAGACTTATGATGCAAATCCACAAATCGTTGTAGCAAAACAATTATCTGCATAATGCAAGACCAAAAACCTATTGTAGCACAAAAAGTTGTCAGATGCAAACCGATAAAACTAATGCAACATCGCTGGTCGGCAAGCCATCGCTGGTATCACCGTCGGGTGCCCTTTGTAGCACTACCAGATGCCGGTGGTAGCAGTGCCGGCCATTGCTCGTAGACAAAAAAAATAGAAGGTCGCCCGCCATGCGTATTTGATTTTGGCGAGAGACAAAAAATTGGATAAGCCTTTTGTTGGGACAGGAGTAGGCGTCCCCTAGGGGGTCTTTCCGTTTGATCCGACGGTATCCCCCGGGTACCGTCGGATTGGAGGACGTGGAGCCGTCGGATCCCGAGTCGCCCTCCCCTCAATCCCCCTTTTGCTTCCATGAAGCAAAAAAATAGTTCGAGCGTAATCACAATTTTGTACTATTGTAGCAAAAGTCCAATTTCCTCTCAAGTCACACAAAATGCTTCTATGAAGCAAACAAGTTTCTTTCATAGCATTTTTTCTCTTCTTGTAGCAAATGACGTCAGTAGCAGCACCGCACGCCGATAGCATCGTCGGCTCGTCGGTAGCAATGTCATGCGCCATAACTAGCAACACCGGACACGTCGTTAGCAAAATTATAAAACCGTTGTAGCAAAAATAAATTGTGCTGTTGTAGCGAAAAATAAATTGTGCTGTTGTAGCCAAAATTACTTGGCGAGATGCATCGCCGGAGACCGTGTAGCAAAAACAATATACTATTGTAGCAAAATAAAGAACCTCATAAATAAAATAGCATGGAGAAGAAATTTGCTACAAAACATTATGTCGATTTGCATTAAAAATTGCTACAATTGATTCAAGGATTTGCGTCAATAGGGGAATATTGTTGCTACAATACTTCCAAACATTTGCGTCAGGTTGGTGAGGAGTGGCGCGTAGGGTATCCATCCCCAGCAGCGGCGCCGCGCACGGGAGGGTGGCGGCCGGAGTCGGATGCTCTGCTGGACGGCAGCGGTGGCGTCTGCGCGCATGGGAGGGCGACGGTAGAGGGCGGCAGCAGGAGGCGGTGGAGTGCGGCAACATACTGGGGACGGCGGCGGCATGGCCTCGGCCTGGTTCGTGTGAAGGAGAGGATAAGGCGTGGGAAACTATGGACCCGCCACGAAGTGGACACGCGTCACGCGCGCGAGGGGGAGGATGGGAGTGCACAATCCCCCGGGGACTATAAGACTTTTCCTAACAATTTGCTGCACTGGGAAGAAAGCGATCCGGTGGGAATCACTCTTTGCATTCAGTGACGACTATGGCTCAGAGATCAGATCGCTGCCACTATCTTCCTTGTCTCTCAATTCTCAAAAAAAAAGTCTTCCTTGTCTCTCTATTCTCAATCTCTCTCCTATTCCATCCCCAAATCACGGGGTCGGGGACTTCACCGACACTTGGATCGCGTCCGGCCGTCGGGGTTGTGCCCACCGAGCTGTTAGCTGCTCTCGCCATCACCAATACGCTAAAGGCAGGGCTCCTGAGGCCTCTCGCCACAAGCGGCGACCCTGCAGGTGGCGGCGCGCAGAAGAGCACATGCAGCACTGGTGCGGCCAACGCAGGGACCTCCATGAACGTACAACAAGTCGCGCCCACCCCGCCTAGCCTCTCCCTGTCAGAGATGGTGCGACCGAAGGCGGCGCGGATGTAGAGCAGGCACTAGGCGGCCAGGAGTGCGAGTAGCAGGCACTAGGCGACGCGAATGTTGGTGAGGTACTCTGTAACAACCCGGAAATTTTCATAAAAAAGAAAATATTTTACCCTTTTCAAAGTTTTTTTTTCGTCTTCTTGTTCTACTTCCATTTCAGCCCATTCTTCTCTTTAGGCCTTTTCTTTCCATCATTTCCCTTGGCCCAGCAGCCCAATAAGTCAAGTCTGAACCAGTTCATTCCTCAATCGCCCAAAGTTCCAGCTCCTGCTGTCCCAGTGCGCCGCCGCCGCCGCACTCCTCGGACACCACGCCGCCGACCTGCAAAAGAGAGTTCCAGAGTCCACGCGTCGCTGCAGTGTTGGCCGTCCCGCACGCCCTCGCGGGAACCGCCTTGCCTCTCTCAGCACCGCACTTCCGAAGCATGTGCAGACACGCGCAGGCACACGCGCCTGGTCGCCGAGAAGCCTGACGCCGCCGATGCATCAGGAAGCTCATCCGCCGTCCGCTGGAACCGCCTCAGTCAACCGACGTCGCTCTGAAGCGACCTCCAGCTAAACCGACTCCACCACTCTATAAATTCATGGGTCAGTGCATTTGTTGCTGATTTTCGTCGAGCTCTGTCCTCTTTAGTGTTCCCCAGGTTTCCTAATGTCGTTGTGATGCCTCTTGTTGATCTGTAGCTAACGTCCAACACCTACTTCCCGTATCATGTAGAATTCAGAGCAGACAATGACCCTGCCACGGCTGATATTTTCAGCTGTAGCATGTATAGCTTTTCTTCACAAAAATGGAACCTACATGATCTCCTGATCGCGTCCATACTCTCGGTTGCTGCTGGCGACGTAATCATCGATCTTGTAGCAGCCAGGGTATTCTGTTTTCTGTACCTGAGCTGAGCCTTGAACTGTTCTGAACCTGATCGATGCTCCGTGTCAATCTTATTCAGATAGCCATCTAGATATGTTTTTCCTTGAGATCAATCGAAATATCGAATGAAAGACAAGCCATCCTTCTACAGTATTTTCTGAACATTCCAGTGCAGTCTTGATTCCTGCTGTATTATAGTATTCCATGGGTGTGCAATAGCCGATCTCTTAACGTCTAGCATGTACTACCTTTCTTCTCAAAAATGGAACCTACATGTTCTCCTGATCTTGTCCGTACCCTCAGTTTCAGCTATTGACTCTCGTCGGTTACGCAATCGTCGTATTCTGTAGCAGCCAGTGTCCCCTGTTCTTCTGAACCTCAGCTGAACTGTGTGTTTGTTCTGATCCTGAACGAACAACTCCATTCATTAGTCTAGCTAGCATCTCTCCTTTTCTGTTGATCCCAATCCAATCAAACAAGACTTGACAATAAAAGTCTGGCCCAACAAATATGAAACCTTCTGCTAGTTTCAGCCAACACCATACATTCTATTTCCATTTCCCTTATACCATGAATCTGAATTCTATTATTTATTCTTTAGTTCTAGTTTTAAAATTAATTGCATTTTGTTCCTAGCTTGCATTTTGTGGCTGGAACTTATTTGTGTTCGGTTCTTGTTTTGCAATAGGACACGCTAGCGACAAGTTCATATACGAGGAGGGAGTACGAGGTGAAGATGACCCCAGAAAACCAGAACGAGTGCATCATATTAGGCAAGTCACTGTTATTGATCATGTTCAACCCACATGCCACAAATGATAAATATTTACTAGTTTAGTTATTTATTTTCGTGCATGATATTTATTTACCATCTTATTTTTGAATGACATGCAAATTAGATAATGCCTACCACCGATATGACAAGCTTGATTACTTCCTTTGGCCATGTTTACCTTGAAACCTAGGAATGATATCACTTGCGATGTTATGACCGGCGTGGCCTACAGCCGGAAGAGGCCCAACAGTGGGCCCAATTAGGGGCTTAGCCCAATTTATCGTTATCATATAAGGAGTTGTAATCAGATATTTGGAACTAAGCAATAATCATATCATTATTGTCGACTCCCTCAGGAGTCGGTCTTCTAAACCTAGCCGCCGCCGCCGCCGCTTGCACCGCCGCCGCCGTCAGCAACCACGGTGCCCTCTCGCCGCCGTGCTCGCTCCAGCCTTCGTCAACCTTCGTTCCACCCTTATAACCTACGTGCTAGGCCTGGTAGGACCCCGCGTCCTATCAACTTGGTATCAGAAGTTTCGGGATCGATCATGTCAGGCCCAACACCCACTTCCCGGTTGCGCCGCCGGGCATCACCGCGGCGGCCACGACGTCCGCCACCGGGCCGACCCTCCCCGTCGCCGCGACCACCACGCTCCCGACCGCCGCCGTCCTCAACCCGGCCGAGATGACGTCGGCCATCCGTGCCCTAACTCAGGCTGTCGAGGGCATCCGCACCTTCTTTGCCAGTCCCTATGGACCACAACCGCCGGGGACGCTGACCATGATCTCGTCACCGCCGCTGCCGTCGTGGCAACCGCCGCCCGCGGCGCCCGTCTCGTCGGACGCTGCCTCCACCCCGGCCTCTCCGTCGACTCACGGCGTACCGATCAACCAGATTCGGTTTTCGTCGTCCCCGTCGCCGCTCCCGGACTGGCTCGCTTCACCGGTCTACACCATGGCCTCGAGTCAGCCGACCGTACCGGAGCCCCCGGCGCCTTCCGCAGCCGCGGCCTTCGGCGGTTTCCTGGGGTACACCGCACCGTACGCCAGCATCGACGGGCCCTTGTTCCACGGCGGGACGCTCATGCCCACCGTCGCGACTCCGGCGTCCTCGCTGATCCGACACGAGGTCACCTATAACGCCGGCGCTCATGGCCAACCACCGCCGCGTTTCTCCAAGCTGGAGTTTGCCACCTACGATGGCACGGTGGATCCGCTGAACTGGCTCAACCAGTGTGACCAGTTCTTCCGGGGGCAGCGCACGCTTGCGTCTGACCGCACCTGGATCGCCTCCTACCACCTCCGCGGTGCCGCGCAAACGTGGTACTACAGCCTCGAGCAGGACGAGGGCGGCATGCCTCCATGGGAGCGCTTCGAGAGTTATGCCTTCTCCGCTTCGGGCCCCCGATACGCGGGAGCCGGTTGGCCGAGCTGGGGCGCCTACCCTTCACCTCGTCGGTACAGGACTTCGCGGACCGCTTCCAAGCCCTAGCGTGCCACGCGCCCGGCGTCAACGCTCGCCAGCGCGCCGACCTATTCGTCGGTGGTCTCCCGATCACATCCGGGTAGACGTGGAGATGCGGGGTCCGCAGGACCTCCAGACGGCCATGTACTACGTTCGCGCCTTCGAGCAGCGCGCTGGTCATGCAGCAGGCTTTCCCGGCCAGAGGAGCCCGGCCGCCTGCCCGCCCTGCACCAACACCAGCGGTCTCGGCGCGCCCGGCCGCGACGGCCGCAGGTGCTGCCGCCCCGACCGCGACGCGGCCGTTTCGTCGGCTGACGACGGCCGAACAGCTTGAGCGCCGCCGTCAAGGGCTGTGCTTTAACTGCGATGACCCGTACGTCCCGGACACGTGTGCCCCCGGCTGTTCTACCTAGAGGCCGCTGATTACGTGGAGACGGACGGAGTCGGCGCCGAGCCTCCCGACACGGACACCACCGTGGCCGACGCCGCTCCCCAGGCCGCCGCCTTTGTCGTCTCCCTCCACGCGCTCGCGGGCATACGGACGGAGAAGACCATGCTGCTGCCGGTGACGATCAACGGCGAGCGGCTCCTCGCCCTCCTGGACACAGGCTCCACGCACAACTTCTGTCCGGGGCTACCATGCGCCGCCTACAGCTGCAGCCGTCCGGCGCGGATCAGTTCAGCGTGACCGTCGCCAACGGTGACCGCCTTGCATGTCAGGGAATTGCTCGGCAGGTCCCCATCCTCATCGGCGATGAGCACTTCTCCGTCACCTGCGTCGGCATCGACTTGGGCTGTTTCGACTTCATCCTCGGGGTCGATTTCTTACGCACTCTGGGCCCCATCCTCTGGGACTTCGACACCCTGACGATGGACTTCTGGCATCAGGGGCGCCGTGTCCGCTGGGAGGGCGCGGGTGCCTCTCCGGCGGCCCCTCGGCCCCAGCCGACAGCAGTCGCTGTTGACGCGGAGTTCCCCTCTTGGCCAGCCTACTGCAGCAGCACAGCGACCTCTTCGACGACCGCAGGGACTTCCGCCGGCCAGGGCCTACGACCACCACATCCACCTGCTGCCGGACACCGCGCCGTGGCGGTTCGGCCGTACCGTTACCCGCAGCTGCAGAAGGACGAGCTCGAGCGTCAGGTGGCGGCCATGCTCGCTCAGGGCATCATCCGGATCTCGACCTCGCCTTTCTCAGCGCCGATCCTCCTCGTGCGCAAGGCCGACGGCACCTGGCGTTTCTGCATCGACTACCGCGCTCTCAACGCTCGGACGTCCAAGGACAAATTCCCCATCCCCGTCGTGGATGAGCTCTTGGACGAGTTACACGGGCCCGCTTCTTCACCAAGCTCGACCTCCGCTCCGGGTACCACCAGGTGCGGATGCACCCGGACGACATCGCCAAGACAGCCTTTCGGACTCATCATGGTCACTTTGAGTTCTTGGTGATGCCGTTTGGCCTCTCCAACGCCCGGCGACATTCCAGGCCTTGATGAACGACGTGCTCAGCCCCTACTTACGCCGCTTCGTGCTTGTTTTCTTTGATGACATTCTTATCTACAGTTCGTCATGGGCGGAGCACCTGCAGCACGTCGCCATCATCTTCAACGAGCTTCGAGCGCATCGTCTTCACCTCAAGCGCTCGAAGTGCTCGTTCGGCACGACCTCCGTCGGCTACTTGGGACACGTCATCTCGGCGGAGGGCGTGGCGATGGACGCCGACAAGGTCGCGGCGGTCGAGGCATGGCCCACACCGCAGTCACCTCGGGCCCTCGCGGGTTCCTGGGTCTCGCGGGCTACTACCGGAAGTTCATCCGGGAATTCGGTCTCATCGCCGCACCCCTGACGCGCCTCCTGCGCCGCGACGCTTCTCCTGGGATACGGAGGCGACCGAGGCGTTCCAGACCCTCAAGCGGGCCCTCACGACAGGGCCCGTCCTCCAGATGCCGGACTTCGACAAGCTGTTCGTCGTGGACTGCGATGCTTCCGGCGTCGGTTCGGCGCCGTCCTGCATCAGGGAGAGGGGCCGCTGGCCTTCTTCAGCCGTCCCTTTGCCGCTCGCCACAACAAGCTGGCGGCATACGAGAGGGAGCTCATCGGCTTGGTGCAAGCTGTGCGCCACTGGCGACCATATCTTTGGGGGCGGACATTCCGCATTCGCACGGATCACTACAGCCTCAAGTTCTTGCTGGACCAGCGCCTTTCTACTGTGCCGCAACATCAGTGGATCAGCAAGCTCTTTGGCTTCGACTTCACCGTCGAGTACCGCCCGGGTCGCCGATGCCCTTTCCCGGCGCGACACCGACGAGGCTGCGGTCGACGCGTCTCCGATGGGTGTCGCCCTTTGCATCCGGTCCGGGCCGTCCTTCGCCTTCATCGACGACATCCGCCGGGCTACTACGAGCGCCGCGGACGCGCAGCTCCTCCGACAGCGCCTCGAGGCCGACGACTTGGAGGCACCGTGGCGCCTGGATGAGGGCCTCGTCCTGTACGGGCGCCGCATCTTCGTGCCGGATCACGACGACTTACGCCACCAGACGTTGCTGCTGGCGCATACGGTGGGGCATGAGGGCGCCCAAAAGACCCTCCACCGTCTCCGTGCTGATTTTCATATTCCAGGAGACCGTGCGCTCGTCCGCGACTGGGTGCGGTCGTGTGTCACCTGCCAGCGCAATAAGACGGAGACGTTGAGGCCAGCGGGTCTCCTTTAGTCACTTGACGTGCCATCCCAAGTGTGGGCTGATATCTCCATGGACTTCATCGAGGGCCTTCCCAAGGTGGGCGGCAAGTCCGTCATCCTCACGGTGGTCGACCGCTTCTCCAAGTACGCGCACTTCATTGCGCTCGGCCACCCGTACACGGCCGCGTCCGTGGCACGGGCATTCTTCGATGGGATCGTCCGACTCCACGGCTTTCCGTGCTCGATCGTTAGTGACCGTGACCCGGTGTTCACCGGTCATGTCTGGCGAGATCTCTTCCGGTTGGCGGGTGTGAAGCTGCGCATGAGTACGGCTTTCCACCCCCAGACGGACGGCCAGTCCGAGGTGGTTAACAAGGTGATTGCCATGTATTTACGATGTGTGACAGGCGATAGTCCTCGCGCTTGGGTGGATTGGCTTCCGTGGGCGGAGTACTGCTACAACACCTCCTACCACTCCGCCCTGCACACCACTCCGTTCGAGGTGGTCTACGGGAGGCCCCCTCCGCCTATGCTGCCCGTGGAGCCCGAGTCGGCGCGATCCGAAGCAGCCGCCGACATCCTCCGCACACGCGACGAGATCATCACCGAGGTGCGCCGGCGTCTTCTCCAAGCCCAGCAGCTGTCCAAGAAGTACTACGACGCACATCACCGTGACGCGGAGTTTGCGGTGGGTGATTGGGTGTGGCTGCGGCTCCTGAACCGAACCACCCAGTCCTTGGATCCGCGCGCAAAGCGCAAGCTTGGACCGCGCTATGCGGGGCCCTTTCCGGTCCTTGATCGCGTGGGCAAGATCGCCTACCGTCTTAAGCTCCCAGCCGGCACTCGCATCCTGGGAGTAGCAACCGTTAACTAGCCCCGAGTGTCAGGGAGAAGGTCTTGCAGTGGAGGACGCCACCTGGGAGCAGCTCGACGAGTTCCGCCAGCAGTTTCCAGAATTCCAGCTCGAGGACGAGCTGTTTGCGCAGGCGGGGAGAGATGTTATGACCGGCGTGGCCTACAGCCGGAAGAGGCCCAACAGTGGGCCCAATTAGGGGCTTAGCCCAATTTATCGTTATCATATAAGGAGTTGTAATCAGATATTTGGAACTAAGCAATAATCATATCATTATTGCCGACTCCCTCAGGAGTCGGTCTTCTAAACCTAGCCGCCGCCGCTTGCACCGCCGCCGCCGTCGGCAACCACGGCGCCCTCTCGCCGCCGTGCTCGCTCCAGCCTTCGTCAACCTTCCTTCCACCCCTATAACCTACGTGCTAGGCCTGGTAGGACCCCGCGTCCTATCATGCGAGTAGTTTAGAATAATGAGATTGTATTACTAAGACTGTTGCTGTATTAAATCCTGGAGCATGAAGTTTTAAAATAAATGATTGTCGACGGTTGGGGGCAGAGATTATGGGTCCTTTCATGTATTGATCGTGTATCCAAACCCCAATCCGTAGAGTAAGGGTAATGTTGGATTGCCTTACTCGTGTCAGCATAGGGCTAAGACCCTCATGCCAAGTGAGAAACATAGAATCCGCTCAACCACATGTTTGATTCATCATACCTAGCCTAGTAGTCTGCTCTGTCCGATGGACAACTACAGAATAGCTTGCCTTTTCTTTTCTCTGAAAGGCCCACAAAAACGACTAGTGAAAGGCCTCTTAATGAGGAGTCACAACAGGAATACACTCAAATCCCGGATCGCGAAGTTGACACTTGGCCAGTCGGCTCCAGGGAGAGCGAGTGATCTCGAGTTCCTGGGTGGGGACTTCAAAGGATAGAGCAGATCAAAAGCCTTGTTATCTCGCCTCTGTCGACACACCAATGGGCGTGTGTTAAACTCGAGTGACAAATAGAGGTGTAGATATTATGTGGGTAAAGCTGAGCAACTCTGCAGAGTCAAATCAAATGGTATTCGAATACGCCGTGCTTCCGGTTAATGAAGCTATGTTTTGGGGTGATTCCCAGTACAAGGCATGAGTAGAATTTTTATAAAGCTCGTTAAAATGTGGCGATGACCTGAAAAGGTTATTAATACAACTCTTCTATTGGAGAAAATATTTGAAAAATGTTTTAACAACAAAATTGGAGGTTTTGACCTTGCATCCACCATATATTATAAACCTATAGCCTCCACTGAAATCCAAGCATGTAACTAAGTAGGCATCTTCTTTTGTGACTTGCTCAGTACTTTTTGTACTCATTGCTGCACCAACCCTCTCAGATCAACCCGAAGGAGAAGATCAAGTCTATTTTGGCAAGTACCTTGAAGACGCTGACTTTGAGTTCTAGGTCCCATCTGCGCTCAAGGATGCCTGTGGCGTGTAGTTCTTTTCGTTGTAGTGTAAATTTTGGGCTGAGACGCCCCTACTGCTGTAAAACATATTTCATGTTTGTAATAAAGTTGAAGGTTATGCGCTGTGCTGGCAATGTAATCACTTTGTGTTTGCAATTTAGAAACTCTTGGGAATTGCGAGCATTTTATCATAGCTCCGAAAATTTGGGGCGTGACATACTCCGCGAGGACCTTGAAGGAGAGCGCCATGCGGTCCAGGAGCTCCACCCAGCGCCGGGCGCCTGAGAGTTAGTAGTTCACAGAGTGGAGGATGGATCTGCTGTGTGGGTCATCTCTGTGTATAGATTAATCCTGGACTGGATTATTGTGCCAAACCAAATTAAACTGTGTAAGGTATATACTAACTGGGATCGGTAAGTCCAGGGTGCTAATTACCGGGATCAAGAGTCCAAGGTTCGATTCAGACAACGTCTACAACTTCAAGGTTTTTCTCAGACTTTACTCTATATACAAAGACAAAGCATCTCTTTGCTAGGTCTCTCCTCCTTATCCTCCTCAGCTTGCTATTCCCAACGCTTTCCCAGTGGTCCGCAACTAGATGCTAGCCTGATTAAACCACGTGGCGTAGAGACTGTGCTTCAGTTTGATCAGCAGAACGAAGATGAGGTAGCAGGGGATTTGCAGGACCCCAACCACTATGTACCTGCGTAAATGTTTTTCGTTCTTCATTCATCCTTCTATTCCATAATAAAATATATTTTTCTCTACTTCAAAGTAGAAATACTGAATTTTGCTGGAAAGGATTAAATTACTACCACAGAGGTGCAAGCCGTAATGACAGGTCCAGGAAAGGGTACGGCCACCTGTGAAAAAATGCAAGACCCGTATGCAGCGATTAAGAAAAAATCAAGTGCCGGTATTACGTAGAAAGTAAAAGCTAGATATTTACCACATTACAACAGAAGCGTGGACAATCCACTGGGTAATCACGTAGAGAGATGTCCATATAAAGAAATAAGCCATACGGAACCAGGGCAAGTGCTGCAAAGTTCATGCGAAGCAAATATTTTCATTGCGCTGAGTACACGTAAAGAAAGAACTTAATTTTTTTGGGAGAGGTAGCTTCTTACCAAACTATTTAGGACAGCGTCACCCATAAGGACAATAGCATTGAGTGTGTGCATCAGTATCGTCAACTGTTTATCAGCCAGTTAGTGACTGATTTGCATTAGATGTTCAGTTGCAAAAATACGTGTGCATACTTACACAATCTATATCCTTATGTTTGATGACGAGGACAGGGAAGATGGCACACCAAAATACAACGTCCGTCAGCATGACAGCGCCTGCACATGTCTGTTGATACAAAAAAAAAACTGGCATCATACAATGTATTACGGCACGGTAAATAAAGAAGAAAAATGAATAATTCCCCTCAAGTATTATACTTTACTATAATTCCTTGGTTACCCCCACTACAAATGTGAAGTGGGTTTAGTTTTCCAAATGGCATCATACATTGTATTACGGTACTGTAAATAATGAAAACAAATTAATAGTTACCATCAAGTATGATACTTTGCTACAATTTCTTGGTTACCCCATTACATATGTACTGCGAGTATAGTTTCTCAAATGGCATCATACTTTACTATAGTTCTCCAGGCCTCTACATGGCAAACTAGGGAATTGTATAATTTCGCTAACCTTTCAAAGAAAAATTGCTATCAAACCCCACATTTATGGTTAGGGTTTCAAAAAACCCAAAAAGATTCGATCTTTTGTATTCCAAAAAAGAACCGGTATTACGTAATAGCCTAACAAAAGGCATTGATCGTCCAATTGAAGCACATTAAGTGAGTTTCTGACTATATATCCCGGTGTTAGGACGTGGCATGCGGTAACGGTAAAATGCGACAAACATTTGTTCTGGGATTTTTATGTAGATTATTGGATTTTTTAACCAGATGTTTTTTAGGCATCTCCTCCTAGATTGTTACAGCCTGTAGTATCTGCTCAGTACATACTCACACCCCACGCATGCAACACCACACATGCCCCCGGATGCCACTCCGAGTCATCGCGCCTCAGGTTGGAGTGTTGGACTATCAAGCTGCACGTTCGAGCCTTAAAAACAAACAAACAAAAACCCGTTCCAGCCTGAGAGCAGGCCTGCCGAAACCAGCCGTTGGCATCACTCGCCCTCCACGAGCCACTGCCGTGTCGCACGCCTCCATGCTCGCCGGTCAACGCGTGCGGTTGCGCTCATCGGACAACGGACCGGCTCCACAGAGCACGGGGAAGATCGGGAAGAAAGGAAGAAGGAACTTTGGCACACCAGGACCACAATCAGAGGGGTTGGAGGAGGGCACGACGATGGACAGCTCGGTGGCGCATGAACGCTTGGGCATGGATTCATCAGACACAGAGGTACCGTGAGGTTGAGAAGAAACAGAGGAGGAGTTTCGAGACGAGACTGCAAAGGAGATCAACGGTGTGGCGGCGCCACATCGGACGTGGAGGAGATAATAGCGGTGACGGCGACAGGGGCACAGGAGCTCTATTCCTTCCAGTTTAAGAACCAAGACGACTACGCGAAACTAATGGGCAAGGTTAAATGGATCGAAGGGGTCTACAGCGGCGGAACAAGAGAGACGCTGGCGACGACGTGAACCGAATGCCGATGGCGTTCTCCTCGCATAAAGCACCATAGTAGATTTTAGTTGTAGAGAGGATATGGGGGAGCAAGGATAGGTCAAATGTGTTCCTAAAAGGATCAGGGGATTGGCACTCCGAGAGAATCGACGGGAACAGTTGGCGGCCAAGATTATTTCCGAGCTCGACCGCGTCGTCTTCAGGGCGCGAATCGCAGCGACGTTACGTTGGTCGTGTGAGCCGTGGAGTACCCATCATGAATTCATGATAACGTAGGGCTGGGACTCGGAGGCAGAGAACCACGACGGCGCGAGGACGCCGGTCGTCGGTGACGTCGTGGCCATAACATGACGCCGCCCACTGCCAGCACGTTCTCGCCGCTGCCCACGCATGCTGCTCGCATTGCCGGTTGCCGTCGCCGAGTTTTAGCTTTTAGATAAAGGGATTTGGCAATCAAGGATTAGCAACAGGGAGCACAAAAGCTTGAGCTACCCAAAAAAAAAAAGGCTGGAGCAAGGGATTTGGCGATGGAGAATTTGATGCAGGGAAATAGAGTTGGGGATCGGGTACTGATGAGGTTTTCACAAAAATAATGATGAATAAGTGATAAGCGGCGGTTAAATGCAAATGATTGTTTTTTGACACAAAATGCAAATGATTGTTTTTTTTACGGGATGCAAATGATTGCAGACGCGTGATTAAGATCGCTCGGCGGAAACAACCGGATACACGGCTGCACGGCTAGCTGGGATTCGCTGCAGGTTGTGCTCGCGGGGCCCGCTATAACCCGCAAAACCAGATTCGTAGTACAAGTCAACTATATGCTCTGTGAAGACGTCCCAAATTATTTAGTGCTAACACTTCATTAATTTTTGTCTCGCGGGTTGTAATGCGGGCTCGCTCTCCAACCCAGTCATTCACAGGATACTCACCTTTTTTTTTGTAAAATAGACATGCCGCATAAGCCTGAGATCCACCGGTCACAAGTTCAATTAGAAAGGCGAAAACGTCGGATCAGTGCTATTTGAAACTCTACGCCGAGGTGTGGTGGTTTTTGCAGTTCAAACGTATATTCGTTGGTCATAGAGTATCTTTATGCATGGTGGTGCAATGAACATAGTTCATTTTTATAAGAGTGATGAAGACTAGTCCTACTTAGGTATTCGAGTACTTGACAATATGGTTAGGAAAAACAATAGACGCAGTACTAAAGAATTGACCAACAAAGGCACAAACGTTGGATCCAAAAAGCCCAAACAATGTTCTAACAACCATCTATTTCATAAAGGATTTTTTCAGAAATGAAAGTGTTGTTACCTGGTATATGATTTGCATGACGTAACCCACAATTCCCGCAACTTTCTTCACTTGTTCTTCTCCAGCGCTTCCCATAGATAAGCAATGTTTTCTACAGCCTTGGATGGAAAGTGCCGTGGCGAGCTGAAAATTGACATAGTTTTGTATTGACATAAGAAATGTATTTATGTATTTTTTTGTGAAAAGACGAACTGTGTTTACCCCGAAGTATACTGTGACCAGAAGAAATGTCCACCTGTTAATTAACATACATTAGTAAGTGCTGACTGAACCATCATTTCAAAAGAGCTCAAGCGAATAATTTAAAGAAAAATCGAATGGACATTTTGCTCTGATCTTTGATTGAACGTTGTTGTATTAGGGTCAATAAAATACATCATGCAGATAAATAAGAAAGGACTGAGATACTCCATCTATATATCATTTTTTTAATCAAAATGGGTAAAAACCCCTACTTCATATTTAAAAAAAGTTATGTGAGATTAAAAGTTTTTTTTTTCATCATTTTAAATAAGCCCGAGAGGTGCAGATCCTACAGATCTGAGGCGTTCTACTAGGGTAATCCGTCTGTCCATGTTGCTCCAATGTTGAGCGCTAAAACGTTTTACGTTCAGCACATCACAAAAGAATTACTGTAGTTAACTCTTTTGAAAAAAGAATTAGTTAACTGTAATCACGCCTAATCCCCTTTTATTTCGCTCCATACCACCTCTGACAAACTTCTCCCTGACACTCGGATCAGCTTCTCGCCCACCGTCGCTAGCCCGTCGCCACAGCCACACCGCCGCCGCCGTCCGTTCCAGCGCCACCCTACCCCGCCCTTCCCCCTTCTTCCCGATGCCTTCGCCGGCGACCATGGGTGCAAATGCAGGGAGGCGGGACGCCGAGCGTGCAGACGGCAAGGTATTCGACGCCGGCGGCCTCCCTCCCCTGATCCCCTTCTAGGCTCCGAATCCACGAGCCCACGGTCGGCGCCCGGCACCAAACCGCCGCACAAGGCCTCCAGCGCAGTCTCCCTCACTCCGCTGCACGCCACGAGCCTCGGCGGCGGCATCCCTCCGGCCACCTACGCCTCCCATCCGCCAACGCCGTGTTCCGGACGACCTAGCCGCCATGGACTGCACTTCCTGAACAACGTCGTCTCACCACTCGAGCCGCCTTCATGGCCTGGATGTAACCGACGTGCCTACACTCCTCGCGCAGACTCCACTTCATGGGTGCTGCCTCCGCCGGTCCACTCCTCGCACGGACGCGGCGGCCTTAGCAGCACCATGCCACACACGGTTCAGGTAAAGTATGCTACTCCACTTCATGAGTAACAATTTGAACAATGGGATATAAACACGGCTGATTTAATTTGTTCAGGTTATTGAAATGTGGATATTTGCTAACAATAACCAAGGTACATGTGGCACATTGACACACTAGTTAATTGGAAATGACAAAGGTTCTGCATATGCATAAGCTACATCTTGC
The DNA here is from genome assembly GCA_947311845.1 of Poa pratensis. Classification (NCBI taxonomy): domain Eukaryota; kingdom Viridiplantae; phylum Streptophyta; class Magnoliopsida; order Poales; family Poaceae; genus Poa; species Poa pratensis. The sequence continues at coordinate 59,313,947 of CAMZMU010000045.1, read as the reverse complement.
TAATTCTTTTGTTATGTGACATTTGGTCCAACCTGACAGGAAAGGATGTTATGAGTGCTCTGTAAATAGTATTGTTCAACATGACCAATGTTACGAGTACTTTGCGAACAGTACAAGGGAAGAGATGTGCCTGGGAGACTAGGAGTCTGAGACCACTTCAATCAATTGAGTGGTGGTGCATGCAGGTTCAGAATTGTTGCCCATTAACACTTACTTCAATCATGTCTTGCAGCTTCTGCCATATTTTATATTTTACCATGATTTGTGACTTAACATACTTAATGCTGGATTCTGAACAATAGTTTCACACTGGAGTACTTAACTTGGTAAACTGCTGTTCTTTAGTCATAATTGTGTCCATTCCATCTTAGAAGATACAATTGGTAAAATGAAATGGTAAAATGAGTACTTACTCTGTGTAGAAGCATAAGGCGGTGTATCTGCGGGAGCAGAGGATTATCACCGTCAGCACACAGAAGGTGAGGAAGGCGACGGCTCTATACGCCAAAAGCCACAGCGGGTGCAACGTGTGAAGGTAGGGTCGCCACAGTTCGTCAACGTAGACTGCTCCACCTCGCCTCTCCTTGCCGGCCTCTCCGGCGTCTGCCTCGAGCTCGTGGCGGGAAGGACCCCTGTACCGCCGAAGCAGGTAAGCCGAGAAGCCCAAACACGCCAGAACAGAGAGGCAGCACAAGGCCACCTCCCAACGCAGCCAGTAGTGTAGGCTAGTCGACTCCATATCCTGCGACATCAAAACAATGCATGTTAACAAGGTGGAATATGATAGTCCTGTTTTTCTACCAAATTTTGCATATAATCAGATGAAAAGGTGAACTCCAAAAATTACCATACTAATCAAATAAAAAATCAGAACATTCTACACAACTGAAATATCTTTTCCACACACAACCCTCATGGGTAAGGAGCTGCACATACAGGTCACTGAACTCGGCGATCTTAGCAGTGACCGGCCACACGAACGGATTGAAATTGACCTCGAGGCCAGCGAGGATATAGGACAGAACGTCATCCTGGTCAAGCTTGCCCATCATGCTGTTTTCCTTGGTGGTGTGGTCAAGTTCGTTTGTGAATTTGGACACCAGTGTGTTTTCCTAGGGTGGAGTTTTTTAGCAGGAGCGCTGCTGCTCTTATCATCTAGACCGGTCAACAGTGTGAGAGGATCTGTAGATACGGCATGTAGGAAATAGTTATTCGGCCTAATGAGATTCAGATTCCCACTGTTTATCTTCCGCGATAAAACTCTGTAAAACTCAGCTGCGACTTTTAGTTTGTCAGAATCTTGGTACAACTCCTCGTCAGCATGCTTTAGGAATTTGATCTTGTTTTTGCAGAATCTACATTGTGTGAAAAAATTGTGTTCTCGTCCCCTAAATAACACCATTTGATCTCCCCTCATCTCTTTCAGTGGTTTGCATTTCTGTTTGAGAATTGAGATGTCCTGGATTTTCCTTATTGACAAAATCGCTGAGGTTTTGCCATTCCTCAATCACGTCCAAGTAAGATATGATATGTTTGTTGTCAGGTATTGTTAGATCTTTGCAATCTTACCCAATTCCTTGTTGCTTCCCTGATGCTCCATAACCCGTGATCGACTTTCATTGCTAATATGCTATGGTCATTGATCCAGGTGGTTCCCTGATAGTGCCTCAGCTCAATTTATTTTTTGTCAGTTGGACCAACCCTTGATTGTGGCACCATTGGTTTTCATAACGAAAGATTGATGATCTAGGTCTCGTCGAAGTTGTCTCAGTTAGCAGCGGTGTGTTTGTCTGATGTCACCATCGTCGTTGCCTTGCATTCACTATTGATAAACGATTGACTCTAATCTAGGTTTATCAAAACCTCATCCATCCGAATTAGAATTGGTTCCCTCCGTTTATTTGTCCAGGGGAACTCTCTGTTACAAATGTCAACGTCCATTAGTTCCTTCTCATTTATGCAGGTGTTGAACTTAGCCATTGCTTGCCAATTTCTTTTGTCATTGTTTCCCCCCACGAAAACAAATAGATGTTGAAGTCTCCTGCTAACAGCCAGTCCCCCCTGTATTTTCTGCTTCCGTTGCTTCATATCCTTGTAAAACTCATCTCGTTCGGTGGAATCACATGGGGCATATACATTTATTATGTGACAAGCGTCATTGCATGAGGTTGCCACAGCTTTGGCTGATAAGTTGGGTAATCTTTCTCCTTCCATACAATCAGAGTTCCTGCTGATGCTCGTCAGAAGGCTGAACCACAAGCCCTGTAGACACGGAGGGAGGAATGGCCATTCACATTTCCGTCCTGTTCCCCACACATGTCATTTCGTGTACCCACCTCCTCTTCGCCACGGTCTCCCCTTCCTCCACCGTGCTCGTAGACCGATGCTGCTGCTCGGCCGTGTCCTGTTCCTCAGCAACCTGCCTTCCACGAGACTGAATGTCTGATGCTAGCCGAAAGCTGCTGGTTGGTATTCTTTGAAGATTTGGGAACTAGGTCACCTTTCTCCCACATGATTATAAGACGAATGGATCCCCAATCCTTGCTTACAAAATCTGAAGACTGACTTTCTAGTAAATATGGGAATATGCGTGAATTCATTGTATCTACATATTGGACATTTTAATTTATCCATGTGTTTGGTTGTTCCTTTGCAGATTGTTTACCAGAATTACAAGATATCAGCGGGACCATATGGCTTTGTATCGATGCTACGAAGAACCGGGGATAGTATTGGCAAGAGGGATAATCAGGCAGACCGTATGGCATGCATCCATGTCCATGCTACGAAAACTCTGCAAGATTTGACTAGGGAATAGATTCATTGGCAAGATGTATGTACACTTTCCTGGAGATTATAGTTGTAGTAATAAACAAGACAATCACTGTATTACATGTCAGATTGCTATGAAATTTTGGTCGACGAGCGCACGACCGGCTGCGAGACAGAGTAGGCAGAATAGGTAACGCTAACCTGCAGGTGGCATGCTAGCTAGGGGGACTGGTCGCTCATGGTCGAACGGTGCGGCGGCAGGCGGCCAGGCCGTCGCCGCCCCGACACACAAGACATCTCACCGTCCCGACAGCAGTTCTAAGAAGAAGAATTAAGAAGACTAGTAAATCTAAGGGAGTTTTACCTTCCGGACCGCAGTTCTCCTGCCCGCCGGCGTATGTCTGTCGAGCTTCCGTGCCGCCGATGACTGATGCACGCTCCCTCGCCGTCCCGCAACTGAATCACTGATACGGCCGGTGATGCCGTAGCCCGGAAGGTCTCACTAGCTAGCTCCCACCTTCTAAAACCCGCTGCCTAATAGTACTACTAATGATCATGGCCATCTGATCAGGTTACTAAGATTGTGCATCGCGTGTCACAAAAGCAGTTCCCTGCGACTTTCGGTTCATCCTTATGTAGCACTAGCAATACAATGAGACGAGTTATGGTGGGTGTCGATGGTACGCGGCTACATACCCATGGTAAGACGCATGGAGCTAGCTCACGCTGTGGCCGGAGCTCGATACTGTGATTGTTCGAACATAGAGCTGACACAGCAGATGAATGAAGGTGCAACAAATAGGTTGGATGAAGAAAGGATGGTTTGAGATTCGCAAAGACACGTGGCATAGTACTGTCATATTCTCGACTCTCGAGAGAGTCTAATCCGATGAGGAGAATTCTCTATGATATATACGCATGTGACAACCTCCAAAACTGAATTTTGGGAATGTTTCACTCGGACTGCTACTGCCCACAGACGCCGCCGACGTAGCGGCCTTTGAAGCATGGCTTCAGTGCGTTTCATTTCGGCAGCCCGGGCGGCAACGCCTCCATGACCATGGGCATGGTCAGGGCAAATGCTGCGAGGAAGGCCATGACAGTGCCAAGGGACTTGACAAATGGAGGTTCCGGATGTCTAAGGCGAGCTGTTAGGCGGTACGTGCCCGTGGACAGGTGAGTCGACAGGCACCGTGACAATCTAGTTACTTGTCATCTTCGTTTTCTGCTTTGGTAGATTATGGTCGGTTCCTTGCCTGCCGATTTAAGGAAGAACACTTTCGTAAGCTACATTCATGCTGCTTTTTCAGCATAAATGGAAGGAAAGTTATTGTAAAGTTTGTACCCAGGATGCCCTGTATCTCAATTTACAAATGTACACTTATAGAACATTGTATTACTAGCTGCCTTGTGCAGCTGAGCTGTACGAAACTTGGAGCCTCCAGCACCCTTGTTAGTTAAAAAAACACAGTAAATATTTAAAATGAAGATTTTACAGATAAAGTTTTTTTTTCAGTTTTCTCTGCAATTACATTTGGTTTGATCTCAAGGAAACAAAAGATAAGTTACAAACTTTACAATAGCTTCTTGCTCCATATTATGCTGAAAAAGCAGCATGAAGGCAGCTTATGACTAAAAAACGAAACACAAAGCAACCATTTTCACAAAAAAAAAACGGCCAGCACCAGCAACAACACCAGATCACCAATACTCTGGCAGGATCTGGATATGGCCATATGGGGCGGATGTGGAGAAGTAGGACGGCATCACCTGGGCGGAGGTAGTTCTGGACAGACCACTTGACGGAGGGGTTCACAGATGAATCGGGACTGGGGTTGTGGTCTACAACGCCTTCACGGACAGTCTACATATGTGTCTTTTTTCACATGGAGATTAACCTGTTCTTCTCTAATACTCCCTCCGTCCCAAAATAACTGTCTTAGATTTGTCAAAAAGTAGATGTATCTAGACATGAAACAAGTATAGATGCATTCACTTTTGGACAACTTTGAGACACTTATTTTGGGACGGAGGGAGTATTAGGTTTTGAGATGTTGACCGAATATCTAGGTCCTTGATTGTTTGCCTGAATATTCTGTTAACAGTTTTCTTTCAACTTGATCGGGAGGAGCGAGAAAACATAATGCAGATTTGTCACTTGGTGCATGAGGAGATAACATACAAATTAATTAGAGGAGCTTATGTGTAGCTAAGTTTGTTAATACCCCTCTCTATTTCTTCTTAAATTATGTTCATCATCAGTGGTATACATATCATTGCTCGCTTGTTTTTTTTTTTTTTGTGCTTCCATAAACAAGCTCACATACTAGAGAGCTGGTTGAATGGCAATCACAATTTGATCATGTTGTACAAGACATACCTAGAAACTTCCGAGGTCATGAGGATCAAGTGAGATGGGTTTTGACGGTCCACGTAATTGCTCAATTGGATATATGAAGGGTTTGATTGATATTTTGAATATTTTTTTTAGAAAAGGGAATTGTATTAAAACTCAACCTCTGCATTTAAATTGTTTGGGGGAGAATTTCACTTCCCGGCCTCTGCACCAACTAGGGATGCACACAACCTTTTGAATATAGGATCTGAGTTTTCATTATCTAACTGTATGTTTGATTGATAAGCTAATCTTACCAGTTGGGATTGTGAATGACATAGCTGCCCCTTTTTCTTCTTTGCCAACTTTTCAGATCTTTGTAGTGAAGGATTATGCTGGGAGAGTTCATCAACATCAAACCGACATGTTATGTTGTGATTTTGTGTCACTGATGACTTCTATAAGATTGATTTTTTTTTATTCTTTTAATATGCATGGATCTAAGATAAAGGATTCCTGTCTGTTTAATTCCTCCATCGTCTCATGGATTGTCTGCACAAAGTAGCTAAAAGTTCAAGGTTGTGGCAGTGTGCGCCAACATGATCAAGTAGGATTGAAAAAAAATCATCAGAGTGTATGACACCATAGAGAAAGCAAAGGAATTGTAAGATGAATTTTGAGTGGATATGCACCGCATGTTGGTAGGTTAATATATATTTTTAGTAGCACACTGTCTATTTTTTATAGTATTACTAGGAAACGTGCCCGTGCGTTGCAACGGGAGACTAAAAATTTAAAATGATGTTTCTCCACATAACCAATACCATGATCCAGCACAAAATGCCATAATTTAGAGTATTTAGTTGCACAGAATAGAAATTTTGTGATTCACAATTTTGTAGGCCCTCTGTACCAGCGTGTCATCCCTGCTCTGTCATATATTTTCTTAGCCACCAGCCGAGCTCTCTCTCTCTCTACTTTTCCTATCAGCACCGCTACACAAGTAGACAACTCTTTTGGAAAATTTTGTGGATCTAGCAGCCGAGCCACCTGCTACGCTAGATTACAGAAAATAGAGAGTAGATAGAATAGATGACTATAAATTAGAGGACTAAATCTAAGGATACCACTTCAGACTACTGAGTACACCACTAAATGCTGTAATGTCACGCGGAGATCAACTTCTCCAAATTAGACTGCTAGATCCTACGACTAAAGTGTTTTAATAATACATAGATCACACTCTTGCAAGATTAAGGAAGCAGCCTTATTGTCTGGGACAGGGAGCAAGCATGAACCAGCAACAACCTCTTTGAGGCATACACAACGAGACTGAACGCGTACCTTGGGGAGCACGTGTTAACGGAGTTCCGGCAAGGTCAGCAGGATTGCGAAACAGCAATAATGAGCGCCGGTGGAATTGCGAATTTGACGCTTCGGTCGCGGCAATGTCGACCACGGAAGTATGCAATTGAGCCGTGGTTTCGGTCGAGGGAACCGGCAGGCGAAATCCATTCTTCTGTACTCTCGAGGTCGAACTCCACGATCGTGTGCTCTTCGTGTTCATGGCCGTGTAAACTGGATTCCATACATAAGTAGGCGACCACACCTTGATGACGACACGGGGCCAGGGCCAGTAGCTGTGCCGCTGACGGCCATCGCCGGAGCGCTTTCAACCTCCCTCCATCAGCTGCTGCTGTTGGTTCCGAGAGTGAGCACCATGCCTGTTCATGCCAGACATCGCCCAAGCAGCCAAGGTCCTATGCGTTTTTTGTTGGTTTTTCGCCGTGGTCCGCGGCTGTGTCATGCTCGGAGGTGGCGACGAGAGCTCTCTATTCATCATAGCTAAGATCGGTGTCACCACCGTCGGCTACTATGGTCATGGTGACGAGAGATCCACTTGCTCGCACGTCAAGTGACCGGGAGGAGGCCGTGCTGCCATAGAGTCGGAACCCAGCGCCGTTCGCAAGCTATCGCTGCTGCCACCACCGTGGAGGCTCGTCGTAGGCTCGCCGTGAGCACTCCGAAGGCAACGACACGGGGGCGTTGGGAGCGCGCCGGAAGGGCTCGCCGTGAGCACTCTGTAAGGCAACGACACGGGGGCGTTGGGAGCGCGCCGGAAGGGCTCTCGCTGGCGACGCGACAGGGGTGTGGGCCGTGGGGAGGTATGCCGAGAAATTCTCGCGGTCGCCATAGACAACACCACCCTCCTCCTCCCAATGTGCGATCGCGTCGTCTTCCGCCACCGCAGACCCCCACCTCCTCCATGTATAGTCACGGTGGAGCACACATATGCGGACAACGCTCTTCCCAGCAGCCATTGCCCTGGGCGCTCGGTCTGGATTCTCCACTGGCGACGCCCGGAGAAGAAGACGGCGCATCGCGATTCGGCCTGTTGCGCTCCTTCATAAATTTCTCTGGCAACAAAGTTTACTCTTGAGCTTTGTTTCTGTTGATTGGATTATAAAGGAATCCTCTATTCAAAAGTCGTCCTCGAGATGGATCCTAATCCTATAGGTCTTGCCCAATTTTCCTTTGAGAAAAATTCAGCGTTGGTCATTGAAATTGAGCCGTGTTCTCACTTTGGTCATTGAGGTTCCGAATACCCTGTTTACGGTCATTCATTTTGTTGAACGGGTTCATTTTGGTCACCATGGTCATTTTTGTACCGTATTTTTCTTATCTGGCATACAGTTGACCGATTGACCGCCAACGTGGCAGTAATTAACGTAACCTATGTGGCAGAGTATTTGACTAATTACGCTGGTCCCACCGGTCAGGGAGGGAATAAACAGCATATAAAATATTTGTTCGGGTGAAGATTCGAACTCTCTATCAAACAGCAGAAACAATGCCTCGCGTCCTGGAGACTCTCCTCCACGTCGCCGTACTCCGGACGCCGCTGCCGGCGCGTCCATGTCGCCGCCTCGCTGATGAAATTGCTCAATTGTTCACGAAGGAGACATCATGTCCTATCTAACTGATTCACGTACACGTACAATCAGGATAGCGTCAAGATAGATAATCACGGAGGTGTAGTCGAGTACTACTACTAGTAAACAATCAAGTTGCTGCTTTCAAAGCTGTAGTGGCCAGCTATGTTGTAAAACCAACGAACAACGCCAGTGTCCGTCCAAGCGCGATGTCGTCGCGCAGCTCCACGAACTCTATTGGTGTGCCGCCGTGCGTAATGCGTGTGTACGGCTTCATATTCATGCCGTCGCCGGGGCGCGCCATGCAACGGGTCAGTCTTGGAAAAGCCCAGTCCATGAGTTGGCGCCGGGAGCAGGCGCGGGGTACGCGTACTCGAGTAGGCCGGCGGGCGTTCGAAGGCCGGCGGGCGTTCGAAGGACGGCGCCGGCGTCGAGGAAGAGGGTGCGTCCGGAGCCTTGCCCTTGTTCGTGTTGGAGCCGGACTGCCGGAGGGTGCGCCGTAGTACGCCTGTACCGGATGGCGCCAGACGGGCAGAGAAACTAGTGGTCGTCCATGTCCTAAACGGCTGCACGAACTGGTGCGAGCTGCGTGTGTCGAGGCTTTTAATAAATCACTCTATAACTAGATATTGAGACATGTGTGTTAGAGTGGCTGGAGTGCAAGGGTTTTCTGCAGTTATATCGTGTGTTCGATTCTTCACTGAAACAACGTTTTTCTATCATATTTTATTTATTCCTCCAGCTGACGGGCAGGACCAGAATAATTAGCCAAAACTTTGCCACATAGGCTACGTTAATTAGTGCCACGGTGGCGGTCAATCGGTCAACCGTATGTCAAATAAGAAAAATACGTACAAAAATGACCACGGTGACTAAAATGAACCCCTTCAACAAAAAGAATGACCGTACACAGGCTATTTAGAAAAGAATGACCGTACACAGGCTATTTAGAATCTCAGTGACCAAAGTGAGACCACGGCTCAATTTTAGTGACTAACGCTGAATTTTTCTCTTTTCCTTTTGCTGAACATGACACTGTTTCTGCTCGATGAGGCATCGGGGCAAGTAACAATCCCTATATAGGATTCCTAGCCTGTGGTGAATCCACGTTTTGGGCCCATAAATCAGTTTTTTTTACTGTAAATAGCAGGAGCTCTACCTATGCATTATTAAAAGAAGATTGATCCAGTTAATCAGGGAAATCGGACCCAAAAACCATACAAAGCGCACACTCTAACTCATGGAACGTCATCTGTGCCTGAGACAAGGGAATCTAGACCCAATCTAACAGGCCACACCTCATATCCAACTAAGAGAAACTCTCCAAACACACACAACCTCTCACCACAAGAGGTGCACAGGTGTGCATCCTCTACACATGAGAGATCAAGCATTACTCACCACTAACTCTCGAAACGCCTCTAACACCTGCAGTGTGCGTTGCTTCTTGTACAACTGCAAATAAACTTGCATCTTCTCCTCGATGGCTTCATCGGTGACTTTCTTTTTGCTCTTGAGTTTTGGGATTTCCCCAAAAGACTCCGCCCGCCTAAACTCGGCACGCTGGGCTGTTGGAATGACACAATCTTTATTCTTCTTGTCCAACCGGATGCTTCGTCTCCCAGCCAAAGAGGGAACATCCAATCAAAGCTGCTTGTCCTTGGGCATGTCAGCAATCTCACGGCAAAGCTCCATCATCAAAGAAGGGGTCTTCTCCTGTGGCTCAATAGCGTCATACTGATCCATCACCTTCGCGATCTTCTCCTCCGGGCTAGGGGTATCAGAACCCCCAACTCCTCCAATGCCAAAGTCATCTCCACTCCAAGATCCTTCATCGGGGGCCCCTGCATTGCCGGGGAGACATGTTTCGAAGCAGCAAAAGACGTGGGGGTGGAATCCAGGGCAAGCGGCAACGCTGAAAGGCTCACACTCCTGGGAGAGTAGCAACCAAAGCGCTCGATCCCCCCGTCTGCGCAAACAACATTGTCCCCCGTGATCAGAGATGGTGTTGGCTCCATCTGCACCACAGCCGGTGGCAGGGATAGCTTCTCGAGAGCGGCCTCAGCCCGCTCCAGCAAGCTCCCAACACGCTCCATCAATCCCTGCACAGATTCTTGCATCTTGAGCTGAGCCACGACCATCTCATCAAGCTGAGAGGCGACCAAGCCTCGTAGCTCTGCCCGCATCAGCTTCGCCTGCTCCTGCCCAGCCCGCAACAGCGCCACCTGCTCCTCGAGGATGTCGGACGGAGCTGCCGGGCTAGCAGGCGCACGACAGTCCATCTCCAGGGTTGGAGACGCCGAGATCGCCGCTGGCTGCGCACGAGATGGGGACCCCTTGTCCCCAAGCTTGGGAGCGGTCCAAAGGACGGCGACGACCGGAAGCCGGCGACATGGAGGCGGGGGGCGCGTGGCTGTTCTTCTTGCGCTGCTCGTAGTCGCGCTCACGGTGGCCAGAGCAGCGGCAGGCGAGGCAACGGATGTCGCCTTCGCAGCCGGCCACGCGATGGCCGGGCTCGAGGCAACGGAAGCACCGACCCCGCACCCGTCGCCTGAAAGCCATGACGCGGTCTTCACGCTCGCGAAGAGGACAGGGCAGCGGCAAGCTCCGTGGCAAGCGCTTCTTGTTGCGAACCACCTGCCAAGCATCACCCTCCACCTCCGGCACGAGCAACACTGGCATCCCTAGCTTCTGGTGCGTTATCTCGAGCGGCGGCTGAACAGGAGAAAGTGGCAGGTGGGGGGGGGGGGGGGGGAGATCGACCTGGACGGGAGCCTCCATGGGCGCCTCCTCCAGCTGCGACACGAGCACGGGTGCCTCTTCCAGCTGCACCTCCGACACGACAACCCCAACGGGCATGGCGCCGAGGTCGCCGACGACCACAGAATTGGGGGCAGTGCGCGGCGAATCCAGGGGGAGCAGCAACACGACGGGTGTGAAGCCGTCCGGGACAACGGCCGGCGGAGGTGGGGGGATCTGGTGAGGTCGCAATGACAGGGTCGACGACGGAGCCGGAGTGGCCGCCGCCGTGAGGGGCCGGTGGTGGTTGGGGACGAGCGCGGGCAGGCCAGAAGAGCTTGGGGTCGAGAGCAGCGGTGGCGGGCGAGGGGTGGAGGGAGGGTGGAAGGCAGGGCGGGGCTAGGCGGCGGCGGAGGCGGCGGCGGCAGCGGCGGCCGCGGGTGCGCCATCGCGGGAGCTAGGTCATGGGTCGCATCGGACTTGTTTATGTTTGTTGTTTATGTTTATGTTTGTTGTGCTCACTCGTTTGCTGTGCTCACTCGTTCGTTCGCTGCTCGTGTTTATGTTTGTTGTGCTCACTCGTTCGCTGCTCGTGTGCTGGGTTGTGTGGGCCCGTTATTCGTGTCGTGGGCCCGCATGTCGGCGTGAGCTCGGGAGTGAACCGTCCCAGGCTGCGTCCGCGCCGCCGGCCGCCACCACGCGCCCGTCGGCAGAGCCGCCCGGCCTCTTGTCGTCGTTTTGGTTTTGGGCTTATCCGGCCTCTTCTTCTCGCTCTCCCTGTTGGCCTCCACGAGCGCGCCTCTCCAGCTCATCGATGAACTTGAGTGGGGACGGCCAGAGCATGGGCTCCGCCGCGACCGGGTTCAGCAGTGGCGCGGAAGGGGTAACCGGGGTAAGGAGGTGGTGCGGGTGTCGCTCACGACTCACGAGGCGCGCATGCTGGTGGATTCTCGGTGTGGCTCGGGATCGAGCAGCGCGTGTAGGGCAGGAGAGATTGGCCACTCCCGAGCTTGCAGCCATGGCGGACGGGGGCGATGTGTCAACGAAGAAGACGAGGATTGGAGGCTCTTCCGCTCGATTCGTTCGGCTGGCCCTCCTTCTCCATAGTTGATGTTGCAGCTCGGGCTATCGGGCACGACCATAGGTGACTGCGCGGCAAGGCGCAAAGACACGACGAGCTGGCCCATCAGAGGATTCCGGTGGACACATGACCCAGCAGGGGCACGGACACGACTACGACGCCGTGGGAGGCCTCCGCGTCCATGACGCGCGCGCTATTCGGGCCTCTGGCCGGCTCGGTGTCGAGGCGAGTCGGAGCTGCGTGGGTCTAATCAATGTCGCGGTCAAGGTAGCAGGGGCGGCCTCCGCCGCCGGTGCGTCAGAGATGAGGTGGATAACGACGGCGGAACACCACGTCCGCTGGAGGAGGTAGCCAGTGGTCGCGGACCGGCCTGGGCACTGTCGCCAGTAGCTAGGCAGGTCTGGCGCGGGCGAGCTCCGGCCAGATGCGGGCGACCTTCGCGAGGGCGACCATGGCGCGGGCGAGCTCCGGCCAGGCGCGAGCGTGGGCATGGGCGACCTCCGCAAGCACGACCATGGCGCGACCGCGGGTGCTCGGGACCTGTGTTCGTGGCCGACGTCGACGCCAACGGGGCGGAGGTGCTTGTGGAGGTGATGTAAGGTTCAGCGTAGGGAAGGGGCTGCAGACAACAGACGCAACATTTGGCTCGGCATTCTTCTCCTGTGTAGCACGATCATGAGGAAACATCTAGCATGGATGGAGGAGGGCATGAGAGAGGAGTAGGGTGATGGTTTTTGGGAGCAAGCGGGGAGGAGGTAACACCCAAGTATACCCAAACAGTGTTGAACTCGTTTTGTGTTCTGACTGTAATCTTGGCATTAATTTGTATGAAATTGCTTTCTCTTGCAGAATAGATTGACACAGATCAGTTTGTTACCTTCTCAGGTGTTTTGTTTCATTGATGGGTAATGAGGAGAAGGATTGATACTCACCATGAAGTTCTCTATCAGAAATTATAAGAAGTTTGTGTATCGGACGCAAACCGAACTCTAAGCTGTCCTGGTGAGTTTGCAATGTTTGGCAAATACAGTTATATTGTCATTTTTAGTCCTACATCACCTTGCGGGATGACGTCGTATACCTTGGCTGTAAGCACAATGTTCATAAGTCTTATTCCACTGTTTTTGGATAGATGTGAGGGTTAATAATTTCACCTTCATGATAGGTGTTTGGGGGCAGTTTCTGAAGGTCTTCACATGGCGAAGAAAAAAATGGAGTGCAACTATAAAGGGCGAGGATTGACGGACATAAGGCATGTAGTATAATGTTTCACACCTCTGGTAACCTCTACATATTTGCCAAAAGAAATGGGTTGTCTTTATGTCCTTGAGAGCCAAAAGTTTGCCGCCTTGCCTATTTTGACCAAACTTTCTGTTGTTTTCCTTGATGCGCCTATTGCTCATATTGTTGTCTGACACGTTGTCTTGTGTATTTGCTCACTATGGTTCTTTTTTGTTGACCCCTGTGGATGATTTTAGGAGGTGTGTGTGCTTAACCAGTGTAAATATTGAATGCACTACATTGACGATATTGTAGTTCTCCTCAGTTTGTTCTGTAGAAGAATACCACTGTACACATTGTAATCGTAGCTACAAGTAGGTCTATCGAGATGCATTTGATTGTCCTGCTTTCTGTATATTTGAGGACATGTACTTATCTGTGAAGAGGTCCTGTATTATGTATACCATAGGATATTTACCTATCCGTTAAGCTGTCTTGGTTTATGCATACCATAGGATACTTAAATTTGATGGTGAACACTGAGCAATGTTGGATCATGGTGATTTGTTGATCACGGCAATCAATTCCTGTTAGGCATACAACACTCTTTGGAGTTCTCAATGATACATCTTTCTTATTCGCTTGGTGAGCAAAGTTATTTATTCTGAAATACCCAATGTAGAACGTTATATATATTTTACAAGCCTTTAACTGAAATAAGGTGGAAAGGATGAAAGCAGAGGGGAGTTATGAAGGTCTTTTCCATTTATTTTGAACACAATTTTTACTTATCTGATTATTTTTTTCAGTTTGCGTCTTTCTCAAAACTAGTTGACATGTACGTGCAACGCACGTTTTCACAACTAAAGGACACTTTACAAGTTGGACAAATAATGTACCCGGGTCTATGTGGAACATGTTTTTTACATTTTTAGATTCGTAGATTTTATATTACAAAAGAAAATCATGCATGCTTATGATTTTCAGAAAATGCCTATCAATTACATAGAATCCAAGTACCTGTCAAACATGGCTCAACTGTAAAGAAAAGATGGCAGTCTCTACCCCAGATAGATTTCTCTGTCTAAAATTTAAAGCCTCCCTCAATGTACCATTAGACGAAGCATGTTGAATCAGGATTTAATCTACATGGAATCAGCAACTTGAGGGGCAAAATAATAATAATCAAACATTTAGATTCTATCTAAATTAAACCCGTATGTGCAATTTATGTGGGCAAAGATGGGATTACATGTTGATATATTGTTGGTATTTTATAATTTAATTGCAGTTTATCTTCACAAAAGTTTTAATTGTGATACCAACATTCGCAATCGGATGTATATATTTTTTCAAGAAAATCATTGTCAGTCTTATGTACATATCAGCAGGGGAAAAGAGTTAAGCCAGAACAGACAAAGCATATTTACATGATATTTTTCTAATCCACTGTCAAGTTAATTCCTATGTAAAATCCTTATATTTGTATTTGCAAAAAGATGGAGCTAACTGCATAAGCCCCAGTCTCCTACCATAGCGGTTAAAGCCTCTGATCTTTGCTGAAACAATTTTATCTGGTAGAGAATAAGCTGGTAGAGTTAGCACAGAAGAGACAGATTAACTTGTTTTGTATCACCAACCCAAGTAGCAACTGGCTCTTCTGTGCTAAAATTAACAACAACCCGCCAACTCAGAGCAAAGGCAACAAGCAAAAATATACTGATCCACAAGTAAATTTTCATTGCAATTCATGTCTTCGGATTATCAGCAACCCCACTCATATAGTTGATGAGTAGATTAAGTTTAGAAGATGCAGAGCAACCAGGACGGCCCTCACGTCACCAGTGCTCTTGGAAAACTGTAGCCAAGCTGAGATCAAGCATAAACGTTTGGTTAGTAGCAGCAACGCCTAGCTTGTCATCCTCAATCAATTGATTGACTTGATTCCTGCTGCGTGACAAATAACAATGGATGAATCGATCACCAGAGAGGCGCAATGAGTGTCCTTTTCGAGCTTAACCTTGAGTGCACAGTGCACACACGCATGCAGGCGCCACCGTGTGGATTCTGAAAGAACTAAAGTTCAGCGGGCGCTGCACCTACAGGATCGTCTTCGTCAACCAGTCTGCGCTTGCTATCCACCGCCTCCTTCCGGACGCCGGACAACCTCGAGATGGGGTGGACGCTGGGTATCCCCTCCCTTCCGCCTCTTTTTCAGGCCTCGTCGACGGCGACATCAGGAAGCACTTATCCAGGATTCCACGCACGTCAATGGAGACGTCGCTGCCGCCACGCCCAGGTCTCGCTGCTTCTTCCGTCGGTGGTGTCGCCATCGCCATCGCCACTGACTTGGCAGGCAGCTCGGCGACGCAGCACAACCACCCAATTCAAGCCCCCTTAAGCTCCAATTCGGGATGTTCAAGCCGTGCCGAGCCGCACCTTCTGCCAATTTTGATTTTGAGCTTGAGTTGGAGAGTTGCTGAAGACGATGTTTGGCGCAGCCTATGAAACTCGCGTACCATGTGGCCAAGCAAACTGCGCGTGCCCGACCTGTATGAGCGCCCCGCCGAGTGCATCGTGACCGGCACACTGCGGACGCTCACCGAGGCCGACGCCATGGAGACCCGGTGCTTCGAGATCGCATCCGCATCTCGTCCCCGTAAACCCAGTCCACAGCCGGCACTGCCGCCTCCCGCCTCGTCCAGTGCGCGTCCGCCATCTCCCTCTGTCCCTCATGGACCGACGGAAGTCCTCGTACGGCGCGACAGAGGACGTCACACCCCGCCGCCGCTCCGACCGGCCACCGCCACCTTGGTGGCAGCCATCGCCGACGTGATGTCGCTCACGGAGTCGCCGGAGTCTTCCTGCGCCGACGATCCGTCCTCACCGTCGTCGTTGTTGTCCGGCCCATCCGGAGCGACCGGAAGCCAGCCAAGCATCTTCGTCTTCATCGACACCCCGCTGCTCACGGATGACGAGCAGGGCGGTGAGCAGGTCGTCCGGCGTTCCGTCGCCGCGTGCGGCTGCACGCACCGCATTGTTCTGTTTTTAATTTCTTTTAGCGGTGGCAAATCTCGTAATTATCACGAAACGAAATAAAACGAACCGGTACGATGGCATTAGCAGTATTATGTGATTTGGTGGGAGGGTAAAAAGGGCAAAAGTGGATTTGTGTTGAGTTGTCAAACATTGGAACGATCTGGACCGTTGGCCAAATATTGAAGGGATCAGATTCAATGTATCAACACAAGTTTGCTCTTTTAATAGTAGTATAGATAACCGGGTTATTAACCATTCGAGATTAAGTTGTGGTTACTTCCACTTGAACGTACCATTGCTACATTATTTACATAGTTATGGAACTTGAAGCAATTGCTGCCAATCTTTGTTCTTTATTTTTAGTTTTTCAGTCACCAATCTACTCCGAAGACAGAATAACAACGTATGCCTCTTTGATGCTAACAGATTGCAACACGGTCTGACATGTTACTACATAGAGTCTTGAAAACCTTCCAGCAACTAAATACATCCTCTATCTATTGTTGTCGTTTAAACCTCTCAGTATTTTTGCTATTAGTTACGCCTTTGACATATTCAAGGGTTTGTCCTCTTGCGTCAGGCTAAAGCTATTTTTGATTATTGAAAATAGGCTTGTGAACTTCAGAGTTGTTAGCCTCTTAGATCTGCAGGTGATGCTTTTGTGCCCCTGCATTTTCATGTGACAGAAACAAGGATTGAATATTAGCTCATGACACTCGACAGATTTTTATCTCTAACTGTGTGGGTAAAATTAATCTAAGAAAAAATGATGAAGTCTAATGTACGGCAAAAGCCTCGAGAGATCATATGGACAATCTTTACATTTTTAACATGGCAAATTACATGGGACATGCAGGGCACTGAAGCTGATCATGTGCTACATGATGAGCTGTTTACTTTCAGATGCTAAGGTGAGCTTTTGGTTGTTTCGCATTGTTTTATTTGTAAATGCTTTGATAGAATTTTTATTGATATCAAATCTTGTTAAGCAGCAAGCACAACAGATACAATATTGTGATGTTACATGCGAGTATATTTTCTGTTTTCACAGTACTAATCCTTGTGTGGATTTCTTTTGGTTTCATGATTTTTTGTCCAGTTCATGCTGATTTCCTGTGCTACAATATTGTGATGTTAGATACAATATTGTGATGTTAGATACAATATTATGAAAAATAGAGCCCTACACTAAACAAAAAATTGGACTGCCAGTCGCAATGTGCATTATTTTCATGTCTGTGATATCTATAGTTGTCTCATAGCTATAAATAAGAAAAATTTCCTTTTGTTTATGTTACATGTGTGTGAGATGCCGAGTTAAGTGGTTATTGTTTCGTAGTACTTATCAACACACACAATTTGTCTGTAGAAAACATAATTCCAAGCTTGACCCACAAACATAAGAAACACACTGATGCCAATAAACAATGGGCGCAGCAAAGCGCGCTTAATCCTTCTAGTCCTACTACATCGTGGGTTGATGTACGAAGCGGAGACGGATTTGGTGCACGTGGTCGGGATCGATTTTCGCTGGGCAGCGCAGGGTGTTCAGGTCGTGGCCTTGTGGGGATCTGTTCGCTTGTTTAAAACTAAATGTATAGTGGGTAATTCTTGTTAATTTCGGGGGCAGTTTAAATGACGTACCACAAGAAGCCTTAATGTCTTTATTATTATGTATAGATATCTCTACTATATAATATGGCTTCAGGTGATGGTTGGTACGTCATTTTTATTTCCAGCTTTACCTCCCACCAAGTCACATATTACGCACTGATGCCACCATACCGTTTCGTTTCACCTATTTACGGGAACTGCCACCACAAATCAAACAGATCGGGAAATTCGCCTCCGAGCCTGCGCTATGTTCGCCCAACGCCGCTGAGATGTGGCAGCGCTTCCGGTTGTTGCCGCGGCAGCGGCCTCGAGTAGTCGAGTGCCACCTGACGACGGCTCTATCGAGCGCGACCCCTTCACCGACGGCATCACAAGGCAGCTTGCATCGGCGGATTTGGGCGCTCCAGAAGGGCACGGGCAGGTGGCGCACGACGTGCTGCTTCCGATGTCGATGACGGAAGAGACCGCTCGAATCTAGCATAGGAGGATCTCGCCGATGACGCTGCGGCGGAAGGCCGAGGCGCTCGAGACGGCGGCCCGCCGGAGCTGGCCGAGCCACCTCTCGTGCTTCAGTTCGTGGTCTGCTGCAGTGCAACGACGCTGCCGTCGTCCACCCGCAACCTCCGGCCATGGCCTAGCGAGTTAAGCTCGTGACCGACGCGCAGGAGACGTCCCCGTCGCCGTCCTCGCCTCCCCCACGGTCCGTTGCCGCCGTCCCTTTAGTTTAGTCCCTGACGAAACAGAAAATCAACCCGCAGTCTGAAATCCACGCCAGCCCAACCCCCAATACCGCACGGAGACCGCCACACCGCCATGGGGTTCCCCTCAGCCACCGCCAGCACCTGTTGAGCCGTCCCTTGCCGGCGCGATGAGCTCCCCCCAGGTAGCGCCGAGAGCCGCCAGACGTCTGGACACCGCGCCGCCCGGCCGCACGCCTCGTGGACGGCGACCTCGACCGCACGTTGTCGGTGTCAATCCAGCGCGCCACCTGGTTGACGGCGACCTTCCCGCTGCATGTCAATCCATGCACGACAGCTTCTAACTCGACAACTCCAAACACTTTCTTATCCAAGGCCATCGACCGAAGAGAGTGTGTGCTGGTGCGTGAGCTTGTGCTTGGGTCACTTCGCGTGTGCTGTTGTGTGTTGAGACGTGCTGGCGGCGGGGGGTGGATCAGAGAAGCTAGCTAGCGCAGCGTTGTGTTGAGTGTGTGTCTCTTCGCGTGTGTGTGCGCTGTGCGGTAGGCTAGGTTAGATCGGGTGTGGCCGGCTGGCTGTGGGCTGGCCTGGCCGGCCCAATTAGGTCTACGTTGGATTATTTTACAAGAAAAGGGAATTTTAGAGGATTTTAAAATGACATTTAAACAATGCAAAATACTTCCAAACTCTTGTTACGATTAAAAATAAAATAAAAAATTAAAATAATCGTAGATGATCTCGCTCTAAACGACGTCGCACTAAATGGGAGGGCCTTTACTTGGACCAACGACAGACAAAACTCAACTCTAACCAGGATTGATCGCGTTTTGGGGTCGATTGAGTGGCACACAAATTTCCCAGGTTGTTTTCTTCAGGGAATCACTTCAGCTATATCGGACCACTGTCCGCTTGTGCTATCTACCATTAGCAATGCCTACAGGTGCACAAGATTTCGATTTGAAACTCACTGGATAAAAAAAGAGGGGTTTCACCAGGTGGTTGAAGAGGCTTGGAAGGACAATGTTGCGGGGCATGTGACCAACCCGGTTGCCATTTTTAATTATAAGCTGCGCAAAACCGCACAAGCCCTGCAGAGTTGGAGTGCTAGAAAGTTTGGAGACATCAAGCAGCAAATTGTGTGGGCAAACACTTTGATCGCCCTGTTAGATCAAGCAGAGGAAGTAAGGACCTTATCGTTTCAAGAAATCTGGTTTAGAAGAGAGCTCAAGAAAAAACTGCTTGGTTTATGTGCAGTGGACAGATCCATGGCACGTCAGCGATCAAGAATCACATGGCTCAGCGAGGGTGATGCTAATACAAGTTATTTCCACATACATGCAAGCCACAGAAGGAGAAAAAATTTCATCGGTGCAATGAAGGAACATGATCACGTGGTAGTTACACATGATGAGATAGAGAAGGTACTAGAAGATCATTACCGAAACCGTTTTGGTAAACCAGCAATTCGAACCTCCTGCCTAGACCTGGACTATATTGGTATGGCTAGCTTGGACCTGCAAGATTTGGACAATATCTTTGCTGAAAAGGAAATTTGGGAGGCCATAAAGGAAATGCCAAATGAAAAAGCTCCAGGTCCGGATGGTTTTAACATCGCCTTCTACCAAAGTTGTTGGAACATAATCAAAAAAGATATGGTTGAAGCTTTCAATGCCTTATATAATTTGGATGGTCGTGCTCTAGAACAAATTAATAGCGCATACATGGTCTTGCTTCCAAAGAAAATGGATGCGAGTGAACCATCGGACTACAGACCAATAAGTTTGGTCCACAGCCTCGCAAAAATCTTCTCCAAGGTCTTGGCCACAAGATTAATGTAGTTCTACCTAAAGTCGTAGGTTCGAACCAGGGAGCTTTCATGAAGGGTCGTTCGGTACATGAGAATTTCAAGCTGGTTAGAGAAACGGCTAGGTTGCTGAAAAGGAAAAACATTCAGAGCTGTCTCTTGAAATTAGATATTGCGAAGGCCTTTGATACAGTGGCATGGCAATTTCTGTTAGAGGTGTTAAGGAAGAAAGGGTTCAGCCACAGATGGCGTGCTTGGATTGCAATGATTCTATCAACAACTTCATCCAGCATACTACTCAACGGTATCCCGGGACCAAGAATTAAACATGCTAGAGGGCTAAGGCAGGGAGATGCTTTATCACCTATGCTTTTCATTATAGTTATGGACGCACTCAGCCACCTCTTTGATAAGGCCGAAGAAGAAGGAGTTCTAACGGTGGTGCATGCTCAACAGCAAATTCCGCAACGCCTATCAATTTATGCTGATGATGTCATTTTGTTCATCAAAGCAGATCGACGAGAAGCGGTCGCTACTAAGAAAATTCTGGACATGTTCGGCATGGCATCTGGGCTAGTTTGTAACCTGAGCAAGAGCTCAGTCTCGGCCCTGGCTTGCACTGATCAGGCCTTGCAAGAAATAAGTAACACGCTAATTTGTCAGGTCGCTGCCTTACCGATCACATACCTTGGCCTGCCTCTACACACCCGGAAGGCAAGAAAAGCTGAGTACAAGGCGCTGATTGATAAGATAAAAAATAGGCTTGCATCATGGAAAACACATATGCTTACTCATGGAGGGAGACTAATTCTGGTTCAATCCGTTTTGAGTGCGATTGCAATTTTCCATCTTCTTTCCCTGGAGCCTCCAGCGTGGGTTTTCAAGGCAATAGACAAAATCAGACGTGCCTTCTTGTGGAACGGAACGGAAGTGGTCGAGGGAGGTAAATGCTTGGTGAACTGGTCCACGGTCTGTCAACCTAAAGCAGTTGGTGGCCTTGGTATCTTGGATCTTGAAATCCTAAGCAAGGCTTTCCGTACAAGATGGGCATGGAACCTTCGTGCTAATGAAAAAAGGCCTTGGTGTGACCTTGCCGAGCCGGTAGATGAGAGCATTAGGGCAATTTTTAACACTGCAGCAAAGGTCGCTTTGGGCAATGGCGAGAGAACTATGTTCTGGTTAGACAAATGGATCAATGGGAAGACAATTAAAGACATAGCCCCAAACATCTACGAGATCATTAACCCGGAGATCAAAGCAAGAAGAACGGTGGCACAAGCCCTCAACAATGGAGCATGGATTGAGGACATAAAAAAACCGGTAACAATTAACACTTTCATGCAAGCTCTTGCTATATGGGAGGAATGTCAAGAAGTCACTCTCTCACCTCTCATCGAAGATAAGTGGGAATGGTCGTGGAATCCCAAAGGATTATTCACTACTAGCTCGGTGTATCAGGCCCATTTCAAAACAAAAATCTCATGTGATTTGGCCGAGGCCATCTGGAGAGCTTGGGCACCGATGAAATGCAAACTGGCCATGTGGCTCTTCATTCGCCGGAGAGTTTGGACTGCCGATAGACTTCAAAGAAGAGGCCTACCCCATCCCGCCAGCTGTTCTTTTTGTGGCTCGGTTGAAGAAAATGCACAACATCTCTTTATGGGATGTGCGGTCGTCAACATTATATGGGGACAGATTCTTAGTTGGGCAAATATTCAGAGGGTGACACCCTCAATCCAAGATAATTTAAGAGAATGGTGGGTGCATACCAGAGTACTCTTTACGGGAACAACTAGAAGAAAGCTGGATACGATGATTGTGCTGGTCGCTTGGGAGGTGTGGCGGGAAAGAAATCGGAGAGTGTTTGATAAAATTGTCAAACCCATAAATGTGCTAATTGAACACATCAAGAATGAGGCCAAACAATGGAATCTAGCAAGTGCAGGTCGCTTGAATCTTGACTGAATTTTTAGACTGGGTTTACTTCCCTTGGTCGTTTTGAGCTTGTAAGGTCGTTTGTAAATATGTTGTCTTTATTTTTTCCTTGGCTTCGGCCAGTTCTGTAAGACCTACAGCCAGTCCGCTGGTTTTCTCTCTTTCTATCTATGTTAATACATGCAGTGCTCCTGCATGGTTCTAAAAAAAAAATAGTCTGGTTAAGAAAATATTTTTGGGTTTCCTTTTAAAACAACAAAAAAGGTTGACGATCAAATTTGGAGAAAATTTAGGTCGCACCGATAACTATAAACCATGATCTTTTCTAATCCATTGCAACACACAAACACTTTCGTGTCTACTGGGGCAGTGAAAGAAATTTTGACGTTGCGCCCCACATGTATTGAATAGGTTGGTTCATGTAGGAATAATGTCATTGGGCGAGACAAAATAAAGTCCCACTACGACGCTACGACATGCCAAGAAGTATCAAAAATTGAAAGTTTAAGACGGAGGCGGCGTTACTCCCCATCAGAAAAAATTACTTCCGGAATGTTATATATTTTTATTTTTTGCGAGAATGTTGACCCATTGCAACGCACGGGCACTTTACTAGTAGATTTAATTTGGTTAATACGTGCATTGCAGGTGCACCATTACACTAGTAGTAGTCTAGTATAACTAAAAAACGAAACACAAAGCACCCATATTTTTTTTAAAAACGAAGATAAAAAGAGAACGCATAATATAAAAGATGAGCAATCAGCTAGCATAGCTCATAGACACTATCATCTGACTGATTCTCCTGTACAGCCACAAGACTTGGCGCAATCTCCGGCCCCTCCTCCATTGCAGCACCGCCAAGCCCCGTCACTGACGTCGCCTCCACCCGCCTTCGGCACCGTCACGACGAGGTGCCGTGATGCCCGTCAACGTATCCGGCCATCGCCAGGCAGCTAACCTCAAGCAGCCGAGACCTCCACAGGTCAAGATCCATGCCGTCACGCCTCCGCGGCCCCAGCAACCTTGCACCACCACCACCTTCACGACGCCGGGGTGGATCCTCACGGCGCGCCCTCACCTCCACAAGCCGCGACGAAATGGAACGCGCCGGAGCTCTCGAACGCCACGACGTCCGCGTCCGCAGGGAGCGGCAGCTCGAGCACCAGGTTGTACACGTGCGACACTGCGGCAGCCGCCGGGGGTCCTTTTTGCTGCCGCCGGGCGTCGTCGACGGGTGAACCATCATGGACGTGCACGCAGAAAGATCGATCCAGAAGCTCGCAGAAAGATCGATCCAGAAGCTCGACCACACTTTTGTCTCACTCTCGATAGGTTCCTTTCTTGGCACCGCGTATCCTTTGCTTGCTGCCAGACGATGCGGTTAAAAATATAATGGCGGCGAGGATGAGATGCTAAAAGGGTAAGGATCGAGGTGTCACGCGGTGGCGAGAGGAGTCAGATGGATCGAGATCGGAGATGGCGTGTCCGACATCTTTTTCAACTGTGCTCTTCCCGCCTTTGTTTGGAGTGCTTAGTGGCTAGTGGGCCAAAACCAAACAGTTTTGATCCAAAAAAAAACAATAAGCGTGTGTTTTTGCTGGGTAAAATGAGCCTGAAAACTTAACATTAATAGGTCGGCCCATATAACTATAACAGATCGGCCCACTTAACTTTGCAGGCCGGCCTGTTTATCTTGAACAAGTCGTTGGTGTGATTGTATCTACCATGTTTTAGATATTCTCAAAAAACAAATCTACCATGTTTTAGAACCGTGTTATGCTGTTAGTAAAGATGATGATGTAATTTTGAACTTAACATAGTTTGCCACGTATCCGTTATGTGCATCTACCATGGTAACTTTTTTCGTGGCTACCCATCTATTATGTATTTATTGAACCGTGGTAGATTGATCTGCCACACAGTTATCACCACATCCAATAGTTTGTTGTAAAAAATGTTTTATCCATGAAGAAGTCCCTTCTACCAGGCAATACGGGCATGACAAAAGCCTTTTTTCTCATGCTTGTAGATATATAATACTCTGTACATACTTTCCTAGAAGTATATCCTTTTATCATCGATGTTAAGTTACATAAGATTGATGGAGATAATTCAAAAGGATTCACCATTTTCACGATAAATTAAGCATGTGCGCTCACTAAAAGTGTCCTTACATTTATGCTACCCCTATGATGAAAGTAGTGCTATTTTTTGGTACCGATACTAGATAGCTGGATATGGATTAGCTGACTTTTCGAGCGTCATGGTCAGGTGTGTATGAGTCACTGACATCTGGATCCACCATACATAGAGTTCACATGTCCGTAACTCAAAATAACTTGTGATTAGTAGCCAAAAAGTCGATGAATTTTCAGACACATATTGCAACATGTATGGACAACAAACAAGAAAATGTTCCGGTTCTACCAGCTGGTCTATCATCTAGTAGACAAAAACCGACTGGCAACAGGGATGATAATTTCTCATCTCGTTGGGGTAGGATGCCCAGAGGAGGGTTGCAACCATGGGCTCCTACGGGGCCCCTTGTTGGTCCCTTCCTGAGGAGCTTGGTACACAATAGACGACTTCACGCTAACTAGCACGTGTCTGTGTCCCTGCTTGTCAAGGTAGTTGCAAAATTATCTTGTGCCATAGTGGGGGTGGCAAGCGGCAGCGATCGCGATAAAAAAACTGCAATGTTCAGATCTGATTCATACTTCTTTTTATAACTCAGAGAATTGTTTTTCACAGAACAATCTTCGTTATTGATGGATACATGAACTTCCTTTATTTTAAACCAAATACTCGTGGATACTAACTAGTATTACTAATTGATGACAAACATTCATGGCACACACAAAATCCTCCACCAGGCTGAATATTGCAATATGAACAAGGGTTCATATAGCACCATTCATTGCATGTAATGTCGTCACTACATGGTATTGTAGTTTGTTGATCCTTGCACTTCCCTTGAACCATATCTACTTAAAAAAATAAATGAAATGAACTAAGAATATAATTGCATACTATTAAAACTTATTTTCAAGCTGCATATATTCAAGTTCAAAACATGTATCTTCTCCTTACCACAAGACATGAGGAGTGGCAGCATAAAGATAGGCACGATATCAACAATAATGGTAATCTTGCAAGCCATGGTGAACACTTCGAATGGGAGTTTGTTTACACGCCCATGTATTTATAGGACTAGAACAGTTACATGTGAGGGAGATTTGCCTTAATGTCATAGGATGGAGAATGGGTGCGCATATTAATCAATAGATTTTACACCTACTCACAGTAGTTATTTGTCTATTTATATTTATTTCTCGCAGAATAAATTTTAATTCAGTATCCAAGACTAGCATAGTTGTTAATTAAGATTTAAACATTTTTTGGTGATATGTATGTGAGAAGGAAAATGCTATATAATTACTCTAGCATTAATTGTTCATTTAAATAGAATATTTGCATTAGTTGCTGAAGATTGAATGTAGATTTGTATGTCTTTTTCTAGATAAAACAAATGTAATAGAACCAATAGGTTTCACACCTTCTTTATTTGTCATAATAATTATTCTTATATTTATATGTGTTTGCCTCGTGATAGATTTTAATTCAATATCCAACTCTCACGGTAGTTGTTGAGATTTTTTTGATGATGTGTAGCCAACCAAACAAATGTTTTATAATTAAAATCCAGCCGTTATTTTGATGATGCGGAGCTACTTAGTGTGCATCAGGGTAAAAAAATACTTTAGTAGTGATTAGCGTATGTAAGTGGCATACTGGTATGTGCACCAGGTTCGACATGCATCGGTGCACCAGGTTCCAAAGGATTTATGTTCTTTCCGGAACAGCCGGCCCCGCTTGGGAGTCCAGTAATTAAATGCGGCCGGATTAAAAACGGGGGTATTATACTGGAGATTTTTTTTAAAATAATATGATTTTAAATAAGAATTTTGGACAATAGCATACGCCGAGACGAAATTTGAAAAGTAGCACGCCGTCGGTCGCGAGCGGGCCGAAAGTCGACTTTCGGCCGCCTCCAGGCCGAAAGCGGACTTTCGGCCGCCAGCAGGCCGAAAGTCCACTTTCGGCTCGCTCCGTGCCGAAAGTCGCGGGCCCCGGCCTGCCGCCCGTACAGTGCATGCACCGACAGCACACTTTCGGCCTGGAGGCGGCCGAAAGTCTAACTTTCGGCCCGCTCGGGACCGACGGCGCGCTACTTCTCAAATTTCGTCTGCGCGCATAATTCGCATTTAAAATCATATTATTTAAAAAAAAATCTCTATTATACTGGGCCACGATTAAAACCACCGGAAATCAACGTACTGTTTGGGCTGCTACAAAACGCGACAGGTTTTGGCCTGCTGGCTGAGAGCGCGCGAGTTCGATCCCTTTTCCGCACATATTATAATCTTTCAGTTTCAAAAAAAGTACTGTGCTGCCACTACACACTATTCACGCAAATGCTAGGCCACGCTGCAATTTTCTAACATAAATATCATAAAAATTGTCAGATAATTCATGCTTCATTTGACAGACATAAACTAGAAATAATTGGCCAATAAATAAGCATCCTTTTTGGCAAATTTCTCAAGCAATTAAATAGCAACAAAAAATTAGTCTTCTCATACATAAATATGCCAAGCACATTGGCGTCTCTCAAGCGAATAGAAATTTGACATACATAAGCTTCATTTGAAATACATAAACAAGAAAGACTTGTTGCCCATGTTCACAGCCAGCACCTTTGGCTTAGAGAAGCAACAAATGACGACATTGCATGATAGCAAGAAAGAAACCAGGGTTATCAATGGTTCACTCCTGCACAAGATGAAAATGAGGTCAATGGTGAGACTACTGTATGGATCTTGCATTAAAAGATTAATTGACTGGTAGTAGCACATGAAAAGATTAACTGACTGGTACTAGCACATGCAAAACATTGTTCTGGCACATGCAACATCGCCAAGTACTATTCTTAGCAGGAGGAAGAATAGTCAATAATACTCACTGGTCAAGTGCACCATTCAATTAAAACAGAGCAGAAACCAAAGTAGGATTAAAAGGCAACAAACTACTTACATGGAGGCAATTGAATTCCGAGCTTTGCCACTTCCTTCTTCAACCAGAGACCACGAAGCCTTGCATCATAGCTTAAGAAAAGCTCTCGGTTTGCTGCATCTTTGAAAACATCAGAGGCTAGGACTTTGATCTCGTCGGACACGTCGTCCATGGCATTGAGTATTTGCAAGCAACATGGAATGGAGTATTGTTGTCCTTGAATTGATGCTTGTTCTTTCATCCCTGCTTGTTCTCTCTTCAGCTTAACAAAATCTGACATGGTTTCTTCAATGCGTGAGAACGATGTGGCGCCCTTTTGTTTCTTGGGCCTCCTGATTGTGCTCCACTATTTGCACTTCTTGAATTAGCTTGATCACAGCTCCTTTGCACATCTTGATCCTCCTCACAACCTTGAGGCATAAGTTCTTCATCATTGTGAGATTGATAGGAATGACTCCTTCCAGCTGCAGCCATTCTTTCAACATCACTGAACATGTTTTGTCCTTCTTCTTCAAGTGGGCTATTCTCTATCCTTTGACTTGTCATGACACCAATTCTTGGTGGCAGATTTTTCATGCTTGGGATCTCATCTCTTTGACGTTTCCTAGCAATGCTAGGCAGAGGTTGGCTAGAAGTTAAGCAATGCTTTCCTTGGGCAATGTTACCGTCATAAAGTTGATCCAATGCCTCATATAGAGGGAAAATCTTGCCTTCAAACCTTCTCAACTTAGAGTCCTCCTACAAAAATTCATCGATTTAGGTGGTCAACTTCAAAAGCAACCATAGCAGCAAAAAGATAGATAGTCCAAGCAATACAGGGCTCATACCTCAACGATTTCATCCCACTTTTCAGCAGTGGTGTTTATCATGCAAGTGGTTGGATTCCAAGCTATGCCACTTCTATTGATAATGGATTTGATGACTTTGTAATCCTTTTTTAGTTGACCCTCTTTATCCTGAACCTGAGACTTGGTAAGCTTTGATTCTGGAAATTGGGAATTCAAATCTTTCACAATTCTGTTCCAGCCTTCAGAAGTCCATCCATTTTGACCACGGTACTGAGAAAAATTGTACTCTGTAAGTGCATCCACAAGCCCCTTTTCATACCATGCTGTCCACCTTGCTCTTTGTGCCATTGAACCTAGGACAAATAAAAAACAAGTTATTGCAGGAGTACACATCACAAATAACAAGTCATTGGACCTACTAACAATAGCAATTATATTTGCAAAGAGGACAAACCTTAGGTAACAAAAAAATAGCAAATGGTCATCGAGCAGATCTCCTTTCCACTCTCCGAGCCCTATTTCTTTCATAATCTGCCCACATCCTTTTTGCTATATCGTCTCTAAGAGCATTGCCCAAGTTTCTTTGATTACTTGACGGTGTTGTATCATCTCCAGGCGTCGTGTCTCCACTAGGAAGATCAACATACTTACTAGCATTAATATGCATCTCTTGGGTCTTAAGCCATTCTTCATCACCACTATGGCTTCGGATTATATTATGCAATACAATTGTTGCCACCGGAATTTTGACTTGAGTATCTATTGGATAGTGTGTCGCAACTTTTAGAATAGGAAACCGCATCTTTAGGATTCCTATAACACGCTCTACATGGTTCCTTAGTCGGGCATGCCTAAGGTTGAATAGCTCTTTATAGTCCCTTGGTTGACAATTGCCCCGACTTTGCTCTTTTAGATGGTACCGAACATTTCTATATGGGGCAAGAAACTTTGGTGTATTCGCGTACCCTCCATCAACCAAATAATACTTGCCTTCGGGTACGCGAAATCCAGATTGGATAGCAGAATTCAATACCCCTGCATCCGATGCCGACCCTTCCCAACCACTTGAAACATAAACAAAATTCAAGTCAAAGTCACAAGCGACCATGACATTCTGAGATAGCGTCCCCTTTCTGTTCCTATAAGGCGCAGCCTCGTTGGCATTTATCGTCACAGGGACATGAGTCCCATCTATCGCCCCTAAGCAATTCTGCAATAAATATGATCTGTCACTAACTCATATGTGCCATGAAAGGATATAAATTTGTAAGATACATTTCATATATCTATTGTACCTCAAAGTATGGCCAATATAGAGGACTTGATGATATTTTGGAGTGAGGGTCCGTTGATGGGAGCTTGACGAAATCATATGCCAATGAAGTGATTGCATCAATGGATGCATTGATATGTCTATGTACTGTTTCTGGGCTACGCTGGAATCTGTCGGTCAATGTACGGTAGCTAGCATTCCTTGACAGCATGTACATCAACATTCCTAGTTGTTCTTCGACACTAACCCCTCTCGAATTTTCCAAAAGTTTTCTAGATCAAAGATAATCACAAAATGCTTGGAAAATATGGGACTCCATTCTTAACACATCATAACATCTGGTAGGATGACCATCAAGCAACTCACGGATATACTTAGGACCCGTGAGGATAGAAGTATTAAGAGGAGTTTTATTCTTCTTGGACAATAGATATAATGCCGGAAAAACAAGAAAAACCATTTCTTCATCCTCTTCCTGCTCGGAATCTGTAATCTCCATTTCCATATTACTCATAAAATCCTAAGAAAGCAATCATAAAATGGTATGACAATAAGAAACAATACCGGGAAGAAATAAAGTAGCACAACACTAATCCAGCAAAGCTAATTCTGTTTTTTTACAAAGAAACATGCAACGAGTTGACAAAACTACATAGTTAGAAACAAACAAGTGTAGCAGTTATCAATCAGAGCAGCTAATCTCTATTTTTCCCCATCTATAAAAATGTATGCTTAACTACTGGACCACTATTCAGTTTACAGTTGACATGGTTCTGATGGAAAACAACAATCGGAACAACAATAGTATCCTGCAAGGAGGGATTAGCTGATGCCATCTGAATAGTAAGCAACGGAGGAGGTTCTTGCAAGAATGAGTAAGCAAGGGAGTAGGGTTTTTACCGCAGAAACCCTAGGCCGTCCGCCTATGCACAGAAGGGCCCGGACTGTAGACAAGAGGTAGACGGCGACGGCGGGGAAGCGCGAGAACAGAGGGACCGCGACGGTTCCAGGCAGAATTGCGGACGGCGATGGCGGCTATGGCAGGGAGGACACGGGCTGGAGGTCGTCGACGTCGGAAGAATAGGGTGCAGGGCGCCGCCGTCGTGCTCCTTGCGGCAGAACGCTCCCTCCGCCGGGTCCTCAAGGCGCCGCCGTCGTGCTCTTGCTCCTCCGCCGCCGACGCGCTCGATCTGTTTTCTCTCTCTGAGTAGCTGGCGTAAAAGAAAGGGACCTCCAAAGGTCCGTGTTTTTTACGGGAGGAAACGGCCCGGAATCGAAACGGAGAGGGGAAAAAAAACAGCGAACCAAGTGCCAAAACTGGGCTCCGTCGGAAACTAGACGGGCTCCGAGAAAAACCCGGGTATTGGGCTAAAAAACAACGGTCCAAGCGCGCCCAAAGGAATTCTAATATGCAGTTTTTTGTTTGACACTACATATGCAGTCTTTTATGGATTTGAGCGTGTGACCTATTGGGCAGCAGAGCACGCGGCCCATTTAGGAGATAGTGGGAGGTGGGAGGCAACGAGAAATCTTTAAAGATTAGTACAATTTTCACTTTCAAATGTCACACAGTGGACAAGATTCACCATAAACTTACAAATTAGTTGACTTTAACCCTCACACGTATCAAACTGGACAAATAACCCCCTAAGCTGATTTTGGACAATTTTGGTGGTTTTGTGGGATGACGTGGAAATGACGTGTCTTCTGCCGTTAGCGAGGGAGATAACAGCGTTGTGTTTGAGCATGGCCCCATCTGTCATCCTAGATTGGAAGCGCAACTTTTCCTAGCTTGCCACAAGCTCCTGCCGCCGCATCCCGAGCTGCTCGCACCGACGTGCATCGCCGCCGTCTTCGACTGCCCCGGACCAAATTGACGACGCCACCGGCTCCGCCTTGTCCTCCTCTACATCCACGCCGAGTAGTGCGTCCCAAGAGGCTCGGGATTCGGGAACGTCCGCGTCGGAATCGTCTTCCTCGTGGTCGGCCGCCGCTCGCCCGGCTCGATTCCGTCGTGCCAGCAGTAAAGATTTCGAGTTATCGGAGGCGAGCGGAGCTTGAATCTGGATCAGGCCGGCCGGGGAGAAGCAGCCCGGGCACCGGACGAGCCCGTTCAGGTTGCAGTTTGCGCAGACGCGGAACTTCCGCTCCCGATCAATGTCTGCCATCTAGAGCAGAATTCAGTTCGTTGGTTTTATGTTCTGGTTCTCTGATCGATGTCTTCCTTCGATAGCAGATTTCAGTTGCTGGATTCTCTATTCTGGTTCGCTTAGCATCACATTTCTGAATTCTACTTATCAATCAGAGCTAATCACCGTTTGTGCATCAGTTGGTTGTATTTCTGATTGCACTTGTAATTATTCCTTCGTTTATGCATAACAGCTGAATCTAGCATGGTCATGTTGAACTGAATCTTGCGTGTGCACTGTGTACGTAGCCACACAACCATTACATTTTTTTTATCTCTGTTTAGCCTCCCTTGTTTGAAATACTCCCGACAGCCTCCCTTGTTTGAACTACTCCCGACAGCCTCCCTTGTTTGAACTACTCCCGACGAAGCCAAAATCGCAAAAAAAAGAGAAACTTATGAGATATTCCAAAGTAAGAGAAGTAGCTGCAAGAAACAAAGGAAAAGAGGTCAGAAAGTAATACAAAAAACACAACAAGAACAAACAGCAAAAATATGAAACAAAAATAGGAAGAAAACGGTCTGCAAAAAAATATGTATAGAAACAACAAACAGAGTCAGCAAAAGCTATAAAAATACGAAAGCACGAACCGCACAACCAGTAAGTAAAACATATCATTAACTAAATTAGATAC
The DNA here is from genome assembly GCA_947311845.1 of Poa pratensis. Lineage (NCBI taxonomy): Eukaryota > Viridiplantae > Streptophyta > Magnoliopsida > Poales > Poaceae > Poa > Poa pratensis. The sequence goes on along the minus strand of CAMZMU010000045.1, from coordinate 59,281,816 downwards.
ATTAACAACACGGCTACGATTGACTAATCTACACGATGCGGCCGACTAGTCCACCAATGCGTCCGACTAATCCACCCGATGCGGCCGACTAATGCAACCCATTCGGCAGACTAATCCACCCGATGCGGCCGACTAATGCAACCAATGCGGCCGACTAATCCACCCCAAATCGTAGTGGTGCGCTCAACGGGTCTCACCGTTTATATCTTTAGATTTCACATTTGACCGTCAGGCAGAAAAACATAACAATAAAAATGCCTTAAACTAGACCGAATCAACTTCAAATACAACCGAAATATCCTAAACGAAATATCGAACATCAAAACTCACCAAAATCACAGGGGACACGCGGAAAAACAAACGCGCCAATCCAAGCAAGGGAACCGACCAAGACAACGACATACACATAACATAGAAAATAAGATAAAACAATTTTAAGAGAAACTCGAATAAAATATCGAAACGACAAAAGCAAAGTATCACTCAGACAAAATTAGAACAGGAAACACAAACAAACAATGGAAAACAAAAACATAGGCAACAAACAAATGAACACACAAAAATCACACAACAGCATTAAGAAAACAACGAAATCAGTAAGCGCACAACAACATAAACCAAATCAAAGACATAAAAATTTACCCAAAAGAGTATTAGTACTCGTGGCGAGAAACATCTCCACATTTGTACACGGCGAATCAACTCGTCGATAGAAACTGAGACGACGAAAAATAACAGAACGATGAACGGAGAGTCCGTTGAACTGAAATACCCAGCCCGGACACGACAGATCTCGCGAAATACACGGCAGGGCAAGACCAGCGAGGGAGAAGAAAAGGGGGCAAATGAGAGCTGAAGTACCCATTCGATCCAAAACCCAAACTATATACCCGCTCACCCCAGCATAGTGCACAGTGAACGCGGCAACCAAATAGGTCGGTTCCGACTAGACGTACCAATGGTGAGACGCCAGCTAGGTCACAGCGTAGGTGGGACGAAGTTTCCTTTGGCGGCCAAACAGTGCAACGTATCTGACTCTCGTACGAAATACCGAGCGTGCCCCGACATACTATAGAAAATACGCAGCACCCCCACGCGCACCGGAGGGATGGACGGAAAACATATTTCGGTAAATGAACAAAATCAGCCAATGGGAGCCACACAGCGTGAGGCCGACGGGTGGGCCCATTGGCTCCAGGTGGCGTCGGGGTAGGGCGTCAGCCAGAGTAGGTGCACGAAGGTTGGTACGCAGAGCGACTTTGTGAATCCCTGTTCATGCCGACTGGATTATCCGGAAGGATCACACGGTGCTGAGGCAGGGAGCGGGAAGGATCGGACGGTCAGAAAGCTCAAATCGTTGTGGTGCCCTCAATGAGTCTCACCATTTATATCTTTAGATTATTCATCTATATCTATTTTTCCTCACAATATATTTTAGTGCAAGGTGTCAAAAGAATATTTTGGTGCAATATCCAACTGTGCCATTTGTTGACGAGATAATTTATTACATAATGTGCATGTGAGAAAATAAATGATTTATAATTCAGCCAGGCAAATTTAGCTCATATAATCATTTACATACAAGATCGCCATTAGTTTGTGGATATCGGAATCATATTTCTGCCAAGAAAATTTAATGTGTGTCACACAATTATCTTGGCATATGAAATAAAAGGTTATATACTGTAGTATTAGTAACATGCGGTGGACAATTTATCTGTTTGAAATATTTTATTTCAGTACCCAAACCTCACATTAGTTGCATGAGATTGAATACACTGGCGTAACTTTATATCGTGTAGCCAAAATTGACATAAGTTTTTTATAGATTGAGGGGAGCTTTTCCGTGGCGTATAGCGGTGGAACAATAGTTTTTGTACCAACCATCACAAAAATCTTTAACATTTATTGTTGACCTTGCATGTAAATGAACACTATGAATGAGATATCCATGGACAAATCATAAATCATTTATTTGCAAAGTACGCATCATCAATAATATTTTTCAATATATGTATTTAATGCTAGATATTGATGTTGGGCTAGAACGTATTGAGAGGGAAATATATATAAATAAAATACTTCTTAGAATGAAAGTCTCCACCGCACAATACTTTTAGACCTATAAATACATATCGAGATAAACCAAACCCCATTCAAAGTGTTACCATGGCTTGCAAGATCATTATCGTTGTCGTCATCACGTCTATCATTATGTTGGCGCCTCTCTTTTCTTGTGGTAAGGAGAAGGGATGTGTTGCTAACTTCAATATATGAAGTTTTCATATGTTGGTTCTTGTTTTAATGGTATGCATGGAATTCTGTACTTATTTCATTGTTTACCTACTTATACAGACACGCTTCAAAGGAAATGCAGGCATTACCCCGAGACTAGAATGAAATGCAGTGGTGATGATGTATGCGGTACATGGTGCTTTGCTGGCTTCTATACTGGTGGTGGGTACTGTGATATTCAGGCTGGTAGTTGTGTGTGTCTGCTTTGTCCACTTGGAGATTAATACTGCTAGCTTGTATCAGTGACTATTTGGTTGAATGAATAAACTACATGTATCCGGCAATATTGATATGCGCTTTCATATAAACAACCATGTGGGTTAAAACTTAGAAATCAAAATAATAAAGAACTACCGAATCAGGTTCTCGCGAGGTGTACGTGGTGACTTCGTCAATCTCAAGAACTGATCCGCCGGCTCAGTCCATCGTAAGTGCTCATAAGGGTAGTGTGTGCGTGCATGCATTCATAATAGGGGTGAGTGTGTGGTCATGTATGTGAGTGTCTGTGTTGTACTATGTTTCACAAAAAAAATGGTTACCAAAAGAAATTTTCCAGGCTACCCATAGTGGAAAGTAATATACACAAAGTATTATATATGATGTAAACTACACGGAAATCAGTTTTGCCTTGTATGTCCAGATGATCGCACTATCTGTACCACCCGATCTCCCACCCCCGATTTTATTTTCGTATGTAATCACGAAGTATGTTCTGTATATGCCAGAGATCAGTCCCACCGCTACAGCTATTTTTATGGACCACCTCCCTGTGAAACACTGACGTTTTGATGGAGACCAATTTTCCTGCACCGTGCCTTGCCTAGTTGCCTTGACTTGCAGCAAAAAAAAATGAAAAAAGACCAGCCTGTCCGACTAAATGTGGAACTGGATCACAGTCCAAATCCAAAACGTGGTAGTCCAGTTAGTGTCCACTCAAAATTAGTACAGTCCATATCCAATCCACGGTTAGCTTTGTATTATCCAAATCCGTCCAAGTCCAAGTTGTGACAACGTTGGACATCCAAAGTCCAATGGACAATGGAATGCATGCGACGTACGGTAAAAAAACGTACATATAGCGTGTCAACATCATTAAATGCACCGTGCAAATCAATAGTTCTAGTAGCAGCATCGAGCGGACCATAGGTCGAGCACAAGTTCAGCATGGCAGCACCATTAATTGCACGGCCGCACGTCCAGCGTGACAGGCTCGCAGGTCGCAGCGTCACCACCTAGCACCTACAGCAATCTCTCTCTGCCGCGCACGTCTTTGGCCAGCTGCACACGTCCAAATGGACATTGGAATATCCAACTCTGAAGTCCATGTCCACGTTGTGCTATTGGACATACTATCCAGCCGAGGTCCACGTCCAGTCAAGTCCAGCCCAGTAAGGTCCAACTTATTTCAGGTCCAAAGCCCATGGATATTAGAGATCCAGTTCCAGATTTATGTCCGACCGGCCGTGGACACGTTACGTACGCGGAGGCCCAAAACCGTCACGTCATGTCACACACAAGGCACGTAATTTCGCATACGCGTGACCGATCGAGTGAGTGTTCCTGTAAGAAAATGACTGTGTGAATCAAGCAGTACGGATCGATCCGGAGTCGTTGTCTGCCTAGTTGCCTTGACTTGCAACAAAAAGAAAAAAAAAACCAGCCTGTCCGACCGGCCGTGGACACGTTACGTACGCGGAGGCCCAAAACCGTCACGTCATGTCACACACAAGGCACGTAATTTCGCATACGCGTGACCGAGTGAGTGTTCCTGTAGGCATAAAAAAAAAGTGTTCCTGTAAGAAAATGACTGTGTGTCTCTGTGAGTGTGATCTCACTAGCTTGGTAATCAGAGGAGAGAATCACAGTGGCGATTCGGCCCCTTCGATTCGATCGAATCGATCGGATGGGCTAACCATTCGACCACTATTCCCGCTTCCCGGGCTGTCCCGTCCGGCGAAGCTTCCGACCACCCGGCCGTACCGTACGTGATAGCTGCGCCCCAACTGACGAGTGAAATAAAAATCAGCAAGCGCGTGGAATTTTCAAACGCCCGCTCGACCGATCATGGGATATCAGGGAGCATCACTCGTGGTCGTGGAACGATCGATCACCTTAGATTTAGAACAATTTGGCACCATAATTGTGCGACCATGGAACATGCCGGGGGCTGATTAACACGACGCCGCCGGCGCATTGTACCCGTACATCCTCCTCTCCGGCGCCGGCCCCACGCGACGCCGGAGTCGTGCCCAGCCCCACGATCGACGGCTCCCCGCCGGCCGTATCACGCGCGTGCCAAGCTCCGGCGGCCCCACGTAATCATCCCGCCGCGTAACCTTCACTCGCACGTCCTCGTGCTAGCGAAACCCAGTGTCCCAGTGGCTTGCTTCGGTAAATAACCCCGAACCCTCGCCCCAATCTCGCCGACGGCGCACGCCACCGCGTTTTCGCAGTCTCCACCCTCCCCGGAAACATTTCCCCGCACCCGTTCCGCTTTCCCCGCCCCCTCTTCCACCTCCCCGCCGAAGGCGACGCGCGGAGACTTCGCCGATCATCATCGTCACTCACGCGCCAACCAACCAACCAACCAGAGAAGAAGCCTCGGAGCCGCCCTAGCTGAGCCGAGGGGGGTTGAGAGTCGAGCAGGGCGCGGAGATGAAGAACCTGTTCAAGAGCAAGATCAAGTGGCAGCACCGCTCCAACGACCCTGCCCCCTCGCAGCCCTCGTCGACCTCACCGGCGAGCTCCCCGTCGGGGACGGCGCCGGCGCCTTCCTTGTCCACCTCGGCGACCCCGACGGCCTCCGCCCCGTCCCCTTCCGCCGCCACGGCGACTACACCGACGGCGGCGGTTGGAGGTGGGGGAGGCGGAGGGGGCGGGGGCGGGGGCGACGACTACATGTACTCGGAGGAGGAGTTCCAGATGCAGCTCGCCATGGCGCTCTCGGCCTCCAACAGCGACTTCGTGGGGGACCGGGACGGGGACCAGATCAGGGACGCCAAGCTCATGAGCCTCGGCGGCGCAGACCGCTTCCGCGCCGCCGGACGGGACGAGGGCCACACCGCCGAGTCGCTCTCCCGGAGATACTGGGTGAGCCCCTCTCCGCACACCCGCGAGTTCCACTCGAGCTAGATGAACTGTACAGTTCCGTGTGCCTACTGAGATAGTACTAGTATTTAGGTTTCAGTTGCAGACCCTAATTTTCAGAACCCACGCACTCAATGTAGAGCTAGTTCTATTGAACTGCTTGCTAGTTCATCTACACCATTTATTACCATTTACATCCACACTACTGCCAAATTTGTCTAATATAACAACCTATTCATGTTAGTTGTTTCCGAAAACCTGTCCATATCAGTATCACATTTAACTTAGGTCCATGGTTTTGGATATTAGTGGTTGTTTGTGTCTGAATTGTGGCAAATTGGTTCGTACAGAAATGTGCTAACATTGAAAACGTTATGATAAATCTTATGAAAACCTTATGATAAGCTTGGTCAAACTTAAAGTAGTTTGACTTAGGACAAACCTACAATTTTAATTAATTTGGAACCAAGGGAGTAGATGCTCTTTGTTGCTAACTTTGTCTGCTAAATCTTATGTTTTAGTGCAAGATTCATTGAAAACGTTATGATAAATCTTATGTACATCCACACTAATGCTAAATTTGTCTAAAAAACAACCTATTCATGTTGTGTGTCTGGATTGCTGGCAAATGGTTTGTAGACAAATGTGCAAACATTGAAAACGTTATGATAATTTTAATGAAACTAAATTGGTGTTGTCGATGATATTTATTTCTATATGCTTGGTCAAACTTAAAGTAGTTTCATTTAGGACAAGCCTAGAACTTAAACTAATATGGAACGGAGGTAGTAGATGTTCTTTTGTTGCTAATTCCTCTTTATAGAGAGGGCAGATATTGTGTTTTTCCTCACTGCAATTCCAGCTTAAATTCTCAGCCTTCAGCAAACATGTGATATCCATCTATTACATATATATATCCGTGAAATTATTTGCTTTTGTATCACATGTAGCTGTTATTCTACATATTGTGTCGATGCATTATCACTGATGTTTCCTATTTGTAGCGATTCTTATTGGCAAGGCAAATACCTGCCTCATTTTTTCCTCCTTGATTTGTCAACTAAACTCAAATTCTCTGTGAGCATATTTATGATTGCGCTCCATTCTGACTTCCAGGACTACAACTTTCTCGATTATAATGAGAAAGTTATTGATGGTTTCTACGACATATTTGGCCCCTCTATGGAATCCTCTAGGCAGGGGAAAATGCCATCACTAGAAGATCTTCAAACAGGCATAGGGACCTGGGCTTTGAAGTCATTGTAATCAACCGTGCCATTGATGCTGCCTGCAAGAGATGGAGCAAGTGGCGCAGTGCATCTTGTTGGACTTTCCTGTCGCAAATATTGCACTCCTAGTGCAAAGAATAGCTGATCTTGTCACAGATAATCTGGGGGCCTGTGAAAGATGCAAATGCCATGCTTGCAAGGTGGTTGGAGACGAGTACTCAGCTGAGAACCTCACTACATACTAGCTTGCTGCCGATTGGCTGCATTAACATAGGGCTGTCTCGTCACCGTGCCTTCTTTTCAAGGTCAGCCCCTCCCTCCCTCCCCTCCATCTCTGAGTGTATTTGCGCGTGGACATGCTTGTGTAGTGCACCTATTGTTTCCTTAGAAACGTAGAATATCTTCCGCCCAGTCTTTGTTATACCTGGCAGACCTTTGAAAAGGCAGTTTTATCAATCTTTAACTTAGGGATAGGACCTAGTTCCTAGTCCATGGCTTGGATGGGTATATTAAGCCCATATCATTAGTCGCCCTTATCTGAATGTCAAATGGACGCATCACCAACATAGTGAACTTTGAATCTATGGTACATTTTTTTGTAAACTGAAATTAAATTTAAATACTATCCTCGCTCCATCTTCATCTATTTATCATTGTCAAATTGGAACTGGGCACCCAATAAATTGTGTAGACCCGGTGGTGTTTCCATCCAGCATTACACCGCTTCACACCAACACTGGCCTCACATGGATAGAGGTGCCTCCGTGCCTGGGCCCAACATGTGGCTGTGGCAGCATAGTGGGCAGGGGAGAAACATCAAAGAGATTATGTGATAACTGCTAGGGCTACGGTTTGGATAAGTTTGACAACTGGTTATTACGAATGGAGTCTATATTACATCAAAAATCAGTTCCCCAGGATGATCAATTTTTTTTGTTCCGCATCTAATAAGGACGTCTTGATTTTTAAAAAGTAGTTAGCATTTTCGTCATCTATAGAAGGGAAGAATCACTCTCTTACTTAAAATACTCCCTTCGTTGTTTGAGTAATCATTACATGCCATTTGCTCACCTACCTTATATCTTGTGAAAAAAAAACATCTTTGTACCTTGTTACGGTACTAATAGATTTAATATGTTATCATGCTCTTTGGAAGCATATCAAATTACTAATGGTCTGAGCCATTTGAGTGGTTTATTATGTGTTTTCACATGTTCCTACACGATCCTATCAGACAGTAGAGAGAGGTGTTAATATTGTATTCATTACTAATTGATTTATTTTCTTACTTCTTATAAAATGAACTGACAGCGATCAAAATGCTCAAGTCAAGAGTAAATGCAGGAAACCCAATATATTGAACATAGCACTAGATCTGTTCATTTGCGTTAACATACCTGGAGCATTCTATAGCTCATGTACCTCTTTGTGCAGATTCTTGCTGATAGCGTTGGCATTCCATGCAAACTTGTCAAAGGGAGTAATTACACTGGTGATGAGGATGATGCTGTTAACATAATAAAGGTGGACAAAGAAAGGTATTGACAAGATTGAGCGTTGTAGTTCATAGCAATTTCTTAGGGAAACACAATCCAAGTACATTGTTCATGTGCTATCGCTATTTCTGGTATATTTCAATTCATCTGCTTCATCAGGTTTGCTAATTAGATTTTGTGTTGCGAACTGCAGGGAGTTTTTGGTAGATCTGATGGCTGCACCTGGTACTCTTATTCCAGCAGATGTCTTAAGTTGGAAGGGCAATTCGTTAAATCCTAACCGTAAACTTGGCCAGAATCAAATGGCTGGGTCATCAAGTACCATTGTTTCTAATCTGGCTGCTAATGCATTGCCACTTGAACGTAAAGGTGATCAACTGCCTTTGTTTGACAATGGTGATTGGATATCAGCCAGTCAATCTGGATATGAGAAAGAAGCGGCCAGAGCACCTTCACAAACCTCTTCTATTGGCATGCCATCTGTTGCTGCTGCAAGTGTTTTTGATGGTTCCTGGACATTAGTTTCTCGTGAGCAATCAGATGAGCCGTCAACTTCTGCTGGTACATCGTCACAGCAGAAAATTGTACCCCCAGGTGGAGAACATCCTGGGGCTGGGAATGTAAAAGTAACTCCAGGTCACCAGGAAAATTCAGAGTCCGAAAATCTATTTGCTGAGCTTAATCCTTTCGGGCGTATTGAGTCAAAGAAAGCTTCAGTACCTTTCAAAGGGCCAGATAATAGAAACACCGAGTTACAAAGGCGTAGAGAGAATGTGGTCCCTAGCACTGGAAGACCACAACAAAGATTGGTTATGAAAAATTGGTCTCCTTACAATGATGTCTCTAACAACAAGCAGTACAACTATGTTCAGGACTCATTTGCACGTAGAAATGTCGGTGATAATGTTGTATCATCATCGCAGATGCCACGGTTAGCTGCAAATAATACTGATCTCAATATTGGAGCGCGTAATGATGCATCACATGCGGTATCAGCTCATAATAATCACAATTTTATGTCTGGTTCTACTGCCATGAAGATGCCTTCTGTAGCTGAGAGTGGGAAGGGCTGAAAAGGCGATGCGTGGTGATTTGAATAAAGGTCCTACAGATCCTAGACTGGAAAATCAACCACCATTTGAAGACACAAATGGGGTAATCCTGCAGAACGAAGGGTTCCGACCAATTCAGTTCAGAATCAAGCAAACGAACGTGACGCTAACTACGATGGAAAACAAGACCATAAGAACTTTCATCCTGATCCAAAGAAGTCTCCATTTGACAGGTTCATGGACACGTCAGTGCCATCAAGAAATCTGGAGTCTATTTCACCATCCTCTGCCAGACCACACAGGCTTGATTGTGTGTTCGATGATGTATCTGAATGTGAAATTCCTTGGGAAGATCTTGTGATTGGTGAAAGGATTGGCTTAGGTATTTTTCTATTTGCAACCAAGTTTTGATGATTTCCTTCCTGCCCTTTTTTTTCTCGAGAAAACGCAAAAGCCTTGCGTTTCTTTTTATTGAAAAGAAGATCTAATAATTTTAACCGACACTCCTAGGTTTAGGGAGAAATATTTATATTTGTCATACAATATGTCAATTGTTAGTGTGACTCGTTTATGTACTTCCAGTTTTTGGGCTGTTATGAAACAATTTGTTGCAAACTTCCATCTTTGTATTCTCCACGAGAAAATAATTGAATGAATTGGTTCCTCAATAGGTTCATATGGAGAGGTGTACCGTGCTGATTGGAATGGAACAGTAAGCAATTATTTCCCTTCATTTGTATCTTGAGATTGGCACCTGTTACACCATGCATCAGATGGTCAACATGATTAGAAACCAAATCATGGACCATATTCATTTTTTTTCATCTTAAATTGGCTATGTGCACGCAGTGAAGTTTCTGTTTATTTGCAGGAGGTGGCTGTAAAAAAATTCTTGGATCAAGATTTCTATGGCGATGCTTTGGATGAATTCCGAAGTGAAGTAGGTGAAATCATATGTTTTGTCTGTCAAAGAGCTGTGCTTAGTACTTAGTTTATGCTTCATTTGTTGTATAGTCCATCTTCTTAATAATTTGCATATATTTTCTGTACAAGGTGCGGATTATGCGTCGATTGCGTCATCCAAATATCGTTCTCTTTATGGGTGCTGTCACACGCCCTCCAAACTTGTCTATTGTATCTGAGTATCTTCCAAGGTATATCAGTTTTCTATCCATCTCTTTTATGGCATAGCTTGGTGCCTTGGTATAATCTTATGGTTTTTTTACTCAAGTTATTACCACTTAGAAGTATCCTGGGTCCAGATATCTTGGAAGAAATTTTAACCAGCAAAGAGCAAACCTATACGAAAAGTTCCTTTTACTACTTAACTTTAAAATTGGACATAATACTGAAGATGCTACATGTTACTTATGTTCATTGGTTTCACATAAAATCAGTGAACAGAAGTATTTTAGTTAACTTGAGCCTTGAGGTGGCACATAGCTAGTATAATGTCATGTAACTTATTTCCAGTCTTAAGCAAGTCTACAATGGATTTACTGGTTCAAGTTTGATGGTCCACCCTTTATTTGATTGTTATTTCCTTGCTTAGGGGAAGCTTATATAAGATCCTTCACCGTCCTGGCTGCCAAATTGACGAGAAGCGGAGGATTAAGATGGCTATTGACGTGGTATGGGAGAATCTTCAATATTTCTTTGGCATTTTGTTTATTTGCCCTTACTTATGCAGATGATCGGTTTCTTGTAAGGCCAAAGGCATGAATTGCCTGCACACTAGTGTACCAACAATTGTTCACCGGGATCTTAAATCACCAAACTTGCTGGTCGACAATAATTGGAATGTGAAGGTGTGTTCTTCTTTGCATTTTAACAGTTAGAATTCGACGTCATCGTAATCATATTAAAGTGTGTGGTTTGTTTGCTCACCAATGATATGAAGCACAGGTCTGTGATTTTGGACTTTCACGTTTGAAGCACAGCACATTTTTATCATCCAAATCAACTGCTGGAACTGTAAGTAACTAGCACCTGTAGTCTGTACCATAGCAGGACGATTTTAAATTTCTTTAGCCGTCATTAAATACTTACTTCTACATTTGAATTTAATTTTTTATGCCACCAGCCGGAGTGGATGGCACCCGAGGTCTTGCGTAATGAGCAATCAAATGAAAAGTGAGTGATTGTTGACGTCTCTCATTTTAATTCCGAATTGTTCTGTATGATAGTGACCTTCCTATTTGAGTTGCCATGTTCGTTTCCAGTATTCATTTATTTCCTACTTTCCTAGCAAGGAGGCTAACTGTTTCTTTATATATTGAGAGCATAAACAAAGTGCACACAAGCTTAAACTGGAAAAAAAATAAGGCTGACAATTTGGCCATAGTGCCGCTTAGCTAACCGTTTCTTTATATATTGAGAGCATAAACAAAGTGACATCACAAAAGCTTAAACTGGAAAAAAATAAGGCTGACAATTTGGCTGTAGTGCCACTTAGGGTTTCAAGAGCAGTAGAGTACACACCACACATCGATGCCAGTCCTTTCCCATTGGGTAACAGATGTAGCACCTCTTTTTTGTTGGTATCATGAGTATGTGAGTATGTGACTATCCTTCAGAGACATGTTTCCAGTTTCCATGCTTGAAGCTTTGACTCCTAGAGTTGGGATGCGATATAATACTTCTTTTGAAGGACCCGTGTAATTCTTTATAGGAATGTAAATATGATCTCCCTCCCAAACCCTTCAGCAGCTTGTTTCGTTCATTTTTTCTCTTGTTTTTTTTTATTGGTGTCTCATCTGGATTCACCTCACTCATCTATTACCTGAAAATGCAGGTGCGATGTTTACAGCTTTGGCGTCATCTTATGGGAACTAGCAACGCTTAGAATGCCATGGGGTGGGATGAACCCGATGCAAGTCGTGGGAGCGGTTGGCTTCCAGGACCGACGGCTTGACATTCCAAAGGAAATCGACCCTCTAGTCGCGAGGATCATATGGGAGTGCTGGCAGAAGTAAGTTTTCCAAGTCCCAAATACATGTTTTACGTCGAGTTGAGAAAAGCATTCTCAACTCTTGCTATTATGAGCTTTGTGCCAACTCAAGAATAATATAATCATGCTAATGGGAGATGTGAGCTAATCCGTGGTTTCCTAATCACCAGGGATCCGAATCTGCGCCCTTCGTTTGCGCAGCTAACGACTGCTCTGAAGACCGTCCAGAGGCTAGTAGCCCCCTCTCACCCGGAGGCGCAGAGCCCCCCTGTGCCCCAAGAGATCTGGGTGAACTCCTCTACCCCGTGACGGGAGACATTCAAAACTCTCGGTTTCAAGGAACCGTCGCTTCCTGCTGTCTGCAAATGTGGGCGCGTCGTTTGTAGATAGATTGGGCGCCCCAGATGTGGTAGACATATCCTGATGTTAGTGATGTGCTGCCACGGCAAAGCTCCCGTGGCAACCAGAGAGTATTTATTTACAGAGTCGTCGCCCATGAAGCAACGGTCGGCAGAAGAGATCCAGTCCCGTTGTGCGTTGAACTAAGATGCGTCTCATTTGATCTGATCTGACCCTGCTCACAAGTGGATCAGTGATTAAATTACGATTTAAGCCGCACACAAGGGTCGCATTCCTGGAAGTTCTTGTAGTCGCACTTGCACGGTGCTTGTGGAATGTGGATGTATCTAGCTCGCACAACCTGGCATTGATTGACTGTTGTTGTACATTCGCCAGCTTGGCAGCTTCTGCCGTCCTGCAGAACACGCACGTGCTAGACTAATCCAGTAATACTGGAGTCTTTGTATAATTACGCGAAGTACAAACGTGCAGCTGTTCCTGAAGTTCGCTTTTCTCAAAGTTATTGAACAGTTTTCAGTTTCGTCTTTCAAGTACAGTTTTGTCCAGGCGGTTCCAAATACTGAAACCATCCCTGATATGGTGCGTATCTGACAAACGGGGTGGGCGGGGGGAGGGGCCGTATGCACTTGCCCAACACTTGCTTGCAAATAGAAAAGTATGAACTGGAGAGTATGTAGAATCCATTCAGAGTATGTAGAAAAGTATGAACTGGTTAGATTACATGGGATACAAGCCAACCCCGACAGAAGCGGCGATAAAGGGATAAACCCTATCCCTAGTTCTACCGATACCTGTATTACAAGCTGATCTCGGCATAAATAGCAAAGGAAGAGCTATGTGACAAAGGAGAGAGTGGTTGTGAGCGGGTAAAGTGCCATCTGTAAAGCAGGTTCAAACATTGACTCTCCGAAACATCTCAGCCCTAGATCTGCATATGGACACGCCACCTTGCTAACTCGATGTGAAGCGGTAAGTTGCGAGGAGGGTTGTAGATCTGCAGATGGACGGTTGCAGGATGATCCGATATTGCGACAGTCAACTGAATCTTGCAAGACACTTCTTATTAAAAATTGTGGCAGTAAGAAAGAATATGCATTTGACATAGCCAAAACAGGGGAACCTACAATATCCATAAATGGCTAGTTTTAATAGTCGAGGCTTCTAGTTTGACCAATTGATAAGTTGGGGGCTAGTGTTTTTGTTTACTACTACGAGTGTACTTGCATCATGCAACGTACTTAACATGGCCTGCTCGAGCTCGTAACTATTTTCTTCATTGACATCGTCTTGGGGTCGCAGCGTGAGAGGCGACAACAGGGTGGGGCGGTAACCTCCGTAGACGTTCGGCCATCGACATCCCGATAGCAATGGAGTCGTCCGCACATTGACTTGATGGTCCCATCGCAGAATATCATTGTAGTTCTGTGGCGATGGGAGTTGACCTCTGGTGTCATACTTGTGCAAGGTGGAACCCTGCATGTAGCACAGCATCCCGTTGTCGCCAAGCCAACCGGCGCACGACGATAAGCCGGAGGAGGGGTAGCCTTCCATGTCTAAGCTATAGCACAGATCCCAGCACAACTCGTAGTCATCGCTGCATTTGTCCTCTGGCGGTGGTGGTGACGACATGACCCAGAAGCACGGTGCTGACGGTTGTCTCTGGCGTGCGCTGTGAAGCACAACCGACCCTTGAGCTCAAAGGCGTTTACTGGCGGCTTGCCATCACAGTCATAAGTCCAATAGTTTGGGAGAGGATAGGTGTGGCACATCTCGGTAGACACATCAATTACCAATATTCTTTCGGGGGTCGGGCGACACTTGAAAGCATCCGTGAAATAACTGGCATGATTTCTCCAAGAAATAATTGGTATGATTTCTCCAAGGAAGGGTCGACACATATATCTTCCCATCTATGAGCACTGGCGCCCAAAACTCCATGGGGCGACTGTACGCACATGGGTACCACAGGTTTCATCACTCGTCGGCGCTGCCACCTAAGGTGTACACGTCCACGTCAACAGACTCCATGGAAGAATTGAATGATAGGCGGAACAACTTGTACTCATTGGTGGGCAGACTAAACCCTAGGGCGAAGAGATGCCTTTTGTTCTTGCCGAAGAGCGGAGGCGGCGCATCGGGAATCATCATCGTCTCGCCGGTGGCAGGGTTGCACACCAGCACCGGCGCTTCCATGCCGCTACCACGACCGCCATACGCGAAGCAGAGGAAGCCGTTGCAGACGTTGGCGAGGACGTAGCCGTTGATGACGACGAGGCGGCCAAGGGCCCTCCCTGAAGACACGTTGAAGACGCCGGCCTCGTCGCTGCAGGCGCGCCTGCGCTTCTCTGAGACGAGCAAGGTTTCCGTGGCACCACAGATGACATGGCTGGCCTTCCCGTGGAGGCTGCGGAAGGAGGGGTCCCTGACGCTGTCGCGCCATAGCCTCGAGACGCAGCAGGAACGAGCCACGTCCCTGGTCGACAGCGTCAATAGGATCTCCTGTAGCAACTCCCTAGACCCTAGGGATCTCGCTGCTGTTCTCGGCTCCGGCGTCGTCATCGGTCGACGCGGCGGCGGCAGATCAATCGTCGCAGATTGAGTACGTCCATTATATATATGGAAGTATAGTATTCTATTGGGCCTTCACTAGTTGGACTTAGAACGTGTTTTTGGCAAATTCCCAATCGAGTTTGACATGGAAGAATACTTCTTCTTCATGGGTACGACCGTACGAGTATATGAGAGTCCCAAAATAAAGTCGGGCGACACTGAATTATTCTGGAGGGTCGCGAAGTTGGCACGTATGAGCACCACCTACAAGCCTAGCTAATATGTTTGGACCTTGGCTTGGGGGGCTTGATAAGAAAACAGAGAACCATATACGCATTGGCGTTTGTGCTTTTATTTGGGCAATTTAGAATTATCGAAATGATGCTATATATTGGATTACTATGTGATCTTTCCTCTTGCTGCAAGACCAGCGACCCCTAATGGAGGCTGGCTGTACCCGTTTAATGGCGGTGGTACGGGCTATCCTCAACCGAGATGGGTGGCAGCATGACCAAACAATTTGCGCTCCTTAGTGATTTTGGTTACGTGTTATGTTGAGTGGCTTACTTGTAGTCACTTTGGATGTATTTCTTTTCATTTCAGTTTTGTAATACTCTAAGTACTCTAAATTTTAATAAAATGGTTGTGTGCATCATCACGATGCAGAGGACGGGCTACCCTTTTCGAAAAAGAAAAAATGAGCGCATTGTTCACGAACTAAAAAAGTGCCAAATTTTGGTCACATAGTTGCGTGTAAGAGCCACTTTCGTCACTCTGTGAAAATGGGTGTTAAGCTGCTGATGTGGTTGACTATTTTTTTACAAGTACATGGCGCATAAACGGCAGCCGCAAATCCCGTTTAGTTAGCTAGGTCATTTTTTCCAGAAAAAAAAAACGTTCTTAACTTGTTGGACCAGTAAGTGGGATTAAATGGCCATTAAATGGCGCCACTTAACATCCCTAGCTGATCCGGAAATGATCTTGAGAATTTCTCTGCCGGTGCCGCCGCCACGCCCCGAGCCCCTTCTCGCCCGAGCGCCGCCCCCTGCTCGCCCGAGCGCCGGCCGGGCGCCGCCGCGGCCTGCTCGCGCCGCTGCGCCCCGACGCCGCCGCGACCACGCGCCCCACCGCCGCGGCGCCCTGCGCCCCGACGCCGCCACCACCACGTGTAATCTCTCATCGATTCGTCGCCGTCGAGTAATCTCTCATCCTCTAAACTTCTCCTCGACCTCGGAATGTCTTCATCTACCTTACCACAAAAGATGAGCACCTCTCGTGCCTTATGCAGTGAGAACGCGAGCGGCATGAACCGAATTCCGCCGCCGGCGTCGCACGCCGTTCCTAGAGCTGGCAAGCTGGCAAGCAAGCTAATGGAGAGGCTCATCCCGTTCATCTACAAGGCCATCAAGGAGAGGAAGACCCAGAGCTACTCCAGGTGCAGCTCCGCGCGCGGGTTCGACGCCAGCCGCGGCGTGGAAGACGGCGACGTGTGGGAACAGAAGCAGCAGTGGATGGAAGACGGCGTGGGGACGCACCGGCGGCACCGGTCGTTGGAGGAGCTGGCCCGCGAGGTGGGCATGGAGAGATGTTGGGTGCTAATTGCTATACCATGCATGGGCGTGTGTTGGCTAACCGCCATCTACCTGTTTCGATCCAATGCCCATTGGCCACTGTGTTCTATTGATTGTGAGAGTGTATCTCATACTTTTTTCAGATGTGCTAGGGCTAAGCAGCTTTGGTCGGGGGTGACCCAGTTAATTGATAATGCTGCGATTATGGAAATAATCCAAGGAACTCCTACGCTGGAATGTCTCCTCTTTGACTCGGCGATTTTGCCAATGCTACCTGACGTGCGTCGTTTGATCTTGCTGCTGTTGCGACATGGTATATTTGGTGGGAGAGACGGAGCGCGACCATGGAGAAACCCTTCAAGGTCCTATAAGATCGGCGACATGGTTAGTCGAACCCTCCCGAAGAGTTTGTGAAATTGAATGTTAATGTGGCTTTTGACGTCAATTCTGCGCCTAGTGAATCCGATGCTATTATCCATGAGCACCAGCTGGGGCGGGTCCTGCAGAACACGCTCGTGCTAGACTAATACGGTAATGCTGGAGGCTTTGTACGATAAGCGAAGTACAAACGTGCAACTATTCCCGAAGTTAGCGTCGTAGCAGCATTTTTCTCAAAGTGAAATGCACTTGAAGCTATTAAACTGTTTTCGATTTCGTCTTTCAAGTACAATTTGGGTTCAGTATTATACTTGTCTACTTGACCACGCGGTTCTAAATAGGGAAGACATGTGCATTGCATACTACTGATGTGGGATTGAAATTTTGCACACAAAAAAACCTTTATCATTAAATTGTGGCAGTAACAGAGGACACCACCGTGCATAGCCAGGGCAAACATCAAGCAATCATGTATGTTAATCCAAGCCGATCGATGCCACCGTTGTACTTGTACCATGTCTGGTAAGCGCCACCGGACTTGGCCATGGATGGTCTTTAGCGCATGCAGGTCCTTAGCAAAATCCTCTTGGACCGGTTTCAACAAAAAAATCCTCTTTGACGGCTTCTAGTTTGACCGATTGATAAGCCGGGCACTAGTGTTTGGTTTACTTGTGGCATCATGCAACTTACATAACATGGCGTTCTCGAGCTGGTACCTATCTTCGTCATTGACGTCGTCGTCTTGGGGTCGCAGTGTGAGAGGCGAGAGCAGGGTGGGGCGGTAACCTCCGTAGATCTTCGGCCACCGGCATCCCGGTAGCAATGGAGTCGTCGGCAGATTGACATGCTGGTGCCATTGCAGAATACACTCGTAGTACTTGCATGCTGATGGTGATGGGGGTTGACCTCTGGTGTCATACATGTGCAAGGTGGAACCCTGCATGTAGCACAACATCCCGTTGTCGCCAAGCCAGCCGGCGCACTGCAAGCCGGAGGAGGGGTAGTCTTTCATGTCGAAGATGTAGCACAGATCCCAGCACTGCTCTTCGTCCATATCACAGTCATCGTTTTCCTCTGGCGGCGACGGTGACATGACCCAGAAGCGCTGACGGTTGTCGCTGGCGTGCGCTGCGAAGCACAACCGGCCGTTGAGCTCAAAGGCGTTCACTGGCGGCTTACCATCATCACATCGATAGATCCAATAGTGGGGGAGAGGATATGTGTGGCACATCTCGGTACACACATCAATTACCAGCAGGGACGGAGCCAGGAATCATGTATAAAGGGGGCAGAGAGGACATGGGGGTGGCGAAATGCTCTAAGATATGCTTACCATGAACATATGCATTAAGAGAAGCTTAAGTAAATGACCATTGTTAGGGGGGCTTAGCCCCTGCTCGTCCCCCCTTCCCTCCGTCCCTGATTACCAGTATTCTTCGGGGGATGGAACTATCCGTGGAATGATGGTCCCTAGGAAGGGTGGACACATATATCTTCCCATCTATCAGCACCGGCGCCCAAAGCTCCATGGGGCGACTGTTTGTACAGGGGTACCACAGTCTTCGCCACTCGCCGGCGCTGCCACCTAAGGTGTACACGTCCACGTCAGGCATGGAAGATCTGAGCGATAGGCGGAACAACTTGTACTCATTGGTGGGCGGACTGAACCCTAAAGCGAAGAAATGCATTCTGTTCTTGCCGTAGAGCCGAGGCGGCGCATCGGGAAGTATCATCGTCTCGCCGGTGGCAGGGTTACATACCAGCACCGGCGCTTCGAGACCGGTGGCGCGGCCGCCATGCGCGAAGCAGAGGAAGCCGTTGCAAACGTTGGCGAGGGCGTAGCCCTTGACGATGGAGAGGCGGCCAAGGGCCCTCCCTTTAGAGACGTTGAAGACGCCGGCCTCGTCGCTGCAGGCGAGCTTGGGCTTCTCTGAGACGAGCAAGGTTTCCGCGGCGCCGCAGATGACATGGCTAGCCTTCCCGTGGAGGCTACGGAAGGACACGTCCCTGACGCTGTCGCGCCATAGCCTGGAGACGCAGCAGGACCGAGCCACGTCCCTCGTCGGCAGCGTCAACAGGATCTCCTGTAGAACCTCCCTAGGGATTTCGCTGCTGTGCTCGAGCTCCGGCGTCGTCATCGGTAGACGCGACGGCGGCAGATCGATCGTCCCAGATCGGGTACGATCATTATGTATGGAAGTAAACCTTCACTAGTTGGACGTAATTTTGGCATATTCCCGATCGAGTTTGATTTGGAGTCTTCTTCCTGCGTACGAGTATGAGAAAAGGAGTCCTAATGAAGTCGGTGCAAACCTATAGCTACGGAGTATTTGCCTGGCAAGCACGGCAAATTGATCCATATAGGACGGGACTGCCCAAAAAACCACACACTCATGGCACACCAGATTATGCCCATCCAACTATTGAAGGTTACTTCCGCACAAGCTCATGGCACACCCAGATGCCGCAAAGTGGAAAGCCGCGGTTTTTTGGTGAGGATTTCGGTTTTATTTCGGTTGCAGTTGTGAATTTTGTGTTTGGTTTTCCCTCTTCTATAAAGAAAAAAGTGTGCTTTAGCGCGTGTTCCTAACAAAAGATTGAACCCTAGACTCTGCCCACCCACCCACCCCCATCCCCCCACCCCCGGCAAAAAAAAAACCTCGACGCGCTTTCACTTGTAGGAGTGCGTGTTGCTGCCTTGCACCGTAATGACTCCCTCTGGTCTTGGAATCTTCGTTTGAAGGTGAATGGAGCTCGAGAGATGGTCATGAACTTGGCGAAGAAAGGCCGCCCGAGGAGGGTGTGGTATGCGCCGCGAAAGCCGACCACCCCAATACTAGATTTTCCCTGCGGAAGTTGTCGGGTGCACCGAAGGTGACACAAGGATCATGCGCGGCCAAGTGGTTTAGCGTCTTTGTCATGAAAGGGCATAGCACCTCAGGATGCAGGCGGCGGCGGATGTCCGCTTGTCCGCTTGGGCCGCGCCGCTCCAAAAGCCCAAACGGCTTAGCGGATGGGCAGCAGAAATTTGACGGCCCTGACGGAAAACGTCCGCTCCTCCGCTACCTTCCGTCCCTTGTCCGTCTCCATCTCCTCGCACATGCAGCACCAAAGATCGCCGCCGCCATCGCCTGACCGCTCGGCCCGACCGCCGGCTGACCCTCGCAATCCCATCGATACGCCGTATGGCAGCGAGATCCTCGGCCCCCAGAACCACTTAGGGCTCCGCTCCCTTCCCGGAACCCAGCGCCACCTAGGGCTCGATGCCCTCCTCGTCGCCCAACTCCAGAGAGATGTCGAGCGTGGTGGAGACGGCGGCGGAATACGCAGCGGTGGACCAAGTAGCGGACGAGAAGCTGCCGGGAGAAGAGGAGAAGAAGCCGCCAGAGAAAGAGGAGAAGAATTCGGGGAAGGAGGACAAGAAGGAGCCACAGGTACGGTCTGGTTCTCCCGTTCCTGATCAATTTCTTCCTTAAGCGAAATTTAGTTGGTTTGGTTCTTTGTTCTGATGTTCACCTGATCGATGTCTTCCTTCTAGAGCAGTATTCATTCGGTTGTATTCTCTGTTCGTATAGCATCAGATTTCTGAATCCTACTCCCTCCGTCCACAAAATGATGTCTCAACTTTGGCCTAAGATAGGACAAAATTGAGACATCCTTTTGTGAACGGAGGGAGTACTACTTAGATATATGTACTGGTTGTAGCCCGTAGATATGACATGATTCGAGTTAAAACTGTAGTGTAATAAATTTTCATGATAAATGTACTGGTCTGGCGAGGCTAACAATCAGGTCCTCAAGTGGTAACTGAATAATTCCATCTGTACACTTCATGGTTCATGGCTGCAAATCATGGTTCATGACAATGTACGGCCTCTGTCGTTGGGGCACTCCATGTGATGCTTAATCAATTCGACTTGGCCTCTTCCCGCTCTGAACCCTGAAACTTTATACTCTTGAGATGTTTATATTTACATGTGTCTTAGTCTGTAGCACTCATTGGATTTTTACTTTGATGATTATTTTTCTCAAGCAATTTTTGTTTTTGTACTGAACCCAGATGGTACTTCAGAAGACCTGCTAACATGATGGAGGCTATAGTCAAGAAATGATGTATGGTCAGCTTCAGCACACAAACACATACATAGTTGCAGCTGAGCCTGATGTGCAAGCTGAACCACATTGTGCAAGCGCGTTGAAATCCTATCTGAACCTGATTGTGTAATGTTTGTCCTTAGCTGTTTAATTGTAGCTACTAACCTTGCATACTAGTCTCAGCTAGCAGCGGTTGTTTCAAAAAGTTTTGTGTATGCAATATATTCCCAATATTTGTTGTTCAGTCCCGGTAAATTATTGATGTGGTGGAATATTGGATTTGAATTTTACCCTGAAATGCATGTATCTAATTGTTTAATGGATTATACTGCGTGGTGGAATTTCAGTTTTCTGGTACTAATGTCTCTGTTAGAGGTTCAGACATTTTATTGTAGTTCCAGTAGACTGAATGGTCCAGTAGAGGATATTGCATAAGAGCTTGTTTTCAAGGAATTCCGATTCAGCTAGTACAAGATGCAAACAGCGGAAGGACAGTAGTACAGGATGCAGCGGACGGACACAGGTATCCGCCGGATACAGCGGGCAAACAAGTTCGCGGAAGCGGACGCCGCTCACAATGTAAGGATGACTCCAACGGGGCGACGCATCGAGTCTGCGCCGGTCCGTCGCTGTCCGCTGGAGCCAAATTCACGGCCCAACGGGGCGACGCAAACAGACCGCGGTCTGTTTTTCTGTCCGCCGCGACGCATTTCTGACCCAAATTTGGGCCACCGATGCGTCGGCCCCGGACGCGAGCGGACCGATTTTGTGTCCTCCTCCGGTCCGCTTTGAGAGGCAAAATTCACACTCCTCTCCCAAAACCCCAGTCCACAGTCCAGACCTAGCGATGGCCTCCGCCGTCGCCTCCGCCGCGGCCGAAGAGCTGGCCGCCGCCGCTGGACCTGCGCCCCAAGCTAAAAAAAAAGTGAAGAAGGAGCTCACGACAGAGCAGAGGGCCGCCGAGACCCAGAAGCGGGGCGCCCGGAGGAAGAGGTTGAAGCAGGACCTGCTCGACGCCGCCAAGAAGGCCGTCGACGAGGCAAGGGGCGACACCTCTGACCTCGTGACCAAGGCCGCGACCGCTGCCCTCCTCCTCATTGGAATTACCCCGTCCGTGGCCGCGGTTGAGGTCGCGACTGCGGCGGCCAGCTCCAACGCATCGGCGGCCCGACCTCCAAAGTCGAGATCTTCCGCGACGGCACCATCGCCTGCGTACGGGTTCCTCCCGGGAACCATGCCGCCGCGGGTTTCCCCTACCTCAGGCGAGTCGGTCGAGGTACCTACCCTCGATCTCAACGCGCCGGCGACACCTTTGGTCGCACACTCGCCCGCGCCGCAGACTGCGGAAGCGCGTGCAGCTGCCCCGGTAGTGGTCGCCCCGGCGCGTAACCTGTTCGGCATTTTCCCCTTGCCATCGCCGGGTGACCCCAGGTACTACGAGGAGGAGGACCCCTACTTCCAGGAGGACGTCCTCCAGGACATGGTCTGCGGCAACGGCCAGTACGACGGCGACGACTACAATGCCGGAGATGACGAGACTCTTCCGACCGGCCCCGATGTGATCAACATCGATAATGAGCCGGTCTTCGACGAGCTCGATGCCGCCGCCGCGGCCATTAAGAGGAAGATCAGCCAAAGAGGCGCCTCGTTCACGACCGAGGAAGACATGCTCATTTGCGAGTCATGGATCGAGGTTGGAACCAACCAAATCCTCGGGGCCGAGCAAAGAGGGTCGGCATATTGGGGCCGGTTCACCAAGCGGTACAATGAGTGTCGGATCCTTCCGCCCAGAAACATTCAAACGCTGCGGACCGAGGTATCTATCTCGAAGAGGTGGCTCCACATTCAAGCGGAGATGAGCAAGTTTTGCGGCTCCGTTGACAACATTGAAGGCCGGCCGCAAAGCGGCTACAGAATAAAGGAACAAGTGTTGCAAGCTTTGGATCTCTTCAAGGCTTAATACAAGAAGACCTTCAACTTGACCCATTGCTACCGGACACTGAAGGATCTCTTCAAGTGTTGCAATGTTGGGGGCGTCGGGAACTATGGCCACCATGGCCAAAAATTGATCAAAATGATCAAAAACCCTGGCCGGGCGGACTCAATGCGTCGGCCCGTTGGGGGCAGTGGCCGGGAAGGGGCGGACATGGGCCGGACAAGGGTTCTTTTGCCGACGCAAACGGACCAAACGCGCGTCCGTTTGCGTCGGCCCGTTGGAGTCATACTAATTAGCCTAACGGACGAGGCAGAATGAGGCGGACAATCCGTTGACTTGTCCGCCTGCAACCTGAATAGCACCTGACCTGATGAGAGATCGAGGGATCTTCATGTAATCCAAGGTCTTGATGTTAATATATTTATGCCTCCCTGAACGGGGACCCTAGTGAGCAGGATAGCATCACAAATCGGGTTAACCACCAGCATGGGCAGATCCACAACAGCCCACCCAGGTGCACAAGATACCAGGAGGAAAATTTCCTTTGTAAATAGGATTTCTTTTACCGCATATACACCCCCAAAAATGTTTTAAATGTGGTGTGTCACCGTGGGCGCACCTTCGTTTCAAATGTTCTAGCTCCGTCCTTGACCACCAGTAGGCACCTTACCTGGCCTAGGACGAAGTCCGGATACTCCGCGCCACGGTGCTCTTTGCTCTATGGGTTCCTCGTCCCTCCAGGCAGACGTGCCTTCGGGGAGGGTCTTCAGCTTCAGCATAAGAATCACGACGCCTCAAGTGATGTCATCCCCAACGGTGCGATCAACGGATCAACGACCGTTGCTTTGAGGCTTTGCTGCGACGATGGTGGAGATGGACCGGATCACGTTTCATCCTTTCTTTCGGATCCTATTCGCAAATCTTAAGGACCATGTTGTAATTTGTTATGTGTATGGTCCTCTTTGTAAACCTGTTCCCAGCTCCATGAATAAATCTTTTAGGCAAAAACAAAATCACCAAACAAATACGTATTTCACGGGCGCAGCTAGCGCACGGGCTCCACCCCGGAACCCAGACGCTAGTTATCAACCTGCTTTTGCGCCGTCCGTTCGGGCTTTCAAGTCCGGCGTCGCGTCGCGTAGCTCACATAGGGAGCACCGGAGCAGCCCTGCTTTGCCACTTTCCCTTCTTCCACACCACTCCCCCAACCGCATCAATCAGCTCCCACCCACCTCGACCCTCCATTCTCGCGAGCCGGATCTCGTCCCGCAGCAGCAGCCAGATCCACCCGCCCGGCCGCCCACCTCGCGAGGATCATCCATCGACCCATCCGCCTCCTCACGTACGCCCCCGCGGACACTCCCCTCGCCGTACGCTCGTCGGATCGGTGAGTTGGTGAAATGGCGCTCCGTGAAATGTTTTGAGGATTTTTTGTCTGATCCGATTCCTCGATGCAGCGTGTGTGTGCTCGGGTGCGGGAGCGGTTCGGGAACGGAGGAGGCGAATCCGAGAGGGAGCGGCGCGCGTCCCATTCCGTGCTCCTGTGTGTTGCGATCTGTTCCTCGGCTGTAGATCCGCGAAGGTACCTACCCATCTCTAGATCCACGCGTCCGCTCATACCCGCTCTGTATTGTGTAGTTTTGCCATTTTGCACGGTGAAAGCTTAGTTCTGCATGTGACTGTTTCCACCAAAGCCCCTGCTTTTGTCAAGTTTTAGTGACGGTTCTCTGATAGAATGCAAACGTCTGATGTGCATTTCGTCTGTTTGGCACCAGGGCTTTGTTCGATCTGAGAACACGTCTGGCCATGGAGACTCTGGTCATCTCGCAGCAGCGCAGCCACCACCACCACTCCGGTCGCCGGAGGAAGCCATCGCAGCACTCCACCTCGCCCCATCCCACGCGTGGCTACCACCACCAGGCCTTCAACTGCCGCGCCTTCCACTCCAGTGTCAGCATGGGCATCCTGCCATCCCCGCCCTCGCCACCACCTCCACCCCGGCTCGGACCTACTACTCACCGGAGCCCAAGACGCCGAAGCAGCAGCAGCTGAACAACGGGAAGAAGCGCAGCCGGGCTATCCCCATAACTCCATCAGGATCTCCTCCGTCCCGGCCCGAGCTTTGGGCTGGCCCGGCTTACTCCAACTCGCCGCCGCCCAGCTCACTGCCCATACCCAAGTTCTCCCTCCACCAGAAGCGCAGTGTCTCGCTTGAGTTGCCAGCTAGTGACCGGTCGGAGCATGTGGAGGTGCTTGTGCATGCCAAGTCTGCACCTTCGACACCCACTGCTAGCTCAGTTGCCGGCTTCTTTGGTGTCAGTGACATTGCTGTCGCGACGGAGAATCTGAGGAGGATCCTCCATCTGGAAATCGCCGATCACTGACTGATTGGCATCACCATGTACATAGGTCATCAGCAGCTAACCTTGGTACTGTGTATAGAGCAATTTAGAATAGAAACCTTCCACTTAGGTTCTGCATCACTAGGAGTACTGTTAGGTGGGTTAGCAAGCATATCAAGACTCCTAGGAAACTGCTGTGGAGGATGAGGTGGTGGTGGAGACTCTTGGGTAGATGATAGCACAGCAGTTTCTGAGTCACCTTTCTAGCTTGTAGTCAACTATATGGTTCCAACTTTCTTAAGGTATTTCTTCTTTAGGCTTCATTTCCATCCATGGTTATCCATCATGATCCAGTAGTGATAGTCTGCATGATCCTAGCTAGTAGGAAACTGCATCAGGCAGGGGTAGGGTAGTAAGTTAGTATTGGTCTGTTATCAGATATCTGGAGTTTACACTCTGGTATCTGTTCCTGTGTTACATTTTTTTAGGTTATCTGCATCTTATATTCTTCCGATACATACATTCTACTCACCATCTTGACACCCCTCTATTAATACCGACTTCTCCAGTGCTCTGCAAAGAACACAAAGATCTCCCTCACTGGCTCTTCTGTATTTTTTGAAACGAAGAGGCTCAGTGGAGATTTCAAGAAGTGTCCCCCTTCAATGTTCTTTCTCCGTCATCTCTCTACTAACTTCTATCTGTGCACCTCCCCTCCCCCCTCAGTTTGTTGCTTATATGTAGCATGTTGAATCCCCTCCCCTGCCACTTCCAATCTTCATTTCATCCATAACCTAGAGTTCCATCTAGAAGCAGGGATGCACCTGTTCTGTCACCCTGTATAGTCCATGGTCCTTGTTCATGGAACATGTCGAGGATTCGACTTCGGTTCGTATGTTTGATAAAGGATGCGAGACTCCAGATTTCAGAGACCTGCAAGTGTACAAACCAGGTTCGTATGTTTGATAAAGGATGCGAGACTCCAGATTTCAGAGACCTGCAAGTGTACAAACCATATATGGTAATTATATGTTTGCTGCTCGTTTAATCTAGCTGTTGATTTCTTCGGCTAATACTAATGTTGTTTCTGTGCTTTGTCGCTGCAGGTTTGCTTCTCCAGTGCAACTTCGTGGTACATGTACCTGGGGTTCAGATTTCAGAGTGCAATCATGCGAACCATGGTATGGTATTTATATCGTTGCTGCTGGTTTTGACTTTATGCTGTTTATTTTTGTTCGGCTAATACTAATGTCGTTTCTGTGCTGTGTTGCCGCAGGTTTGCTTCTCCAATGCAACTTCGTGGTGCATGTACCTGGGGTTCAGATTTACCTAAGTTCCAATAAATCTAGTTGCTTGTTTCCTTCGTAGTTAAGAAGCATCAGCACAGCCTATGCTAGACTGATCCTTCTATGTAATGCCTGATTGGCTAGCTGTTTCTAGTACTGTTTAAACCTTCTTAGTATAAGGTTAGTGGTGTTAAACTTTGTTAGCAGCTGTTGCTGCTTTGTCAGCGTGCCGTTTGAGCACATAAATGGTAGACCTTTACAGTATCAGTATTAATCATGTGTCCTGTTTATCTGTGATGCTGACCATTGTGAGGATCAGTCATGTATATGATCCAGTGTATTGTTCAGCTTCTCAAGTGATTTTCCATCATCAAGTGACATATTATTAATGTACTCGTGTGATGCATTTGTAACTACAGTCCTGGCCAAGACCACTTTGAGGTACATCGGTTATGGTAGTTGAAAGATATTTAAAATGTTACTTTTTGGTGGTAACATGTCAGCTGGTTTTGTATTGCAAAAATCTGCATACTGGTTAGGGACCTGATGATATTCTTGGGTGTTAACATACCATGTCATTTTAACTTGAACTATTAGCGTGAATGAAACTGACAAACAGAATTAATACAACTCCTGATGCCAGCAGTAGTCCTGCTTGGCACGTGATGGTGATTGGTGAATCGGCAGATAATTAAGTATCACTTGATGGAGAATCGCACGGACGTAACGGTGACTCGCTCAAACGGGGATACGAGCACCAGACGGAAGGACATCATCACCTCCTCTGAAGGAAGGAATGTTCTTCGGTTCGTCTTTTAGAGCCGAAGCTACAGCAAGACTACCCAGTAATCTTCGATCTAGCCAAGATTTATTGTGGGATAACATTACACAGTTTAGCGTCTGGCTTATTAGCGATCAACACAGACGCTAGCTCACATTGAAACTGATCGCGTCTAATCCACGTCGATCTTGTTCGGTGCTCAGTCGCCAGATGGCATGGCATCGGTGAAATTCATTATCGCCGGTGGCACATCCATCATGCTTGCCCCACGTGATCGCTTGCTTGGCCTCGCCTCACTTGGACGACCGCCGCCGCCGGAGCAGCATCTGCCGCATGCCGTCGGCGACCCTGAGCGGGGGGTCCTTGCTCCGGCACCAGCTGGCGCAGAAGGTCATGTGGTCCTGGAGCGCCTCCTCCATGCCCCTCTTCCTCCCCTCCTCCCTCACCGCCTCCGAGCACAGCCCGCAGAGCCACCGTCCGCCGAAGTCCGCCTTCACGCCCACGATGTACCCCCGGGTGCAGTCCTCCCTCAGCTCGCAGCACTCGCACTTGGCCGACTCCACCTCCATCGCCATTGGCGCCCTTGGTATCTAACTAGTGCAAGTGAAGGGTTCTAGATCAGTTTGCAGTGGTGGAGCTTAGTGTGGTAGACGGGCAGAGAGCAAGTGTGAGAACAACGCACGCGCCGTGTGTGTATTTATGGAGGAGGGAGACTTGGCTTGTGGAGTTAAATCGAACGTCCAAGTGCCATCCTTGTGGCTCAGTGCTGCTTGATTAGAGAGGTCTAGTTTTCAGTGGAGCTATGTCATTGGCTTAGTTTGGCCTGATTGGAGCTTGCTAATCAGTTCACTTATGGAAAATTCTTGCAGAGGTTACAGTGTGGAGCATGTTGCATGATGTGATCTCTCAGATCTATACTTCCTGACGAACAGTACACTAACCATTTCTCATCTCCTGAGCAACTCACAACTTGGTTCAGTAGGTGGTGTTTTGACTTAGCTTACTTTAAGGGAGCGACTAGAGCTCACTTAAATCTCAGTTACAAGCCATGCGCAACTCCCCAGATCTTGTTTCCAGAGGCACCGTGTCATTGGCGTAATTCGGTTCGATTTGGCATCTGGACAAGCATTGCTAAGCAGCTCACTTGTGGAATTTTTTTGCAGGGGCTACAGTGTGCAGCATGTTGCATGATGAACTTATGCATCTTCTCGTTTCGAAAAAAAAACTTATATATCTTCTGACCAACTCACACCATGATTCAGTTGGATTAGGTGTTTCTGATTGCTTACTCTGCTTTGAATTTTTTTAACCCTTTGCAAAATTCAGAAAAGAACCTCTTGCAATGTAATTCCAGCGCGGAATGAGCAGGAAGACAGGAATCATCAAGGAGATCTGTGCGATATTCTTGTTCCCCGTGTGCTCCATAAAGCCTGAACACAAACCTCACGCAACAACTTGCTCGCTGTCGACGGATCTAGGACCACCCGGCGAAATTCTCTTCAACCCTTCTGCTAGATTGCGGCCGCTGTTCATAGTACGACACAACTGGCCTTGTCGGACGGGTTGCTTCGCGGTCGATTCCGTCTGTCGTCTGATGGCCCGCCCGTGTTACCCATGATGAACTAACACTAAGTTTGCTCAAGTTGTTAAAGGATCACGGGCTCTTCGGCAGATCAGTTTAGCTTGGAGAGAATTGAGTGCTAACTCAGTGGTAGGGGCAGCTTGAACCTGCATGATCTGTCCATGGACTCGACACTCGAGCTGAGTGTGCCAGTAGTGCAGGAGCCTACCATCCGTGCCAGAAGATCGACACAAGTTTTGGGGATCCTGCCTGGTTGGAGAGCATCTGTGAGCTAATTAAACTGCACAAGTGCTACTGCATCAGGTAGTCTCAACTCTCAAGTGTATACTTACTACCACGGGTGGGTTTGTGTACTCTGTACTGAGTTATTATCAGCTGCAACTGCAAAGGTTGGTGATACTTATTGTTAGTGTTCATTTGTACATCTGGGTTGATCAATGAAGGGCGAAGAACTTGAGAACACCAGCTGTCGGTTTGATGATCTCTGAACATACTTAACACCGTTGCTTGCTGTCCTACGATACGGAAAGGCATTCGTACCGTGAAGAAGTAAATATGTTTCGTGACGCGATGATGAAGTACATTGCAGCACGCAGCACAAAGCCTAGCTGGTGCCTTTTTCGTAAGAGCAGCTAGGTAAAGAGCTAAACATGACAGAAAGAACGCCGTTCTTCGCGATCTACTACCATCACATGGGTTTAGAGTTTCATGCTGTTCGTTGCCTGTTGGAACTTGGCTCTGCATACATGGGTTTTGCACTTATTCTTCTAGTGTCAGTTAGCTGGTTCTAATTGTTGAATATATTGTGTACGTGTATATTGTGTTGTAGGTCCACCTCCTAGTTTCCTGTATAGTTGTAGGCCCATCTTGTACTCATATACGTGCCTAGTGCACTCGATCAATCTATCGATTGTTGCCTGGCAAAGCCCTGAGTTTCTACACTAATCTTTTCGTCTCACTTGCCCCTACACTTCGCAACAAAACGGTCGCGCCGAACGCGTTCTTCGCACCCTGAACGACTGCGTCCGCACGCTTCTCTTTCACGCTAATGTGCCTCCACGCTTCTGGCCTGACGCTCTTGCTACTGCATCACTTCTTCTTAACCTTCGCCCCTGCCGTACTCGCGGCAACTTTGTTCCCCACCACCTTCTCTTCGGTGCACCACCATCTTACGACGAGCTTCGCATTTTTGGTTGCCTCTGCTACCCTAGCATCGCTGCCACCGCGCCGCATAAGCTTGCACCTCGCTTTGTCGCCTGCGTCTTCCTTGGTTACCCACCCAACACCAAAGGATATCGCTGCTATGATCCCGTCTCACACCGTGCCGCCTCGCCATCATCGACTGAGGCCCCGCCTCGCCCTACGACGCGGTCTCGGACTGGTGTTCATCGTCCGAACCTGCGGTACTCCCGAGACGAGTATCTTCTCGCTGCATCCACCTCCGAGCCTTCGCCGGTTCCCGCATCCGCCCGGGCAGCTCTTCGGGATCCTCACTGGCTTGCCGCGATGCAGGAAGAGTTCGACGCTCTACAGCGGAACCGCACTTGGACACTGGTTCCCCGTCCACCTCGTGCCAACATCATCAGCGGCAAGTGGGTTTTTCGTCATAAGACCCGCTCGGATGGCACTCTTGAGCGCTACAAGGCTCGCTGGGTGGTTCGCGGTTTTCGTCAGCGCGCTGGAGTCGACTTCACAGAGACTTTTGCACCGGTTGTCAAACCGGGCACGATCCGCACTGTCCTCCAGTTAGCGGTGTCTCGCGGCTGGCCGGTTCGTCAGATGGACGTCTCCAACGCCTTTCTTCATGGTCATCTTGCCGAGCAGGTCTACTGTGAGCAACCTACTGGTTTCGTCGACGCCACTCATCCTGGTCACGTGTGCTTGCTGTCTCGGTCTCTCTACGGCCTCAAGCAAGCACCTCGCGCCTGGTATCAGCGTATCGCCGGATTTCTGCAGACAGTGGGCTTCCGTGTTACTCGCTCGGACGCCTCGCTGTTCGTTTATCACCATGGCGACATGACTGCTTACTTGCTCCTATACGTCGACGACATTATCCTGACGGCTTCCTCCACAGCTCTTCTTCAGCAGATTACTCTTCGGCTGCGCGCCGAGTTTGCCATTAAGGATTTGGGTGCTCTTCATTACTTCCTTGGTATTGAGGTTGTTCGGCGTCCCGACGGCTTCTTTCTTCATCAACAGAAGTATGCACATGAGTTGCTTGAGCGCGCCGGTATGCTCAACTGTCATCCTGTTGCTACTCCAGTTGACACGAAGGCCAAGATTTCTGCTCAGGACGGTTCACCGGCGTCGGATGCCACCTTCTACCGGTCCATTGTTGGTGCTCTTCAGTACCTGACGTTGACCAGACCCGACCTGCAGTATGCTGTTCAGCAGGTGTGCCTTCATATGCACGCCCCTCGTGACTCCCATTGGACGCTCGTGAAACGGATTCTCTGCTATATCCGTGGCACGATGTCCTCGGACTCACACTCACGGCATCTCCTTCTATGGATATGGTAGCCTATTCTGATGCTGATTGGGCTGGCTGTCCTGATACACGGCGCTCCACCTCCGGCTACTGCGTCTACCTCGGTCCTTCTCTTGTCTCATGGTCGTCGAAACGACAACCCACTGTGTCGCGCTCCAGCGCGGAGGCCGAGTACCGAGCTGTGGCGAACGCAGTCGCTGAGTGCACCTGGCTACGACAGCTTCTTCAGGAGTTGCATCACGACGTCTCGCAGGCCACGGTTGTCTACTGTGACAACGTCTCTGCTGTGTACCTTTCCGCCAACCCGTTCATCATCGCCGGACGAAGCACATCGAGCTTGATATTCACTTTGTGCGTGAACAGGTAGCTCTCGGCCGCACTCGAGTTCTCCATGTTCCGACTGCACAACAGTTCGCCGATGTGATGACTAAGGGACTGCCTACTGCCACCTTCGAGGAGTTTCGGTCCAGTCTCTGGCGACGCTTCGACTGCGGGGGGTGTTGAATATATTGTGTACGTGTATATTGTGTTGTAGGCCCACCTCCTAGTTTCCTGTATAGTTGAGGTAGAGGCCCATCTTGTACTCATATATACGTGCCTAGTGCACTCGATCAATCTATCGATTGTTGCCTGGCAAAGCCCTGAGTTTCTACACTAATCATGCGGATAGCTTCTATCTTATACTCAACAGGAAGCATTGCTAATATTTTTGACAATTGACTGAATGGTGTGGATTCTAGGTTTAAACAACTTATTAGGGTGGCAGCGCCTTCTGTCTTTGTAGAAATGACAAACTTTTTAATGGTAAAAATTCTTCTATCAGGCAGGTTATCTACACGAGTACAACTACGCTCCATTTGTGGTTTCAGTTGTAACGTGTGCAACATCAAGATCTGTTTATGGAGGTGTGTACAATACTGGAGGATACGGCGAGAGATTTTTTATCCCAACATAGATGACAGCATAATTTTCAGATCGGTCCTCCACCACAATAGACGTTTTTTACATTTTCTCATCTTGATATGTAATTCGCCTTATTTTACGTTTCGTACTAGTGAACTCGTGACGGCTGTGTACATACTATTTAAAACTCTTTAAGTAATAAAACTCATATTTTATGGAAAAAAAGTGTGAGAGTAACCAGTTTGGGCACCCGACAGAGATGAATGTTGATTGTGCAACGGTGCAAGGAACTGAAGAAGCAATGATCGAAGGAAATAAGACGAGGAACCAGAAAAACAGATGCCAACGGCCAGTGACCCACTACCACCACCTTATTTGTACATTATATCTATCTGTGTGTGAGCTCTCAGAGTCAGAGCCACCTATATGTTCAATGTTCTTCCATTAGAGCAACTCTAGCAAATACCGGATAAGCCCCGTCGCGGAAAATAACTGCTTTTTTCCGGGTTCGGGGCAAAAATTTTGACCAGAACAGATACCCTATACGGTACTGTATCCCAAAAAATTATCCGAGGAACATGATTTTTCTCCCTCTGTACCGAACCTGTTGGGTTTTGGAGAGAATTTTGTGTGTAAACTGGAACGCAAATCGGCAGTTGGCGGGAGGGAACTTTCAGCCCAACCGCTACCGGAGCACCCTCCGACTCGCCGGAATCCGGTGAAAATCCATGTCGGCGCTTCGATTTCGGCCAAATCTCTTCCAATTTGCAGTGATTCATCTCGGTTGGGACCGATTTGAAGTATCCCGTGACGGACTAGAGGCGCAAAACCTCGCCAGCGGAGCTCGCCACGGCGGCGGGGGCAGCGCATGGTGACGCGGGCCACGCAAGGCCGAAAATTAGCTAGCTAACTTGTGCGCAACGTGGATCCGATTGATCCGCTAGCTAGCTAGCTGGATCCGATCGATCCATCGAGCTAGCTATTTAGCTCGTCCCCGCCAGGCAATGTGCGGGCGCGGCCGCGGCCAGGCGCGGGTGATGCATGTAAAATGCATACATGAACTTTGCACTTTAATTGCTTATATTCCAATCATATTTGCATCATATAAGGGTTATATCAATGTTTTATCATGATTTTGGAAATATCTCAATGATTTCCTATTTTTATGGAATTAACCCTGCACAGGCAGAAAACCCCGTTTTCTTATTTTAATGTTTCAGGGACCCAAACGTCAACGAAATCACCTGGAAATTTACGGGCGTCAATATTTGGAAGGAAGAAGACCTGTGGGCGAAGGAAGCGAACAAACGGAGGTCCGAGGACCAAACGGGGTGGCCCACGCGGCCAGGTACTGTGGCCGCGTGGGGCCCACCCGTTTGGCCCTCGTGGCTCCGTTGCCGTCGATCTTCGCTCCACCGACATGTCTTGACCTAAAAACGCCTATAAAAAAGGTCCCCCGACGTTCTCTGGAAGGAGCGCCGCACAAACACAGAAACACCGAAACGGAGATCAGGAGCTGCAGATTGGAGGGGGAAAACTCCGGCGGGGCGCTGCCGGCGTGGTCTCCATCTTCTCCATCGACTTCTCCACCGTCTCCATGATGAAGAGGGAGTAGTCCACCTCTGGACTATGGGTTTGTGGAAGTAACTTATGTATCTCTCCTCTCTTGAGCTTCACTAATTAGCACCGTATGAGCTGCTGAACATGATTACGGTCACCGTTGTAATACCTTTGTGGTGGATCTTTATGAGTTAATATATGTTTGAGATTGCAATGTTTGTTTCAGTTATGAGTATAGATGCATATTATGTACCCCGTTCTTGTCTACTTGTTTTGATCAAGCATGTTTATGAGAGCGTGTGTGGGGGAACGTGTGCATTAGTTGGAGTAACGGGGGGTGGCTAGTGCAGTGAACGTGAGAGAAAGTTCTGCGATCCACTTTGGTATCTTTACCTTACTTTGTTACCTCACTAGGGATAAACTAAAATACCATGCTACCGGGGATGTGGGCGTGACCATTGCCACTACTCCATGACTAGATCTAGCATGTTCTTATTTTCACTTCATGTCATGATACTTAATGCTATACTCTGAGTTATCTTAATTACTGAGGTGTTATGATTTAGTTCGCATCTTGGTGGAGTATAAGAGAGGTTAATAACCAAAAGATCTCTATGTTAGGACGTGATGCCCATATATCTAAGTAACTTGTTATCAAACCCTGTGTTGCAATCTCATATGTTAACTTGTGTGTTCCATTGTCTACCACTTTATAAAGAGAGAGTGCATTTGTGAAACCATGAACCCCAGTCCATTTTTAATCATAAGAAACACCTTTCCAACACCATATACCACTTTTCTATTTTCAGCCATCATTAAATCCGAAAATACAAAAATACTTTTCATCTTGCATACATCATTCAAAAACCCAAAAATATCATTTATCATTGCATCCACCATCATTGCATATTTATTTCTTGTTTGCATTGCATAACTATCCTGATATCATTCTTACACCTTGTGCTTGACAACCACAGGTGAGGTTGAGGACCAAAACATCTAACCTTGTTTTGTAGGTAACCAAAAGAAGGATAAGAAGATAAATCTACCACTTCAGATTCCCCGAGAGTTCGATATTAAACCCTCGAGTCACCCCTCGTGGGGAAAACTGTCTTCCACTTACTATACACTCTGCACTTGGAGTCTCAACCTAATCCCGTTTATTTTGCAGGTATCAAGCCTTGCTCTTCGGGACCATCAAGACGTTTTCTGGCGCCGTTGCCGGGGAATCGTAGCTGAGAGATTTATCCAAGGGTGTGCATCATCGCATTCATCTCACAACAAAGTCAACGTCACCAACTTGTGCTAACACCTAAGCTTGGGGAGGTTGCACCTACGTGAGCACCATCTTATCCATCTTTACTTACAAAGCAATTTATTTGTTTTGTTAGTGTCATTGCATATCATATCATATTTATTTCAGTTTTGCATAAAAAATTAAAAATACCAAAAAAAACTTGCTATAATGGAAAAAAGAACCTTTTGGCCATTTAGTGTTAGGAACTTTCCTCAAGATATGAATATTCCAGTTGAGAATTTGAGGTAGATCCTAATGTCACTAAAATGATTTATGAACACCGTTTTTCTGGGAAACCGAAAGAAAATGCTCTACTCCATCTTAACAAATTTAATGAAAGATGCAAAGTGTTAAACTTGACTCATGCCAATGCTAATGTGATCAAAGTAAAGCTTTTTCCTTATTCCTTAGCTGGAAAAGCTTTAGATTGGATATTAAAATGGCCACCTAAAATTTTAGCAATTGGTTTAACCTAAAAGCTTCATTCATTGAAAGGTTTTGTTTTTCAGAAATGGTTTACAATATTAGACAAATAGTTATCACCTTTAAACAAAAAGAGGATGAACCTATGGTAAAAGCATGGGAAAGGTTTAGAGGTATAGCTTATGGAATGGAACATGGCATGAGAGATTGGATGCTCATGCATATATTTTATAGAGGATTGTCTGAAACCTCTAAACTCTTTTTGGATAAGGAATGTAAGGGTTCTTTCATAAATGTTACTATTGCTGATGCTTACATTCTACTTGATGGCTTGCTTTTGGAAGTGAAAATTAAAGAAAGTTTAGAAAAAGCCCAAGTACCTGAAGATGTCTTTGATGACCGTTATGAAATATTCAACCTATACAATAGGGAAAAGAAAGTTGAGGAAGTTAAAATGCTTAATGAAGTCAAGGATCCTTTGCTTGACTTAGAAAATTGTAGCTTGCATGAATTAATATCTATCTTACAAAAATTTGCAAGTGATCCTTCCATCAACACTAACCAAGCAGGTTTTGGTTCTTATATTGCTAATCATGTCTTGAAAGAAAAGATTGCTAGGTACAACCAAGAGGCTATGATACCACCTAAGCTTGGGGATATGTGGATACCTAAGGTACTAGTAACTATTGGAAAAGAGACACACCATGCCATACTTGATCTAGGATCTAGTGTCTCTGTTTTATCTAAAGAACTATATGAAGTGCTTGAATTGAAAAATCTTGAAAAATGCTCTATTGAACTAGCACTTGCTGATGACTCTATTAAACATGCTTTGGGAAAAGTAAGTGATGTTATGGTAGAGTTACATATGACTTTTGTGCCTGTGGATTTTCTAATCATGGATATGGGGAATAAAACCTCTAGTCCTATTATTCTTGGAAGACCTTTTCTTCGTACCACAGGTGCTATCATTGATTCAAAGGAAGGGAATGTAAAGTTTCAGTTTCCACACAAGAAGTGCATGGAACACTTTCCAAGGAAGAGGGAACCACCAAAGTTCAAGCTCCCTCATGAGCTTCGTCCACAATAAAACAACAAGTAAGAAGCCTAGCTATATGGCTATAAAGAAAGCGCTTTGCGGGAGGCAACCCGGTTATTTTTGTGTGATTTTTCTTTGTGTCCTCTTGCTGTAACAAGAGATTTTGTGTCTAGTTAGGTTCTGGAGTTTTTAATAAAGTGCCAAGTTTTA
This sequence comes from Poa pratensis, assembly GCA_947311845.1. NCBI lineage: Eukaryota > Viridiplantae > Streptophyta > Magnoliopsida > Poales > Poaceae > Poa > Poa pratensis. The sequence goes on along the minus strand of CAMZMU010000045.1, from coordinate 59,244,906 downwards.
CCCTTTTTGGTTTGAAAAAGTTGCTTATAGCGTTCGGAGATTTTATTCCTGCACGAGTCAGTGCACGGTATGATTTTTAATTCTTATTCTGTAACTCCGAATGAGCTCATATTTGAACTGTAGTTGCAACTTTTCATCCTCTGTATGCATGAATTTTTCGGAATTTTTCGAGAAAGTTTGGTAGGGTAGAAAAATACGTTTTGCTGCTGCTGTTTTTCTGGACAGATTCTGTCCCATTTTGTTTGATGCATGCTTTGAGCTTTTAAGTTGAATCTTTTTGATCCAATTGAGTTTATGAGTAGGCATACAACATTATACACTTTCTGGACATGTCATATGAATTTTTGTTCAAGGATTATATGCAGCAAGGAACCTATTTGTTTATCACTATTAATGCACCCCACAGAAAAGAGATGGGAGAAACGGTGTTTTGAAGTTTTTTCACAGGGATTGGAGGAGATGCACCAAGAGCTATCCAAGGATGGTGAAGACCATAAGCTTGGGGATGTGAAGACAACCCCGCTGGACCTACACACTCTCGGTTTGCACACGTCCAACTTCTGTTTTTCGATCGAAACACTTTATCGCATAAACTTGGAGCGTCGTTTTTTGTTTTTGTTTGAGTCTTGAGAGACCACCACACTATCAATTATATATGAGAGAGCTACTGGAAATATGGGTTGAAATATGTTGGATGCTTTTATAAGATTGGGAAAAGGGATGTTTGACTTGATTTTTAATGATACATATAGTTGCATGATTCATGAGCTTGTTTATGAGTAATAGTTTGCAAATTCTTTTTGTAGAGCTATCACTTATTCATGTTTTGGTGCTGATTGTTATTTACTTGGTTTAACATGGATTAGTTAGTTCTATGGACACTCATGCATGCATCTAGATGGTCAACTTTCTCCCTTTTGCTAGCCCAAAAACTCCAACAAGCAAAAACTTGTTTCCAACACCTTCAACCAAAGTTATTCCAGTGAGTCCACCATATCTACCTATTGGCTTTATGCTATTCCGAGTATGTTTAACATGTTGTTTGTGTTATCTTACCTCTGAATGAAAATGTTTATGTTATTGATTGCAATGGAAAAAATTGGTTATATAGCTCTCACGAACTTGATGCACAATGTTCTTTTATTTGCATAATAAAACTTGACCCATTGTGATTAAGATTATGATGTTTGTGGCTTGATGAATGTTTTGGGTTGGAAGTTAGCCCATATGTGCTGTCACATGGCAAGCTTTCAACACGCTCTTCATCTCATTTAGTTGATATCATGTGCTTTTGTCTATGGATGCTTATCATGTTGAAATAAATGTGGAAATAGAGTGAGTTTAAATGAGTTTGTGTAAATGGTTAGAGAGACGCCTGGGCCGCTAATCTAAGCCATGCATCATTCATGGTGGAAATTTACTTACATACTATGGTGAACCTTCTGTGATACACCTTGCAATAAAAAACTATTCCAAATGGTAAATAAAAAGGGTGTTGAGATTGTTCATTTTGTTTGTTTGTCTTGTCATTTTGATATGGGCTTGTTCCATATCTTGGGACAAGAGGTACCCCAGTTGACGCTCTTGATGATACTATTATGCTTACAATGATATTTAATTGAACTTGCTTTGTTTCCCAAGTTGAGTAACACATGGTGTAAGTACTTGTATTCAAGGGGCATGAGACATTCAACCCATTCTTTATCAAGCACACTACTCATATTTGCTTTCACTTTAACCTTAATCATTCAAGATGCTATGATAGGGGCAATGAGAGCTTGACACCAATGAATACCTTATTGCAATCATTAACTTAAGTAGAAGAGTTTGGAAGTTGGATGAAACTTATGCATGCTTTACCTCTACTCACATATACATCTTTCCAAAGTGTACACCTATCATATTCAGATTTTCATCTACACTCTATGACCATTGTAGGATGTTCTACTTATCATTATGCATACATGTGTTCCATATTACTTGCTACCATGTTACACTTTGTGAACTATCAATGAACATCCTTGTCTTGAATACTTGATATCACTTCATAAACTATTTGCATATTGCTACTCCTTTGAAGAATGAATCATTTGACTATATGTAGCAATAGTAATCATCTTTGATATCATTGTTAAGTATTAAATTGCAAAGTCCATGTTAGTTTTATCATCTTCATACTCGAGGACGAGCATGGATTAAGCTTGGGGATGTTGATGCATGTAAAATGCATACATGAACTTTGCACTTTAATTGCTTATATTCCAATCATATTTGCATCATATAAGGGTTATATCAATGTTTTATAATGATTTTGGGAATATTCATATTTCCTATTTTTATGGAATTAACCCTGCACAGGCAGAAAACCCCGTTTTCTTATTTTAATGTTTCAGGGACCCAAACGTCAACGAAATCACCTGGAAATTTACGGGCGTCAATATTTGGAAGGAAGAAGACCTGTGGGCGAAGGAAGCGAACAAACGGAGGCCGAGGCCAAACGGGGTGGCCCACGCGGCCAGGTACTGTGGCCGCGTGGGCCCACCCGTTTGGCCTCGTGGCTCCGTTGCCGTCGATCTTCGCTCCACCGACATCGTCTTGACCTAAAAACGCCTATAAAAAAGGTCCCCCGACGTTCTCTGGAAGGAGCGCCGCACAAACACAGAAACACCGAAACGGAGATCAGGAGCTGCAGATTGGAGGGGGAAAACTCCGGCGGGGCGCTGCCGGCGTGGTCTCCATCTTCTCCATCGACTTCTCCACCGTCTCCATGATGAAGAGGGAGTAGTCCACCTCTGGACTATGGGTTTGTGGAAGTAACTTATGTATCTCTCCTCTCTTGAGCTTCACTAATTAGCACCGTATGAGCTGCTGAACATGATTACGGTCACCGTTGTAATACCTTTGTGGTGGATCTTTATGAGTTAATATATGTTTGAGATTGCAATGTTTGTTTCAGTTATGAGTATAGATGCATATTATGTACCCCGTTCTTGTCTACTTGTTTTGATCAAGCATGTTTATGAGAGCGTGTGTGGGGGAACGTGTGCATTAGTTGGAGTAACGGGGGGTGGCTAGTGCAGTGAACGTGAGAGAAAGTTCTGCGATCCACTTTGGTATCTTTACCTTACTTTGTTACCTCACTAGGGATAAACTAAAATACCATGCTACCGGGGATGTGGGCGTGACCATTGCCACTACTCCATGACTAGATCTAGCATGTTCTTATTTTCACTTCATGTCATGATACTTAATGCTATACTCTGAGTTATCTTAATTACTGAGGTGTTATGATTTAGTTCGCATCTTGGTGGAGTATAAGAGAGGTTAATAACCAAAAGATCTCTATGTTAGGACGTGATGCCCATATATCTAAGTAACTTGTTATCAAACCCTGTGTTGCAATCTCATATGTTAACTTGTGTGTTCCATTGTCTACCACTTTATAAAGAGAGAGTGCATTTGTGAAACCATGAACCCCAGTCCATTTTTAATCATAAGAAACACCTTTCCAACACCATATACCACTTTTCTATTTTCAGCCATCATTAAATCCGAAAATACAAAAATACTTTTCATCTTGCATACATCATTCAAAAACCCAAAAATATCATTTATCATTGCATCCACCATCATTGCATATTTATTTCTTGTTTGCATTGCATAACTATCCTGATATCATTCTTACACCTTGTGCTTGACAACCACAGGTGAGGTTGAGGACCAAAACATCTAACCTTGTTTTGTAGGTAACCAAAAGAAGGATAAGAAGATAAATCTACCACTTCAGATTCCCCGAGAGTTCGATATTAAACCCTCGAGTCACCCCTCGTGGGGAAAACTGTCTTCCACTTACTATACACTCTGCACTTGGAGTCTCAACCTAATCCCGTTTACTTTTGCAGGTATCAAAGCCTTACTCTTCGGACCATCAGCGGGCGAGCGCGGCGAGGGTCAGTACCGCCAGGGGCACGGTGCCGGAGAGCGCGGCCAGGGCGCGAGCGGACGCGGCGGATTTGTCCAGCGCCATGGTTCTGCTTTGGTTCGTGTCGAAGGAAGTTGGAGGAAGACGATGGAGAAAAGTCTAATTTGGGGAAACTAGTGGGCCCAATGTTGCAGGACGTTTTAGGGTACCATTTTGTGTATCTGGTCTGCGATGATGCTTGCTGTACCGGAAAAGAGTTGGAAAAATGTTTCAGCTCAACCGGATACCAGTTTTCCGGTATGAGAATATAGGGTTTCTGCTAGAGTTGCTCTTATGAGTTTGAACAAGGCCAATACTGCTTCATGTATTCTCTTACCATTATGCTTTTGTCCGGAGAATACATATGATCAAATAAACAACCTTAATGATTTGTTCTTCCATCGGAAATTCGGAATCTAGAAGTGTTCTACCGGATCCTGATTCCTCGGTGTATCCACCCACGTGAGAGCCACATGCAGCTGCCCTCTACCATGCAGGCGCCTCAAACTAAATGTCCACATGTCCCCAAATTGTGTCCGTATAGAGTATTTCCACCGACACCCTCCAAATGGCCCCACGAAGTTTTATTGGGGTCTGGACGCTAAAAAACGCCACCAGCGGCACCTCTAATGGCTCGCCCCGAGTGAAATCGTGTCCGGGATCCGGAAAGAGCCCCCAAGTTTGGAGGCCCTCTCAGGGGTGCCGGACATGGAGCGGACATGCCCTCCGACAGGGTGACCCGCCCGTCATACATACAACGCCGGTGTGACCTGATTCATTCGCTCCCCACACCCTCCTTCTTTTTGCTCTCGCCGACCATTCGCACCATCGTCGCCACTCTCATCGCTGCTTGCTTGATTCGCACCTCGGGGCCCAAGCCACAGAGCTCACGCAGGCCGCTTGCCGCCGCTCCCCGCCGGTCTCCGACCTTGTCTTGCGCCAGAGCAGCTAATTCAGCCCGGGTACGTCTCTTCTTCCCTCCCGCCCCGCACACAAGTTGTTCGACCATTCGTTGATAGGCTGATTTTATTGATTAGTCATTCATGGCCTTGTTTCATTGCTTTGTTTCGTCCAATAGGCTATGCACAGCGACAACGAGTTCATGTTTTTCCAAATGATGGCGGAGGATGCCGCCCACATGGCTGATGACGACGAGAATGAGATGGTCATGGCCGCTATTCTAGATGTGGCAGTCGAGGCAGAGGCCGTGCCGAAGTTTGGAAGATCAGCGAAGGGGCGGAAGGCCAACAAGGAACGTCACAGAGCAACTGGCACATGCTCTTGTACACCGACTACTTTGCCAAGAAACCGGCGAACTTTCCTCATGAATTTCGCCGGTGATTTAGGATGAGCAGGGACGTGTTCAGGAGGATCGTGCATGGCGTTAATATGATGACTACTTTGAGCTGAAGAGAGATTGCACCGGCCTCCTTGGTTTTCATCTCTTCAGAAATGCACGGCTGCCATACGGTGCCTTGCTTATGGAGTTCCCGCCGATTCGTTGGATGACTATCTCTATATGTCTGAGTCCACCGCCGTCGAAGGCACCTACAGGTTTTGGAGGGCAGTTGTGAAAGTTTTTGGAGAGAAATTTCTGAGAACACGAAATGAGGTAGACACGGCTCGTCTCATGGCACAAGGCGAAGCAACAGGATTCCCGGGATGCTTGGAAGCACCGATTGTATGCATTAGAACTGGAAGAACTGCCCATTTGCTTGGCAGGGGATATATAAGTCAGGACATTACAGAAAGTGCAGTGTCATACTTGAGGCCGTGGCAGATTATGATCTTTGGATTTGTCATGCATTTTTCGGCACGGTCGATGCGCCAATGACATCAATGTGCTCCATCGCTCCCCAGTGTTTAAGAAACTTTGTGAAGGCCTAACTCCACCATGCAACTAGGTGATCAATGGACATGAGTACAATAAGGGTACTACCTTTCTGACGGCATCGATCCTACTTGGTCAACATTTGTGAAGACTATCTGTAACCCTGTCGGCGAGGCAGATTGCCATTTTGCAAAGTGGTAAGAGTCTGTATGCAAAGATGTGGAGCGGACATTTGGTATGCTCCAGGGAAGGTTTGTCGTCGTCCACTACCCTTGTCTTTCATGGTCGCTAGATCAAATGTGTGAGATCATGAGTGTTGTTGTTATCATGCACAACATGATCATTGAGAGCGAGCAAGATACGAGGAAGTAACTGGTCAACGAGGTGTTCGATTTCCAGGGACCTACTCCCTCCGTCCTCAAATAAGTGGACATCTAGACATTTTAAGACAAATTATGGAGAGAAGTAGAAAATGCATTGGGAAAATGCAAGCCACCATCTGTCTCCTCTTTAATTACCCCACCTCCAATGAGCTAAGTGCACGTAGAAAAAAAGAAAACAATGTGTTGAATGTTATTGGGCTTGATTCCCGTGCGATGAAAGAGAAGCATTATTATCTACTTTTAAGTGCGTTGGGAAGGTAGAAGTACACTCTTTTGTGGAAAAATTTGAATGCTAAACGTCCACTTATTCGAGGTCGGAGGGAGTATGGCCCATCCACAGCCAGGCGTGCCGACGCAGTATTCAGAATTTCTTGTCATACATAGGGAAATTCGTGGTGGAACAAGGCATCAGCAGCTGCATGATGACCTCGTGACGCACTTGTGGGCTCTCAAAGCAAAACAGGCGGCGCCGGTTTGACATGTCATGTTTTAAACTTGAATCGTGCTTCAACTTTGCATTCATATTTGAACTAAGCAAGAACCACCACACTTGTGTTGTAATAATTTATACTTTTTCTATCTTTGAATTTGTATTGAAATGCAAGAACAACGGCCGATGTGGTTAGTTTAGATGAAAAAAAAAGTTGGGGTGTTGCCTTTGGAGTGTGCCACTGTGGGCTGTGATGCGTGTTAAGTTACACGTCCGTTGGGAACCCCAAGAGGAAGGTATGATGAGTGCAGCAGCAAGTTTTCCCTCGGTAAGAAACCAAGGTTTAATCGAACCAGTAGGAAGTCAAGGGTCTTCTGAAGGTTGTTGGTGGCTGAATGTGGCACGGCGCAACACCAGGGAATCAGCAGCAACGTGGAACCTGCACACAACACAACCAAACTACTTTGCCCCAACGAATCTGTGAGGTTGTCAATCTCACCGGCTTGCTGATGGCCCTTCACATAGTTCCCCCACAATGGCGCCAGAAAACAGTTGCTAGCCCCTTCGTGTGATTACCTGCGTGAAAAGTAAATGGGTTAGGTTGAGACTCCAAGTGCAGAGTGTATGTAGTAGTGGAAGACAGTTTTCCCCACGAGGGGTGACTCGAGGGTTTAATATCGAACTCTCGGGGAACCAGTATTTCAGGTGTTATCTCCTTATCCTTCTCTTGAGAACCTGCAACAAAATAAATTGTTTTGTGCCCTCAACCTCACCAAGTGGTTGTCAAGCACAAGGTGTGAGAATGATAATAAAATAATATAATGCAAACATAGTAAATATGCAATGATGGTAAATAAATATGCAAGGATGATGGTAGTAATGATAAATGATATTTTTGGGTTTTTTATGATGAATGCAAGATGTAAAAGTGTTTTTGTATTTTCGGATTTAATAATGGCAGCAAACAAAAGTGGTGATAAAAGTGTTGGAAAGGTGTTTCTTATGATTAAAAATGGACCGGGGTTCATGGTTTCACAAATGCACTCTCTCTTGATAACGTGGTAGACAATGGAACACTAAAATTAACATGTAAGATGGCAAGACATGGTTTGACAAGTTATTAATAATATGGGCATCACGTCCTAACATAGAGATCTCAAGTATAAGTTGTTCTCTCTCTTATGCTCCACCAAGATGCGAACTAAATCATAACACCTTAGTAATTAAGATAAATCAGAGCATAGCAATAAGTTCAATGACATGAAGTTAAAATAAGAACATGCTAGATCTAGTCATGGAGATAGTGGCCAAGGTCACATCCACTCTCCGGTAGCATGGTATTTTTGTTTATCCCTAGTGAGGCAACAAAGTAAGGTAGAAAACCCAAGTGGATCGCAGAACTTCTGTCACGTTCACTGCACTAGCCACCCCCCGTTACTCCAACTAATGCACACGTTCCCCCTCACATGCTCTCATAAACATGCTTGATCATGACAAGTAAATAAGAACGGGGTACATAATATGCATCTACTTTCATAACTGAAACAAAACCATTGCAATCTCAAACATGTATTAACTCATAATAAAGATCCACCACAAAGGAATTACATAGATGACCGTAATCATGTTCAGCAGCTCATACGGTACTAATTAGTGAAGCTCATAGAGAGGAGAGATACATAAGTTACTTCCACAAACCCATAGTCCAGGGGTGGACTACTCCCTCTTCATCATGGTGTCGGTGGAGATGTTGTTGGAGGGGAAGGAGACCACACCGGCAGCGCCCCGCCGGAGTTTTCCCCCTCCAATCTTCAGCTCCAGTCTCTGTTTCGTGGTTTCTGTGTTTCGGCGGCGCTCCTTTCGCGAAAGCCCTGGGGGGTCTATATATAGTCGTTTTTAGGTCAAGACGAAGCTTCGGGAAGAAAGATCGACGGCAGCGGAGGCCCGAGGGCCAGGATGGGGGACCCCACGCGGTCAGGGAATCTGGCCGCGTGGGCCCACCCCTTTTGCCTTCTGGTCTCCGTTTCTTCGATTCCTTTGCGCCTACGTTTCGTTCCTTCCAAAAAAGTGATCCCCGTAAAGTTTCAGGTCATTTGGACGTCGTTTGGGTCCCTGAAACATCAAAATATAGAAAAAGGGGTTTTCTGACAGCGCAGGGTTAATTCCAGAAAAATGGGGAGTTGTTAATTATCCCCAAAACTCAATATAAATCATGAATATAACCCTTATATGATGCAAATAACATGGAATAACATGTAATAAAATGTAAAGTTCATGTATGCATTTTACATGCATCAACATCCCCAAGCTTAACCCATGCTCGTCCCGAGTATGAAGGTGATAAAACTAACATGGACTTTGCATTTTAATACTATCAATGGATATCAAAGGTGATTACTATTGCTACATAGAGTCAAATGATTCATTCTTCAAAGGAATAACAATATGCAAGATAAATTATGAAGTGATATCAAATACTCAATGTAAAGATGTTCAATGATAAATTCACAAAGTGTAATATAGAAGAAAGTACTATGGACCAAATGTATGCATAATGAAAAGTAAAAACATCCTATGGTGGTCATAGAGTACTTCTTATGAAAACTGAATATAAAAGGTGGACACTTTGGATAGATAAATAAGTAGAGGTAAAGCATGAATAAGTTTCATCTAACTTCCAAACACTTCTACTTAAGTTAATGCTTGCAATGTGGTAGTCATTGGTGTGGAGCTCTCATTACCCCTATCATAGCATCTTGAATGATTAATGTTTAAAGTGAAAGCAAATATGAGTGGTGTGCTTGACAATGTATTGGTTGAATGTCTCATGTCCCTTGAATACAAGTACCTACACCATGTGTTACTCACTTTGGTCCACAAAGTAAATTCAAATAAAGGTCATTGCAAGTAATAATAGTATCATCAAGAACTGCACTGGGGTACCTCTTGCCCCTTGACATGAACAAGCCCATGTCAAAACAACAAGACAAACAGACAATGAACAATCTCAGCACTCTTTTATTTACTATGGGTATAGCTTTTTATTATGAGGTGCATCACTGAATGAACATTATGGTTATGCTGTAAATTTCCACCATGAATGATGCATGGCTTAGATTAGCGGCCCAGGCATTTCTCTAACCATTTATACAAACTCTTTGAACTTACTAAGTATCCACATTCATTTCACCCATGATAGGCATCCATAAACAAAAGTACATGACATCAACTAAATATAAATAAGTGCAATGTTGAAAGCTTGCCATGTGACAGCACATATGGGCTAACTCCCAACCAAAACAATTGTCAAGCCCACAACTTCATAATTTTAATCACAATGGTTCATGCTTATTAAATGCAATAAAAGTAAATTGTGCATCAAGTTCGTGAGAGCTTTTAACCAATTTTTCCCATGACAATCAATAACATAAGCATTTAAATTCAGAAATGTAGATAACACAATATAACATGATAAACATACTTGGAATAGCATAAAGCTAATAGGTAGATATGGTGGACTCACTGGAAAAACTTTGGTTGAAGGTGTTGGGAAACAAGCTTTTTACTTGTTGTAATTTTTGGGCTAGCAATAGGGAGAAAGTTGACCATCTAAATGCATGCATAAGTGTCCATAGAACTAATCAATCCATGTTAAACCAAGTAAAGTTAAAATTCAACATCTAAACATGGTAAAAGATAGCTCTTGACAACACACTTGCAAATTAACATTCATTCAAAGCACATGAATTATGCAACTATATGTATCTTTTAAAATCAACTCAAACATCCCTATCCCAATATATTTAATAGCATCCAACATAATTCAACCCAAACTTCCAGTAGCTCTCTCATATATAAATGATAGTGGTGGTCTTATAAAAATCAAACCGAAATAACAAAAGCAAAAAAAACAGACGCTCCAAGTTTATACGATAAAGTGCTTTGATCGAAAAACAGAAGTTAGACGTGTGCAAACCGAGAGTGTGTTGGTCTAGTGGGGTTGTCTTGACATCCCCAAGCTTATGGTCTTCACCATCCTTGGATAGCTCTTGGTGCAGCTCCTCTAATCCCTGTGAAAAAACTTCAAAACACCGTTTCTCCCATTTCTTTTCTGTGGGGTGATATTAGTAGTGATAAACAAATAGGTTCCTTGCTGCATAAAATCCTTAGGCAAAAATTCATATGAATGTCCAGAGAGTATATAATGTTGTATGCCTACTCATAAACTCAATTGAATCAAAAAGATTCAAGCAAAAAGCTCAAAGAATGCATCAAACAATATCAAGACAGAATCTGTCCAGAAAAACAGCAGCAGCAAAACGCATTTTTCTACCCTACTTAAACTCGTCAAAAAATCTGAAAAAATCACGTATACAGAGGATGAAAAGTTGAAGCTACAGTTCAAATTACAGCTCAATCGGAGTTACAGATAAAAAATGAAAAATCAAACCGTGCACAGACTTCGTGCAGGCAGAAAACTCTCCGAAAATGAATAGCAACTTTTCAAACCCAAAATAGGTAAAACTTGGTTCTTTATTAAAAATCCCAGAAACAAAACTAACAAACTACTCTCTTGTTACAGCAAGAGGACTCAAAGAAAATCTCAAACAAAAACAACCGGGTTGCCTCCCGTAAAGCGCTTTCTTTATAGCCATATAGCTAGGCTTACTTACTTGATAATCAAAGGGGACGTAGCTCATGAGGGAGCTTGAACCTTGGTGTGTCCCTCTTCCTTGGGAAGTGTTCCATGCTCTTCTTGTGTGGAAACTGAAACTTCACATTCCCTTCCTTTGAATCAATAATGGCACCTGTAGTACGAAGAAAAGGTCTTCCCAAAATAATAGGACTAGAGGTTTTATTCCCCATGTCCATGATTAGAAAATCAACAGGCACAAAAGTCATGTGTAACTCTACCATAACATCACTTACTTTTCCTAGAGCATGTCTAATGGAATCATCAGCAAGTGCAAGTTCAATAGAGCATTTCTCAATATTTTTAAGTTCAAGGACTTCATATAGTTCTTTAGATAATATAGAGACACTAGATCCTAGATCAAAATATGCATGGTGTGTCTCTTTTCCAATGGTTACTAGTACCTTGGGATCCATATCCCCAAGCTTAGGTGGTATCATAGCTTCTTGATTGTACCTAGCAATCTTTTCTTTTAAGACATGATTAGCAATATAGGAACCAAAACCAGCCTGGTTAATATTAACAGAAGGATCACTTGCAAATTTTTGTAAGATAGAAATTAATTCATGCAAGCTACACTTCTCTAAATCAACAAATGGTTCCTTAACTTCACTAAGCATTTTAACTTCCTCAACTTTTTTCTCTTTTTGAGATATAATGATGTTCTTTAATGAGGAAACTTCCTTAGTGAGTTGATCTACTCTTTCAAACAAAATATCATGTTTTTCGAATTTGGATATGAACTCCTTATTGAGCTCCTTTTGAGTAGATATAAATGATCTAATGGTGTTTTCCAAATCACTAGAAACATTACTACTAGTGGTATATTTGTTTGGAACATATGGGGGCTTATTATAAGAGTTATAATTGTTGTTACCATACCCATTATTACCATAGTTCCTAATGAAGTTGACATCAACATTTTCAGGATTATTACCAACTAGTTCTTGCAAAGGCATATTTTCAAAATTTTGTTTATTAATAAAAGCAAGAATGGTGTCCATTTTAGATGACAAATCATTTGTTTCTTCTATAGAGTTCACTTTCTTAGATGAACTAGGTGCTCTATCAGTATGCCATTGACTATAATTTTGCAAGATACTTTCCAAAATGTTCTTAGCTTCTAATATAGTTTTTCCCATGAAAGCACCTCCAGCAGCTGAATCAAGTATATTTCTAGACATGTAATTTAGACCATTGTAAAAAGAGTGTAAAATGGTCCATTCATTAACCCCATGTGATGGACAAGTTCTAAGCATGAGTTTAATCCTATCCCAAGCCATGGCAACATGTTCATTTTCATTTTGCCTAAAAGAGAGGATATTGTTTCTATTTTGCAGTATTTTAACAGGGGGATAATATTTCTTAATGAAAGCTTCTTTTAAATCATCCCAAGAATTAATACTACCAGTAGGTAATGAATGTAGCCACTCTTTAGCTTTTCCTCTAAGTGAGAAAGGAAATAACTTCAGTTTTAAGACATTACTTTCAACATTTTTAAACTTTTGCATGTCACAGATTTCAATAAAATCATGAAGATGCATAGAGGCATCCTCAACAGCACTACCACCAAATTGTTCCCTAGTTATCAAGTTTAACAAACTAGGACTAACTTCATAGCTCTCAGCAGTAATCTCAGGTGTGGTGATAGGCTTAGCAATAAATTGATCATTAGGAGTGTTTGTGTAGTCACACAATTTAGTTCTATCTCCCATTTAACAAGTTTTTATGTGTTTTTAATTTTTTATGCAAAACTGAAAGTAAAATGACACTAATGCAACCGAAATAACAAATGCAACACAAAATGCAAAACTGAATATAAATATGCAAACCGAAATATAAAGATGATATGCAAGACAAGAACAAAACAAAATAAAATGATTGTAGGTAAAGATGGATAAGATGATGCTCACGTAGGTGCAACTTCCCCAAGCTTAGGTTGTTACACAAGTTGGTGATGAAGTTGACTTGATGTGAGTGATCCTTGGATAAACCTTTCAGCTATGGTTCCCCGGCAACGGCGCCAGAAAACGTCTTGATGGCCCTTCACGTAGTTCCCCGGCAACGGCGCCAGAAAACGTCTTGATAGCCCTTCACGTAGTTCCCCCACAATGGCGCCAGAAAACAGTTGCTAGCCCCTTCGTGTGATTGCCTGCGTGAAAAGTAAATTGGTTAGGTTGAGACTCCAAGTGCAGAGTGTATGTAGTAGTGGAAAACAGTTTTCCCCACGAGGGGTGACTCGAGGGTTTAATATCGAAGTCTCGGGGAACCAGTATTTCAGGTGTTATCTCCTTATCCTTTTCTTGAGAACCTGCAACAAAATAAATTGTTTTGTGCCCTCAACCTCACCAAGTGGTTATCAAGCACAAGGTGTCAGAATGATAATAAAATAATATGCAATGCAAACAATAAGTAAATATGCAATGATGGTAAATAAATATGCAAGGATGGTGGTAGTAATGATAAATGATATTTTTGGGTTTTTTATGATGAATGCAAGATGTAAAAGTGTTTTTGTATTTTCGGATTTAATAATGGCAGCAAACAAAAGTGGTGATAAAAGTGTTGGAAAGGTGTGTCTTATGATTAAAAATGGACCGGGGTTCATGGTTTCACAAATGCACTCTCTCTTGATAACGTGGTAGACAATGGAATACTAAAATTAACATGTAAGATGGCAAGACATGGTTTGACAAGTTATTAATAATATGGGCATCACGTCCTAACATAGAGATCTCAAGTATAAGTTGTTCTCTCTCTTATGCTCCACCAAGATGCGAACTAAATCATAACACCTTAGTAATTAAGATAAATCAGAGCATAGCAATAAGTTCAATGACATGAAGTTAAAATAAGAACATGCTAGATCTAGTCATGGAGATAGTGGCCAAGGTCACATCCACTCTCTGGTAGCATGGTATTTTTGTTTATCCCTAGTGAGGCAACAAAGTAAGGTAGAAAACCCAAGTGGATCGCAGAACTATCTGTCACGTTCACTGCACTAGCCACCCCCCGTTACTCCAACTAATGCACACGTTCCCCCTCTCATGTTCTCATAAACATGCTTGATCATGACAAGTAAATAAGAACGGGGTACATAATATGCATCTACTTTCATAACTGAAACAAAACCATTGCAATCTCAAACATGTATTAACTCATAATAAAGATCCACCACAAAGGAATTACATAGATGACCGTAATCATGTTCAGCAGCTCATACGGTACTAATTAGTGAAGCTCATAGAGAGGAGAGATACATAAGTTACTTCCACAAACCCATAGTCCAGGGGTGGACTACTCCCTCTTCATCATGGTGTCGGTGGAGATGTTGTTGGAGGGGAAGGAGACCACACCGGCAGCGCCCCGCCGGAGTTTTCCCCCTCCAATCTTCAGCTCCAGATCTCTGTTTCGTGGTTTCCGTGTTTCTGCGGTGCTCCCTTTCACGAAAGCCCTGGGGGGGTCTATATATAGTCGTTTTTAGGTCAAGACGAAGCTTCGGGAAGAAAGATCGACGGCAGCGGAGGCCCGAGGGCCAGGATGGGGGACCCCACGCGGTCAGGGAATCTGGCCACGTGGGCCCACCCCTTTTGGCCTTCTGGTCTCCGTTTCTTCGATTCCTTTGCGCCTACGTTTCGTTCCTTCCAAAAAAATGATCCCCGTAATGTTTGGACGTCGTTTGGGTCCCTGAAACATCAAAATATAGAAAAAGGGGTTTTCTGACAGCGCAAGGTTAAATCCAGAAAAATGGGGGAGTTGTTAATTATCCCCAAAACTCAATATAAATCATGAATATAACCCTTATATGATGCAAATAACATGGAATAAAATGTAAAGTTCATGTATGCATTTTACATGCATCACTTGCTGAAAACAAAGGATTAAAAGTGTGGTGTGGAAAATGATGTTTGCTTGCAGAGAATTAAAGTGAACAATGATTGCAGTTGGTTGTATTTCAGATGTAAAAGAATGGACCGGGGTCAACAGTTCACTAGTGGTGTCTCTCCATAATAAAATACTAACATGCTGGTTAAACAAATTACAGCTGGGCAATTGACAAAATAGAGAGTGCATAACAATGCATATACAAGTCATGATGATCACTATGAGATTTACTTGGGCATTACGACAAAGTACACAGACCGCTATCCAGCATGCATCTGTGCCTAAATAGTCCACCTTCAGGTTAGCATCCGCACCCCTTCCAGTATTAAGTTGCAAGCAACAGACAATTGCATTAAGTATGGTGCATAATGTAAACAATACAAATATCCTTAGACAAAGCATTGCTGTTTTACCCCTAGTAGCAACAGCACATCCACAACCTTAGAACTTTCTGTCACTGTCCCAGATTAAATGGAGGCATGAACCCACTATCTAGCATAAATACTCCCTCTTGGAGTTACAAGCATAAACTTGGCCAAAGCCTACACTAGCAACGGAGAGCATGCAAGATCATAAACAACATAGGCATGATAAATCAATAATCAACTTGACATAGTATTCAATATTCATCGGATCCCAGCAAACACAACATGTAGCATTACAATAAGATGATCTTGATCATGATAGGCAGCTCACAAGATCTAAACATCATGGCACAAGAGGAGAAGACAACCATCTAGCTACTGCTATGCACCCATAGTCCAGGGGTGGACTACTCACACATCACTCCGGAGGAAGGCATGGCGATGTAGAGCCCTCCGGTGATGATTCCCCTCTCCGGCAGGGTGCCGGGAAGAGCTTCAGAACCCTCCCGAGCTAGGGTTGACGACGGCGGCGGCTCTGGAACTTTTCGTGGATGGAGGCTCGGGTGTTTAGGGTTTTCTCGAGAAAGGCAATTTATTGGCGAAGGGGCGATGTCGGTGGAGGCCCGAGGGCTCCTCACCACGTGGCGGCGCGCCAGGGGTGGGACCCGCGCCACCACATGGTGAGGGCGCCTCGGTGCCCCCTTCGTCTCTCCTTCGGACTCCGTGTACGTGACAGAAAAATAGGACCTTGGCTTTTTGTTTTGTCCAATTCCGAGAATATTTCCAGAACAGCTTTTCTGGAATCAAAAACAGCAGAAAACAGGAACTGGCACTATGGCATCTTGTTAATAGGTTAGTCCCAGAAAATGCATAAAAATGCTATAAAGTGTGAATAAAACATGTAGCAATTGACATAATATAAGCATGGAACATAAGAAATTATAGATACGTTGGAGACGTATCAAGCATCCCCAAGCTTAGTTCTACTCGTCCTCGAGTAGGTAAAACGATAACAACAAATAATTTCTTAGGTGATATGCTACCACATAATCATGATCAAATAATATTGTAAAGCATATGTTATAAATGAAGTGACTCAAGGCAATGGTCTATAGTTTGCTAACAAATAGATAATGAGTAAACAACTGAATCATATAAGCAAAAACTTTTCATAAATAGTACTTTCAAGACAAGCATCAATTTTTTTTGCATAAGAGTTAACTCATAAAGCAATAGATTCTAAGCAAAAGGCATTGAAGCAACACAAAGGAAGATTTAAGTTTCAGCAATTGCTTTCAACTTTCAACTTGTATATCTCATGGATAATTGTCAACACAAAGCAATATAATAAGTGCAATAAGTAAGCATATAAAAATTGTTGCACACAAAGTTGACACAAGTGTTTGCTTCTGAGATAGAAAGGAGTAGGTAAACTGACTCAACCTAAAGTAAAAGAAAGGCCCTTCGCAGAGGGAAGCAGGGATTAAATCATGTGCTAGAGCTTTTTAAGTTTTGAAATCATATAGAGAGCATAAAAATAAAGTTTTGAGAGGTGTTTGTTGTCAACGAATGGTAGTGGGCACTCTAACCCCCTTGTCAACCAGACTTTCAAGAGCGGCTCCCATGAAGGACGTTATTTCTACCCAAAGGCAGATCATCCCTCTTCTCTTTTGTTTACACATGTACTTTAATTTGGGTGACACTCCTCCCAACCTTTGCTTACACAAGCCATGGCTAACCGAATCCTCGGGTGCCTTCCAACAATCACATACCATGGAGGAGTGTCTATTTTAAATTATCAACTTTTTAAATTGCTTACTGATAAATCAGGGCAAAACATGTGAAGAGAATTAAAGGTGAAAGTTGTAATTAATTGGGACTGGGCACCCCATTTGCCAGCTCTTTTTGCAAAATTATTGGATAAGCGGATGTATATGCCACTAGTCCATTGGTGAAAGTCTGTCAGGAGTAAATGACAAGGTTGAAAGATAAAACACCACATACTTCCTCATGAGCTATAAAACATTGACACAAATAAGGGATAATAGCTTTTGAATAGTTTAAAGGTAGCACATGAAGTATTTACTTGGAATGGCAGAAAATACCACATAATAGGTAGTTATGGTGGACACAAATGGCATGGGTTTTGGCTCAAGGATTTGGATGCACGAGAATCATTCCCTCTCAGTACAGAGTTTAGGCTAGCAAGGTTGTTTGAAGCAAACACAAGATATCAACCGGTACAGCAAGACTTACATGAAAACATATTGCAAGCATTATAAGACTCTACACTGTCTTCCTTGTTGCTCAAACATTTTTACCAGAAAATATCTAGACCTTAGAGATAGCAAACATGCAAACCAAATTTCAACAAGCTCTACGGTAGTTCTTTACTAATAGGTTTTTAACTACATGATGCAAGAGCTTAAACATGAAATACTTGAGAGCTCAAAACAATTGCCAAGTATCAAATTATCCAAGACAATGATCTATATGTGTGTCTTTTCGATATACCATCTACCACATGTTGCATTTTCTGTTTCCAACCAAACACCAATCAACTTATTTCAACAAAAACTCTCCAAATAATTTACAAATGAAACAAGAGAGTATTACTCTACAAGAACTAACAGCTCTGAATAAGAGATGCATGAAAAACAGGAGCTAAAAGCATAGCAGTAGCTAGATAAGAATACTCAACAAGTATAAGTGAAGAATATGAGTATTCACATGAAAAAGCGGAGCGTGTCTCTCTCCCACACAAGAATGCTAGGATCCAATTTATTCAGAAAATAAAAATAACAATGCGAAAATAAAAGCACACAGACGCTCCAAGTAAAGTACATAAGATGTGGAAGAATTAAAATATAGTTTCACTAGAATGACCTGATAAGTTGTTGATGAAGAAGGGGATGCCTTGGGCATCCCCAAGCTTAGACGCTTGAGTCTTCTTGAAATATGCTTGGGTGACCCACGGGGGCATCCCCAAGCTTAGGCTTTTCACTCTTCTTGATCACATCATATCATCCTTCTGCTTGATCCTTGAAAACTTCCGCCACACCAAACTCAAAGTAATTCTCATTAGAGGGTTAGTGCATAATCAAAAATTCTCATATTCTACGGTGACACAATCATCACCAATACTTCTGGACATTAGCTACAGCCACTGATGTTTTATGGAGCAAAGAAATCCAATCAAACATAGTAAAAGATGCAATGCAAAATAAATGGCAGAATCTGTCAAAACAGAACAGTCCGTAAAGACGAATTTTTTCGAGGCACTTAAGTTGCTCAGATTGAGAAACTCAAAACTAATGAAAGTTGCGTACATATCTGAGGATCACGCACGAATTTTTTCAGAATTTTTCAATTTTTCTGGAGTGAATAAAGCTCAAAACCGTGGACAGCAAAAATCTGTCCTGTGCAGAAATCCAAATCTAGCATCAACTTTCTACTAGAGACTTTACTTGGCACAACATTGCAAGAAAATAAAGATACAAAGGAGTTGTTACAGAAGTAAGCACACTCCTTGACTCAAATAAAATAAAAATAACAGAAAATAAAATGATGGGTTGTCTCCCATAAGCGCTTTTCTTTAACGCCTTTCAGCTAGGCGTGGAAAGTGAAAATCAAGTGTTCCCAAAAGATAAAGCATCCAAATCATCGAAAGCCTCCTCTAAAACACAACTTGTCACAATAGGTACCTTAGGTATTCCTGAAGATGTTTCATTATTTAAGTCACCCTTAATTGTACTAAAGGTTTTATCAATTTTAAGCTCATAATGAGGTTTCGGTTTGGGCATCTTAGGAACATACATGAATTTTTGCTCTTTTCCCACAAAAGCTTTCTCCCTCTTAGACTTAAGAGAAGAAAAAGTTGAACTTAAAGTTTCCATAGCATCTTCTAATTCACCAATCCTATGATTTTGGCTATCAAGGGTGTTGCTAGCCTCTAAAACAGTGATTCTTTTATTGATGCTTACCACTGATTCATCAATCTTACTAGTATCAAGTAATTTTGACAATTTTTTCTCCATAGAATCTAGTTTGTTTATAACATCTTCCAAAGTGATCTCAGTTTTAATGTTTTTAGTAGGCGGTATTCCTACTAAACTTTCAATTAAATTACAAGCTTCCAAAGCAGGAGTACCAAGAAAATTACCCCGTAAGAGTATCCAGAACATACCTATACCAACTAGTGATACCAACATAAAAATTCCTAAGAAGGATCATGGTAGAATGTTTTTTAGTACATCTATGATGAGCATCACTAATTCTATACCAAGCATCTTTCAGACTTTCTCCCCCTTGTTGCCTAAATGAACGAACCTCAACTTCAGGAGTACTCATTTTAGCAAAATTAAAGCTAGGCCGAAATACAAAAGTAAATGCAAGTAACTAATTTTTTGTGTTTTTGATATAAAGAAGCAAACAAGATAAAGTAAAAATAAAATAAGCAAGACAAAAACAAAGTAAAGAGATTGGAAGTGAGAGACTCCCCTTGCAGAAGGTTTGACTTCTCCGGCAACGGCGCCAGAAAATGTGGCGTGTTGAAGGGGAAGTTAGGAGACTGCTGAACCGAAGTACTTCCACTCCCCGGCAACGGCGCCAGAAAACTGGCTTGATGAGTGTTAAGTTACACGTCCGTTGGGAACCCCAAGAGGAAGGTATGATGAGTGCAGCAGCAAGTTTTCCCTCAGTAAGAAACCAAGGTTTAATCGAACCAGTAGGAAGTCAAGGGTCTTCTGAAGGTTGTTGGTGGCTGAATGTGGGACAACGCAACACCAGGAAATCAACAGCAACGTGGAACCTGCACACAACACAACCAAACTACTTTGCCCCAACGAATCAGTAAGGTTGTCAATCTCACCGGCTTGCTAAAAACAAAGGATTAAAAGTGTGGTGTGGAAAATGATGTTTGCTTGCAGAGAATTAAAGTGAACAATGATTGCAGTTGGTTGTATTTCAGATGTAAAAGAATGGACCGGGGTCCACAGTTCACTAGTGGTGTCTCTCCATAATAAAATACTAACATGCTGGGTAAACAAATTACAGCTGGCCAATTGACAAAATAGAGAGTGCATAACAATGCATATACAAGTCATGATGATCACTATGAGATTTACTTGGTCATTACGACAAAGTATACAGACCTCTATCCAGTATGCATCTGTGCCTAAATAGTCCACCTTCAGGTTAGCATCCGCACCCCTTCCAGTATTAAGTTGCAAGCAACAGACAATTGCATTAAGTATGGTGCATAATGTAAACAATACAAATATCTTTAGACAAAGCATTGCTGTTTTACCCCTAGTAGCAACAGCGCATCCACAACCTTAGAACTTTCTGTCACTGTCCCAGATTAAATGGAGGCATGAACCCACTATCTAGCATAAATACTCCCTCTTGGAGTTACAAGCATAAACTTGGCCAAAGCCTACACTAGCAACGGAGAGCATGCAAGATCATAAACAACATAGGCATGATAAATCAATAATCAACTTGACATACTATTCAATATTCATCGGATCCCGGCAAGCACAACATGTAGCATTACAATAAGATGATCTTGATCATGATAGGCAGCTCACAAGATCTAAACATGATGGCACAAGAGGAGAAGACAACCACCTAGCTACTGCTATGCACCCATAGTCCAGGGGTGGACTACTCACACATCACTCCGGAGGAAGGCATGACGATGTAGAGCCCTCCGGTGATGATTCCCCTCTCCGGCAGGGTGTCGGGAAGAGCTTCAGAACCCTCCCGAGCTAGGGTTGACGACGGCGGCGGCTCTAGAACTTTTCGTGGATGGAGGCTCGGGTGTTTAGGGTTTTCCCGAGAAAGGCAATTTATAGGCGAAGGGGCGATGTCGGTGGAGGCCCGAGGGCTCCTCACCACGTGGCGGCGCGCCAGGGGTGGGACCGCGCCACCACATGGTGAGGACGCCTCGGTGCCCCCCTTCGTCTCTCCTTCGGACTCCGTGTACGTGACAGAAAAATAGGACCTTGGCTTTTTGTTTCGTCCAATTCCGACAATATTTCTAGAACAGCTTTTCTGAAATAAAAAACAACAGAAAACAGGAACTGGCACTGTGGCATCTTGTTAATAGGT
Organism: Poa pratensis; assembly: GCA_947311845.1. Taxonomy (NCBI): domain Eukaryota; kingdom Viridiplantae; phylum Streptophyta; class Magnoliopsida; order Poales; family Poaceae; genus Poa; species Poa pratensis. The sequence continues at coordinate 59,223,244 of CAMZMU010000045.1, read as the reverse complement.
TAGTCCCAGAAAATGAATAAAAATGCTATAAAGTGTGAATAAAACATGTAGCAATTGACATAATATAAGCATGGAACATAAGAAATTATAGATACGTTGGAGACGTATCAGGCTGCACCCTTCACTTGGGCGGACACATGTCCGGTACCCCCCCCCCCCCCCCCCAATTGGGCCTCAATTGGGGGGGTGCCAGACACGGTTTGGAGGCCCTTTGTGGAGATGCTCTAGAGCATCTCCGGCGGGCCCTTCAAATGACCCTCAAAGGTCCAATGGTGGTCCGGACGCAAAACAATCAGCCAACAACGGCACCCAAAGTGTCTGAGTCGATCCAATTTGTGTCCGGCACCCCCGAAGGAGTTAAGTTTTAGAGACAGACTCGCTAATTGGGGCTCAACTGGGGGGTGCCGGACACAAATTTGGAGAGCATCTCCAGCGGCGCCCTCCAAATGACCCCCAAAGGCCCAATGAGGGTCCGGACGCAAAATTCGGCCACGGCAGCACTCCCAAGTGTCTGGCCCGAGCCAATTTGTGTTTGGCACCCCCGAAAGGGCCGCCAAGTTTGATGGAAATCTTCAACAACTAATGTGGATCTTCAATGTCAATGAACATCACGAGCTAAAAAAAGCTGGATTAATTATAAAGCATTTGTTTGCTTGGATACATAACAACAAATTTTGTTTTAAATCTTAATAACTAATGCCATAGTTGGATATTAAATTAAAATCTATCATGAGTAAATACATATAAATATAAAAATAACTACAATGAGAACGAAAGTAGGTGTGACACCTATTGGGCTATATTTAAAAGACTAGAAAAAGTCATAGAAGTCTACTTCCAATCTTCAACAACAAATGCAAATATTCAATTTAAATGAACAACTAATGCTAGAGTTATTATACAACATTTTTTGCTCAAATACACATCACGAAAATCTGTTTAAATCTCAACAACTAATGCCAGATACGAATTAAAATTTATTGTGAGAGAAATAAATATAAATAGACAAATAACTGCTATGACAAGGTGCAAAATGTATTGACTAATATGCACACCCATTGTAAACCAACTCCCAATCTAAGTGTTCACCATGGCTTGCAAGACTACCATCATTGTCAGTATTGTGACTATCTATATGTTGGCACTCCTGATGTCTTGTGGTATGGAGAATATACATGTTTCAAACTTGAATATATGAAGCTTCAATATATGTTTTGATAGTATGGAATGATATCCTATTTCATGCCATTTTATTATTTATGTAGATATGGTTCAAGGGAAGGCAAGGATTACCAAACTACAATACCATGTAGTGACGATGAGATCTGCTATGAATGGTGCTATATGTCCCACAGTGCGTATTGCAATATTAAGCCCGGTGGAGGTTTCTGTGTATGCCATGATTGTTTGTCATCAATTAGTACCGCTAAAAAGTGTATGTATGAATAAATAATGAAGCATGTTGCCGGAAAAAATCCTCTGATTTAAAAAAAGAAGTAGCAATCAAATCAAAACATCGAATTTTTATTGCGATCGCCACCGCTTGCCCCCACTATGACACGGGATGAATATTACAGCTACTTAGATAGGCAGGGACATAGATACACACTTGTTAACGGGATGGCGTCTATTGTGGAGCAAGGTCCCCAGGAAGGCATGAGAGCAGCTCCAGCAACACCCTCCAAACGACCCCAAAGACCTAATGGGTGTTCGGACGCAAAACCCTCGCGCTACCGCCGCGACCTCCTTGCCTTCGTGTGCCATGCTGCCGAAGCCCCCCGATCTCGCGCGACCTCGCAAGGTCGTGCCGCCATCGCACCCGAAGAAGAAGGCGATGAAGCGGGAGCCGCAGGACCTTGCGTTCCCGTCGGTGCCGGTGGTGAAGATGAGCCAAGAAGAGCTGCGCAAGGCTGCTTCCCAACTTCGAAAAAATCGCCGAGTGCGGGCAAAGGAGAAGGCGGCGAGTGAGCCAAACGGCACCGCCGAGACGCTGATCGCCATGAGACAAATGAGCTCCACCACAGTCGCCCCCTTTTGCGGGCCGCCGCCTGGCCCGGGCTTTTTCGACGACCCTACGAGCAGCGCGGCTTCCAAGACGCTGCAGTCGCGGCTGTCCATCTCCCCGACGAGCCGGCGATCGACCTGAACGAGACGCCTGTCTTCGCCGAGTCACCGGCGCTGAGGCGGACGACATCCAAAAGCGGCGACTTGACGGCTTGCCGCGGCCAGCTCTTCGGTAATCAAGTCGCCCACACGAGCAAACCACTTGGCGAGGTGCGTGCTATTTATTGTTTGCAGCCAGATGAATTGTGTTGATGTGCTCATTTATTGCCGGCGGCCAGATGAATTGTGTTGTTCTACTCATTTATTGCCGGCGGCCTGCTGAATTGTGTTCTTGTGCTCATTAATTGTGTTGTCGGCATTTGATACCAAAAACATTTGACCAAAATTTCTTCAGCACCAAGTGCTGCAAATATATAACACTTGTGTTGAACCTTACTCCAACAGCTGCCATTGGTGTAAATGTTTTTCATTTTTTTTTGGGCAGTACAAGAAAACAACACCAAATGCTGCAAATATATAATACTTGGGTTGCTGCTAGAAAGATAATAGTCAACGCGCGCACGCCAACTACCAATTGGAAGTTTCATATCGCCCTTCCGCCTCTCACCTGATGACCGCCGCTACCTCCTCTTTCATCGCTTTAGCCTCGAATCCAACAACTCCGCTACAACTCTGACCAATTCGGCCGGGAATCCATCACCACTTCTCGAGGACGGCATAGATCTGGAGGGATTCGGCCTCGAGGCCGTCGTCGCTCTCCCCCCGCGCGTGGCCACCATCGCCTCATGTTCGTAGCTCCCGCCGACGAGCTACTCGAGCGGCCCTCCTCTCCTCCCCTTTCTCGTTGTGCATCCTCCTTTCCTGCAAGCACGCACACGAGCGACGCACGCCAACTCTGCTTACGGCCGCAAAATAGCACGAGCATTATTTATATTTTCCAAATCTCAGACGCAATAATATTTTCCTGTTACTGGTAGATGAACCCAACAATCCTAGCCTGATAGAACCCCATGACCTCATGAGTGAAACAGAATATAAACACAAACAGCATATGAGAAGACAACTGCGTTCAGATTTCTTTCACCAACGGGGATAGTCGGCCTACACGTCCAACCATCCCACACAGTTAACAACAACATCCCAGGTTTCTTTTCAACAACAGGGACATAACCCATCCACACAGTCAACAGGGCCTAATTAACAAGGAAATTCAGCAAACACTAGACTAGACAGATTCAGAATTAGCGAGGGGAGTCCCAAGGCCTAGGGAACGCAGGAGGAGAGAGATGCCCTGCAAGTTGGCTCCACAAGGGCGACCCCTAGGTTATTCTACCAACATCAATGGCCCGTAAGTTGAACAAAGTAGTTACTCGCCGAGCCGGAGCGATCGCAAGGCTGGCTGGTTGGTCAATCCCAGCCTGTTGCAGGGATGTTCGACACGTCGCCCCAGCCAGGAGGGAAGGTGTACTTCTGCACATAGGCTTCATCGACCACACCATCGCCATTGGTTGCACACTGGCCAGGTTGCACGTCACCCTGCCCAGCCTCTCCCTCGACGTGCTGCTGCTGCGCCTCCTCCTGAGGTTCTGTTCCTGCGCTGGGAACTGAATGGTCGTCCTCATCTGGCCTCTCCTCAGACCATTCCAATACTTTCTCGGTGGAAGATGGGGCGTTGTCATGTCTGAAGCCACGGTCAGAGGTTCCTGGTTGTACTCCCAACCAGCAGCCGGTTGGTCTCGGGTGTCACCGTATCCTGAGTATCCGAATTCTTCTTCCGGTGGGGGAAGTGGACATCCTTGATAAGAACCATTGTCCGCGCAGTACCTCAGGAGCTTATCCCAGTACCGATCCTGCACTAGCGCTCATTAGTTTCACCAGAAACAGAAAAGAGGCATGATGCAAGAGGTTGCACAAAGAAAATAGCTAGAGTGATGCAGCAACACACACCTTAGTGATAATGTGAGGGTTTCCTACTATGATGAGCAACGATCTGGCACGTGTTATTGCAACATTTAACCTCCGATGATTCGTCAGGAATCCCAGGTTGAAGAATTTGTCACTCTCGTTATGCTTTACGGTTGACCTGACTGTCGAGATGATAATTACTTCCCTTTCTTGACCCTGGAATTGCTCAACACTTCCGACTCTCAGGTCAGGCATCTCGAATGTCTCTAGGGCCCTCTTTATCTTGACAACTTGTTGACGGTATGGAGTGATGACTCCGATATCAGATTCACGAACATCACCATCCCTTGTCAGAGTCCTGATGATACTTACCACTTTACTAGCTTCGATTCTGTTGAACCATGATGGATTGTTGCCTTCTCTCTCATCGCATCCCTGAATGCCAACAAAAAAAACAGGGAACGACTTGTTGGGAAGACCAATGCAATCATAGACAGATGGCACTTCATCTCCCTTGCACGCAATCAGTTCACCACCGTAGAAAAGCTGCGATGGTAGCTCTAGGATTGCTGGATGGCACCGATAGTTCCTCAGTAACTTTGTCACGTAGTTTGGATCCTCTGAATGGTACTGCTCAAAGTCAGAGAGAAGCCTTTGCAGATACGATGTCCCCAAACCATCAGTATTCGCTTGTTTACAGAAAACCACCGGCCCTAATTGCTTCGGATCTCCTGCTAATACAACCACGGTGTCTCTTCCAGACAAACTCGACAAAGGAACCATTGCCTCTGGTTCAGAAGATTGGCCAGACTCATCCAAGAAAATGTGTGTGAAATGCCCCCTACGGATACCCTCGGCCTGTAGGAATGATGAACTCATGTAGGTTGATATAACTATCTTGTACCGCATTAATGCTCGCATTGGAGGGCAGCTGAACACATTTTCTTCGAAGAAGCAGAACCGGAGAAAATCAGGATTAACATCATCGTATTGACGACTAGGAGCATTTAGCCTAAAGATATCACTTGGGCGGATTAGATAGCTAGCAGATACCAGTTTTTCCAATACATGGTCAGCAGCAGTATTGGAAGCAGCACATATGAGAACATTTGCCCTCCTATTGGATGTACTAGTGGTATTTGGCGCGGCGCACGCCGCGCCCTTGTTGTCAAATTTTGATGACGGTTTGGATTTTAAAAAAAAAAGAGAAATGTTTAGATTTAAATTGTTTGAAATGAAGACAAAATGTGTGAGTCTTTTGTAAGGCATTTTTTTTTAGAATTTTCGAATTTGATTTTCGGCAATGGGGCACGTAATGTTAGTATTTTTTGTATGTTGTTATGTCGGTATGTCTTCATTTTTTTTTCGGTGAGTATGTTTGAATAAAAAATTCTTGATGAATTAATATATCTACATTTTTGTTATATGTAGATAACGGTTTTTCTATAGCAATTTTTTGTTTATATTCTATGGAATATCGGAATATTTGCGTAAATGTTGGCCAAATTAGAATATTCAAACATGTTTTTACTTTTGTGTGAGTATGTAGCAATTTTGACGATCATTTTTTTACATGTTTTGTACAATATTCAAATGTTTAGTAGTTTGAAAAGTCCAAACATGTTTGTATTACGACGTGAACATTTAATCGAGATTAGGAGAAGTGCACATGAACTATGAATAAGTAGCATTTTTTTTTGCTAACCAAAATGTTGGCTAATTTGGTATGTTGGAACATTTGTTTGTTTTGTTATGAATAAGTAGCATTTTTTGCATGCATTTGTGATATGTTGTGTATAATATTCAAATAGTTGAAGGCTTGAAATGCTCAAGCATGTTTTCTCCGGACGTCAATATTTAATTAAAATTAGAACAATCCATTTGAATTTGATTCCATATTTGGGGAAAGTTTGCTTGTGTCGAGTCGAACTGCTAGGTAAATTGAAATGTTGAAACAAATTTGGTATTTGTTCTGAGTGCACTTTGGTTCTTTTTTTATGAGCATTTTGTAATTTCGCAGAGAAGCACGCGGGGGGACGGAAAGTCCATGTTGAAGTCCATGTTTTTCTCAGAAAATTCTTGTCTCCCGCGCACGCCTTGATGTTTTTTTTGTGTGCAGTTTATATATTTCTTGTTAGCTAAAAATGTTAGCTAAATTGGTTTGTTGGAACATGTTTTTATTTTGTCATGAATAGGTAGCATTTTTTGTGTGTATTTTGGATATACTGTATATAATATTCAAATATTTAGTGGATCGAAATGGTCAAACATATTTGAATTTCGACGTTAATATTTAAGTGTAACCAGGAAAATCCATTTGAATTTGGTTCTACGTTTGCAGAAAGCTCGTTCGTACGGTGTCGAAGTATTGGCCAAAATGAAATGGTGTAATATTTTTTTAATTTGCTATGAGTATATGTTCTTTTTTCTTTTTCTTGAGCATTTGTGTTACATTTTGTGGACATTTGCGAAAAGTTCGTTCGTACGGTGTCGAAGTATTGGCCAAAATGAAATGTCGCAATATTTTTGTAATTTGGTATGAGTATATTTTTTTTTTCTTTCTCTTGAGCATTTGTGTTGTATTATGTGGAACATCGGAATATCAAGCATTTGGAAATGTTTGAAAATGTTGGTATGTTGAGTTAAATAGTTAACATTTTTTTTTTGTGATTATGCTGGTACATATAAAATCGAAATGGATGGAAAATGTTTCTTTTTTTTTATCAGTAGTTAGTTGAAGTCTATATGTGGGAAACACATACTTTTTTTTTGTTGTGCGCAGTATATATATATATATCTGTAACCAAAATGTTAGCTAAATTGGTATGTTGGAACATGTTTTTGTTTTGTCATGAATAGGTAGCATTTTTTGTGAGCATTATTGTTATATTTTGTGAGTTTGTTCTGTGTTTTTTTGTGTATGATGTACGAAATGTTGACGAAATTGAAATGCTGAAATATATTTGTAATATGCTATAAGTACGTTGTGGTTCTTTTTTAGGAGCATTCTTGTCATTTTTTGTGGAATATTAGGAAAATTCGCTCAAATGTTGGCGAAATTACAATTTGTAAACATGGTTTTAATTTTGCTATGAGTAGATAGTAATCCGTTAGAGCAAATAGGTAGCATTTTTTTATATTTTGTAAAATATTAAATTATTTAGTAGATTAAATGTTCGAACATGTTTGTATGCGGGTGTTAATATTTCATTTAAATTAGGAAATTAATGCATATGAATTACTTCTAAATGGTGGCAAAATTTGAATGTTTTTTTTTAAAAGATTTAAGCATAAATAGTTTGCATGTATTACTGTGGGTTATTCTAATTTATTAGTGAGATCTTATATACTATTTGAAATTTGTAAGATATATATATATATATATATTTTATTTTTTTTGCAGAAGTATTTGGAAATAGAAAAAGAAAAATGATGGAGAGTGCAATATGCGAGACAATTTATGAAGTATATGTGTTTTTAGAGATCTATAAATTTGTTTTAGCAAGTTGAATTTTATCATGCGTTGCATGTATTTTTGTTGAGGCCTGTGATATATTTTGTCGTAATATTTAGGAATTTGTAACTGCGAGCATGTTTCTATATTTTAGAGTTTTCTGATTTTTTTTATCTGAGCAATTTCAAATGTTTAAATGTTTTCTCTTTTATTTACTTCCGTGAATTTTTGATGTAGTTAAACTCGTTTGGAAGTAAGTAGTATTCAAATTTATCTGCAAATAAGTAGTACAAATAAGTAATACATATAATCTCGGGGGCAATCTTAAATGTTCAAATGTATTTCATTTTTTTCGCAAATTTGGATGTATTCCATTTTTTTTGGAAGTAAGTAGCATCACATTTTTTGTTTTTTTGGAACTAAGTACTACAGATAAGTAATATTTTTTTTTTGTTGGAATGACTTTGAAGACGGATATACAGGAAATATCTGCCATTTTTTTTGTATTTGAACAGGTATAATAGGTTTTTTTTCCTTGGTGGGAAAAGGAAATTAGGGGAAAAAGGAGGGGAAAATAAAATAAAATAAAATAAAAGACATGCGAATGTTTTTTAAAATATGCTTTTCGTGAATCTTGATGTAGTTAAATTCGTCTTGCAAATAAGAAGTATTATATTTTTGTTTTTTTTTGCAAATAAGTAGTGCATTTTATCTCGTGGTCAATTTCAAATGTTCAAATGTTTTTTTTCCTTTTTTGCGAATTTTGATGCATTCAAAATTATGTGGAAGTAAGTAACATTTTTTTTTCTTCTTGGAACTAAGTACTACAAATAAGCAGCAAATTTTTTTGTTCTTGAAATGAGTTTGAAGATGGAAATACGGGAAATATTTGTATATATTTTTTTTTAATATTTGAACAGGTGTAATAATTCTTTTTTTCCTTTGTGGGAAATGGAAATTAGGAAAAAGAAGGATGAAAAAAAAATGGTCCGTGTGAGCCGCGCATCAGCCGGCCCAGCCCAGCAACGGCCCAGATGGCCACCCCAGGCCCATGGGAACGTCACCATGACGTCACCCGTGGCCGGGATGCGGCAGCACTGCCGCGGCGGCGACCGCGTCGCCGGCGACGCGTCACTGCGCCCTGGGACAGGAGCGTCCGCGCATCGGGTGCGCGCCGTCGCGGGGAGACTGTAGACGGCGGCGCTGCCCATTTTTGGTCGCCGGAGCGGCCGCGGCGGCGGGCGGAGGCGGCGGGAGCGTCCGCGGCGATTACGGCGCCCAGGCGGCGTCTCGGGACGCGAGATGCGGCGAGGAGGTGCGGGAGACGACGGCCGACCTCGCAGTGGTCGTCGATCTGGACGGCGAGCGGCGGAGCGGCGAGGACGTGCGGCGGCGGGGTCGGCCACCTCCGGCCCGCGCGTGAGAGAGGAGGAGGAGGAGGGGGGGTTTCGTGGCAATTTTGCAGAAAAGATCCCGGCGTTTCACGTAATTGCGAATAGGTCCCTGAAACGGAATTTTCTGAGAAGGACATTGTATTCCCCCCCCCCCCCCCCCGCAAAATTCCGCGGGCCGCTGTGAGGCTGACGTGCGGGACCCACACGCTACTGTAGGTACTGTAGAAATCTACAGTAAGAACTGTAGCTAAACCACAGTAACGCGGGCGTCTCTCCGGCCGCCGTTTTGCACAGCCATTATACACTCGCTATAGAGCTGCAAAACGGCCTCAACAAGGGTCATGGTTTTGCCAGTTCCTGGAGGTCCATATATCACGTATGGTGGAACCCCTCGGCAGCCAAGTATCATCCCGACTGCATCAGCTTGCTCAGCGTTTATGTCAGGATTCAGAGGTTTAAATGGCACCTTCTTGACACTTCTATAACGTGATTGGGAGGGAAACAGAATGTCAGGTCCAATAAGTTCTGCCTCGTGGATAGACTTGTAGAGCCTTCTCATGTTCAATCTATTATATGTGAACCTAACATCATACTTATTCCTGTCATGGTGAGCAATGTGAAACTGCTCATCAAATCTCAAAAATATCTCATCAGCTTCAACCCTGTGAATGAAACCCTGAAGAACAAATCAAGATTTATCATTTGAACATGAATACCTCGTTTTTAAGAATGGGCAACAGATATTTGAAATCCAAAGGGAAAAAACACTAACTTGATAAGGCCGATCATTACTTCCAGCATGTCTGGCGACTATAAAATCTCCATGGACTAGCGAAGGCCTTTTTTCTGCCAAACCAGGGACCACGAGAGACAAATTATTACCCCTCCTTTTCATCGAGACACGCTCCATGTCATATGATCTCATCTCCTCCTGCGAGTGAGCATCTCAAGTTAGCAAACAAGGATAAAAGCTTAACATGTCAGACTACTACATGTGTTACCTCCAAATTAATTTCTTCCATGACTAAAAGAGTGCTAAAGAATTTTGCATAGTTTGCCATGCTCAGCTCTTCAGATAGGACATCAGGTCTCTGTTTACACTCAATGAGCTCACGGATTTCTACAGGTATTGCAAACTGAGGTAACTTATACTTGAATCCTTGGGTGTGCTGCCGAATCGGCCGGCTACCTGCCACAAAAGTAGTAGAGTCAAAGCTCTTCCGTTGAGTGCCGCGTCCCCTGGAATAAGGTTTATCAGAAAATAAGGCCATTGAAACATTATCATCGGCCAATAGAAAAGCCACACGCTCAATCTTCTCGTCCCCAATATCAACATGCACTATTGATGTATGTAAACCAATTTCTTTTGGCATACAGGATAGCCAGATTGTAAGAGTTTGTCCAGGCTGAAGTGTACGATCTTCCACAGAAGTCAAACCAAGAAAAGCCTTCTTTGCCTCTTCATCAGCATCATTCGGTGGTGGTCTCATCATTGACAACAAAAAACTATCTTCTGGATTTGAAGAGAAAATTCTAACACTCCACAAGTTCACAGGTTCGGAAGAGGTATTCTCTATGCAAATTGTATCTGCGGATGTTTCTCCAACAAGGACAGATTTAGGCTTGCCGTTCAGAAAAGGGAAAGGAGTCGTAACAACCACAGGACCATCGTCAGATTGATAATCCTGAAGAGTGCTATCATTCTGAAAATCCATGAACTCTACTTCTGGCTTATCACCAGCCACTGAAAATTCATCATCCGAATGATTCCTCATCTTGATCCTGATATACCAAAAATGTTGCAACAAATTAATATTAGTCCATTGAGCAAAAAAGAAACATTCTGACTTAAGTTTGCAATAAGAAAGCCATTCAAGGGTCATCTCAAGACCAAGATAATACGGATAACAAGCATATGATTTTTTATCATTTTTCGGCAATGCATGTGAACTGATATCATAACCAAACATTCTATACAGCATAACTATCGGAGATAACAATGGAAAGAGTCAGCAATCGAGCAAGGGTTGGCGGCTAGGCTATGAAAACGCTACTCCCTGCCAACTGAGTAGCGGTCCCTTCTTAAAACATTTACATTATTTGTGAACTGAATACTTTCCACACATAATGGAACAATAATCATAGACTACATACCCGTCAATATGAATTTTTTCCTATAGTCGCACTCGCTACAGTCCACATCATAGATACAAATTTCACCACCCAGAGAGGCCTACTTCTTCTTAATTAATGAAAATGGCAAGTCTTTTGCCTCCATTCAAAAAAAGACGGCATGATGAGGAAACTAGGCAATTGCAATACACCATGTCATATTTAAAGTGTATGACTCCTAACATCCCCATGAGCACGGTGGATGGTCGACCCCCCCCCACCCACCCAGTCTAGAAATCAGATGTTCACTCGTTACAGTGGAGACTAGATCTCCTAACCATAATTAGAACGGGGGCAAATCTACACATCCCCATCATTCCTCCACTACTGTTTCTCCAAAACAGGACGAGAATTTCCATAGGCATGCAGCAGCATAAACCGACCCTCAGATATATCTCCTCCCCTACTCACAGCATACTGGCCAGGGGCGGATCTCGAAGGTGAGACGGGTCCGTGCCCACAAATTTTCGAGGCTAATGTTTTTTTTTAACTAACCACTGGATGAATACAAACTCACACCTCAAAGCCTAATCGGCAAAGACTGCGGGCGCGGCGGAGACGGCAGGAACGCGATGTCTCCGACGAGGAAGAACGGTACCGGCGGTGGCGCCGACGCGCATGAGAGGCGGGGGTGTTTGGGTGGGTGGGGGCGTGGGGCGGGATTGAGGCGGCAGCTGTAGGGCAGGCGATGGCCGGCGGTAGAGTAAAAGAGAGATTCAGACCGGCGGCGGCGGCGGCGGCGATAGATCAGCACCGGTGCTTTATATAAGCAGGGCTCTTTTGAGCCTCTTCTCTCAGGAGGAAGAACAAACTGAAGGTGCGGGAAAGAGGGGCAGTGGATCAACAACTCGCAATGCTGCGTAAATCAAGAAAAAGAAGGAGAGCGAGAGGGAATAATCACCTGTCCTCGCAGACGCAGGTCCGAGAATCGGGTAGGCCGACGATCGGAGAGGCAGGAACCTCGCCGGATTGGACTAGACCTCGGCCGAAAGGGCGGCGGTTGGAGGTGGGAGAGGAGGCATATGCGGGTTTATGTGGGGGTTGATGCCTCTCTGAGTCGGGCCAGGGGATCTCTATCATCAAGCTCTAGCTTTGATGGTTCCTCTTCAGATTGGTAAGCACATTGAAGAGCGTTGGACTGTGAATGGACGGATGAGATCAACGATCAGCAGCATCTGTTCTCCCATGAGTACAATGTTATCCACTACCACAAACTTTTATTTTCGATTTTTTTTTTAAAGAGCTCGATGAGAGTTGGGAGCACTCATAGTAATTGTGCATAGTTGAACATTATTTTATTCTATTTTATTTTCCAGTATACCTGTATTGGTTTCGACATATCGTTACGAGCGCGAGATTCTTGTCTGAACTCCGCCCTTTTGTTTTACACTAGTTCAACTCCCACTAGAACCTCGTAATTTACTTTTTTTGTATTTAATCGTGTTTCTTATTCGGGTGTTCACTGTTTTGCTTAGATTACATGTCTTCAAACTCTAACTTGGTTCCTACACGCATTCTGAGTCATCGCCATCTATCTCCAAGATTGGCCTCCCTCCCCTCTTGAGCATTTAGGTGGAAACTTGACTCTCACGGTTGAAAATCGAGGAGTGCCAATAAGTGGGATCGGGGTGATGCAAGACCCCATCCAAAAATACAAAACAATTTATATCATATATTACCTATATATGCACATGTTTTGAGCAACTTTAAGTCCATAGTGCGACAGAAAATGGTGTTTCTTGTAATTTTCATAAATTCCGAAGCATTGTGTCGGATTTATAAATTAATCAAGGAGACAACTAAATTGTGGCGCCCATACCATAAGATCCTAGATTCGCCACGAACATGACTACCTAAAACTTCACTTGACTAGCATAACAAATGCATGTTGTCAACGAATTTCAAGACTCGGAATTCTGGCTTTTAACTATTATAATTAATTTTGGCTTTCATAAAAGTTCTTGGCATGGCCATGCAGTCTGGACTCGGGGGTGGACAGAGCTGGTTGGAAAGCGGTCATCGGAAGTCAGAACCAAGATGTTGCAATGCTTGATCTCTAACAGTTACAATATAGCTAGGATTTTGTGACTAATTTGTTAGTAGCAGCCTATAAATATTAAGAGATAGTTAAGCTTAAAAATATTACGGACTTGTGAGGATAGACGTCCTCACCATTTGGCTCACACTTCTCGGCTCAATTAAGTCTGCAAGGTAAGTGTTCATCTACGCCGACAGGTGCCGCACGCGGCACACACATCACAAAGAAGTGGGCGATGATCATTACAGTTCACGGATAATACGTAAGAATCTCATGTATTAAATTTTGTGAGATATATGCAATTAAGATACTCATGGTATGGTAGGTAGGATATCATGGGAGCTACTGTGCACATTGTCTTGGCTATACGCTATAAATTACACCGATTTCATCTCGCAAGATATGGGAGGTAGAGTACCATTCTTTCCTAAACCATTTAGCTCTTGCTACTATCCGGCTCCCTCACACCAAAATTTCAGTTCTATAGCCAGCGGCAACATTGGTCGTTGGAGAATTGTATTCCCTCCGTTTTTATGTAAGATGTTTTAAGTATGTTCTACATGTTGTATAGATACATATTAAAATGAGTGAACATACACAATAATATGTGTCTAGATAAATTTATATAGATGTGAATGTGGATAAAGGCTAAAACATCTTAAATTTAAAAACGGAGGGAGTAGCAATTTAAGTTCCATGATCTTGCATGTTCTTAAAAAAAAAGTCTCATGTTGCAAACCAGGGCAAAGCGATTGGCAAAAAAAAAACGAGGCAAAGCGACGATTGCACGGGAATGCAGGGGAAACTCGTGATTTGTCCCGGGCCGTATCGCAGAGGGGCCCTTATCCAGGAGTCAGTCAGTTTCCCCGATCGCTCCCTCAGGCCCGTACCGAGCACGAGCAACCCGTGGTCGTGGGCCATGATACCAAGCGGCACGAGGTTTGGCTGGGCCGTCCGGCGGGCGCGTTCCGCATCTCCGCTGTGGCAGAAAAAACTTTCCTCAGTCGTCAACATTGTGGGGTCCCGAATTTCCGACGACCCACAGCGAACGAGCCCGGTGTATCCTCAAGCGCCGCCGCACGCAACTCGCGTGTGGCATGGCGAAAAGGAAACCGTCGACCCATGGCATGACATGGCATCGGTCGAGGTGATACGAATGATCACGTCGCACATGCGGCATGCCCATCGAACGAACGAAATCATGAGCCCTCACCTGCATTGCATGCATATCATGCAGCCGATCGATCGACCCGATGGATGGATGCGATCCGATCAGGCACCCACACACAGCTTTGCTTTGGCCTAGCTTTGTCTGTGAAGGAGGAGCGACGCTCATCGCCGCGTCGTGGAGGAGGTGGCCGCGGCATTGTTATCTGCGAACGCCGCGCACCACGGCGTTCACCACCGCGCGGCCGGCTACACATGCGTCGCCCTAGAACGCCGCCATGGCCGGTGGAGGTCATCCCGGCAGGGTACCACATGTCGTCTCTGCTCCGGAGCGAGCACGATGGCGACGCCCGAGGTTCCTGGCGGCGATCGCCGACGCCGACTCAGTTGCGACGCTCGAGCGGGACTCGCCGGGCCTCATGGCCACACTGGCGAGCTCCGCGCAAATGGCGGCCTCCTCCTCGTCCGGCGGCGCCTCCATCAGCCATGCGTCGCGTCAAGACGACGCCTCCAGCAGTCGTGCCACCTCCTCCACCTATGTTGTGCTTGACGACGGCAGCGACTGGGATGACCTCAAGTAGTTCAGGTTTAGGTTTTCAAATTCCGTTCAAATATTTTGTAATATGCAATGATTATTAATGAAATTTATAAACCATTTAAAATTTATTTAAATTCAGTTATGTTTTTTTTTCGTCGTTGTGGGTTGCACCCATTGCGGCGGACATATGTCCGGCACCCCAATTGAGACCCAATTAGGGTGTCGGACACATATTCGGAGGGTGCCGCTCGAGATGCTCTTATGCGCGCCTAGGGAACCGGACGGCGCGCGAAATCGGCTTGCAGTTTGATCGATGGTCGACGTGACTCGTCAATCGATCCACAAGTATTCAAGTACGTAACGTGACACCTGACAATGACTCACCGCTCACGACTCTCGTACGTTACGTACGTATGTTGATTGATTGAACTGGCCGTGGCATTGGCATGCATGCACACATGCAACTATGCAAGCCCATATGTGCGTGGAAGCAAAAGCTCAAAAACTAAAAGACAACATGCATGCCACTACTATCGATCCCGGCCTCAAACGTACTAGTAACTCATGACTAGGTAGATACTCTTTTCATTCCAAATGACATGACACAAGTTTGTCTAAATACGCTTATTTTAGTGTATAAATGCATTCCTATTTAGATATACATGTGTCATCCAATTTGGAACGGCCGGAGAGAGTAGTTTCCTTCTCCAGCTACAATATCAATTCCTTGAAAACGAAGATCGAAAGAGTCTTTTTGGTACACACTACACAAATGGTTCACATGCCATATGTGTCATGCAAGAGAAATGCATGTGTACAAGTCAGAATGCCGCATGTGGTAGTATACCATTTACGTACTCGCACATAAATGCATCTTGGATGTGCATGGAAAAAACTAGACGTAGCAAGGTCGATCGTACGTTATCTTTTGCTCGATCAACTTGTTTCTTTCCAAGCCAAAAGCCTTTAATTTCTCCGGCTCTCAAAGCCAATCCCTAGCTTGCTAGCTAGCATGTGTTGGTTGCTTCCCACTAGCCAGATGCTCGATCTTCCCTGTCCTTGGTCGTCCTGAAGTGACCGATGGAATAGCAAATGCTGACACCATACAAAGCTTAATTGATGTGTTGTGGGTAAGCAGTACGTTTTTCAGCTTCACTAGGATGTTTTACAATGTGTGTCGATGTCGATTTTCGCAGATTATTTCGACTCATTCACACTGCATCATCCCCGCATGTTGTTAGTTTAATTTCAGCATTACTCTACCATGGAGACCAACTTTGCATGATTGTGACTCGTCGCATGCAGTGAAAACCATGACGGACACCCTTGCTTAAACGACAAGTATGCCGATTTGACGGGACGCGCGATAGACGCATCCATGCTTTCAGTGATAGCTAGCGGCGCTTTACACTTTTATTATGTACTGTGGTGTGGCTGCGCCCGTGTCGATCTTCCCATGCATGCATGGCAAAAGCGTGGCATTGTCCATTGGCACTTCATCTTGCACATCTCTCTCTCTCTCTCTCTCTCTCTTTCTCTCTCTCTCTAGCCCTTGTTTTTTTGCATGGTCTCTCTCTAGCCCTGCAAAGCATAGACACGCAAAGAGAAAGAACATGTTACTAAAACGGTACACGCCGGGTGCATGGGGACATGCACATATCATTGACGCGACGGAACACCCAAGCAAGCAAAGGCACGACATTCTTTGCCCATTCCGGTGAGAGATCGATTGCTTGGTTGGTTGCTAGCTCTTGTCGTCACCAACACTCACTCCTACGCATTCATGCATGCATGCAGCACTACAGGAATGGCCACCTGTGCCGACGGCCGCAGCCCGTCGGCATAGGTCCAAATGCCGTCGGCACATACCTATGCCGACGGCCACCGTCGGCACAGGGTGGTCGGCATAGACCACTGTAGGCACAGGCCACCTGGCCGTCGGCACAGGTATAAACCGTCGGCACAGCTTTTCCCGACGGCCAGAAACGCACCGTCGGCACCTAGGTTGTCGGCACAGCGGCGTGTGGGGCCCACACAGGTCGGTCGAGGTGGATGGGCCTGTGCCGACGGCAATGCCGTCGGCATAGAGTGGACACGTGGATGTTGCTGGGCGCTCCTGGGAGGGTCCTCTGCCGACGGCAATGCCGTCGGCACAGGTGTGCCCATTTGGTCACATTTAGGGGTCTGTGCCGACGGCATTGCCGTCGGCACAGGTGTTACCAGAATTTTTTTCTTCCAGCAGCTCGTTTTTTGCAGCAATAATAGCAGTAAAATAATCAAAAATCACGACAAATTCACAACAAGCAAGATCACACAATGGCTCCATCTATTGATCACAATGG
Source organism: Poa pratensis (assembly GCA_947311845.1). NCBI lineage: Eukaryota > Viridiplantae > Streptophyta > Magnoliopsida > Poales > Poaceae > Poa > Poa pratensis. The sequence continues at coordinate 59,206,170 of CAMZMU010000045.1, read as the reverse complement.
ATCACAAAATGCTGTATCATCAAGTATATACACATAGGACCATCATCAAGTATATACATACATAGGAAGATGTCTAGACGCCGAAAGCCCTACATCTATTGCGGCGACGGGGTGTACCCCATATCTCCCCGGCTCATAATAGGTGAGCGTCGGATCGCCGCAGCAGAAGCACCGGAAGTAGGCGAATCACCGGAAGCACGAGGAGAAGCTGAAGCACCGGCAGAAGGACCACCGCTATGTAACGGTGTGGTGCGAGGCGAACCCGTCGAGGAACTAGGAGAAGCAGAAGGATCAATGTGTGGGTTCTCCGACGAGGTTCCCGTTTCCTACATGTTTGAGCAAGAGTTAGCAACTGCGAGGCAAAGGAAAGCAGTAACCAGTGGTTTGGGATCAAACATACCGGGATTCTTCTGTAGTAGGAGAGAGCGAACACGTCCCTCGATGGCATCCGTGGAGTCGGACCCGGCTCCGGAGGCTCCTCCATAGGAGGGGCTACCCGCACTCCAGTGGTGAAAAAGTTCAGCACCGACTGCAAGATAGTTTAGATGTCAGGTGTTGCAAAAATGAAGGCTCAAACTAGGGAAGTGGGACTTGTCATATTTGACAAAAGTAAAGGTTAAAACTTACAGTTCGGAACAACTTTTGATACTCGGTCCAAGGCTTATTCTGCTCCTCCCACTTGGCAAAGGCCACCTCATACTGCGCATGAGCGGCAGCGTAGGCTTCCTCAAAATCGGGCTACAATTTCGAAAAGAATGAATCTCGTCAACTTAGCCATGGAAGAACGAATGTCGGAAAGAGGATGCAAAAAAACTTACATCGATGGGAGTGGATCGACGAGGCTGTGGACGAGGCGGGATCAGTGGGCTGTTGTCAGGGAGAGTAGCTTTTGCCTGCGTGAAGGTCATGGCAGGCCTAACCACCTTATTAAGAGTGCGATTACGGCCATGCGGCCTTCCGTGCCCCGAGAGGACCACCGCCCTGCATCGCGAAAAGAATTGTTATTCATACCAAGTAGAAACATGCGGTGAAAATAAATGCACGTTGTTCCATGTATATATATATATATATATATATACCGACCTCTCGTCGACCTCCTCGCTCAAGGGGTCATCCACCTCCGGGTGAAACCCCTGGAACGTCGTGCAGTAGCTGTTCACGGCCTCCTCGCTTCTGCCGTAGTACTCAGGAGCCTGTGGCTGAGGCTTCTTTGGATCGGGCTTCTTTTCCCTCATCTTCTTCCACGCACCGATGTGGGTGCTTACCGTCCCAGTCTCGGCGTCCTGCATCACGAAAAGAAATGTTATTCATACCAAGTAGAAACATGCGGTAAAAATAAATGCACGTCGTTCCATGTATATATATACCATCTTATCCTTAAAGAGGAAGTGGTTGCGGTTTCCCGCACTGTGTGTTCCCTCGGAGCCTCGGTTTGCCTTGTTCCGCTGGCTCACGGCGCTGAAATCCTCGTCTTCCCCGACCCACCTCCTAACCAACGCATCCCATGCGTCTTCTTTGCGGTCGGCCCAGTCGGGCATAACCTGAAAATGCAATTCAAGAAGAGCTAAGTGCAATGGCAACTTAGCAGCAATATAGAATTCCATTGACAATGTACTTACCGAAATGTACTCCTCCTTTGTCATCTCCGCTGCATTCTTGGCATTATCCGCCTTCTTGGCCCTCTTGCCCGTCTTCTCATAGGTAAAGTCATTGGCGGATGTAAACTTTTGGTTGTAGAATTGCTGCCGTGTCAACCTCACACAATGAGCATGCAAAATGCTATCCGCGGCTTGCTGGTCCAGCACACGATAAAACCGCTTCAACCATGCATAAAAAAATTGTGAGTCATGAGTTATCACGGTCATTAACTATGAACGGAATTCGAAAAATATGTGTTACCCAAAAAGTGGTGATCACGGCGTGAGCAGCTGTCTCGAACGGTGGGGACGGCGCAGCCTCATAGTCCGCCCATTTCGTGGCTAACTTCAGCTCGTCCTCGGGCCCTGTAGTGTACAAGCCTGGCCAGTATTTCCTAATCAGAGCTCCAAGCAAGCTCCCAGGAGTGCGTGGAATCTTAGGGCATGTCCATGTCCATGAACTGCACAATAAGTAAACATTAGTACATATGCCAAATTGTTATGACCAAAATGAAATTTCATGTTCAAAATTACAAAACTAGTACACTTACTCAACGCCATGAGGCTCAATGAGGGTTTTCGCCTCCTCGGTCTTAGGCCAGTATTTTTCCTCGGGGACTCCTGCTTCGCCACGGCTCTTCTTCCGCTTCGGCGCCGCCTCCACCTCCACCTCCACCTCGTCCTCCACCTCGTCCTCCACCTCCAGGTGGTTCTGGGAAGCCACGTCGCCTGAAGCGGAGGGCAACTCGGAATCCACGTCGCCAGAAGCGGAGGGTGGGTGCTCCACGTCTCCTCCACCTCGTCCTCCACCTCGCCCTCCACCTCGTCCTCCACCTTGCCGTCCACCTCGTCCTCCACCTCGTCCTACTCGTGCACCCTCGTCCGCGGCGTAACGCGAGGTGGTAGGTCGTCCACTCCGTGTAAGGTTAGACTTCTGTGCCTTCAGCGTACTAACCAAGGTAGCTGCGCTTTCCTTGCCCTGACTCATATTGTTCAATCAACTGCATTGAGAAACAATAAATATTAGCACACAAGTATGACAACATTAATATTGAAGCAAATAGTAAACTAAAGAACAAAAAAGAAAAAGAGAGGAAATTTGATCGTCACAAATATAGTTCCTTTTATCGTTCTTCCACAGGGATCATTCATAAGTACAAGCTCCCGGTGATTTTACAAATAGCAATTTACATGACAAATTTTACAAATTCTACTAACCAATGTTTCTGCTCAAGTCAATGCAAAATCAGGCATACACATGTAATTGTTTTTGGCTACCTATAGACTGCACCAATGCACTTGCACAAGAGCATCATATCCAACATTGCATAGCTATATCACAAGTTATAAATGGCCATTGTTAAAAAGATTGTTTGCTTCAGCAGAATGATTTGTGTGTATGGCAGCAGGGAGAAATTTTCACTAAGTCCTAAATCTGAAAATTCTGAATCTGTTAGCAATTATTGTTCTTACACAAATTCACAAATGTGCCTAGTAGCTAAACAACCGAAAAAAAATGCAGCAGTCTGCTCACAAATTCACATACATTTCAGATTTAGGAAACAGCTACCAAACTAGCACGTACATGTCTCTGTATTCCAATCTAGTCTGCTCACAACACTAGTTCACGGGAAATTGCAGAAATTGAAGAGAGGAAGAGATGAACCCACCTTCTGGTTGGTGGAGAGCAGCAGCAGCGACAGGAGTTGAGGAAGAGGAGCTTCAGGTTGTGCTTCTACCGGCGGCGGCAGCGAGGAACCCACCTTCCCCTCATGCTCCTTTCGTTGGTGGTGGTGGTGGTGGTTGCAGGGTTTCGAGAGGAGGGTGGGCGGCGTCGCGGTGGAGGGTGGAGGGTGGAGGGTGGACGACGGGGTGGAGGGTGGACGGAGGAGGTGGAATGGCCAGAGCCCAGCGGCGGGTGGGGGAGAGAAGCGGGTGGGGGAGAGATGCGGGTGGACGCCGGCGAGCAGGCCCGGCCGCGCCGCCGCTCGATCTGGTGGAGGAGCCGGTGGTGCGGTGGAGGGGGGAGGGGGGAGGGTCGCCGGAGCAAGCGATTCGGGCGGTGCTCGATTTGGATTTCGATTTGGAACTGAGGTAGCCGATTCGGGCGCGTGCCCTGTCTAAAAACAGAGAGCACCTATGCCGACGGCTTTGCCGTCGGCTTAGGCTTTTTCTTTTTTTTTATTCCATTTAAAAAACAGACAGCACCTATTTGCTATAAATTTGTACAATTTTTTAATAAATTTTGTTATAAATTTTTACAGTTATATGGTAGGGCCACACAAAAAAAACATATTGTATTATATCTCCGGCGAAACCCTAGACAGTTGACCGAAAGTCAACTGTGTCGTCTACCCCCATAGACGTGTAGCCGGTGATGTCGGTCACACCTAGGAGTAGATTCTTGGACATTTGAAACACACAACATACTTGTACACATATGGTATGGCACAACCTAGGTTTGGGTGGGGTTCCGACGCTCCGGGGCCCCGCTTCGGCGAAACCCTGAATCCGCTGGAAAAACCGTAACGTTTCCGTCTACCCCATAGACGTGCGTCGAAAGGGGGTAGCCCAGTGGAATTTTTTGCTTGGTTGTGTTAGGTCAGGCCATAGGAACATGAGAAACCAAATTCTACCCCAAATCGACACAAGATTCCATCCGGTTCGCCCGAAAGGGGAGTTTTCACCTCTAAGTGCAGAAACTCACTAGAGAGAAAGTGAAGCCGGTGATGTCGGTCACACCTAGGAGTAGATTCTTGGACATTTGAAACACACAACACACTTGTACACATATGGTATGGCACAACCTAGGTTTGGGTGGGGTTCCGACGCTCCGGGGCCCCGCTTCGGCGAAACCCTGAATCCGCTGGAAAAACCCTAACGTTTCCGTCTACCCCCATAGACGTGCGTCGAAAGGGGGTAGCCCAGTGGACTTTTTTGCTTGGTTGTGTTAGGTCAGGCCATAGGAACATGAGAAACCAAAGTCTACCCCAAATCGACACAAGATTCCATCCGGTTCGCCCGAAAGGGGAGTTTTCACCTCTAAGTGCAGAAACTCACTAGAGAGAAAGTGAAGCCGGTGATGTCGGTCACACCTAGGAGTAGATTCTTGGACATTTGAAACACACAACACACTTGTACACATATGGTATGGCACAACCTAGGTTTGGGTGGGGTTCCGACGCTCCGGGGCCCCGCTTCGGCGAAACCCTGAATCCGCTGGAAAAACCCTAACGTTTCTGTCTACCCATAGACGTGCGTCGAAAGGGGGTAGCCCAGTGGACTTTTTGCTTGGTTGTGTTAGGTCAGGCCATAGGAACATGAGAAACCAAAGTCTACCCCAAATCGACACAAGATTCCATCCGGTTCGCCCGAAAGGGGAGTTTTCACCTCTAAGTGCAGAAACTCACTAGAGAGAAAGTGAAGCCGGTGATGTCGGTCACACCTAGGAGTAGATTCTTGGACATTTGAAACACACAACACACTTGTACACATATGGTATGGCACAACCTAGGTTTGGGTGGGGTTCCGACGCTCCGGGGCCCCGCTTCGGCGAAACCCTGAATCCGCTGGAAAAACCCTAACGTTTCCGTCTACCCCCATAGACGTGCGTCGAAAGGGGGTAGCCCAGTGGACTTTTTTGCTTGGTTGTGTTAGGTCAGGCCATAGGAACATGAGAAACCAAAGTCTACCCCAAATCGACACAAGATTCCATCCGGTTCGCCCGAAAGGGGAGTTTTCACCTCTAAGTGCAGAAACTCACTAGAGAGAAAGTGAAGCCGGTGATGTCGGTCACACCTAGGAGTAGATTCTTGGACATTTGAAACACACAACACACTTGTACACATATGGTATGGCACAACCTAGGTTTGGGTGGGGTTCCGACGCTCCGGGGCCCCGCTTCGGCGAAACCCTGAATCCGCTGGAAAAACCCTAACGTTTCCGTCTACCCCATAGACGTGCGTCGAAAGGGGGTAGCCCAGTGGACTTTTTTGCTTGGTTGTGTTAGGTCAGGCCATAGGAACATGAGAAACCAAAGTCTACCCCAAATCGACACAAGATTCCATCCGGTTCGCCCGAAAGGGGAGTTTTCACCTCTAAGTGCAGAAACTCACTAGAGAGAAAGTGAAGCCGGTGATGTCGGTCACACCTAGGAGTAGATTCTTGGACATTTGAAACACACAACACACTTGTACACATATGGTATGGCACAACCTAGGTTTGGGTGGGGTTCCTTGCGATCCTACAGTGATTGCGTATGAGATGAATCAGTGCTAATTGCAAAACTATTTGCATCTTGAGGACCCTTCAAAACAAAAGAGTCACGTTACCATGGAACATAAGAAAACTAAACTAGACGAATGACAACAAACTTGGGTACATAGACGAGTGACAACAAACTTGCACTAGTAGGAATGTGCTTATAGCCACCAGTCTACATCTTTATTTAATCCATAATACATCACAAATAATGTAACTAACTTTTGCCGGGTCCTAAGCCGCGAGGTGCTGAGCGGCCGGCGGCTTGCACCCAAAGATAAGGAACCATCACTGGGGCAATACTCACATGAGGAGGATCCCTATAAAGTGTATACCACATATTGTCATGCACCGCTTGCGTATCCAACCTAACCAGGTAGCGACGGACATGCTCGTCCTCCTCTCTGATACGGCGACGCACCTCCACCTCAGGGGCCGGCGGCCTCTGCAACGAGGCTGGCCCACGCGACGGCCACCAAACAAGATCCGGGTCGACGACGTCACCCGGATTCCTCACCAAACTACGCGTCCCGGAAGAAACCTCCCAGTGCCACCCCGGCGGAGCCCAGTCCCGGACATTGCCCGTGTCCAACAAATGGCCGGTTGTCATCATCGATTCCCGCCGAGATCTGAAAAAATGAGTGGGGAATTTGATCAAACAACTAAGGTGCGTGCAACCTAGGTACGTAGGGGAGGGAGAGGGCAGCACCTTGGCATGGCGGACGGCACACGCGGTGGTGACGCCACGGGAGAGTGATGAGGGATCAGATATCAGTTTAGATGTGCTATGCCAATGGAGGCCATGACTACATATATATAGTGAGAAATGGGCTTGTGAGCTGTAGTATGCCCAATCAGGAAGAAGCACACGGATCGTGTGTTTCCTCCCAGCGCTTCTGAGCCGTTGGATCAGCGGTGTGTTTCTTTCGCTTGATCCAACGGCTCCCAAGCTTTCGAAGGAAACACACGATCCGCGTACTTGTTCCTGATTGGCTAGCTGGAGGGAGTCACTCGAAAGGGCTTGTGAGCTGTAGTATGCCCAATCAGGAAGAAGCACACGGATCGTGTGTTTCCTCCCAGCGCTTCTGAGCCGTTGGATCGGCGGTGTGTTTCTTTCGCTTGATCCAACGGCTCCCAAGCTCTCGAAGGAAACACACGATCCGCGTACTTGTTCCTGATTGGCTAGCTGGAGGGAGTCACTCGAAAGGGCTTGTGAGCTGTAGTATGCCCAATCAGGAAGAAGCACACGGATCGTGTGTTTCCTCCCAGCGCTTCTGAGCCGTTGGATCAGCGGTGTGTTTCTTTCGCTTGATCCAACGGCTCCCAAGCTCTCGAAGGAAACACACGATCCGCGTACTTGTTCCTGATTGGCTAGCTGGAGGGAGTCACTCGAAAGGGCTTGTGAGCTGTAGTATGCCCAATCAGGAAGAAGCACACGGATCGTGTGTTTCCTCCCAGCGCTTCTGAGCCGTTGGATCAGCGGTGTGTTTCTTTCGCTTGATCCAACGGCTCCCAAGCTCTCGAAGGAAACACACGATCCGCGTACTTGTTCCTGATTGGCTAGCTGGAGGGAGTCACTCGAAAGGGCTTGTGAGCTGTAGTATGCCCAATCAGGAAGAAGCACACGGATCGTGTGTTTCCTCCCAGCGCTTCTGAGCCGTTGGATCAGCGGTGTGTTTCTTTCGCTTGATCCAACGGCTCCCAAGCTCTCGAAGGAAACACACGATCCGCGTACTTGTTCCTGATTGGCTAGCTGGAGGGAGTCACTCGAAAGGGCTTGTGAGCTGTAGTATGCCCAATCAGGAAGAAGCACACGGATCGTGTGTTTCCTCCCAGCGCTTCTGAGCCGTTGGATCAGCGGTGTGTTTCTTTCGCTTGATCCAACGGCTCCCAAGCTCTCGAAGGAAACACACGATCCGCGTACTTGTTCCTGATTGGCTAGCTGGAGGGAGTCACTCGAAAGGGCTTGCGACCCTATATATAGCCCACCTCCTCAGACAGGTTACTCACTCACACAAAACATTCCAGCGTCACTCGGAGAGGCATCTTTGGGCAACCAGCGGCAAGACGTCTCTGATGACCTGTGACCGTTCCAAACGGTTGCAGATCATCAGAGATGTCTTGCCGTACGGTTGTAGAATATCAGAGACGTCTTGCCGGACGGTTGTAATCATCAGAGATGTCTTGCCGGATCGAAGTGACCCTCAAACACAAAACATTCGGGTTCCCTAGCTATGCCCGACACTGAATGCAACGACATTCGACGTGAATCAGTGTCGGGCTGTAGCTAGGAGAAACCGTGTGTTTTGTTGCCCAATCAGGAAGAAGCACACGGATCCCGCCCAAATATTTCCCGCCACCGGTAGTTCTATATAACCCAGTCGAAGGTAGGCATGGTACTCACTTGAGCGCAAGCATGGTGTGTATTGGTCCTTGCGAGAAGTGTGTGTCTGGGTTTCACATTTCCGCATCCGAGCATCTCGCTAGGCTTTCAAGCAATTTGAAGGTAGATGGTAGGGTAGTTCCAATTGAAGAAATTTTGCACACTGAGAGTCATCTCGCTTCACTCGGGGCGAAGCTATGCCGCGATGGGTTTCCGTATAGAACCCCGCTCCAAATTCGTGCAGAAATGCTCAGGCTTGCAGATAAGTTTGACAGGAAAGTTACGAATAGTCCGTTCTACCGAACTGAAGCTGACCGTAATTCGTACGGTCGTTCCTGTCTCTGGGTAGTTGACAGCGATGATGACGACGATTTCATGCCGTCGTCAAAGGAAAGGAGGGTTGAAGCACTGAGCAAGAAGGCTGAAGCTTCGTCCAAGGGCAAAGGCAAGAAGGCAGAATCTTCGTCAAAGGGCAAGGGTGGCAGCACACGCACGGCATAGGGTGGAGAAATTTGTTAGTTGTTCGTGATTGTTGTAATTTGTTCTACATGCATGTTTACTTGTTTCTTAGTCAATTATGTATCAGCGGTTCAAGAATGTTCTCTGTGTAATTTATGTTGTCACTGTAATTTGCATGGTTTGTTTAATATCAATGCGAAAAGTAGTTCAAAGGGGGTAGAAAAGTAGTCGAAAGGCCGGTCACACCTCGGAGTCCGAGATCAACAGAATCTTGGGCACACTAAAATCTTGCAAACTTACACTAAAACCATGCAGAAGCAAAAATTCCTAACGTTTTCGTCTACCCCCATAGTCGTGCGTCGAAAGGGGGTAGCCCAGTGGACTTTTTTGCTTGGCTGTGTTAGGTTAGGCCATGGGAAGGTGACAAACATCAACATTAACAAATTGCAAGAGATTGTTGACAAGGGAGACTGTTTGACCTATATAGATGAAATCCTCTCATCTTGGTCTTCTTATTGACCCAAAGAGCGACTCCTCGGTGTCAAAAGTAGTTCAACAACTTGGTTTTGTGGGTCTGCAGCTCTACCGTGAGGGAAAATTCTACTCAAGCCGACTTGTGAAGGATTGTTTCTCAAATTTTGTGAATAGACACCCACCAATTGGACGACGCAATAGACACCCATCTATGTACATAAAAATGAATAAAAATGGTAGAGGCCTGTGCCGACGGCTTTGAGTGCCGTCGACGTCACCTCATATGCTGTGCCGACGGCCTCCTGTGTCCCGACGGTGGCCGTCGGGAAAGAATGTCTGTGCCGACGGCCGTTTCTGTGCCGACGGACTTGTCGACGGCTGGTCCTGGGTCGCCCATGTGCCGACGGCCCCGATAAATAGCCGTCGGCACAGATAATGGCCGTCGGCACAGTTCGCCATTCCTGTAGTGCAGGAGCAAGCAAAGCAAGCAGGAGGGAAGCTGTGCATGATGGGCCGGCGCCATGGTTTTCCGGGAGGGCGACGTACGTACGGTGACATCAGCAGCCATGCATATGCATATGCATGCACGCCTCGACGTTAATGCCACCTATTTCGGGGTCTCTCCGGCCGGCCATGCACATCCATCGATCGATTGATGGTGCTTGCACGTAGCGGCCACGACGACGTTGTCGCAACTCGCAAGCCAAGCAATCACCTCAGCTCAGCTCAGCTCGATCACCCCTCAGTCGTCCCTGTCCACCGATCCCCACGTGTTTTTTCGTCTGTGTAGGGCGTACGATTTGGTGAGAACGTGAGAAGAGTTCCATAAATGATGCAATAGCAAATGTCAGAAATGCACATGGTCAAATGAAAGTTTGAATTTTTGTACAGGTCACATATGATAATATTTCTGGATGAAATTTTCTGGGTGTCGAAGATTCAACATGACCCATGTCCATGATTTTTTTCGCGATTTTTGAAAACTCGGAAGTGGGGTATCCGAAAACTAGTTGCACCCGGCAAGGAAAATTCCCTCTCAAACAATATGTGTTGCATGTGCGAACAAATCACCTCGGCACCAACATGCATGCATTATACTGCTACACTGGCACCCTGGCCAATCATTAGTCTAGACTAGACACAATCAACCCAGAAATGCATGCAAAATCCAATCGATGGAGTCCATATAAAGATTGCTTGGGCCCATGCAAAGTAAGTATGGCTCACCACTATTCACCATGAATGCCTATGGGGTCTACTTACTCCCACCAGGGAGGGCGCCACAAATCTCTCTCCAGCCGTCGTGTCTTCTCATGCATCTACGCTTTTCTCCGATCACTTCAAACTCAAAGATCAAAGCGTCTAATGTGTCATAGTCAATTTTTCCCATACTAGAACGATCTTCCCAAGCCTTTCACCCATACTGTGCTATTTTATATACTAATTACTAGACTAGATGACACCCGGCCAGTTGTAGCTAAAGATGGGATTTGATTTTCTAAATATTTAACAGACTGTAAATTCACTCATAAGACCTGCAAATTTTTTGCAAGAAAAAATAACATAAAAGACTAAAATATAAATAAAAAAGAGAGAAGTGTAGCAATCTTTTCCAACAATAAATGCAGGAACATTTACTTGTGACTATGTAATAGAGTTATATTGGCAGGTGTGAATATCGTAAAGTTAACTATGAAATTGTTCCCTCTTCCCAAAACAACCGCCACAACCCTAAATTATATCACATCTGCTCCTCGTCTCCTCGGACCCCGATGGAAATTCGATGGGCCCCCGCCTACTCTGCTTGTCGCGTTGAAGCAGCGGGAAGGGGTGGTGACCTCGGACAACTGTTGGGTGGTGTAGTTAGCTGCTTAAAGTTAGGCTTGATCAACCGACAACGATGCTATGGTGGCGATGTGGCGGTATTGTGCAAAAATAACAATAAAGGTTCCCCGACTCCTCGTGGTCGCTGCTCTTTTGGAGTGGTGGATCAAGTTTTCTCTTCGTATTTGACAGGTGTCTACGAGTCTCGGTTCTTTTGTTTCTCCACCAACCAGTTTGGTTTCATCGTGGAGTTAGTGAGGTCAGGTCTACCTGGATCTATCTAGCTAGCTGGTCTGTGGTCGGTTGTGGAGTTAATGGGTTACGATCATCAATTTGTTTCATCGCGGAGTTAGTGAGGTTAGGACCACCCCTTTTCATCAATTTCTTCTCCGAGGCAGCGTCCATTTCTCAGATCACTATCGCCGGCATAACCTCGCCCTAACCGGAAACTTCCTGGCAGACACGTCAACAGCGTTTTCCTGTCTCTGACATGGTTCAGTGGTGTGAAGGAAACATCGGGATTCGCTCACAGCGTGCCACCGGCCAATGCAGGAGGAAGATCACGTCGATTTCTCCTAGGGACTTACGTGTAATTTATTTAAGGATGATCCTGTAAGAGTTGGTTGATCTTAATATATGGCCTTTGGCAAGTAGGGGCAGAAGCTCCATTTTATTGATATTGCAAAACCAAAAGATCAAATTTGCATTTCAGTAGTTAGTAGTTGTGAACATACAACTTGTATACAAAGAATATAACACACATACAGACGTACACAAGTACAATTGCATGTAGGTTCGAACACTACTAAACTGTAGTTTCTTTTTCCTGATCTGACAGTGTTAATTTGAGAAAACTGTAGGTTTGAAGTGTGACAATATTTTAGTACATTATATAAACTTCTTTCGGCCTGCGTGCTACCCTTTCTCTGGTTTCTACTGGGGGCAGTGATTTGCTTCAGGAAGCAATATCAGATACTACAGATGATCGTAACCCATTAACTCCACAACTGTTGGCGTGGATGATGAAGATTGATGTCCTGTGCAGCTAGCCGATCTCCCTCAGGCCTCAGGACTGAATCACACACAGCAATAACCAGAACCCTGAACCACCTGCAGATCATCTTCAGGGTGCACTCAATCTGCTCATCATGAAGCAGCAAATCATTCCCACGCTAGACCTCCTACCGCTTGCGTGCACTCACACAGCCCACAAAAACATAAACAAAATCTAGCAATATAAAACTTCTTTTTGTAGATCTCCTGATTTCATCAACACATACATCTGTTGGCTTTTCTTGCCAAGAAACACTGGTGCAGTGAGGGCACTGGGCAATTTTCCTGAAGGCTGGTGCAAAACGTGACAGGTAGCCTTTTTGTCAGCTCAGTTGATTCAGACAATGCTGAACAAACAGGGAGAGCATGGATGAACAATGATGGCCCTATGCGCCCTTTTCCATCCATGGAGATGATATGTGAGCAATGCAGGCATTCATGGCCCCCAATTTTTCCTAGCTTTTAAACTGCACACAGAGAGGTAAAACTGTGCAAAGGACTGCTACGGAAATTCACTTTGGCACATAGTCGTTGCTGTCTGGAAACAGGAGAGAAAGGGAAATAATGTTGCCATACAATGTACATATCTGAAGAGGAGAAAAACAGCTGCTGCACGATTTCCAATGTCTTCAGAAGTAGTATCTTTGCTGGGGTGGCCAATGTCTCCTGGACTTGTGATTGGATCATCGTACTATCTGATATAGAAGCAAGCCATGGGTGTGCCATCTGGGTTCCCTGTTACCATCTTTGAATTCAGTGAAACAATTTGAGTAGCCACGCCCACCAGCTGCAGTATCAAGTATCTTTGTTCAGATTTCAGAGAACATCGTCGTCACCTGCAAAGAACAGAGGATAATTAGGATCGATGGCTCGTCAGACCTCTTCTTATTCACCATAAATGTATACGTTGTAAATTAAGTGTATCATAGTTGTACGGCTCAGTTACCTGAACTGTGAGCTAGCCAAACACTTGTTGCATTTCTGAATATGTCCAATGTGAAAGTGTCTGGTTTTGATAATTTCAGTCAGCTCTGATGTGCTTAGCAAGTCAACAGCATTGATCAAGACATACTGATGCCACTGATCACCTATCAGAAGCTTAAACTTATGTCCAATTTTTCCCGGCCAGTGCGCTCTCCTTCAACAATTTAGCCTGTCACAGAAAAAAATATTAGTGTTTTTCTACCACATTCATTTGACTGCAAATCAAACCGGCCTCGAAACTATACCTTTTCATCACTAGTTATAGGACTGAACATTCGGAGGATGTCGAAGTTCTTGAAAACTTTCAGTAGAAGTTAAGATCAGTGTATCCATACGGATTGATGTCGGTATATCCATATGAGTAAGGCAGTAGTTCCCCGATGTCCAACTGAGAGCTTGAACAGCTCATTTTTTGAATTCGGCTATGATTGATCGACTCCACTTCGGCACTAAAGACGCTGTAGACCGGCCTATGATCCGAGAAACGAGATTCGCCACGAACATATGACAATTGACCAAGGCCCCTTCCATACCACAAAATGCGATCACACCTGCACGGCAAAATTAACAAAATTACTTAACTGTACAAAATCCGGCAAATAGCTGGCACGATAATGTAATGTACCATGCAGGGGTTCTCCTCTTTTCCTTTTGGTTCATGTCATCTCCAGCATACTTATCAGAATTGTTCGAGTATTTGTATGTCGGGGGGAAGTATATTCTCCCTTCACTCCACCCGACAAACACTCGCCCGCCTCTTTGTTCGATCCTTAACTGAAAGTGTCAAGTCCACATGTCAGTGAGATCATACTACAATGTGTGATCATTTTCATAATGAGAACAACGAGGACTCCTCGGCTTTTGCCGGCCTATTAGTAATCTTGTAACATGTTAAAGTAACAAAATGACAAGACAAAAGCACTGATTGCCGGTGACACAACAATTTTACAGCTTTCCAGGCCCCCAACGGTACACACACATACACAAATTGTGTTCAAGAAGGTTTGCAAGCTCTCACCTGATCTTTCTCCAGCAATGCTTTCCAATTGCGCATCTCCACCAGGGCCTTCACTGACCGATACGAAAGTGCGATTCGGTAATTTAGGTCCCCGAGCCAGATGACACGACTGAAAGGAAAGACACGTTAAGGGCCCCAATATTACACCAAATGCACATGAAACAAGCTTTATGAGACAATTTTTAAGGTTCTTTGCTTACTCATGCTCTAAGATAGTTTCCGGCGAGCGCTCATAGTGCCCATAAACCATTGGGAACCTGGTCTTCCTGAGGATTTCAAGCACATCCGAATTACGGCGCATCTCATCGCCTTCCTTCTGCCCCGACGTCAGGTGGCTGCAGACGAAGCAGAAGCTTGTTTGGTGCAATGTCATGCTAATCGAAATTGAACCCTGGAAAACAAATCCTTTACGGTTGAATACCTATGCTAGCAATGCTTCTTGTTTGTGATCAGTTGATACAAGAATTACAGAAATCACAATAGCTAAATAAACATTGGAACAGTGACCAACCTTATTTCCAAGGTAGCCCATCAATCCTCTCCCAACACAAGAAACCTTGAGATTTCTTATGTCATCCCTTATGTCCTTCCGAGCCCAAATCATCAGAAACAGTCCCACCATTTGCTTGCTCGCAACCAGGCAATATCTGAACATCAGATTGTGACACAGATTATTCACTAAATCTCTTTAACCACAAAGTACTTTAGCTCAATAAATATGTATGGAAAACCTGAAACCTGAAGTGTACCTAGTGTGACCAGAAGGTGGTCTATGGCTATCGTCCAAAGACGGCGCGTGGCCATACCCGTAGGACATAGGCGAGTACACCGTGCTGGGCGACTCCCCGGTGTTATTGTCGTCGTCCGACGACCCACCCCACCGGCAGTGTGCCTCGTAGTCACTGGGCCGGCGGGAGCCGTACATCGCCCGGTCGCAGACGCTGTATCGGCGCTCCAATCTGGGCTGCGGGGCCAGGATGTCGCCCTCCATCCGCAGGCTCCGGCTGTGGAACGACCGGCGGTGGAAGAAGGCCGCGTTGTTGGTCTGATGCCGCGACGACGAGAGCCCCTCGAAGTCGTCGTCCACCTCCGCCACCGGGTCGGGCGGCGCCGGCGACGGCGTCCGGAAGCTGCCGCTGGCGCTGGCGCTGGCGCCGGGTAAACTGTTGAGCGTCCTCCTGATCAGCGACACCCACTTCCTCGCCGGCCCGTTGTCCTCCGTGCCCAGCACGTTCCCGGCGTTCAGCGGCACGATCTCTTGGAATCTTGACGGCGGCGGCGGCATCAAAACCCCATCATACATGGTTGGATGAATGGATTCAGAGGTAGGAGGAGACAGGTGAAATTGACATACCCGAGGACGTAGATGTCGGCGGGCGGCGCGGCGTGGAGCCAGTCCTCGAGGCCCATGGCGCTGGGAGGGGATCGGCCGCCCACATTCCACGTTGCAACAAAGATCCTAGTGTTTTTTTATTTTATTTTCCAATAACAGACAAGAGGAGAGAATTACACACGGGCAAGAAACAATGTGGAATCAATCAATCAACAGCAAATGCAGAGCGGCGAACGCACCTGTAGTCCATGGTCACCGTGGCCTCGGCGGCGTCGAGGTCGATCTTGCCCCGCCTCGAGTGCTCGCGGCTCCTCCTGGACGGCCTCTCCGTCCTGCTCTTCTTGGCCGTGCTGGGCTCCCTCCTGGCGAAGCTGCTGCCCCTCCACTCATCGTCGTCGTCGCCGCCGCCTCTCCTCCCGGCCGCGGCGGCGTCGTCGGCGTGGTAGTCGTGGGCCTTGCTCCTGATGTTGAACCACTTGCGCACCAAGCTCTTGGACCACGACAGCTACAGCAACAACAATGTGGAACAGCCATGAGGAAACAGAGGAGGAATTGCATGCTTTCAAGACAGAGAGGGACAGAGGAGTGGAATGGGGAGGAGGAGATAGGGGTACCTTGCTCTTCTTGGTGGAGTTGCAGCCATCTCTCATTGTTTCCTCAGGTTAGGGGAAGACCAACACACGAGCCCAGGTTCGAAGCTGCTGCCGGCTGCTGCAACAAATGGGCTCGGTAGCAAGCAGAGGGGCCAGGGAAGAGGAAGAAGGGGTCGAGACAATGCGTCCACTGTTTGGCCTCACTCACTCTATAAACAAAGAATTGTGATTTGACGGAAAGAAGCCAGAGGATTGATGAGGATGAGAACAAAATGTGGATTCTCTCTGGGGGATAGACAGAGGCTGGATAACACTGCTACTAATGTTGAAAACAAATGCAGCCGATGCCACTCCTACTACTTGCTAGCCTACACTACGAGCTCCTCGGCTTCTCGGAGGAGGAAGAGGAGAAGAGTGTGTCGAGTGACTGAAGAAGAAGGCAAGACAAGAGGAGTGAAAGAGTAAAACCTGAGCCGTTGCTTGTGTAGTGTGTGAGTGAGCTTCAAATACGTGTGAGGGTAGAAGAGAATAAAGTGCTTGCAGAGGAGAGGAGGGAGGAATCTTAGGATGGTCAGTGTCTCTGCTTTTTATCGCTGCTCCAGCAAAACCCAAGGAGGGCAAGCCATGCATGCAAGCAATACCCTTCGGGGGAAAAGCGTGCCGCAGTGCCAGCATTTGAGCATGTGGCCGACTGCTCAAACTTGGGAGGGAAAAACCTGGGATTTTGGTACATCATGATCTGATAATACACACACTGTGCTTATTTGTTCACTAAATTAAGGAGCCATTATCCCTGAGGGTCTCTTTGATTCAAAGGATTTCCAAAGGAATTGTATAATATTTCTACACATAGGATTTTTTTCCTATAGAGTTAATTTGAGTCAAATGATTGAATTCTCCAAAATTTGTGTGTATTGCTTTCCTACACTACAATTTTATATGATTTCTAACAAGAGGTGAAACCTTTTGGAAAAACTCCTGGTGCTCGTCTCTCTCCCACTGGCCATTCTTCAGGCAGCAGAGAAACAAAGAGAGGAAGAGCAGTTGGGGAGTGAGGAACAAAAAAAGAGAAGAAAGATAAAGTCACGAGGCGATCTCACTAGCTTTTTCCTCTCTTCCTAGATGTTTTTTCTCCTTGCGTTTTGGGTACCCGTGTGTGCCCTAATTTGTTTGTTTTTCCTTGTTCTTTTCCCTGCCACTGTTTCTGGCTTTCGATACGCTTCGGTACTCACGACCGACTGACTGGTCTTTGCTGCTTAGATCTTGTGCTCCTGTGCGTACAAGTACGGCTAGGGGAATGTGAGCTGGAATTTTCACACGCTTTTATCTGCATGCCAGAAGACAATCTCCATCCATGTGTAGTACTGTTTGCCATTTTTGCTAATATGCATGGCCAGAAGACTATTCTAATATGCATGGCTTGCCCTCCAAGGAGGGCAATCACCATATTAGTAGTATAATTTTTGCTGGTCGTAGTACAATTATCTACTCCTTTTAGACAAAAAAAAAATGATACAAGTACTCCCTCTATCCGGAAAAGAATGCCACAAAAATGATTGTATCTAGACATATTTTAGTACTAGATACATCTATTTTAGGAACATCATGTTCCGAACAGAGTGAGTATCTAAAATACATCTAAGAGATGATTTCGAGAGAAGGGAAAGAAAGGCAGGTGCAGCGTTACTCACCTTGCCTTGGTGCATGCCAGAAGACAATCTTCATCGATGTGTAGTACCGTCCTTGGCAGCTGTGTCTGTTACCATATTATAATTTTTGCTGGTCGTAGTACACAATTATCTACTCCTTTCAGACAGAAAAGAAAAATTATACAAGTATCTAAAATATATCTAAGGCCCCACTTGGATCGTCGTTAATTAGGCAAAACGATCGCGTAGATTTACAGAGGGTCGGAGCTCCTGCTGAAAACACGACCACGCAAGGAAACGTGTCGGGCAGAAATACCGAACCGTATTTCCTCCCAGTGATCGGGCCTAAGAGATGATTTCGAGAGAAGGGAAAGAAAGGCAGGTGCAGGCGTGCAGCTGTTACTCACCTTGCCTTGGTGCAATATGCAGGTTAATCAGAATTTGTGTGGGTACTTAGGGCACCCATTCATGCCACAGAAATGCGATCGTGGTGGAACTGAGCCCGGATGGGAAGTGATTGCCCGTTACGTTACTCCATTACGGCCACACGGCTTCGTCTGCTCACGGTGTTGGGGTGTCGTGTTGTTTAGTACCTTTGTATCTTGCATTGGGTGCGTGTGTGGTGGCGTCGAGTTGTACTGGAGTTATATAGTCGTTGATTTATTTATAAAGCGGGACGAAGACCTATTTCGAGACAAAACAAAACCCATCACCAACATCACCCAAAATGTGGCACAATGTTTCCCCACACGTCCCACCCTAAGGCGCGTCAATACGTTTTACCTCTTCGTCAATCTTCTCAATACGCGCATCACTCTTGGAATTCCGTCATTGACACTGATAAATATAATGCACCTCACTTAAAGATAGGTTAACCGAATTAAATGGCCATTTTTTAGAACAGATGCTCCCGTTGGTTATTACTATTTGCTCATACTTTACCCCACTTTGAAACACTCGCTCTCAAGCTCTCGTGGTTTAAATCTTTCTAACTAAGTAGTACCTCATATCAAAAAGAATCTTGTTACCTTGTTTATTACATGGACTATATGAATCTTCCTTCTTATTAGCAGGCCCGTCTATGAGGGCGAGCGAAGTGATCGACCGCACAGGGCCCCCGAAATTGTGGGGCCCCCACTTTAGTTAATTATCTAATACATTACGTATAGGCTTAAGGATTTATGGAGTTAATTAGGAAAGAAAAAGAAAGACCAGAGGCCCAGCAGCGCCTGCACCAAGCCCAGCTAGCGTGCGTTCGCAAGACCCGTCACGTTTAGATCTCCCACCTGTTGCCGCAACAAAATCCAGATCTATACTGTTAGGGGGTTGCTCAAGTTTAGTCCCACCTCGCCTAGGGGAAGAAGCCACACCCAACTTATAAGGGAGAGATTCCTCCTCCTTTCAGTCCGGGCTTTTGGGATGGAATGGACTCTCCTCTTGTAGTTGGGTCGTGTGCGCATAAACGTCTGAAACTAGGCCGAGTGCTGGGCTAAATCTGAGTGGATGCTAACATCTGGTATCAGAGCCAGCATTGCCATGCCTGCCTGGGGGGCTTCCCAGGTGGATGGGATGTTAGGGATGTTAGGGCTGCTGTTGACTAGTGGAAGCTGCTCAAGTTTAGTCCCACCTCGCCTAGGGGAAGAGGCCACACCCAACTTATAAGGGAGAGATTCCTCCTCCTTTCAGTCCGGACTTTTGGGATGGAATGGGCTCTTCTCTTGTAGTTGGGCCGTGTGCGCATAAACGTCTGAAACTATGCCGAGTGCTGGGCTAAATCTGAGTGGACGCTAACATATACTCACAGAAACAAATCCCCCATCTTTATATTTCCCCAAAATAAAATCTACTAATCTCTGTGACGCATATCTCTGAGTCCGTCACAGCCTACTCCGGCCGGCCGGCGCGATCTCCAACGCCACGAGCCACTCGTCGCCTGGCTGGACGCTCTTGACTCCTATTTCATGAAGTCAAAGCTATCAAGATTTCATTGCCACCAGCACCAACCCACCAACCCATCACTGATTCAACGAAATTGCAAAACATGGTCAAAGCCATCGTCGGAGTTAGAGCATCTCCAAGCGGAGCCCCCAAATCCGGCCCCCAAAGTGTCCGCGGACACGTCCGGACGTGTCCGCGGACAGCCTCAAAAAGTGGCCTCCTCCAACCGTGTCCCCCAAAATCCCCCCAAATTGTGGGGTCACTTGCATGTGATTGGTGGAGAAGGAGAGAGAAGGATCAATGAAGGACAAAAGAAAAGAAAACAAAGGAAAAGCTGTCCGCCCGGACGCGTCCGGTCGCGTCCGGTCGCCCCCAAACCCTCCCCACATATGGGGTGGGTTTGGGGGTTGCCGGACAGCCCGGACCTATGAGGAGTGTTTGGAGACCATGGTTGGGTGCATGTTTTTACCTCAAACCTTGTCCGGGCTGTCCGCCCGGACGTTTGGGGGCGGTTTGGCAACTCCGCTTGGAGATGCTCTTAGAAGACCGAAAGTAAGTCGATTGTTTTCGTAAATTGCCATTGCAGCTCGTCTAGGTGCTGTCAGAACTATGCAGTGCAGATTACAGTAGCAGAAAAATTAATACGGTGGTAATTATTTATCAACAAATTGCAATATGCTTGTTGCTCGGCAGCTGAATTGTTTCGCAGTAGTTGGCTAGTTGTTCATGTTTGTGACGCGTCCGTGATTTTCAAGACGGATTATTCTTTTCAGGAGAATATGAGGTAATTAATATTTGGTATATGTAAAATATTGTGCAATCAAAAATAAAATTTATGTAAGTAAGAACAAGTATGCTTTAGTTATATGATTTTTTTTTCAAAAAATGGGGCCTCAAGCAGCATTTCGCACCGGGGCCCCCAATTTCTGGAGACGGCCTGCTTCTTAATGCAACCCCATGAGTGCCACTTAACTCGCAAAGACATACCAAAACTCCTTGGTTAGTTCACCAAGGGCAACTTACAATTGTTTACCGTACCAATAGATCACTTGATCCGACGCGATACATCATTTATGGTTGTGTGTTGACAGATTGATTTTTCTAGCGGTGTGTGCCTTGTGTGGGATAGCCATCGGGTCGTTGCGACGGTTGGTGGTGGCCAACGGTGTTTGGTGTGCTGGTGTTTGTGGTTGCATAGTTTTGCAATGTGTTTGTAGTGGTGGCGATGCGCTCCCATGTCGGGCTGACTTGGTTCACCACTACGTGTCTCTTTGTTGGCAATGGTTGTATCCCCTCCCACAAGGTACATCGAGGTGGATTGATTGCGACATTCTGCACGAAAGCCTTGACCAAATGGGCATTGACACCTGTGATGGAGGCTCTCGTGGGGCGCTTTTATCCTCGTTTGAGATGGCATTCAAGAGTTCTTCTCAAGAAGGTGACAAACCTTGGCCCGAAAGAAATGGCCCGGGGAGAAATCTAGTTGATGGGCGATGGAGGGATCAGATAAGTGATCCATGCCCACTCCAACCATGGTCGCTTGTGGTTGAGATCACAGATGTCGGTGGAGAGAAGATTGTTTCTCATAAAACATGTAATCAAGGGGTTTGCTAGGGAACCCTCTCAAAAACTGAAAAACAGCTTATGTCGTATGCTTATCGCTAGGTTCTAGTTCAAAGCCTATTTTTACTCTATGTATTGGAGTTATTGTGATATTTAGACCAAATTATACTATTGGCAGTTTATATTTTACAATTGGACTGATCTAACTCAAGTTATGTTTTCTACTCCCTCCGTCAATGAAAGGATGTCTCAACTTTCTCTAAATTTGTATGTATCTACACACTAAAGTATGTCTACATACATGTAAATTTAGATAAAGTTGAGACATCCTTTTATGAATAGAGAGAGCATATATTTGTACTTGTAAACCGTGACACCCCAGTATTATGTAGATCCCACTGCGTCGACCTGATTGTTGCAAATCGCATCTGCTAGCCACCGGACGAGCATGGCACACATGCACCAATGCCTGAATCGGCACTCTCTTATCTCCAGCCGCATCGCCATATTGGCACACCGGCGGCCGATTGCCCCCATCAGGCCACTCTGAACCGACCGCCGCCTAACTTAAACGCTCAGAGACATGCCGCCCAAAAGACCTCGCATCGTCATGGAGCGGAGACGCAAACATGGCGCGGTGTTGTTGCGACGGTTACAGTCAAGTGTCCTTTCTGAATCAACCTTCGTCCGAGCTTACCGATCCTGGACTGTTCATGCTGGCTGTACTCGTCAACAAGATAACACTTGCAGCAGCAGCCTTTGTGTCTCGTGGGTACCTGAACAGGTGAGCTGCGTTGCAAGCTGCTCGCCGGAGGACGCCGGACGGACCGCGAGATCTTCAGTACATGCACGGAGGATAATCGCCGATCTCAGCGTTAAAACCGACCAGATGTTGATTCTTCTTCTGCCATCTTGACCGACCGGTTTTTGCTCTGGCCCCCTGGAGTTGAAAGGACTCGGGGTTTCTTATCGGTTCTTTATTTGACACGGCGGGAACAGTCACCAGATATGGCTTCACTCCATGCAGTAAAAATGACCCATGGCGCTGAATGTCTGAAGTACCGGACCTTTTTATAGGACCTAAGAAAATTCAGAATGTGTTCCTTGTCACTCTGATGTGAGATAAAGACCCACAACCCATTCTTTCTTCTTGGTAACCATGGCGTTTTCATGCGTAATTCCACATAGACATCTACCAGGAATGAGATCACAGAAATGGCGAGAAGAGAAAGGAGTCGGGGAAGAGAACGTTGTTGTGCCAATCACGTGCCCTCGGCTCCCAGTGACCATCTGCTCGGACGGCAGGAGCGCATGTACCACTGTCTCGCCTGAAGTGGGCAATCCTCTTCTGAACTACCCTGAACCCACCCAATAATTAAGAATTAGCATCATAATCCTGGAACCAAGATATCACGACCGCGCCAAAAGCCGCGCCCAGACCCATCCTTTCCGCCTAGTTTGCGCCGAAAATTCCCACGCACGCATGGCATGGCATGGCAATGGCAGCTCGAAGAGACAAAAGTTGCCCTGCAACCCAGGCAGATTTGTTATGGGTCTCTGTTCCGGGCTCAAGCTGATCATGCCTAGAAATTAGTTAACACACTGCCTACGGTGCAGATTCTCTCTGTCCCAATCATGGCCAAGGCTATTAACTTCACAACTCTACACATAGGAGATTAGGACCGATATTCTGGGATTAGACCGGTTCCTATGAAGATTAATCAATCGAAAAGGACATCCTTGGCTAGTTGTTACTTGTGCACATTGTTCCCTTCCCCAAGGGAAGCTAGGCCAATCTTCTTGAGATGAGGGTACGCTTGACCAAGAACTCCAATAAGAATATGGGAAACGCTAACAAGATCCATATTGCTTCACTGGTTGGTGGGTCCAGTCACCAAAAGATCATATTGTGTTAGGGAAAGCTAATAGAGCCTTGTGTTCAACCTTGAGGCTACGTACCCAAGAAGGGGCACTTATGTGCTAGTCTAATTAGGGAATCAAGTGGCACTGAACCTGGAATGATTGACAGCATAAAATACATTTTCTCAGGCTAATCGCAGGGCAAAGCAGGTTTTCAGAGTATAGATTAGCTATAAAGCCATCTTGGCCGTGCATGCTCTCCCCAAATCTCCAGAAATGGGAATCCTATGAATCTACGTTCGGGTGCTTTAGAAAACAGAGTGCAACACTTTGTCAATATGTGTGCTCCCGTCACAATTTCAGAAATGAATTTAAGTACCACCTTCGCTCTTGAAAGTAAGGCGTATATTTTTTGTGAGGTTTGACCAAGTTATATGAAAAAACTATTAATATTTATAATACCAAATCTATACCATTAGATACACCATGAAATATATTTTCATATGTTGTCCATATAATATTATAGTTATTGGTAATTTTTTAAAAAAATTGGTCAAACATTTCATTGTTTGACTTTTGAAAAGAATACGCCTTACTTTAAGGAAACGTGGGAGTATTTGTCAGATTTTCAGAATAAGGTGTTTTATAAAATTAACTTGAACACTACGTGAGTGATTGATCATTGTGGCGAGTTTTTTTTTTCATTTTTAGCTGTGTACATCCTTTGTGTCTCGTTTAACTCTTGACATAATGTTGGTGTAGAGGTCGGATGTAACCGGTATCTTTTTGTTTTAATATATCCTGTTTGTCGGAAAAAATTGAACACTGCTGCTACTTGCACAAGCAATTTAAAATGCTCCTGCATTTCATCTTTTCGTATGGAAACTTGTATGAATTCTTTGCCATGTGAAAGGATAAGGATGTCGCCTGGGGGGGGGGGGGGGGTGAATAGGCGATTAAAACTTTTCCGGTTTAGGCTTGATAATTGCGGAATAAAACTAGTGTTTAAATTAACAAGCCAACAACCTAAATAAACTAGGCTCACCTATGTGCACCAACAACTTATGCTAAGCAAGACAAGCAACAAGGTGGTAGCAATAGAATACTTCAAGCACGAAGGCTATCACAATGTAAAGTGCATAAGTAAAAAGCTCGGGTATAGAAATAACAGACGCACGCGGAGACGAGGATGTATTCCCGAGTTCCTCCTTTTTAGGGGATTACGTCTCGTTGAAGAGGTGTAAATCAACACAATGGTTCAACAGCCACAAAGGCTTCACCTTCTTCTCCGATAAACCGCACCACAAAGGATTGGTTCACCTTCAACTATCGGAATCCTTCTAGGCGGAAACCGGAGCCTTTACACCAACGATCCGGGGCACACACCCACAACCGAATTGGGGGCTCCCGAACAGCTACAAGTGACCACCAAAGTCTCAACCACCACAAAGGCGTCTAGGGTCCAATGACCCAAGAGTAACAAGCTCACAAACTTTCAATTTCCACGAATCCTCGTGGAGAGCACAAACCGAATCAACAAAGCAATGGCAAGAGCACAAGTGCTCAAATCCTTCACTCTCAAATCCCACCAAAAGCAACTAATGCTTATGGGGGGAGAAGAGAGGAAGAACAAAGAAGAGAACCACACAAGAACTCCAAGATCAAGATCTACTAGGTTCCCCTCAATTAGAGGAGAGGTGGATTGGTGGAATTGTAGATCTAGATTTCATCTCACTTTTCCCTCAAAGATATACAAGAATCATGGTAGGGATTGAGAGGGGGCAAGCTTTTCAAGGTCAACAATGGAGGGGAGAGGGGGGAAAACGAGCAGCTCAAGGTAGAAGATGGGGAGGGTTATTTATAGCCCCTCCCACGAAAATAGCCGTTGCTGCAGCCACTTAGACCGGAAAATCCGGTCTCGGTCCAAAAATCCGGCCTGGTCCAGTGGCTCGCGCCGCTGAGTCCTTAGCCGTTTTTCTGGGCAGACTGGGGGGGGGGGGGGGGATATTCCGGTCCAAGTTTGGGCCGGAATATCCGTTTGCTGAAAACTGACAGAAACAGCAAAACGGAAACTGCAATATCTTTTTCATCCGGACTCCGATTTCGATGATCTTCGGCTCGTTGGAATCACAACGAAGAGCTCTACAAGATCATGCATAGAAACATCATAGTTCAACAAGGGAGGATAAAACAAAATGGGGAAAGGTTAGACCTCTCGATAAAAGAACAACCGGTAAAACCTCCATTGCCAAGAACACAATAAGTTTTTCATCCGGACTCCGTTTTCTATGATCTTGAGCTTGTTTCGAGGATAGTCACAAGCTCTACAAGATCATGCATATACACATCATAGTCCATCATGTGAGAAGGAAACCACAAGAAGAGAGTTTGACATCTCTTAGAAAAGACAAACCGGTAAAACCTCCAACATCAAAAACACCACAAGATATTCAAATGTAATCCGTTTTTGATGAACTAGAGCTTGGTATGGAGATGAACACAAGCTCTAAATTCTCACATGTATAAAGCCAAATAAGAACAAAGAAAGATGATATGCCAAAAATGCAAAGGTTTGAGCTCTCCACAAAGATGTGATCAAGTTACTCACTTGAGAGCCCCTCTTGATAGTACGCCGTCTATCCTATAACCCGGTCTCCCACTAACACCAAGAGACCTGTAAAATAGAAAACCTATCAAGATCATACCTTTGCCTTGCACATTCCACTTGAGCTCGATGATGACGATCTTGACTCTCTCAAGTTGGAACACCTTTCTTGATTGTGCTTGCTAGCACATGCTTGATGAAGACTTCTCCAAATACTCCCCCATACACCATGATGGGATGGGAGAGCCTTGCTAAGCTCCGTCTTCATGAATCCACTTGAACTTCATCTTCTTATCTTGATATATATGATGACTTGGAGATAACATGAAAGTTCACTCAATCTTATTTTCCAAGCCATGCTTGCAATAAGCTCAACTCTTCACATGACCATTCTTCATATAATCTCTTGGATAGAACCTTGGTCATCATGTGATCTTCTAGAGTCCAACACATGAACTCCAATCTTTTCCTATGGACAAGATCTACAAGAATATCTCAATGCAAACATTAGTCCATAAGGATTGTCATTAATTACCAAAACCACACATGGGCAACACATGCACTTTCAATCTCCCCCATTTTGGTAATTGATGGCAATCCCTTTTACGAGGGTTTATATAATGAATTAAGCAACCAAGCAACACAAAGAGCAAGGAGGCAAGAGCATGAAAGGCAAATGCTTAAGAACGAAACCAAAGCATAAAACCACATTCCCTTAAACCCTCTAAACTTCTCCCCCATTGGCATCGATTGCCGAAATGGGAAGAAAATTTAGAAGGCCAACATAGTAAGAGCTCCCCCATAATGTATGCATTTGTCATAATATGAGTGAAGTCAAATGCACATATCCAATGACGAATAGTTGGGAAGGAGATCAAACTATATTGAGGATCCAAAGATTAATTGCAAAAGAAAAACAAATTGAAGGATACTTCGACAAAAGAAGTAACCAATCAAAGGATCCGAAAAACCAATAGAACATAAGAAGATATTATGATAAGATCAACCAAGTGTTCTAACAATCAAGAGGGAACTCCCAAGGTACGTGCACAAAAAGGATTTGCATTTCAATATAGTGTGCGCAACATGGAATCCTCACTCCCTCCTAGAAATTTTTGAACACAAACACGTGCAAGAGAGCATAGATAAGAAAAGAAGCAATACAACTTGCAACAAATAAAATGTTGAGCAACAAGAGCAAGAAACAATAAATAAGGACTTGTTCAACCGAAAGAGATGGGTGTGATATAGAAAGACATTTTAGGAGACTATTACAAAGATGAGCGAGCATCAACATAGTCTTTCAAAGTATGAGGCACATGGTGCATATCATGTCTTTCACATACACACAACCCAAAGAAGATATGGCACATAAGTCCACAAGCTTATTAAGATTCAAAAGCATACCAAATAAAAACAAAGCTTGTGCCTTTTAGAAACCACCAAAGAATCAAAAGTAATAAGAGGTGGTCACTAAAGAATCGGAATATCAATTAAAGATGTAACTATTCTCATGTGTATAGGTTTCTAAGTAGACACCAATCATCAAGATATAAATCCACAAAGAAACATGCACACACAAAATAGGTACAAAGTTAGAGAACATGATATCCAAGAGGAAGTCATAAATACACCAATAAGATCTTTGCTTAAAAGCATAGCAGAAAGCTCAATTTTATCTTAAAGGGATATAGATGAACTTCCAACACATACTCATCATAGCATCAAAAAATATCCACAAGGGATAAATGATAAATGGGATGCTCCGAGAGAGATAACAAGTATAGCAAGAGGCAAATGATTTTGAAGAAACATCAATATTGCATATGCGAGACATAGAGTAGAAAAGTGCTAGATTAACATATTTGGGATTTGTGAATCATGAAAATGATTATATATTTCCCTTGATATGTAATCATCCCGGCTTGCCCACATTTACAATAAAGTTGTTTTGCAAGAACCAAATGAATTGCAACAAAAGAGATTCATGCCATGAAACAACCTACACAAGGTTGAAAGCTAGAAAAGTATGCATGAGGTAGATACTTGTTACCGAAATAGCATTGGTGATGTAGAAGATAGGAGCTCATGATCATCCAAGCTTGGCTCCAATAAGCACATGGTGACAACACCTTCCTTGTAGATGAGACAAGCTTCCAATGTATCTCAAGTGTAACTAAAACAAATTTAAGTACAACATGGTACCCAAACTCATTGGGTCCAAAGTAGTTAGAGCAACTATAATACATAGGACAAACTCCACATAAATATATGCATATTGATATGAAATTGAATTTCACGCACATCTTAGCCATTTAGGATTTGTTGGAGTTTATCCTATATATTGGATCAACGAAAGTAAGCATGCCATAAGATATACATATAATAAATATGCATGCATAAGACTTTCAAGAACCAAGCGAGATACAACTTGGAAAAAAACACCAATTAAACCAAGAAGGCACACACAAGTGTGACAAGAAAAAGAATTGTCCAAATTATATCAAAGACCCAAATCAACACATGATTGAAGACACCACTTTGAAAAGATACCAAATGAAAGTAAGATGCCAATTGATGAGAGAAAACATCAAGAAATAAACCAAGCCCTCTACACTTTTCATGATGGCACAAAGTACCAAGACGAAAAATGTTTGTCTTCCTAAGAGAAACGTCATCGGGATCAAAAGCCAATGAAAAACAACTAATGTTCAAAAGTATATAGAATAGCTTCCCCAAGATTTGTGCATTATTTATGATCTTGCATTTGAATACAAAATGCACACAAATAGGATCATCACTCCAAACACTAGTCATGTTCAAGGAAAGCAATAAGATACAAAACCGATTTAAAGAATGATGTTCTACTCAATGTAGGATTGCTTCCCCAAGAATAGTGCATTATCAAGAAGTATGACTTTTGAATGTCAATGCACAAGAATTGGATCATTGCTTTTCCCAACTCAAGAAAGCACACAAAAAATTTGAGTAGAGCAACAAGGATCCAAAAGATAGAAGGAAGACAAATGAGAGTTAGATCAAAACAAATTCATGGCAATAAAATAAGGCAATTAAAAGCAAGAGCCAAAGTGAAGATGGTCTACAAATTCCACCACAATTATGAGAATCACTTGTCACGGACAAGGAGTATATGGAGATATTTCTCGGTGGTATTTAGGTGTGAAATTAAAGACCAACTTCACAAAAAAAAGCATATGACAAAGGATAGGAATTGAAACACATGCTTAGATAGAGATTCTTGACGGCTTTAAATAGATCAACGATCACGCAAAACACTAAGAAACTCTCTCGCACACAAGATCCAAAAGATGAGAGACAAGAGGCATTTAAGCAAATATGGAAACTTGTTTGAGAAACATGCCACATAGGAACAAGATAATTAGCAATATCAATTCTAGGTGGCAAAACCTCACATGTTCACATTTTCTAGGCTTGTAATATGCACATAGCTTATTACTCCCCCATAATGTGATAATCCATTTATTTCAAAACAAGAGGCAAACAAAACCAACTCGAGAAATTAATGGACATTATAGAATTTGAATTTCTCATGAGCATGACATACCACATAGAGAATAGTAATATAGATGTATTATCACTAAGTGGTATTTCTCATGTACACACATTTTTAGAATTGTGAAGTGCACAAAGCATATCACTCTCCCAAAATGTAATAGTCCATTAATCTCTCACATAGAGCCAACAAGATAAGATAGCAAATAAAAGCAATAAGGCTCAAAACAAGTAAATGGTGTGCAAACCAAAATACACATACTTGATTTCTCAAGATAAGTAAGTAGAGAGCACACCACATACAAACACTAGCAAGGTACAAAACACATGCAAGGGTGCAAGCAACTTTCAATGTATATATGATATAAGTACAAGTTACCGCAAGGAGGAACATTGGATATGAGATAGAACAACATAATCCAAATGACTTGACTTGAGAGAATATAATTGATGGAGATCCCTTAATTCTTCATAATGTAGCCAAGTCTCCAATGCCCTCCAACAACACCTATTGATCAAGTTTTAGCTTGTTGGTCCCCAACCAAGTTGGGTCCTAAGAGGTTAGTCACAATAGGCTTGGCAACCCAAATGGTTCTTTTCTTGACACCACTTTGAGTACCAACATATTTGGCAAACACATTGCCAACCTTATCCTTCCGAAGAGAATAAACATCATCAATTATAATAGGGTTGGATAAGGTACCATTAGTGCATGACGAAGCAAAGTGACCCTTCTCACGACATATGTAGCAACATTGGCTTCCTCCTTTCTTCTTAGTTGAAATCTTAACTTGAGGAGTGGTAGCTTGATTCTTCTTGGGAAGTGGCCGTTCTTCACTTGAGACACTTGAGTTTGAGCTTGAGGCCTCTTCCCTTGTTGCTTCTCACTAAGAGACTTCTTCTTCAAAGGGCAAGATCTAACATGGTTGATGGGGGGATAATAACCCGGTAGGCTCATGAAGAGGGAAGCATGACCCGCCAGGCAGGAGGCCCGGCCAGGCCAGCTAACCATCAGCATGGGCCGGGTTATGTCGCTGGGCCAGTAGGTTTGGCGGTAACCCGGTTCAGGAAGGAAAGGTTCTAGAAGACCAGAGGCGGTTCAGGACTTGGAGGACACGAAGGCTAGAAGAGCTAGATAGGACTCCGAGTCTGGGTAGAACCCGGATTTACCTTGTAAAGCGCCAGGAGACCTGGTCATCTATATAAACCGGTCCTGAGCTCTAGATAGAGAGAACTTTACGATCAAGCTTAGGCGAGAGAATCATAGAGAGAAACCTACGCTACCAAGCGAACCTTGTAACCTAGATCGAGATCCGGCTCTGTTGTCGTAGCCGGGTTATCGAGATCGAGATCAATAACAAGATAGCAGGAAGTAGGTCTTTATCTCCAATGGAGAGGCCGAACCTGGGTAAACCCTTTGTCCCTGCAATGCTAAACAATCTCCCAGATACCAGAGTCGCCTTGCCCATCATCTCAAGCTACCCCAAGGTAGCATCTGCCGTGTTATCTACCCACGACAGTTGGCGCCGTCTGTGGGAATCGCGTCCAAAGGTGTCACCATCATGGGAGAAGCAAATGCAAGGAGAATTTTGTTTTCGGCGAGATCACCCTCAACTCGCAAGGAGAGCCCATCGTTGATGATTCTGGCTGGGGGCCGGAATCAGATCTACTTGAATCAGGTGATGTTATTCCAATTGGCAAGTTTAACGTTTTTGTTGGTATGATTGCAACTAGATCTGCTAGTGATGGAGAATATGAATCTGTGTCAGGAGCTGCCACAATTGTTCAATCTGATGGAGAGGAATCAGTTGGTACGGCTGAAGATGAGCTGCCCCTGGAGCGCAAGGAACGATCGGAAACCCGGCTCAAATCCCGGGTGATGTGGTGGACCATGCAGATTCAGAATCGATCTTGCCCCTGTTTGAAGGCCGGTTCGGATATGGAGAGAAGAAGAGGATGAAGAGGAGCAAGAGTCCATCCCAAGCCCGGTTAGGAGGGTGGCAGTTTACACCGCCCCTTCGACCAACGTGGGAGCATCACCATCAACGGTCGTGCCACCTGCTTTTACT
Organism: Poa pratensis; assembly: GCA_947311845.1. NCBI lineage: Eukaryota > Viridiplantae > Streptophyta > Magnoliopsida > Poales > Poaceae > Poa > Poa pratensis. The sequence continues at coordinate 59,174,934 of CAMZMU010000045.1, read as the reverse complement.
CCGGGTCAACAGCAGCAACAATTGCCACCAGTACTGGAGCTGGCGGGTCAAAGAGTTGATGGAGACCGGCTTCGGTGTCAGAGGAAAGTGAAGACACGGCGCGTTACAGGAACAGCTTCGGTTTTCTCAATAACCGGGCTCAGGGCGAGAAAGAAACAACAACTGGGGCCCAGGCCTTGTTTAACAATGGCCTGGTCCTAGATCCATCAGCACTCACGAGGATGGTTACCCAGAAAACGCAGCAGCTAGAGCTATAGAATTGGATACAGCACGCCGGGCTTTGGAGCAGATGCGCAGAGACACAATGGCAGAGAAGCAAGATATGGAGGTTAGGCGAAAGCAAATAGAGGATGAGGAAAATCGTCTCAATGAGATGACAGGGCACAGAGGAGGCACCAGAGCCGGCTGGCTCCAGGAGAAAACGCCATAAATCCCGCAGTATTGTTTAGAACCCAGAAGATCAACCAATTGGTGTAACTCAGGTGGCTCCAGTTGTTAGAACAAATGCAGAACCAGACAGAGGAACAGGAAGAGCTGGAGTTGCAGCTGCAGCGGTGCCGGGTCTTCTCGCTGGGGGAGCCAGGGGAAATCCGGGTCTGCCGCCTAGGACACCAAGGTTCCACACGCCGGCGGGCCATTTTTCCAATCCAGCAGATAACGTGTACGCCGCAACTTTAGCACTTGACCGTATTCCATTGGGAGACTCGCCAGCAGAGATTGAAGCTCGGCGTGCCATTGACATGTTGCGCACTGCGGTTGTTCAGCAAGTTCAGTATTCAAAGGAGAAAAGCGCGCTTCATTCCACAACTTATCGTAGTAAGAGTCGCCACGGTGGGAACCCGCCATTGGCCGGGTTTGCCGCGGCACAGCAGCAAAACCCGCCCCAGCAGAACCAGAACCAGAACAATCAGCAGCACCAACCCGCCTGCAATTTCTGTGGCTCAGCAGATAGTCAATAGATCGCGAGCGGGAAGAAGAAGTGCAGCCAATGCAAACCCGGCACATGTAGCAGGAGTACCACAAGGAGGACCGGGTCCCGTGCCAGCAGCGTCTGCAAGCTCGCCGGGTAACAATAATTTTTTGACAAGTTCTTCTACCTTAGCCGGGCCAAAGTGTCTTTCAGATGCCATTAGAGCGGAGCCTTTCCCTGAGAAGTTCAAGGAGCCAAGCAAGATTTCCAATTACGAGCCGAGCATGGACCCGGCAAGCTGGTTGAGCAGCTATGAGATGGCAATGTGTATACGCAATGCCACAGAGAATGTTTGTGCAAAGTACATGTATTTGATGATGAGCGATGGTGCAGCGAAGTTGTGGTTCAAGAATCTGCCAGAGAGATCTATCATTCCTGGGATGAGTTGAAAACAATTTTTATCAAGCACTTTCAGGGTACGTGCAAGCGTTATTTTCCATTGAAGATCTTGATCGTTGTGTACAGAAGAAAGGCGAGTCAGCACGTCACTGGATGGGCCGGGTCACGGAGATCCTGCACTCTTCATCTGGTATCGAGCCCAAGGACGCAATTTCATCGATGGAGAAAACTTGCAAGTACGCTCCCTTGGTCCAGAAGCTGGGCCGCATGAAGGAGGGACACCGGGTTAAGCCTGTTACTATGGCAGAGTTGATGGATGCGTGCAACAGACACGCAGCCACGGACAAGACCCAGGATGATAGGAGGAAGAAAAAGGGAAAGGTACTGCGAATAATGGAGGAAGAACAACAATGGCCCGGGAAACAATAACAACAACAATCAGAATCAACACAAGCGTGGGCATCAGGAGGGAAACTCAGAGCTAGTGGCAAACGCAAATGCCGGGTTTCAGAGGCAAAGGATGGACGGAAATTATCAGGAAAACAGAGGTTATCAGGGAAACAATGGGAATTACAGTGGTGGAAATAGTTATCAAGGATCACGTCCAATGAGCACTGAAGAGGCCTTCAGGATGCCGTGTCCTCGTCATAGCAAGAACGGCAGACCCGCCAATCATTCATTGGCCAGTGTGTAGATCTGAATAGGTGGAAAAACAATGAAGTTCAGAGAGCTTTGCAAGGAGCAAACAGAGGGGAGGACCCGGCCGAGTGCTAACCCGGCTGCGGGGCCTCTAACTGGAGCAAATGCGGTACCTACTGGCAATACAGGACCCGGCCAAAATACAGGTAACCAGGGTGGATTCTCAAACCAGCCAAGGCAACTTGGCCAATATCATATATACACTAGTGGCACGACCAAGAGAGAGAGAAAGATAGTCAAAAGGGCAGTTAACTCAGTGGCGCAGGGGTACCAAGGTATTTAAGATGGTCAGAGCATACTATTATGGAGTAGAGCAGATCACCCGGGTGGTGGACACCCGGGTCTGCTTGCTTTAGTTGTGGCTCCTCAGGTTCATGGCTTCGAGCTAAAGAAGGTTTTGATGGATGGTGGTAGTAGCATTAATATCTTGTATTGGGAGACATTTGTACGCATGGGTCTGAAGGAATCACAGTTACAGAAAACGTCAACAGTGTTTCATGGTATAGTTCCTGGGAAGTCAGCTACACCAGAGGGAAAAATTTCATTAGAGGTGCTTTTGGCGGCGAGTCTATCCATAACTTTAGGTCAGAGTGGCTCACTTTTGAGGTGGTGAAATTTCCAAGTCCTTATCACGCGTTGTTCGGAAGGCCGGCTTATGCCAAGTTCATGGCAAGGCCGTGTTATGTATATTTACAGTTGAAGATACCGGGTCCCAAGGGGATCATACAGTTCATGGTAACAGAGAAATTGCAGCAGAATGTGACGAGGGAGATGCAGCCCTGGCAGAGCAAACTTGTGCTAGAGAGGAGTTGAAAGCTTACAGGTCTAATCTTGACCCGCAGGACAACAAGGCACTCAAAAAACCAACAACAGAAGATGACAGGGCAAAGTTTAAAGCAGCAG